>OX387331.1:13718908-14921591 GCA_947562085.1 Eudonia lacustrata
ATTGCAAGGGAAGGTGACCATATCGCCACTCACGAGAACAGGCTCGATGTTTATGGTAAGTTTGACGACCTCCTTGGTCGAGTGGCTGGCACACCGGTTTTCATGGTGTCGCCATCTCTGAGGTTCCGGGTTCAATCCCCGGTCGGATCAATTTAGAAATACCTGTTTTTCTGAATTGTTTCGAGTCTGGGTGTTTCCTATGTATAATAAGTATGTATTTAAGTATATTAAGTATGTTCATCCGTTGTCTAGTTAACCATTTTCTCGAGTTTCTTAAGGAAGCTTTTCTTGGGGCTAGATAATTGGTGTGGGTGTGGGAAACATTTATTTTATTTATTTATTTAGTTAAATGGTTAGTAATAGGTGCTAACGATATCGTTTTTAAAAATACTTTCATGGTCATGGATACAGTCGACCATGGTTTGCCACCTTAAAAGTGAATGTTGTTTGCATATCATAAAACAACAAGGTTTATTTTGCTTTGTCAGACAAAGTGAGATACGTGGTCATCGTTGCCAATGAGCCTTAGCAAAGTTATGTTGTAATGGAAGCTTTTATCGAAGTTTTACCCGAGCTCTTTCTGTAATAACACGTATTACTTACTGCCGTACTCAGAGACGTCAATTAAGTTTTAATGACAATTAAGTCTCTTGCTGTCACTTTCTTATGTTTAGTGCTAAATAGAGAAGGATAGACATTTGATTGTAACTAAAACTTAATTGACGTCTCTGAGTACGGCAGTTAGACTCCATTTTTACCTTACAATAGGGTACTTGACTGGTTCATCATTAGCAACTTTTTAGCAACGATTTTTTTCAATAGAAATTGTTGAGAATGGAGTGTACGTAAATGTATGAAAAAAAATGTATAAATAAATAATAATGTAGAGACGTTTAATGTTCTGGAATTATAATTATTGTTGTCGTCAACATCCCTATTCTGAGATTATTGTTACTATAATATTAGGTCCTTACCTATGAAATTGACGTTTTGTATAAAGATTTTTATAGCATTTTAATTTTCATTCTAACGTTTTTTAAATTTTCTTAGCATCTATCTATGTTAACACTATAAAAATTTTAGAGTAGTAAAGCAGACATTAAAAAGAAACAAAATCAAGTCTTTTCAAAGCTACAATGAAAAAAAGGATATCTCCGTGAACAAAAAAGAAGTCAATTAAAAAAAATAGGCGATAAAGACACAAAATTAATAATCATTGTTATTACTGAAGCCTAAGTAACATAGTCCTAATTAAAGGTGTATAATAATATTAACAACCGGTATTGACTTTTAGAAGTAATACACCTATTAATAAGTGAGAAAAAAACGTCAATTTCATAGGTAAGGACCCAATAGTTACTTGTAATTGGTTGAATGCGTTTACCGCAAAGCTATTCATTAAGATTATGATAAAAAGTTTTTATCAAAAGTAGTAAAGCAACTTCCTGGTCGACATTACATTGTACATCTATACTTATATTTTAAAGAGGAAAGCTTTGTATTTTGTGTTTGTATTTTTTCTTTGTAACGAATAAACTCAAAAACTACTACACCGATTTAAAAAATTCTTTCACCATTAGAATGCTACATTAGCGCTGAGTAACATAGGCTATATTTATTACTTTAAAAAATGCTTAATGTATACTAATATTATAAAGCTGAAGAATTTGTTTGTTTGTTTGGTTGAAGGCGCTAATCTCAGGAACTGCTGGTTCGAATTGAAAAAATATTTTCGTGTTGAATAGTCCATTTATTGAGGAAGGCTATAGGATGTATTACATCACGCTATGACTAATAGAATGCGGGGGAAACCGCGGGGCACAGCTAGTGATAAATAAATAGGAATACGATTTGTTTGTTTTGTTGTCATAGAAACTGTCAAAGCGGGTCAGCTAGTGCGTTTATATGACGTCGAACACTTTATTTTTTTATATTGCTATAATTTCATAACGCTTTGCAATTCGGCCACCGCCGAGGAGGTAAACCAAAAAAATTTGGAAACCCTCAATCCGGCTACTTCCATCTATTTCCAGGACCACCGTACATAAGAGCTCTACCGCCCATTAAAGTGCAGAGCGGTGAATCGATCAACTTAAGATGCCCATTCTATGGATACCCCATCAGGTACGAATCAACTTCTGCTTTCTGATGTCCTGTTGGCAGATTGTTACTTTATAACTTAGAAATATGCAAATGAGGTAATGATGATATTATATAAAAAATATATGTTTTCGTGTTCTAAATTATTTTATTGCTAACTAAGGGCCTCACTAGCTTGGAATAGAAATGAAATGAAATGAAAAATTAACTGAAAAATGAAATGAAAATAATAAAAAAATAGATATACTGTGTGCCCGTCGTCTAAACTTTACCTTTAATTAATGTAAAAAAAAACATGGATTCTAAGCTTTTTTGTGCTTAAACTCTGTTTATTAGTAAGGGCAGAAGGTGAATGGCCTAGTGTTGAAATGTAGAGACAAAATTTTCTTATATGTTTAGTCGACTCTTTCAAATAGTTACGCCAATAATACAATAAATTATTAATAGGTAACAATTATAATAAACCATAAGTTTTAAGTACAATCTTTGTCACAATTTAAAATATCTCTGCCTGTCTGGACTGCATTTTAAATGACTACATGTACCTGTACTTGTTCCAAAAATGACTTTCCTGGACTGCAGACTAAATCTGTCTTTACCACAAATAACATTGGAAATCACTTTGCACAACAAACACATACTCGCTATATATTAGGCAGTGCTGATAAACAACGTGCAACATAAAGGTAAAAAAAAAAAACAAAAAAAAAAAACAGTCGAATTGATAACTTCCTCCTTTTTTTGAAGCCGGTAAAAATGAAAACCGACCTAGATCTTGTATGCAGAGTTACAATGACATAATTATTATTATTACTGACGACCTCCTTGGTCGAGTGGTTTGTACACCGGTTTTCATGGTGTCGCCATCTCTGAGGTCCCGGGTTCGATCCCCGGTCTGGTCAATTTAGAAATTATTGTTTTTCTAAATTGTCTCGGGTCTGGGTGTTTTCTGTGTATAATAAGTATGTATTTAAGTATTTTAAGTATGTTTATCCGTTGTCTAGTAACCATACAACGAGTTTCATGACGAAGCTTCTCTTGGGCTAGATAATTGATGTGAGTGTAGGAAAGCTTATTATTATTTTATTATTTATTATTATTATTATTTATTTATTGCACTTATATATACAGTATCATTTTCATACAGTAATATAGTAATAAAATAGTATATGATGGCATGTTACAAACCTTGTTAGGGCATCGCAAAATTATAACTATTCTCTTAGATTAATAGTAAATATAAACAAAATTTAAAATTAAAAATGTTGCCAGCGTGCGAGCTTTCCGTGGACATGTGTATCTATTGTCTTTGTCTGACAAAAACTAGTATTGAGTAGTAGCATTTTTCTGCTAAATACTTCTTAATTTTTTTTTAATTAGATTTATTTTTTGTCGGTTTTAATTTTTTTTAGTATTTTGTTAAAGAAAAGGATCGATCTATAGTAGGGACTATTTTTATACATTTCTAATTTGGGTTCAGGAAGAAAAAGTTTATTTTGATGACGGGGGGTTTTATTATACTCGAAATGTGAGGGATTTTTCTTTACAAAAAAGGCTGTTTCTAAAATGTAAATGCACGGAAAAGTTAGAAGGTTGAGTTTTTTAAAATGGGGCCTGCAGGACTCCGGTTGATAGATGTTGGCCACAGCCCTAGTGGTTGCGTAACCTCTGTGTACTTAATAATAATAATAATAGGTATAGGTAGGTATATCGGTTCCTGCCTCTGCAGCCCTAACCACCGGCAGCTTGGGCCCTGCCCCGTTGCCGGCGGTACCCTAGGCTAGGTTTTTTATAATATTTTTATGTTTTGTATGTGCTTTTGTATTTTACTTTTATATTAATATTATAACAAACCTAGGCTAAGAAAAAAAAGAAATAAAGGGATAATAATATTAATAATAATCTTTAATAACCACAAAAGCATAATACAGGAAAGATTTGTCTTTGTTTTGACTTACATTTATGATCACTGCTGCTTGCTCATGCGCGCCTGACGCGCATGATTTCACTTACATAAATATTTAATTAACAATTGCATGACAAATTCAAGTTAACAATTATGTCTTAGTAATAGGACATACAAGATCTAGACCGGATACACTTTGGATCTTATAATTTTTACCACACCTTTTGTTACACAATGTGTCAATGCTATATTACTGTAGATATGCTTGTTGTATATTATACAGTACCATATAGTGTTCTATGCTATGTACAAATAGCGATCCTTCCGGCGCGCGTGTACAACATATTTGCCAAAACGCTCGTCTAAAGCTATGACAAAGTATGATGGATGCTGGCTGGCGTCAGAATTTTCTTTAATAACGATAACGTGATAAATTTCCTGTATCGTGTTTGCTAATACTTGGCTTTCATATTTTGTAAAAGAAATCTAGACACTGTTTTTACTTGGTTTAAAATATAATTTCGACATAGTTTTTAGGCATATGAAAAAATAAAGCAATCCCATGTACCTACTCAATGCAGAAATCTAGGCAGCACATAGACATAAAAGGCTTTTTTATATTAAAGCTTATTAAAAGACATATCACACAATTGGAATTAATAATTGTTATTTTAATTTATTTATTTATTTATTATTTGGACAGTCAACAAAAACATATACTAGCGAAAACAATGATACAGTTACAAACATAAGCCTTATCTAAGTATAGTTTTCAATTAAAGACAGCCACGGCATGCGTTAATGCGTTTAATGTATAATGATAGTTTAAAAAGTTATACTTCACACAACATTAAACATACCAAAACATTTTTTAATTGAGAGGATTACATAACAAAATTTTATGTTAAGTAAGTATCATGCGATTCTGCTATACGAAATAAACGCAATGACAAATTATTTTCAGCAAAATCGACTGGGAATTCAAAGGGAAGACTTTGAGCACAAACACGCTTTTCCAACGCTACCGCCGCTCATACATACAAACATACAAACGCACAAGCAGGAGTGCACTCGTCAACCTCAACGGTATACTTACTATTCCCGAAGTCAACAAGGAGAACAACGGTGCCGTATACACCTGTATAGTCACCAGCCCCTCGGGAGAAATGGCGAGGAGATCCTTCGAAATACAAGTCATAGAAGCACCGGTTTTAGAAGATTTACTCTTAGGCAACAACTTACAAGAGGGACAGATTGTAAACATCTATTGTAATGTTCGGAGCGGAGATTTGCCAATACATTTCGAGTGGTTGAAAGATGGGAAACGGATTCCTAGCAGTTTGAAGGTAAAATATTGGACACTCCTGTATGTCGATAGCTTTGGAGTGGTTTGGGGACTGATTGAAATTTCAAGGAGTTCTGGTTGTGATGTTTTTAAGTATTTTGAAGTATGAATGTGACATTGAGAGCTTCTACTGAATAGTTATCGATCAAAGTAAAGTAGATATCTTGAAATTATATTATCAGGTAGTAGAAGACTATTTAATTAAAACGTTAATTCCATACAATTTATACTTGAAAAGCAAACATTTTAACTTTGAAGTTTAAATAAATCAGAATGTTAAAAAGGTCGTAAGTGAAGTTTTGAACATAAATTTTATATGAATATAACCTATAGGAAAAACTTATTTTTCATATAATTACTATTTGCCAAAAACTTTAGACTTTGTTAAGTTATTTGATTAGTTAACAATAAAAGTTTGCGAATAAAAAAAATACCGAAAATTTGATTGGCGCTTCTTTAAAAATAACCGTAACATCTTATATAACTCGCACTAACAGCACAATCTTTTATTTTGCACTGCTAGTCAAAACCTCTTTCATTGAAATCAAGCCATCATGCTCAGTGGCGTGCACTTGGAGAGGCCTATGCCCAGCAGTGTGTATGCTGATGATGATGATGACGTCATCGCTACAATTAATGGGTATTGTCTCGCTTACCAAATGCGGGTTGGTGATAATGAACCCGGGCTATCCATCGAAAATATCCAAAACGCACTTTGCCCGACCCAAGAATTCAGTTCAGGATCTCCGAACCGACCACTTTGCCACAGCCACCGGCATTGAGGCGTTTTAATAATACATTTATTGTTTCGCAGGTAGTAGAAAGAAGTTCTGAGCTGTTCAGCGCTTTGGTCATCAAGAAAGTGTCTTTAGAGCACTGTGGCACATTCATTTGTGTCGCGTCAAACCACGTCGCCAAAGTCAACCGATCAACTGAACTCTATATCAAAGGTAATAAAGACTAAAATCAAACTTATAGTTGGAGCGCAGTGGTAACGAGCTCAGTCTGCGAATGCTAGAGTTGCATAGGTAGGTTAGGTAACTTACGCAAAGGCCGGTCATGTCATCGAATTGGCGACCAATTCTTATCTCGAGCTCCTTCCCTGAGTACCTGAGTGAGTGAGTGAGTAGTTCTATCCTGAGTATGCTCAGGAAGGCTCGTTAAGCCGTTGTTGGTACCGACTGAATTAGCAGTCGTTAGTAGCCACCAAGGGTCGTCACTACGTCCACCACCCCTACGACCATACAATGGCTGATGGTGTACTGGTGGAGATCTCATATTTATAAATTTTAAATGAAACAACTTTTACGGATCTATTCGCGTTTAGTTTCCGAACCCTTTGCAGGGTCCGCGGTCACAGGGAGATTGAGGTGTTGGTCGTCTTATAATTAACTAGCGACCCGCCCCGGCTTCGCACGGGTGCAATGCTGATACACGCAACACGCAAATGTCCCTACATTTTAAATCTGTAATGTCTTTGAAAATATTTATTTAAATTACATGCTGTAAAGGGCCATATTGATCTATATTAAATGCACAATGTATTTAAGATGTACTTAATTGAATAAGGATTAATGCTGTATTGCTTAAAATTGCTTCGTAAATAAGCCATTATTTCTCGTAAAAAGTAAAGGATAAAAAATGATTATTGTGGGTTATCCCTAAAAGACAGACATATACCATCGCGGACTTTTTTGTAGACCTTTTTAAGGTGTACAATACTGTAGTACATTATTTTGATCTGATCTCGTAGGGTTCAGCCAGCGTTTGCAATGTAAGCGCAAAAAAAATGTGAAACCTCTAACATTATCAGTGTTTCTCTACTATATTATGCATGTATTTATACATATAAACCTTCCTTTTGAATCACTCTATCTATTAAAAAAAAACGCATTTAAATCCGTTGCGTAGTTTTAAAGATCTAAGCATACATACATACATACATACATAGGGACAGCGGGAAGCGACTTTGTTTTATACTATGTAGTGATAAGTAATTTACATAGGTACACATTGCGTAAGTTACTTAAGGTGTTGGGGCTGGGATTTACACCATACTTATTAATTCAAAGAAAGCCAAAGTCAATTTTTTTTATTCAAATAAACTTTCGAAGAGTGCTTGTGAATCGTCCATACATTTTTTACCTACTACCCAGTAATATACCTACTAATTATGAGACAACCAAGACCTTAATCTTCCTGTGACGGCGGACCCTGCAAAAGGTTCGAAAACTAAACGCGAGCAAACCCGTAAAAGTTGCTTTATTTAAATGTGTAGTGTTCGCATAACAGTTAAACTTTAGAAAACAATATTTATAAATATTGCTTTTATCTGTATTAGCAACAAATTCGTTTTTCCACCATCGCAGTCGGTGAAAAACTTAAACGAAAATTGGTTTGGCTTCCGCACTCAGAGATGTCAGTTTACGTTAATATTTATTTGGGCCTCAACATTTTTCATTCATTCCATAAAGTGCTCTTATCTCGTTAATATTTAAAACTTTATTACAATAACGAGTACTGGCGTTATATTATGTAAAATAACATTATTTTTGTATTCCAAAAATGTGCTTACGATTTTATTTTACAACATATAGGTACTTACTTAGTTGCTGAGTAATTAATAATATTCATCGACGTCTCTTATTGCGGTAATAACCCTATTGAATTCTATAAAATTGTATGTAACACAATTGCAATGGCCATATGTAACAATAAAAAAATGGCTATGACACTATGAAACATCTTTCCGCTTGAGTATGTCATCGTTATTGTATGTGTGTTTAATTTGTATCTATTGTAACTATTTTACTGTATGTTTAGCCTTGTTTTGTTTGTTTGTGCACACTTTTTCTACTTTTCTTTGTATCTTCTCCTTCTACGGGCCTGCTGGAAGAAATTTCAATGTGAAATAAGCAGCGCTCTTGTACTTGTCTATTCTTACTATGTTCTCCCTTCTATTCGTTTGTGTGTACATAAATTATAAATAAATAAATAAACAAAAATTAAGCATTCACCCAATTTGCAACTGCCAAGCAAATGACGCAAATGAGGAGTTCGATGGCGCAGTGGTTAACGCGCCCGGTCTGCGATTGCTAAGGTTAACCAACTTTCTCAAAGGCCGGTCATTGGATGAGTGACCAAAAAATATCATCTCCGTGCTTCGGAAGGCACGTAAAGCCGTTGGACCTGGCCGCATTAGCAGTCGTTAACAAACACCAATCCGCACGGGGCCTGCGTGGTGGTTTAAGGCTCGTTCTCCGTGTTGTGTTTATAGATGGCCATATGGAAGGCTCATGCCCCCAGCAGTAAGAACATAAAACAATCAAATGGTGATGAAGGAAATGACCGTGATCCCTTCTTCCAGTGGCCCCTAAATGGCAAGAAGAACCGACCAACTCTTCCCTGCTCCTCGGTAGGAGAGGAACAGTTTCTTGCAGCGCTGATGGTTATCCACAGCCACAGGTGCACTGGATGAAGAAAGATGGTTAGTGTCACTTAAACACTCTATAATAAAGTCGTCTAGGTAAACTAAACAGTTTCCCTTGACTTTTTGGATATTTTTTTATTTTTCTTTGTTAACTTTGTTTTGTTAAAGCAGTTGTATTATAATGTTTTAGACCCTATACATCTGTTTTGGGGCACTCCTTTTTCAGAAGAGACTTGCACTTTCAATTTAGCTGATACGAGTATTCAATTCAATTTCTTGTTAGGTGGCTCTCGCTATGATTGAGCCAGTGTCTAGTTTTAAGGCAGGCTATTAAGTATCACTTGTAAATAGGCTTAAATGACATTGACGTTTGATGTTCTTTGTAAGTTCAAGTAACTAACAGTGAAATTATGTCGTAGTAAGGTCGTAGTGTTTAACATTTACTTTAAAACTAAAATCATGTGTATAATTTTTTATTTCGTTTGAGTATCAATTAATTCCGTCCCTTTCTATATTGTTATTGTTTCAGCAATACTAGGTACATGGCAACCAGTTTTGGAGTTAGCTGGTGGTGGAATATTGAGTCTCCCAAACGGCACATTGATCATTGAAGAGGTTTCTCTGACCGATGAGGGTCTATACTCCTGCAATGTGGAAAACGGTGTTGGACAGCCTCTGAGCAAGACTGTGTGGATGAGTGTTAATAGTAAGTCACCATTGTTATTTTATTAGTATCCGGCTGCTTAAGCTTGATGCCTTAATTCTTTAAAATCTCATTATTTAAAATAAAGCCGTCGGCACCTACCCTTCTGTCTTTGTCGGCAACCTCAGTGTGTAGAGTGTGCTTCTGTAGACTAATGGATAAGACCACCAGTTTAAACCGCCTCTGTGGTCTAGTGGCTAAGACCACCGGTTTAGACCCAGAGGTCCCGGGTTCGATTCCCAGCGAGTACATGTATGTGTACTCGGTTTGGTTGGCGGTAGGGCTTGTTAGTCCGCCTGGCTAGCTATCACCATCTTATCTAAATATGTCGCCGTAACATCAATGTTTGTAGCATTGTTGTGTTCCGGCAGCTAGAGATAAGATAGCCAGTGCCTCACTAGTTGAGGTTCCCGGGTGAAGTGCGCTTCCATCATTGGCTTTATCATCACTTTACATCAGGTGAGATCAAGGCACTGAGCTTACCCGTAAAAAAAAATTTTTTTTATAAAGTCTCATTCCCAGAGGTCCCGTATTCGATAACCAGCGGTTGGTTGATGGTAAAAGAGATAAAAGATAAAAGATAATTTATTTATAAGAACATGTGTGTCATTCGTTACATGGAACTTTGGTAGAAAAAAAACATTGTATTAGTTTCAACATGTCTTGCCTTGCCAGGCGTACAACATAAAAAAAATAAAATAAATAAAGGTAGGACGTGTTTAAAATCCGCCTTGCTAGCTAACACCGTCTTATAAGTCGCCATAACATCAGTGTTATTGTGTTCAGTCGGTTAAGTGTTAATATAATTGTTGTATCCCGTCCGACAATTAAATATAAGAAAGTCGGTTCCTCAGTAGTTCTGGATTCAGGGTGAAGTGCGCTGTCACCTCCAGCCTTTTTATTACTTCACATCAGGTGAGATTAATGCCAAGTGCTTTCCCGTAAATCATAAAAAAGTGCTCAAAATGTTCTTTTTGAAATTGTATTTGTTCAGAACCGGTCCACTTCGAGCCGTCGTCGAAGAACGTGACGTCACGGCTGGGTCACCCTGTCAACTTGGAGTGTCGACCTCTCGGGGACGACCCCATCAGAGTCACGTGGACCCACAACGGCAACGCTATCGAGTTTCAGAAACAAAGGTATTTGTGTATAAAGATATTGCATCACCAGAAAAATTAGATTGACATCCGAGCTTAATATTTTTTGATTAATATCAGTGACCGGCTAAGAACAGGTAATGTATATTGGTGTGTGTGAAGGTGTGAATTAAAATCTCACTCAGGAAAATATATTTCAACACTTTTTGTGTTGATTGACTAACTGATTTATGCCATAGAAATTAAAATAGAAAAAAAAAATTGTGCTTTGAAATTATGATTAAACTTTCTCATTTTATAGAAACATTTTTATACAAAACTATCTACGAAATTAATAATTGATTAAAATCTTTCAGAATTAAGCTCTCTGAAACCAAGATGGTTTTGGGATTGTCAAGCACCATCAGTTTCCAATATTCGGAGACAGGAGACGCCGGACTGTACCAATGCAGAGCGAGAAATCCTTATGGGACTGCCAGCTTCAACATCCATTTGACAATCTTAGGTAAGCTTTCTTTCACTTCATAATTCTAATTTCTCATATTCTACTAAAAATACGATTAAAATATGATTCACTTCATAAGGCACGAAGCATAATTTTCCAATGAAAAGCATGTGATGACAAGAGTGTTTCAGGGGGCTTAGTTGGTTCCTAAATTGTAAATCTCTTGGTTTTTTAAATAATTCCTCAAACATGGTCAAAACATCGCATACAGATGAAAATAATGATTTGTAAAGAGTGCTACAAGGCTCTCATTTGGGACCCAACTTGTATAATTATGATTTTTCTAAATAATATTTAATACGCGGTCTAGAACCAGTTGTTGTGGACTTTCTTCAATGCTTTCGATGTTTGAGGGAAGCCTAATCTCTAAGTCTAATTATTCATGCTTTACCTTCACGTTCCCTTTCACCTTCAGAGCCACCAACGCCACCCTCAGACGTCCGCATCGAGTCCGTACGATCTCGCTCAGCAACAGTATCATGGCGTGACACATTAAGAGCACATGCGAGGCATTATACGTTGCAGTATGCTGTTGCTCAGTACGCCGACAGTGTTTGGGAGCATGCCACTAGCATCAATATGTCCAGGTATTCAAATTAACATTGTTATTTAATTCTCATCATATCAGGCAACACAGGCCTATCGCCGGCAAAACCGCACAGACTTTTGAAAAGCTTTTGAAGAGTTTGCTAACATGACACGTGAAGCTGTTGGTCACAGGCAAACACTTGACCTTTAAATCACCTATTAACATTTGATGTTATAGCAATATATTATTTGTATTTTGTAATGTTGTTAATCACAAACTGGTATTTACATTTCACTTGAAAAGTTTAAATCTTTGCATAACCTATAATTATACCGATAATACTAAAAACGTGTCTTCTGTTCTGTTGCTCTAAGCGTACTCGTATATGGTAGTTTAGTGTATTTAAACTTAAACCTAGTTATTGATACACTGCTAGCACCTACCTTGTTGCTTTAAATTAAAGTTGAAATTTAATGATTCAGTTTTCTTATAGAAAGGACACAGACCTGCGTCAGACGTTGGAGCTTCAGAGCCTTCGGCCAGCGACGGCTTACGGCGTGAGGGTTGCTACCGGAAACCAAGTCGGAACCAGCTTGTACACCGCACCTGTGCACTTCACAACACATGAAGAGGGTAAGTTCAGTAAATTAGTAATTTTGGAACAAGTGAAGCATCCAATTCATCTGATAGTTAGTGATGATAAGGCCTAAGAAGGTACGTATGTAAGCCGCAACCAGTAAAGAACAGGGAGGCAATTTTTGAACCAGTAACTAATTCTCATGCTTGGAAATAGTAGAAGTAATAGAAAAAGAAGCGTCTATCATTCCAACTTATTTTTAACACCAAAAAGTTTTGGACGCTTTGCATCTTAAAAATCAAATTGTTAATATTGTAAAAATAAATATATTTTATAGTCTATTTCATGTTCATTTTTTCTTTCGAGATCACTGGTTAGAACACAAAAATGCTAACATCGAGCTAGTGCTGTTCTCGAAGACTAATTTTGGTTTCCATTTCAGCTCCTTCATCAGCACCGATTAACGTGCACGTGGAGCAGACTGAGAACCCTGGAGAGCTGTATGTGACGTGGATGCCGCCGCTGCAGGAGACGCACAACGGCGTCATCATGGGCTACCATGTGAGGGCTGTTCCTCAGAACAGTGGGGCAGGTTGGTATTTCAAGAAATTTGTCGTTCGTGTTCTCGAGCTGTTCCTGTGGCAGAGAAGGAATGGTACAGTCCCGAGCACTAGCGTGTATACACTTTTCGCTAGTTTTGACTCTTATTCCATTGTATTAAGAGTTACATTGTTATATAATGATGAATTTTTTCACTACTTTGATTTTTGACTGCTTTTTAACGGCATTAGTGATATCTATCCAACGTCAGCCTACCCGGTAGCATAATGGTCAGTGCAGCCGCCCGGATTGCGGAAGACCCAGGTACGATTCTTGGATGGGTCGGGTAGGCATTAAATTTTTTCACTATATTTTATAACTATTTAATTTATGCTTAAATGTTAGTTAGTAAGGACTTAAAAATAAAAAATAAAAGAGTTACATTGTTTAGATGTTAATACGAGCAATAACTAGTACTAGGTTTTTTGTGGGTATACCTCATCTACCCTCGTCGAGCTTTTAGAAGCTGGATGAAGGAGAAAGAGAAGAGCCTTACAAAACCCAGGGTTGCCATAGTCCCAGTGTATTTGCAAACTATTTTTTTTTACCTAGTTTCTAAAAAACTTTTGGTATTTCAAGAAGTTGGTGCTTGACGTTGTTGGTATCGAGCCATCCCTTGACAGAAAAGCGATTGCATTAGAGTTTCTTGGATTCTTGTGGGCAGTGTTCCTTGTCACGGAGGATAAACAGGGGTTGCCATAATGTGTTTGTAAAGATAATATTTACGTGGTCTAAAAGAGAAATCAGAAATCAGAAATCATTTATTTGCTTTTAAACAAGGTACTGTTGAGGTCGCACGGACCTTAACTTATATTGGGGGCGTAAGACGGAATAAGACAGCTGAATCAATTAATAATATATTGGTATTTTAAATAGGAAAACATGAATATAATAATTAAAAGAATGTCTCGGCTTCTGCGGATGAAGTCCAAGTCATTCTGTCCTTTGTTTTGTCGCCTGACGTCATATTTTAAAATATAATCGTCAGAACGCGACGGCTGCCAGTAGGTTCGCGCCTCCAAGCAGTCCCGATCACTACAGTACACTGAAGATCTTAGTTAGAAATAAGCTCAGCTCGTTTAGCCATCAGCAATAGCATGCAAATATATTATAAAGTAATGTTGTCATTTTTGTCAATATTCACTACAATCATAGAAATTAATCTGAAGAACCGGTCTGAATTTCATACAATTTGGTACTGTAAGATATGTTTTACTAGCGGCCGCTCGCGGTTTCACCCGCCTGGTTCCCGTTCCTGTGGGAATATCTGGATAAAAAGTATCCTATGTGTTATTCCAGGTTATAAACTATCTGTATGCCGAATTTCATCCAAATCCATCCATCCGTTGCAGCGTGAAGAAGCAATAAATATACGAACATACATGCACACAAACTTTCGCATTTATAATATTGTACGAGCAAGCAACGTACATTTTGCCTGTCATCAGTTTTAACTTGCCCTCATTTAGTCATCATTGAATATTTTCACCGTTTTCACTTTAGTATGCAATTAGCTATCAAGTCAGCCGCGCTTACTCATCTTATCAAGCAAATCATTTAATTTCGTAGTATTGTTTTAAGTTTTAAATATTTACAAATTACCTATAATTTATTATCAAGTTTTCAAGTTTATCATTTATCAATCATTTAGTTTCGGTTCATCATAGTAGGATTAATGAACTTTTTTGTTTTAGATGCTTCTGATACAAGAACAACAAAGGTGTTACAGCAAACTGGAAAACAAGAAACACTACTTAGTGGTCTTCTGAAAAATACGAGGTAACTTTATAAATAAAGTAGTGTTTTACACAAATTCAAATAATAGTTTTTGAGCATTTCAAGCTTTTAAACTTTTAAGCTGTTGTGAAAGTCGCTTCCTCCCCAGTTCGTTAGCCTACTAGCAAGGAACACAATCAAAGTGTTTAATTTTTAGTGCCGCTAATAGAAGAGTACTTCCATCACAAAAAATATCAAATAGATGTGGGTGCCTAGTGCGACAGGTGTTCGACATTCGACCACGTGAACGAAAATGAGAATTAGTATGGCAAAAGGAGATGTTTCAAGTTTGTATGGACACGGGGTTAAGTTTTTGTACAGGTAAAATAAATCAAAGAAATAAAATAAATAATCAATTACAAACATTAATTTAGCTTTATTTTGTGATTCAAAGCATTTTAAAATATTATATGACATTTCAAATTCAACAATGGCGAACGTCCATCAATGTCATTTTGACCATATGAGTTTGACGTCCTAATTACGGCATGTTTTGTCTCAATAACTCAAACTCTCCTATCCTAGTTTGTTTATGGCTAAACTTCTTCATAAAAAAGTAAGCTCTAAATAGACTAATAAACTAATGTCTAATAGACTAATGTCTAATAAACTAATAAACTAATGTCTAATAGACTAATGTCGAGTGGCGAGCGCGATCGAATTCGATCGCTTGGGGTTTGACGGAAGTTTGCCCGCGATTGAATTCGATCTCTTAAAAGGTTAATCTTTATTTCTGTTTTTGAACGTGTTGTTTTAAATATGGTCTAAATTCGTCACAACAATATTTATGAACCAAAAAAATACTAGAGAAATAATTTTATTTTTATTTTTCTGATAATCTTTGTATTTTTTCCTATTTTTTGAAGTACTGTACATAGACTCGGCCCAATTTGAAACATCACTGTTAAAAGGTTAACGGCTGTTGTCGTATGTCGCCGGGAGGCGCTGCTTCAATGCCAGACTCATTTTCATTTTCGCTAACGTGTTCGAGGAGGAACACAACAGCTCAAAAGTTTTAAATTTAAATTGACAGAAAGAAAACTCACACTAGGTAATACCATGAACTAATGAGTTCACGAGGATCCCCTAGGGGATCCTGGTGGACGAACCCACCCTGATAGATATTCTTCAAATAACGCTTTCCACGTTCCAGGTACGCTGTATCAATATCGGTGTTCAATAACGCTGGCACTGGACCATTCTCATTACCAGTACTTCAAGACACAAGGGAAGGAGGTGAGATAGCAGAAAAGTCTTTCTTACTTTTTGTGTAGTTGTAGTACGTTATGATAGTCCTTTTTTTGAGGGGTACGGTCAACCGCTACTTTAAAATGTCATCGTAAGATGGCAGTCGTGAAACACAAGTTACCTTGGATTGGACAAGCATTGTGTAGGATTTGATATGTGGTACATGATAATAAAGATCAAAATAATGCATTTTTTAAAGGTTAAAAATGCTTTATTATCACATTAACAACATTCTTGTTAACGCACCTAGAAAGCCAAGCTTGTGTTAACGTCATTACTCTAACTGAGCTATGAAAATTGAACCACCATTTCTCGTATTTATCTATGGTTCAGGTTAACATCCTGTAGATGATGATGGTTTCTTTCAGCACCAGAACACGCCCCTCCATCCGTTGAATGCACTGCAGTATCCTCCACATCATTGAGGGTCGGCTGGCAGCCGATAGTGCAGGCGGGGCAGGGCAGCTCACTTATTGGATACACCGTCTTATACGCTACAGAAGGTGAATTTAACTGGCAAAAGACTGAAATTGAAATAGCATTAGACGAAGACTTCTCATTATCTATTTTGTACAATTTTGCCTATTATTATTATTATTATTACTATCATTATTATTATTTGACGACCTCCTTGGTCGAGTGGTTTGTACACCGGTTTTCATGGAGTCGCCATCTCTGAGGTCCCGGGTTCGATCCCCGGTCGGGTCAATTTAGAAATTATTGTTTTTCTAAATTGCCTCGGGTCTGGGTGTTTTCTATATATAATAAGTATGTATTTAAGTATTTTAAGTATGTTTATCCGTTGTCTATCAACCATATAACGAGTTTCGTAACGAAGCTTCTCTTGGGCTAGATAATTGGTGTAAGTGTAGGAAAGTTTATTTATTATTTATTTTATTTATTTGCAATGCTGCCTATTTTGTACAATTTTCTTTTTTCATCAATTTGTCTGTATCTGTATTTTTTGTGTGCAAATAAAGTTTATTATTATTATTATTATCTTTAAATTTTCAACAAAAGACAAAGATTAATCTACCTCCGGTATTAAACATATCTACGAACTCACTGAACTTACTATACTTATCCACGAAGTATGATGCATAACGGAATGAACGCACTTAATCATCCATTACAGTTCTTTATAGTATTCTCCTCCATCCTCACTATCACTACGCACTGCCATATGGTTGACTGGTAGAGACTGCCTTAGGCATTAAGTCCGCTTATTGAATTTTACAAAAGTTAAAAACATACAATTAATAAATACATTTGTCTGGATATTAATCATTTGCAGAGGGAGCGTGGCAGAACCAGACGTCTTTACACACAGAGATGTACCTCCAAGGTCTATTGAAGTACACCAACTACACAGTGAAGGTGGCTGGATTCTCCAACTTCGGAGCTGGTCCCTACTCCTACCCTATAGTCTGCACCACTTTACAGGATGGTAAGAACAATTTTCTTTTAGCTACTGTCAATTCTGGACTTGTATTTGCCCGTAAATTCTGCTTCAGCTTAACATCGGGGAGAGTCATTTGCAAACAAGCGCTTAGGTTTTTTATTCTTAGCTGCCTCTGTGGTCTTGTGGTTAAGACCACCGGTTTAGACACAGTTGGGACAAATCCAACCACGCAGAATATGTTATACCTCTCAAAGAATTGAATCTGAGATCTCTGAGTTTAAGACTGGTGGATGGCAGAAATGTTTTTATTATAGGTAGATTTTTATTATACGGTCGCGAATCATCGCTGGATGCAAGCAGCACAGAACCGGTCGAAGTCAAGATCCTTGGAGGAAGCCTTAATTCAGCAGTAGAGGTTTATAGGCTAAGATGATAATGACGATGCTAATGTCAATAGAACAAAGTTACAAAACGGAAATATAAATATTAAAATTTTCTTCTTCCAGTGCCCGGCCCGCCGTCAGACATCAAGGTCCTAGTCCTGTCGTCATCTTCTTTGCTCGTCAGCTGGAAGAAGCCTGAACATCCCAATGGAGAGCTGTTGTATTACACCGTCTACATCAAACCTACGTCCAGGTTAGTGTCTAATGGTCACTATACAAATTTCTTCCTTTCAACTATTGTAAAAGGTTCGGATTTAAATCGTGCGAGACAAGTAACTTTTTGAAATTTAATAAAAAAACCCTTTAGCTGCAGCAGATTTTCAAGTTGGTCCGATATTAAAAGCTGCTTATTACAGACAGCAACGCCTAATATGTTTTTATATTGAGCTTTAGTTTGGTTTAAATTTAAGCCTTACTTCTATTTGGATATCGCCATATACAGAACTACTAGTACCTAGTGTATTACGTAAATATATATTAAACTTACTTCTTTATGTATATTTTATTTATTATACATTTATGTAGTATGTGTATATCGCACCGCTTATCAAACTTTCTGCTCAGCCCGTTGGTGGACTGATAGAGAATGCTATTTGGCATTAAGTCCACCTTTTGTACTGATATATTATGAGCAATAAAAATTAAATTGTGATATTAATAAACTGCAATTAGATGGCGTTGTTTTTCAAAATAGCTTCTCTCACCCTTCAGCAGTGCTTCACCCGTGACTGTCCGCGTGGACGCCGACGGCCGGTATACCGCCGAGTTGAAAGAGCTGGTCAGCGGCCGCACGTACGAGGCCTGGCTCACAGCCAGCACCGCTGCTGGAGAAGGCATGGCCACCAGAAGGGTTTCTCATACTCCTACCCATAGAGGTCAGTTCGAATAACAAGTATTAAAGGAGTTTCTGTTACCGCTGTTACGGTTGAGGCCTTTGGTATTCTGGTGAATTTACTAAATACGTAAGTAATATTTTTCATATTTTATATATTTTGTAAGATCTTGATGGCCGAAAGCGCTCGGTTCGATATCCGGAAGACCAGTGGCGGTAGCCAAAGTAACATTAAGAAAACGATAGCGAATTTCGAAAAGAATAAAATGTTTGGGATTGACATAAGGTTGACCACGTGATTTAGCGCGGCTTATGTCAATCCCATACATTTTATTATTTTCGAACTTCCCTATCGTTTTCTTAATGTTACTTTGGCTAAGCCTTCTGGGTTCAATTCCCAAGTCAATAGTCATAAATTGTAGTCGATGACTTGATTTTAATAATGGAGGCATTTGCTTAGCAGTGGGTAAGTGTTTAGGCTTATTACTGTTTTAAATATATTGTTTGTTTTGTCATGTAAATTGATATCTCTGAATTTATATAGCACAAATTTTCTTCACCTATATCCTTGTTAGAAAATGGTCTCTCTATAGCGACAATAATGTCCAATTTCAGTGGTAGCAGGAGTTGCGTCCTTAGGTGGCACCATATCAGTGGGTGTGGGCAGTTCCCTCCTTCTCGTCTGCCAATGCGTGGGGATCCCACCACCGCGCACCGTGTGGTACCACAAGCACAACATTATCACCCACCACCCAAGGTTTACGAGGAACCATGACGATAGCCTGCTTATTAACAGTGAGTAATAATTAATGATTATATTAATATCAGAATATATATATGTTTGTTAGCGTGGCGATTACGGCAAATACCCCTCATATCCTTGGGGGAGGCCTTTGTCCAACAATGGACGTCTTTTGGCTGAGATGATGATGTTAATATCAAAGAAATTTTACCACATTTCACCGTCTTGTTTATAATTAAATGGTCCTTTCCAGATTATACAGAAGTTCCTAGGCCTATTTTAGACAGTATAGTTTGCAACGTAATGCTTTAGTGTTATACTAAAGCATTACGTTGCAAACGTACGTACGTAAGGTAGTTTGTAAATCTTTGGAGCAACCTACCGCATTGCCTGGAGTAACCTACCACTTATACCCTGGGTGACCCTGGGTAATATGGTACTATCCTCCTTCTTCCACGTCCAGCTTATAGTATAAACTTAGCGAAGGGAGAAGAGGTATACCTACTACAAAACTTAGTACCATATCATCTCTTCTCTGCAACGGAGATGGCTCGAAATCACGAACGGCAAGCACCGAGTTCCCCGCGCAACGGCCCGCCATATCTTTGACCTAGACAATAGAGATGTGTCCCCACTATAACCAATTTTCTTTCCAGATATCGACCAATCCCTCAGCGGCAACTACACATGCTTAGCTAAAAACCTATATGGCTCCGACTCTGTGGAGTACCAAGTCATAGTCCTGCCGTTGCCAGAATCACCAGTTCTCAGAGCGACTCCTTACAAAGACTCTATACTGGTGGAGTGGGAGCAACCTTACTATTCTGTCAGCAATAGAAGCACGTTGCAGAAAATAAGTGAGTTGAACTATTCTGTAGTTGAACCTCTTTAAATTTTTTTATTTCTCTGTCTATAGGAAACCGCTTTGCTTTCATCTTACCTGACGGTAGTAGTGACGATATAACCCAAAGAGAAAGCGTTCATCTCCAGAAATCCTTAATTACTGAGGATCTAGTTTTATCACTTAATTTCGGAGCATAATGCTACTGTCATTGTTGCTATGGCGACATAGTAAAATGAAATGAAAGTAGTTACTCAGACTGACTTAATAAGACTACCTAACTTACTACCAAAAAACTAGAATAGCTTTGTTCTAACAATTAGAGATAGGAAGCTAGTTTCTCATAAGTTGAGGATTATACGAGCGAAACCTGAGCGAGCCCTGCCACCTTCGATCTTATATGAAGGTCAAATGCGGAAGTACCCGCTGTTGTATGTAAAATAACTTAAATTGCATTCATTAAAATCTCATTTAACTAAATGCTTTTTTACAAAAAAATTATGTATCAAAAACGTTGTCGTCAACGTCGTTAACAACCATCAACTCCCACTGGGCTGCGTGAAATCAATCAATCTCGGAAAATCTCAACAACAACATCAAATTAGCTGGTGAAGATGTTATGCATGGTAAATAAAAAACATCCACCTCTTTGAAGCTTACAGCCTCACGTGGAAGGAGTCCAACGGTCCTTGGCGGGAGGCTTGGCCTGCCAACAAGCTTCCGAACCTGTCTGGCGTGCAGAAACACGCGCTCACTGGTCTGAAGTGCGGCACCAAGTACTCCTTGCGGATCACCGCCACGAATAAGGTTGGCACCTCGCAACCGGCCTACATGGATGTCAGCACTATTGGTGGAGGTAATTGCATGTTCTTTTTCACGTTAGCAGTTATCCAGCGCATACGAACATTCATATTCGCTGTAAACTCGTAAAAAGATCAAAAAGTCTTTGGCCTTCGTGAAACTTGGGAACAAATCTTTGAGAAATGAATAATCACGCGTTCATTGGTCTAAAGTCCAGTACATTTTATTAACTTTTTAAATATTATATTTGTATATAGAAGTTTGATGCATGGAAAGCTGATTTGGGAGACATATTAAGAGATATACCGATAGCTTTATTGTTTCATGTAGGAAGGCCCCTGGAGCTCTATTTTTGATTCATTCGTTTCGAGTGATTTTCGTTCGACGAGTGATTTTCGTTCGACATTTTCATTTTCCGCATTTTTGAATCGCTCGACTGCCACGAGTGCCCTCGCCTACTCGTAGCAGTCGAGCGATACCAAGCGATTGATAGAATAATTGTCAAATTAATGCGTTGTGTCAAAATTTTAAACTGCCAAACGTAAATACAATTTCGTTCTGAGGATAATAATTACTACTATTTTGAAAACCACTTGAACATGAATCTAGAGGAATATTTAGTGCACCATAGTTATTTAAACAGTGGAGAAGAAGATAATGATGGGAGCGAAGAAGACCCTAGTTCCACTGGAGAAAGAAGCTACCCGTTTGCAATTTCAAATTTTCAGTTTAAATCTAATTATAAATTGATAAAGGAGCTCGCCAAACAATTAATAGAAACTCTTAGGCCTTTCATAGTCCCGAGCAGACGATTATCTGATTTGCCTATCGAAATTAAGGTTAGTCCTTTTCTTACATATTATATTGTTGAATATTGTCACACACATAGTTGATCTACGAAAAACCTAAAACCAAAAATATAATTTACAGGTACTCACAGCGTTAATTTTTTTTGCCAAAGGCTCATACCAAAGCTCTATCGGAAACCATAAAAATTCGAGACATGCTCAGGGTACTGTTTCAAAATGTATCACTGAAGTTGTGGAAGCCTTAAACCATCCTTTTGTTTTAAGTAATGGACTGCCTCTTCTGTCTTCGTATTCGACGACAATAGCGTCGGAGAAGTAAAAAAAGGAACAGCAGTAACAGTGTGTCAAATCCAAAATGGCTACAGAGGCTAATGAGCTAGTCACCCCCACGTTCAACGCGCGTCTGCAGCGCGACTGAAACGCGGCTGTCGCTGTAATGTGAAGGGATTTGCTGTGCCGCGCTGCAGCCGCGCGACTAAAACGCCTAATGATGATAACATTAATGATGATGGTTTTTTCTTCCAGGTTCTAGGAACTTTATAGACTACCAGGGGTAGTCGGGTGTATAGACTGCACTCATGTTGCTATTCACACTCCACCAAATGATGTAAAAATCGCAATTAAAGAAAAGTTTTGTAAAAAAGCTTAATAAAAAGTGTCTGATTATATTGAAGACGAAACAGCATGTGTTTAAAATGCTCCTATCACTCCAACTGGTATTTCAGATTTAAAATATTGTTAAGATTTTTTTTTAAACTTATATAACTTGGTAACTGCATATAATTTTGTAAATGTCGTTACATATATTAAAGCTATATTAAAGCTAAATAAAAATATTTGACTTTGACTTTGACTTTGAAATATTTTTTTTTATATTTACGGGTAGGCACAGTGCCTTAATCTCACCTGATGTTAAGTAATGATAAGGCCAATTGGTGGAAGCGCACTTCACCCGGGATCCTCTACTAGTGAGGCACTGGTTATCTTAACACAACAATGCTACAAACATTGATGCTTTGGCGACACATTTAGATAAGATGGTGGTAGCTAGCCAGGCGTGCAAACAAGTCCTACCCCCAACCAAACCGAGTACACAAACATGTACCCCCCGCTGGGAATCGAACCCGGGACCTCTGGGTCTAAACCGGTGGTCTTAGCCACTAGACCACAGAGGCGGTAAAAATAATATATTTTTCTTTTAAACATCTGGTTTGTTTTAACATAACACCATTATTTATATAATTTAATTTTTTGCATTTACAATGATATTTTGATACTTGAAAAAGTCAACTAATCTATACTAACATCGCTAAGCCGGGACTTTTGGCGGTCCGTTCCAATGCTCTTCCAGTTGTGCTAACAAGACTTGTGGGACGCATCGAAATAGTCGTACAGAATATACCTAGACAATTACGACAGGTCTCAGTAGCTCAATTTTAGAAGAGCATTGGACTAGACATTCAAAGTCTGCACTTATAAGTTACATAAAAAACAGTCTTTTGCTCATTGGTTTTTATCTTTTTCAACATAACAACATTATACTTTGAAAATTACAAAATCTATATAACACTTATAAAAAATATATTTTACACTTTTATTTATGGAGCTGTTCACATTATCCCGCATCCGGAAAAAATACTTTCCTCGGGATGAATGTACTTCCTCATTACTGAAAAGTGTGAATCGATATTTTATTATATAGAATTTGAGAGGATACCATTTTAAGTCTGCATGTTTTATGTGAAACAGACCTTTGGTTAACCTTTGTGAATTCAGTGGGTGTACCCAGTATTCGCTATTATGATTGCGTCTTTTTCTTTTTTGTACATGAAATATGCAACGAGTCGAATTCTCTGGGTCTCCATTTCTACTGACGTGCTCTTCACTAGAACGAACGTCGTGAACTAACTGCCTCCGTCGTCCCTCGTGTGCGTTGTGTTCGCGGTGAGGGAGGGCAGCCGCGGGCATCGACGGGCAGACGCGGTCTTCATTGCTTCGTTCGCGGTCAAAAATACTGCCCCGCCCCGCCCCGCCGTTTGCAAAGCGCCAACTCTGCTTAAAACTTTATTAGGCGTTGTGCTTGTACAAGAACAAAAATGTCTAAAACTGAGACCCAATTTTGAGGATACAGGTGGCTACTGATTGATTCTGTTGAGATACCAATAATAAAGACAAATAACTAGCTAAACGTGTTAGTAAAGCAATCAATTCACAACTACAGAAGACGTTTTCACATTAATTCTTGTGTTGTGACAAGGTTGTGACGTTTATTGATTGATAGTATTGTCTATCAAAAAGCAAAGGTTTTTTTTAACTGTCAATAGAAACATAGATATTACGTTCCGTTTTCATTGGGGTTATTACCGGTTCCCTCTAAATTCTGCGTGGAACGGATAATATCCAATATTTCGTATTATGTTGGCAGCACCGGACGCGAACGATTCAAAAATACGGAAAATCAGTATCATGCGACTTAGAAGGCGAGTGTGACTTAAGTCGCATGCGACAACATTATGTCATACGAATGAATCAAAAATAGAGCTCCTGATCTTTTACCGTTATGCGAAATACAGTCTTATACCCCCTACTTACAGTTCCAATCCCCCCAACGAGTAACGAGTGGCTATGGAGCAATAGTTCGCACATTCACATCCAACTTGCCGGCTGGGACGATGGCGGCTGCGCGTTACGAGCTTGGGATGTGGACTACCGACCGCTTGGAAGCAGGACTTGGCTTCGGGCGCAGAACACACTCGTGAGTAGACTAACTAACTAGGTTTAAAGTGAGTTTTAGGCCTCTGATAATAAGAGCTTCCACCTCGGTCTGTCATACGCCACCTCCTGCCACTCATCCGCGTGGAGCTCGCGCAGGTCCTTCTCCTCATCCATTTTTTTTATTCTTTACGGGTAAGCCTTTATTTTGGCCTTTATCTTACCTGCTGTTAAGTGGTGGTAATAAGGCCGAAGTAGCAGCACATTAATTCACTCGGAATCCTCATTCACTGAGAAACCGCTTCGGCAAGTTCTAATCTGGCGTTATGACTTGACGTGGATGATCTCCTCTGCACGTTTTTCTTGCGCAGGTACAGGAACGTCTAATTTATGTAACACATTTGAAAACCTATTCTCTACAAATAAACGTATTGAATTTTTAATTGTCATAACAGCTGTACCTTGCTAGTTGAGGATTCCGGGTGAAGTGTGCTTTGACTTTCGACCTTCTAGATAAAAGAACAATGAGACTTATCAGCAAACTGAAAAAAACAGAATTTTCTAACATTTTTTTTGGCTGCTTTTCCACCAAAATTGGCGACGTAAGTATTAAGCGGTGCGCGAGGAAATAATTCACCAATATGATAATTCCATTTACACTACTAGGAAAAGGAAGCAATGCTATTGGTGAATTCTTTCGTCGCACAAGAGTTGATTTTTGAAACTTACCGGTGATCTTGAAAATTAAAATGTTAAAGAATACTTACACTATAAAATGTAATAAATTTTGTATTATAAGATACATACCGTTCAAGAATTTTCGAAATTTGTCATTATAACTTTGAATAAGAGAAAAAAAGAGCACTTATAATTGATATCATACCGATTAGTCACCGTTTCAAAATCACCCCCCGCTCTAGTAAGAAAGCATCCTATGACAACTCGTTAATAGTGTACTTGCGACTTGCACACAATCTAAGGTAGGTACAGACGCCAGCACTTCAACCTATCCAAAACTGTCAAATTTCTTCAATACATTTTCAACCATATCATTAAGTATTAAAGTTCAAAGTTTATTGAAGAAATTTGACAGTTTGTGGTAGGTTGACGTGCAGGCGTGTGTACTTGCTATAACCTAACGTGTAACATAGTTTTAGTTTTTAAATTGTAAGTATATTGTAGTCTGTCAGGTATCTAAAATATGGGCCTCTATCTAATTTAACATCTGCATTGATTGTTTCCGGAATTATAATTTTTTTTCTTTAGCATTGACATCCACAATGACTCACCTTCAAGCTTCAATTAGTTAAAAAAAAATGTGTCTGTACTTCAAGAACACTGTTGAGCTTTTGTTTCTTTACTTCAATAACACTTATTAAAGCATGCTGTACCGCCTTTTATTGTTTGTAGCAAACTAAAAATTGTAAAATTGGTATTCCTATGTAACTACTTAGATGTTAGTTTTATTGGAATTGGGATTTAAATGTAGATTTTCTTGTTAAAACAACACAAACAAAACATATGATCAACATTTTTAAGAGTTCGAATTTCCACCAAAATATAATATAAATGTTGTACTTACTAGTATTATAACCCTAGGCTGATTACGGCCACGAGTTCCACTTGCTTAAACGTAATTTTCACCAAGTTAATAATTATGACTTTATTGTCCACAAATGTTAATAAAAAAAAAAAAAAAATACTCCTCTTTGTCACCAGCCATACACCAACCTGCCCACATGGTCGCTTCCGAGCATGTACCAGTCCAAGTCTTCGTACCACACGGGCTCGTTCGCAGTGGCAGACCTCACACCTGGCACCTGGTATCAGGTCCGAGTGACAGCCGCCAACGAGGCTGGCAGCGTCACCACCTCCTACGGATTTGCCACGAAAAACACAGATGGAAGTGAGTCAAGCAACACTTCTCAGCAACATTTTTACTTTTTATTTTAAGTGCTAATATTGCTACACTTTATTGTGTTATCAAATTTGTGGTATTTCATCTGTAAAGATGAACCTGCATAACCATTCGGTTGCAATAACCGTTGGATAGATGGCACTGCTGCCGCTAAAAAGCAATAAGAATCAAAGCAGTGAAAAAAATCAGTGCTTACGTCAGCCTTCCCGGTAGCATAATGGTCAGTGCAGCCGCCAGTTGCGGAAGACCCAGGTTCGATTCATGCCTGGGTCGGGTAGGCATTTAATTTTTTCACTGTTTTTTATAAATACTTCTTAATAGTCTTAAAAACTTCCGCTTTTTTGCTGATTTATAGATATTATTCACCAAACACATTGTACATCGGAAATTGATAAACTGTTGATATTATTTAATATGTATAAGAACTATATTATATACACAGTGTAGTACAATAAAGAATGAATACTTCTATTTATATTTCTAATATGGTCAGTCTCACACACACAGTATCACACAAAATAGATACAAAAAAATAATCTCACATCATTGACTGAGCCGGGCAAGCAGGTTCTTTAGTGCATCAGGGATGTTTGCAGAAGACCGTACTGATGGATTTCATGCCATACTACGCACAAGAATTGCCTCTCTGACGCACAGAGTAAGGTACAGCCCCAATGGCATCCTGGTGGCATTAACAGATAAACCGGATTGCCCTATTTGGAGGCACAGGGATGCTGTCCACGCCAACGTAACTTAAGAAAAAAAATACAATGTAATACTAACATAGATAATAAGTTTTATTTGTTACTAACACAATTTATGGACTACACCTGAAATAAAAGTTAAATAATAATAAAATAAAATCTTTCAGACTATCATTTTTGCTTAATTCTGTGGTCACCAACCCGCATTTGGCAAGTGTGTGGTGATTAAGCCTATACTCATCAACTGAGCAGCGATGACTTCTTTTAATGATGGAAGCTGGAAAACCCCAGCGGTGGCACAATTTATAGGCTATTCACTAGATACCTACCGTTAAAACCATTATAACATGTAGAAAAACACAAGTCATACTTTTTTTTTATGGTAAAAGGAGGCAAACGAGCAGACGGGTCACCTGATGGAAAGCAATCACCGCCGCCCATGGACACCCGCAAAACCAAAGTAATCGCGGATGCGTTGCCGACCTTGAGGAAGGAGTTGGATCTTGAGGAGGGAGTAGGAATTGGGAGGGGGGAGGGGTGAGCTCAGACAGTGTTACTCATTTAGCACCACCCAGGGGTCACGTGTAGGGTCTCAAGGGTAAACCTACGGACGCGAGTAACTTTAACCCCCAAAACTACTACTATGATACCTACGTATAGATACGGTACAACCCTCTTGCAAGCGTACAATTTAGAAATGAATAGGTATAATCTAATTCTGGGCATTTAACAAAAAAATATGTAAACAGGATATATAAACTCACAGTCGCAATAGGATTTTACAGACGCGACTATTAACATAAATACATTTTGACTCATACTCCATTGTAAAGAGTTACACAAAGGCTCTTAAAATGAATTAGACAAACAATAACTCATAAACGTCGCCGCAGGTGAAGTGGGCCCCCCCTCGGAGTCGTTCGACCTGAACATGCTGGTGATCGTGTGTAGCTCCATACTCCTCACCGTGTGCCTGCTCAGCTGCATCTACATACTGGTCAAAAGGCAGAGGTAAGCTACAGAAGTTCTTTTTATTAAGAGACAGTTGTATTATTTTAAAAAAATAAACATTTATGAGTGAGTAGGGCTCCGCCCCTGTCTATGTCCTAGGCAGAAGCGAGTCCAGACACGAAGACAGCTATTCTTGACGCATTAACCGCGTATCAGGGGCAACCTTGGGTTTCAACATCATCATCAGCTCATTTTATGTCCCTAATGCTGGGGTATGAGCTTTCCCTATGTATGGATAGGGAGGACGGGCCATAAACCAGCACGCGGGCCCAGTGCGTATTAATGGTTGTTAACGACTGCTAATGCAGCCGGGACCAACGGCTTTACGTGCCTTCCGAAGCACGGAGGAGTTCGAGACATTACATACATACATACATACTACATTTTTGGTCACCAATCCGACGACCGGCCTTTGCGAAAGTTGATTAACCTCAGCACTCGCAGATTGGGCGCGTTAACCACTGCGCCCTCGAGCTCCTCTGGAGTGGAACATTACGCCACTCCCGCCGCCCAACTTCGAAAACGCTCGACCTCGACTAGGGGGAGGGAATGCTTCTAAAAACTCTAGCACCTAACCACTAGCTCCCCCCCCTTTTCTTTTTTCCTTCCATCTCAACCATCTAAATCTCCCAATCAACCCAATTTTCTCCGTCATTTTCTCATCTCCCATCTTAACATTTCTACTACAGTGATAGTTTGGGACCGTAAAATACAAACACCAAGTTCCATCCTGCAAACCTAGTACTACCAAAACACAAATGTTGAAAAAATTTCCACGAGCGCCCTTCTGACATACCGCGTCAGGTGCTCTCCCAATTGAGCTATCGTGGTTCTATCCAGCCCGTCGAAATTTTTCAACACTATTTACTTTTTACTTTGAAATCCAAAGGCACCCATTCAATGTCAACAACTTCCGTCATGGGCGCCTTGTGGCTTTCAAAGTAAAAAGTAAATAGTGTTGGATAATTTCGGCGGGCTGGTTAGAACCACGATAGCTCAATCGGGAGAGCACCTGACACGGTATGTCAGAAGGGTGCAGGTTCAAATCCTGCTCGTGGAAATTTTTTCAAGATATGTGTTTTTGTAATTTGTTCGCAACAAAATTTGCGTTAAAAATTTTGTAAACAAAACAAAAACATTCTAACACTTCCAGCTTATGTTGATTTCCCCACTGCTGGGGCACGAGATACACAGAGAGAATGGGCCATAAACCGCCAAGCGGGCCCAGTGCAGTGCGGTGATTGTTAAATTGCCAACGGTTTTTCATGCGTTCCGAAGCACGGAGGAGCTCGCGATGATAAGTTACTGTTTGCAAACTTAACATATACTTTTTATGTTTGTAGGGGCAACTTGACTGAGTACAGAGACTCCATAACGGTGGACAACAAGTCAGAGAGCGGTAACCTTACCGCCAACACATCTCATACGAACTTGGCGAATGTCAAAGAGAACGCGCTCAATGCGCAGAACCGAATTTACAGCGCGCCGGTGCATATGAGGAACAATAGCAAGCACGGTAAGAATACAATGGAACTAGAATATACTTATTTTGATGGACGTAACTTTTTTTGTTAAATTTTTATTATTTTGTTACTTAAATAAGAAAATATTTTATTAAATTTGTTGACTGACTTCTGCTTCTTCGATTTTTTTTCACGTACAATGAAAAATGATCCTTACACGAAATAAATTCGATCTGCATTAAAAAATATATCAATTTCACTGATTTTTATGAAAGTAGGTACAACTCATTTGTTTATCTAATTATTTATTTATTTATTTATGTATTTATTTATTTATTCATTAGGATCACCAACATAAGGTACAGCAATTAAGTCAATATAAATATAAAATGTAAAGTTGCTTAGAACTAATTGTCTTTACAGTAACCTGTGTACCTACAAGTAACCAAGCATGCATATATTATAGATGCAAAGGTAGATAAAATTAAAATTAATATAATTAAGTTAACATTCAGTATAAATTACAAACTAAAGTCTAATCTTGTTATGACAAAATTGGTTTTACAAAAACAGAACTAATGGTTCCTTACTGAAACGGATTGCATGTATCTCCTATAAATATAGTTACAGATTTTCCCATACTTTACCAATTAAAAACACTCTGAGAAAATAATAAAAGGTAGATATATAAATTATCTAATCATGTCAATTTATTTGTTTCAGAATTGTACGAAATAAGTCCGTATGCGCAATTCGCTGTCGGGTTCCGCACATTCGGGCATGTAGAAAACCAGGATATGCCCAATCGACACAACAAACATAGCAGATATGACACAGGTAACTACTATTTTCAGATTATCATTTTTGAGGAGCTTGAAGGCGCAGTGGTTAACGCGCCCGGTCTGCGAGTGCTAAGGTTAAGCAACTTTCGCAAAGGTCGGTCATCGGATGGGTAACCAAACATTTATCAAATACTAGCGGCCGCTCGTGGTTTCACCCGCGTGGTTCCCGTTCCCGTGGGAATATCTGGATAAAAAGTATCTTATGTGTTGTTCCAGGTTATAAACTATCTGTATGCCGAATTTCATCCAAATCCATCCATCCGTTGCAGCGTGAAGAAGCAACAAATATACGAACAAACATACACACAAACTTTCGCATTTATATTATTATTAGTAGGATCATCTCTCGCTACTCCGAGCCTCGGAAGGCACGTAAAGCCGTTGGTCCCGGCGGCTGCATTAGCAGTCGTTAACAACCACCAATCCGCACTGGGCCCGCGTGGTGGTTTATGGCCCGTTCTCCCTATCCATCCATAGGGAAGAGTCATCTCTACGGTTTTGCTTTATTTTCTAAAATTTGTGTTATGTCGAATATTAATGTGAAATAATGGTGGATTATTAACCGTTAAGTGTTCGTGAGTGTGCATGAGTGTTGGCAAATGAAACGAAACAGTGCAACGTCACTTTTCAAATTCTCTCAAGAAGTCCGCCCGAGGACTTAGAGAGCATCCCACATCTTTACTGTAAGATACTCGAGGGGTTGGGGGGTATATCATTTCTCACTTTTCATTTCTATTATCATTCATCATCATCATACAGGAGGGTAATATTGTTTATTTATGTATTACTTCTAAGAAAAATTACTTTGACACTGGCTAAATGTGCTAGTCGCGCGAAGCCATCAACTAAAGAACAAAAAGAACTCTGATCTGATATGGTCTGAACCCCTCGGAGAATCTACTAGGGAACGGGGACACGCTCTATTGCGTGATGCCATCCCATCCCCTCTAGAAAACCCTGACGGTGTTTCGTTTCGCACGGCTTGAGGAACCTTTTCAATTTCCCGCCGCTCCCAAATAAATCCGAGGACGCTGAAAATGCCTTTGCGAAAGTTGCAGCTTAACTTTGAGAATCACAGGTCTGTATTCTTAGCGTTCTTAATATTTTGCTATAATTCCAGAAACGAGCTTCCAAGTGTGTTCAGAGTCTGAAGACAGTGATAGCATCTCCAAATCTACGTTAAAGAGTGTCCCAAGAAGTAAGTACAGTCAAAGTCAAAGTGAATTTTTTTTATTCAAATAAGCTAAGAAAAGTGTATACAATGTTATTTTTAGTTTATACGAAACCTGAAAACTGTTTGTTCACAATCAGTAATAGAATCGATTTCAATATTTTTTATACCATGTTACATTTTAACCAAATAATATTTACAAAATCTCAAGTATCTACAGTACACCCTACTAAAAAAAAATTCACTCTTACGGTAATCAATAAGTGCAGTGTCACGTGCTGTATGTGACCACGTTCGCACGAGGACAACGGGACAGCACAAAATGCTTGTAACTTCGTGAGTTTTCAAGATATTATTTTAAAATTTTTTGTACTTATTCTTTAAATGAAAATATTTGACCCGTGTTTTGATTATCGTATAAACTAAAAATAAGGTTGTATACTATGTATACAACCCTTACCCTCGTATCAATAAACAGAGTGTTATTTTTAATGATTAGAGGAAAAAATGTTGAAATGTTGTTCATGTCGAATACGCTATCCCTAATATATTTATTTTTTTCACAGAAGTCTGCAGGACTCCTCATCATAGATAACTATGCAAAGAAATCTTGTCGTTCTAAGAAATACAAGATTCCACTTATTTTTATTTCTCGAGTAAGATCCTTCGTCTCCCCTGATGGTACTTAATGATAAGGCCGATGATGGAAGCACACTTCATCCGGAACCAGGGCTTGCAATCGATACCGAAAATATAGGTATCATAACCGTATTTCAGTACCTGTATTTTCCATATCGGTTACTGGAAACCGATTCTTCAATGACTACCGGTATTGTAACCTCAAATATATCGGCACCTACCTGCGACCGTTGCCAGTCTGTCTGCCACGTGATATGCAGTGCACTGCGGCCGCGACATGAACAAAACGCGAACTAACGAGACGAGAGCGCAACGCGTGCAGTTACCCAATCCAGGCGCCACTCATTTATCTACTCAGTTTCACTAATTCATTTGTTTACCTGGTACCGGTATTAGTACCTGTATAATTCTGTATAGTACCGGTATTTTACAACTATACTACGTACCGGTACTATTCGGTACCTCTACTATTAATACCGATGTCAAATCGTTACCGGTTACTTTATTAAAGTCAAAGGTACCGATTATTGAAAATACCGGTAGGTATTCCAAGCACTGCCCGGAAATCTCAAATAATGTAGGGCTGTGTTATCTGACAAAACACAACAATGTTTATAACACCATTGTTATAGCGACTGACATAGAATACTGGTGATAGATAGCCAGACGAACTTAGAAAAGCCCAAACTAAAAAAACTAGTTACTAGTTTAACTCGACTAGTTCTTACCAGCTCATTTCTAAAGTGAGAACTTTTTGACGTTCATTATGAAGAAATACAGTCAACGGCGAAAGCAGCTGATCACTTTAATCATAAAGTCGCTAAAACTGTACCATCGTTCGGTCTAGTTTGGATGAAAAGTATATCTGTCACACTGTCACATTTAAGATTTTTTCCCTCTTGGAAAAAAGGAAAAAAATCCCAAATGCAAACTTCAGTGGGTGTGTGGTAAAATAAAACTATTAAATGTTTTACGGCTAGGCAATATAGTTTAAACTAATAAGATAAACATCATACAATACTAATCCGATATCACAGTAAAGGCAACTTTGGGTCGAATGTGACCCGACAAAAATAATTATAACTAAATTTTGTTTACATTTTATAACCTTAATTAATTAATTTAGTTATTTATTACAACACATAACAGATTACAGTCAGTAAGTACAATAATATTGGGGAAACTTAAAATAATTGGACCAGACTATAACCCAAAAAAGATCTTTTCTTAACCTTTCCTAAAAGGAAAATAAATTGAAAAAAAAACAAACAAACAAAGATACAATCAACGTCTTAATTGTTGTTTATAAACTGCTAAAAAGTTTAAATTAAGTGTTTTGCCACTTTCGCGGCTGTCTGTATAGTAATATAATAACTGCCATAATTATAGTTTATATAAAAATATAGCCCAACGCATAACGAACATAAATGTATTCAAAAGTATTTTAGGAAATGTTTTATGTTCATTTTTTAATAATATGTAAAGAAGTTCCGTTGTGTTTAAAATTGTGATTTATAAAATAGAATCGTTAACTTAATGTACATAAAATATATTTCATTTCATAAATAAGACTGAGATGTAAGTTTTTATTTTACTGAGCTTGTGTAGAGCATACGGCCTGATGGAAAACGACCACGGCGAAAGCAAGGGTATCAACTAAGGCTTAAAACCGTTACCAAATTCACACTATAAGTTTCGTAACGTACCGTTATTTATATAAAGTTAAATTGGTAGCGGTAATGCAGTTAACGTTATCTATAAAAGTATCGTTTTTTCGTAGCTAATGCGCTTTAGCCAGTCCGCGTAGAGCGTTGAGTTAATTTACTGGTAAAAATGCTACCCAGGTCACGATACTCTACTTAACGTTTTCTTTGTTATTAACGTTATCTTCATATGATAGAGGTACCTAATGTTTAACGTTATTCAACGCAATCATCGCCGACCCTGAAGCTTTATGGCCTGTAGTTTCAATGGATCTAGTACTCTTTAAACTGAAACACAGCAATGCAAAACTACGTTGCTTGGCGGCAGAAATAGGTATTAAGGTGGTCGCCATCCATTCAATTTCTGTACTTCTGTCTTAATAATACTTTATTCTGTAGCAAATTTTTTTTCAGACGTTGTTGGCTCGTACTTAAAATTACTGCATTTTAAAGCAAATATTTTATTTTTAATAATTACTCCATAGTTATTTTATCATGCTCATGGATGGAGCTCGATGGCTCAGTGGTTAACGCGCTCGGTCTGCGAGTGCTGAGTTTAAGCAACTTTCACAAAGGCCGGTCGTCGGATGGGTGACTAAAAATGTATCGTCTCGAGTTCCTCCGTGCTTCGGAAGGCACGTAAAGCCGTTGGTCCCGGCTGCATTAGCAGTCGTTAACAACCACCAATCCGCACTGGGCCCGCGTGGTGGTTTATGGCCCGTTCTCCCTATCCATCCATAGGGAAGGCTCTTGCCCCAGTAGTGGGGAGATAAAAATGAGATGATGATAAATTAGGGAATTTGTTTAGGTTTTTTTTAATAGATGCCGTAATATTATTACAATTGTATTGTGTGCCAAATGTTTGATACTTTTATTGTAATTTTTTCATGTAATTTATTTGTAAAAAAGTTATACCGTATAATTACTTAATCTTAGTCTTATTACTATTGTAAATATAAGCTTATAATCAAAAATATTTCTAGTCAAAAAATCATTTTATTGTGTAAAACATGAATTATATGAAGGGCTATTATGTAAGTTCGTAAAGCGAACCAATGCTAAAAATATCCACAAGAAGACTGATTATTCATCTTAATGATTGTTGTTTAATTTCTATACGATTATAATCTAGGATTGATATAAATAAATGTTAGACAAACTTTTTTAATTGTTTTATTGTAATTGTTAATCCTTAAGCTAGGTAAATATGTATATTATAAATACTAATCTTTGAATACAGTCGTTTTTTTACATTACTATTCAACTGAGCAAGAACTTTGACTAGAGTACATAAAAATAAATACAACAGTCAAATTGAAGGTCACTTCAAGATTATGTAAGGAAGCCTTTTATTCATTATCTAAGCCACATCATGGTTATTAGATTACCTGACCTATATTTTTTTTATATTTATTAGACATACCAAACAGTGTAGGTAATATATTATTAAATAAATGAATATAAAATGACACAAAAGTAAAATTTCTTATGTACAAAAGTACGAGTACATAGGCAGGAGTTTACACATATTGCAACCAACAAAATTCTAAAAATATAAAACGAACTTTTTAAAATTAAACTTTGGTAAACTAAATCCTTAATTATGTTTTTATTTATTAAATTCGTTCATTTTCAGTCGTAGTATGTAACTGTTATACCTACATTATTGTTGTTTCGAATACACGAAAGATTGACAAAAATATAGAAAATATATTAGCCTATACACGCAGACATGAGGCTAACAAATATCAAAAAATCTGAATTTAAAATAATCAGTCGAAGTATAACGTTACAATTACATGATTGTAGTTTTGACTAAACGAAAGATTGACAAAAATATAGAAAATATTTTTGCCTATACACGCAGATATGAGAAAATAAAATAACAAATATGAGAGAATCTAAATAAGGTTCAAATTGTATTTACCTAACATTATTTTTTTCGTTTTTATTTAATTATTGTAACATTTTTTCATAATAGTACTACCACTAAACTTTAAAAAACAGTGCCAATAAAACTAACAACTGAGCCGGATGTATATATGTACACATTGCTGTATTCATACCGATATCCTTCGATGTCCTTTAAATTCACTAATGTGGATGAGGGGGTGGCTACTGTCCAATGACCATACAGGTTTTAGATGGTAATTGCATGGATAGTATCCTCAATCACTTAATATAAAAGAGATCAGTGTCATATTATTTCCTATTATTATTTACTACATTCTTATAAAATTCAAATAAATGCGTATAAAAATAAACATTATCTGTGATGATATATCCTCATTTTCCACGTTTGTCAAGTACCTACCTTCCAATACGTACGATACCTACCTAACCAAACACAGAATCATGTGCTCAAAAAGAAACTTCGAACTCTATCGAACTAACGACAAAATATAAATTACTTTGCCAGCTTTGACATGCCAGCAACAGCAATCGGCCGTAATTATTACCACATTTTCACAACCACAATTATCAAGTTGCTGTTAAAGCCTCCTGTATCCATTCTAAATGGTCAACAATGCTTGTGTAAATCCCTGGTGCGCCTTCCCTTCCACAAGTGGTAGGACCCACACTGGTCACCCCAAACAGCTCTATGTATTTCCTTTTTAAAGTCAACGGGCCTCCGGAATCGCCTCGGCAAGTATCAACTCCCTTTTGTCCACCCGCGCATATCACGTGATCAGGAACTACGTCATGTTTGTACACCAATCGGCAGTCGTTGTGAGACCAAGCGGGGAGATGTAAGGATTTCTTGATGTCACTGTACCGGCCTGTAGAAGCGTCTTCGCCCCAGCCGGCAGCGTTGAATATGGTGTTTGCGAACCCTCTCTTGGTTGGCAAGCATACGGGTCGTATGAAGTCTGCAAAGGAAAATTTCTATCAGAACTTTACAATATGAAACTAAGTAGGCTGGTAAGTAAATAATTATTAGCTCATTCACTGTCCCAATGCTGGCCACCATCAACTGAACTGCCCGTATGTGGAATGCGCTTCCCGCACACTTGTTTCCCTCCTCTTTCTCTCCCGGGTTATTTAAGCGGGGCGTGAAAAAGCATTTATGCAGGCCGCCATAGTGTGAGCGTTCGGCATAGCGTGGTAGCGCTGTGATGAACGCTTTCACTTCTTGGGCTTCACTGGCTGCTTTTCATCAGGCAGGGTGAGGCCATTTTGGCGTGCCACAATAAAATAAAAAATCACTAAAATAAAAATTCTCTTTTTGAGTATTACAGCACTGGACCTTCATATAACTATATATTATAATAATAAGGCCGAAGACGGAAGGAGCAATTTACCCGCCATCATCAACTACAGAGGCACTGGCCATCTTATTTCTAGCTGTCGGAACAAACATTGCAACTCTCATTGATGTTATGTTATAGTTAAACAAGTGTTTAAGAATTTGGAGGAGCTCGAAGGTGCAGTGGTTGACGCGCCCGGTCTGCGAGTGCTAAGGCTAAGCAAATTTTGCGCAGGCCACTCATCGGATGGGTGACCACAAAGTTATCATCGCGAGCTCCTACGTGCTTCGGAAGGCACGTAAAGTCTCGGCTGCATTAGCAATCGTTAAATACTTCCTATCCGCACTGGGCCCGCGTCACCACGCCGTTAACCACCGTTAACGGCCCGTTCTCCCTATCTATCCATAGGGAAGGCCTAGCAGTGGAGACATAAAATGAGCTGACGATGAGTATATGATGATGGATATTTTTTATTTTTTTATTTTTTTATTATTAAAGAAAAGGAAGACGTAAAAAAGTCTTACCAGTGCAAGGGGCTTTCTCCGTGAGTCTCAGGATAGCGATGTCATGCTCCCTCCCGTCATATCCTGGGTGGATGACTGCCTCAGCAATGTCGGCGTGGATGACGGGGTCGGAACAGACCCCACCGCTGCAGTCCACCTTAGACGACAGGTCATACTCGCCGAGACGAATTTTCATACTGCAAAAGAGGTTCATATGTTTTCTTTGGTCTATGGTAATTTATTTATCGACTTCTAAAGATGGAAGTTTTCAATTCGTCTGTAAGTATTTTATTAAATATTGTCAATTGTAAAATAGTCTCTAACAGTGACGTTTAAACACATTTTCGACTGAACCATTGTAGGTGCTAAGATATCATTAATGATAATGGGGTATTTGACAGGTTTTAGAAAAATATGTATAATGGTTCATTATAGCATAATATATTTGCAATTTGATTAATTCGTTATGAATTTCTTTATTTTTTATGAAAATCGCCATTAAAATTCAAATTAATAAAATAGCCGCCAAAACGCTGAATGCAGGTCACGTGATGTCGTGACGTCACCTGCTTGTAAGCAAACTTTTATCTGTCAAATTAAACGTACAAAACTTTGATTGACATTTACTGTAAACAAGCTGGTGACGTCACTCCAGATTCAGCGTCATCCCGTGCGTTTTTGATCACGTGGTCAATCATAAAAAATTTATCATGTTATTAATGATTTTTTATATAAATCATACTTATTTTAACATTTTGTGCTGGCTAAATTAGTTTAAAAACATGTTTACTATTAAGTTAACAACAGTTTGATCAATATTTTCATTGTAGTCAAATACCCTATTGACGTCTATGAGTGCGGCAGTTTTAATCCTATTAATAATGATTAATAAGTTTTATATTTCAAGTTTATTGCATAGTAGACTTACTCGTATATCGTTAGTTATACTTATACGAGTAACATAACTGTTAGCTAACGCTAAGTGTCTGCAGCAGTGGCATAAGTATGGGCAATCATCAATGTATCATTTATTTCATTGTTTAAGAACATATGGATACTAACAGCACTGAAAACAAATACTAAATTTACAAGGGACGAATATGTGATTTTTCAACCATTTGACTTTATTTTATTTTATTTATTGATCACCAACATAATAAACACCAACTAATACAATTATGGTTTTGGTACAGTTTAGGAAAGCTTAATGTTATTATATTTATAGGCGAAAACCACATTCGTTAAAAAAAGCAAAAAGATACATACAGACTTAGCCTAATAGGTGGAGCGGTGGGGCCTAACCCTGTTGAAGGTTGCGGGTTCAAATCCCGTTCGCGAAAACGCTATCAAGGTTTTTTTATGTTCATCGATTAAGACGCCACAGTGGCCGAGTGACACATCGGTCGGCCCGATATCCGGATGCAGGACATCCGGATATCAAGATCCGGATTCTGTTACAATTTCTTAACTTTTTCGACGCATAGCTGCGGTTTGTGATCACCAACCCGCATTTGGCAAACGTAGTTAGCAATTAGCTATTGGTGCTGTGCAGTTTTATGCAGTTTTATGCTTGTGATTGTGGCTGAAAATCAGCGTTTTGCTCCCGGGCCAATGTCGCTGAGTCACGACTTTTTTGCACTGCTGCAGCACACATATTAGAGTAGGTCCTTACCTATGAAATTGACGTTTTTTTCTCACTGATGAATAGGTGTATTACTTCTAAAAGTCAATACCAGTTGTTAATATTATTATACACCTTTAATAAGGACTATGTTACTTAGGCTTCAGTAATAACAATGATTATTAATTTTGTGTCTTTATCGCCCAATATTTTTTTAAATTGACTATTTTTTTGTTCGCGGTATTGTCTTTTTGCTTCATTGTATAGCTTTAAAGGGACTTGATTTTTTTATTTTTAATGTCTGCTATATTTAGCTAGTGGAACAAACACACTACTCTACAATTTTTTTAGTGTTAACATAAATAGATGCCAAGAAAATAAAATAAAACGTTAGAATGAAAAATACAATTTTATAAAAAATCTTTATACAAAACGTCAATTTCATAGGCAAGGACCTAATACATGCAACATAATTAAGCTTATTTTGAAAATATATTTTGCTTATACCTATTGTATCTTTGTTTTATGTGCGTATGTCTATGATTTTTGTCATAAATGTTTTATCTATCTATCTAGTTACTAGGATAAGCCATCAATTGAAGCGATAATTTGATTTTTATAAATTCTAATGTATGTATTTGATCAGCAAATGGTGGTGTGTGAAGATTCGGCCTAGGATGTAACTATACTTGCCTAGAGAATACTGGTTTACTCTCGTTTTGAAAAGGCCCAGGTTTTAAGTGATTTTCATTTCAGCGATAGAGAGCTTTGCCCAGCAGTGGGATAGTATAGTTAATTACTCACCGATGATGTTTTATCTTCTTAATACAATGGGCAGCGGTGACCACATGCGAGCTGCTGATGAGTGTTCCACCACACCTAAACTCGGTGAGGTACCCTCGCCTGTAGAACTCTAGAAGCACCAACCACGGGTTGTGGTGGACGGGGTTCGGGCTAGCTTCGATCCCACATTGACAACCTGAAGAAACACACAAAAAATATTTTAGGTCAATTGTTGCGGACAAATAAAAATCGAAAGAAGTTTTGAAAACAATTCCAGAGTGTCAAGGTAAACGTTGATTAATTTCGGCGGGTTGGATAGAGCCACGATAGTATAGTTAGTAGTGCACCTGAGCCGGTATATCATGAGGTGCGGGTTCGAATCCCGCTTGTGGAAATTTTGTCAACACTTTTTTTAAATAGTAAACAAAAACTAATCTCTGTTGCTATCTCTACATAATATAGTATTTTGGTTTATTATCATAAAAAACCAAACAAAAGTACTTTTAAAACTTCTAATCGTACCTAGTAGATACAATTAAAACCAATCCTACTACAATATTATAAACGCGAAAGTTTGTAAGTATGGATGGATGTTTGTTACTCTTTCACGTAAAAACTACTGAATGGATTTGAATGAAATTCGGCATACAGATAGTTTATAACCTGGATTAACACATAGAATACTTTTTATCCCGATATTCCCAAGGGAACGGGAACCACGCGGGTGAAACCGCGAGCGGCCGCTAGAACAATCTAATGTACAACTACTTTCTAGATGAGATCGCTTTTGCGATAAGACCGCCCTTGCTGTCTTTTCTATTAAATTTTTTTGTTATTTGTTTTCTGTATAGTAGTATGTAGTAGTAGTTCGTAGGTAAGATGTAGTAGTAGTATAGTGTAAGCAATAAAGTTTATCTACAAAACTTTGAACGTGCCCGTCTTGAAGATCTTGACGCCAAACGCCAGATTCGAAAAACTCGACCCAAGCCCTCTTACTATACATAAGATGCCAGTGGGTCTTTCTATGGCGCCAGAGGGAGCACGCCCGACGATGTTTTTTTTTTATATTAGAAGGAGGCAAACCAGTAGGCCTTCTTGTGCTTCCAGAACAGGACGTTCAAAACCAAATTTGGTTTTGCAAGTCACGCTCGCGCCCATGCAAGGGTCCAGGCTAACGCTAACACTAGCTAAGGGTGTCGCCGTCGACGGATACGTCTAGGAGGACATCATCATCATCATCATCTATCTATCCGTCTATCTCTCTTAAGTAACTTTTACCAATGAAAAGATAAAAAGAAAATCACGTGAACACAAAGATGTATATTTTTATTTGATAACATGTTTTTCTATAATTGTTAGGTACTTACACATGTAAATAAATAAATACATATAATTTAGTCTAGCCTAGTGTGAGTTTATTCGATCCGTATTCGTTCGATTACGTTTACGAAAATGAAAATTTGTATGACGTATGGCATTAAAGCAGCGCCTCCTGGCGGCATACTATAGGAGTTAACGTTTGCCATAAAATTCTCGTTTACGTTAACGTGATCGCATGAATACGGATAGTAAACAAAACTCACACTATACTAGGCTCAGAATTATAACTAAAGCTATAGAAACCGGACTAAAATAGCAACACTCATTCATCAGTTCGTACTATTTTAACTAATGAACCTAAGTGATGTATTGGAAAGAGATCGATTGTCCCTTTTCTTTCGTTATTTCGAAGGTGTCACCAGATTTGTGACGTCATATTTGAGGTAATGTAGTGAGTGACTTTATATAGGACTCAAAGATTTTTTTTGATTACCGATTATCAGATGACCGTTTGACATAACAATACAAAAAATAAAAACAAAGTGTCAATCATTTGTCGCACTCCAACCTCCTTTTCTAGCCATAAGATAGAACGGAACTAAACATAGTTGCACGATTTTTATTTTAGCCATTCTTCTATAGCTTTAGTTATTGTTCTGAGATACTAGGCACCCATGAAGAGAAAGTAAAAGGTAGGGGTTTAGGATATACAGCCTATAATTTTTAAATCTTCTATTTTTGATACCTGTACAGCGCTAATTGTTTTTATATTTTTATTTTTTATTTTGTGTGTTACGGTTGTGTTGCTATCGCAGCATCACTTAAACCGGTTCCGACGGAAGATCAGCGCTAACCTCAAGGCTAGCATCTTGCTGAGTCGGAACCGTTTTGGGACTCCTATATTTTTTTATTTTCATTTTTATTTTTATGTTTGAACTGTCCTGTCCCAAATAAATTTATTTTCATTTCATTTCATTTCCATGAGTAAAAAAACATAATAATACTATAATAGTACTAAGTACTATATATAAATTACAATTATAACCTAAAAAGTCATTGCCCTCTCACAGCTATGAATATATTGTGACATCATTATTGCATGGTCAAGAAGGGATTCCCCAAAAGTATTAGAGTCAACTGTCAAAGCTTACCAGTGACTCATTGCGGTCGAAGAATCCCCACATCTTGGATTCTCGACGCGTGTCTCTTGAATACATTTGCATTAAGAAAATCCAGGTACTGTCACTCGCATATCAAACGTAACACAAAAATGTCACTTTTTACAATGCCATTGATTGCTACTTGTATCGTTGCTAAACTTTTACTTTAAAGGTGTGACGAGTATGTATGGCGAAATTTGACTTGTAATATTTTTAATAAAATGTTTAAGTATATAATTTTTAACGCAATTTTTGTTGCGAACAAATTACAAAAACACAATGTTGAAAAAAATTCCGTATGTCAGAAGGTTCAAATCCTGCACCCTTCTGACTCCTCTTCCTCCTCCTCCTGCACTCCTCCGTGGAAATTTTTTCAACATTTGTGTTTTTTTTTAATATTTTTAATGTTAATAAGTGTTATGAAAAGTGACCCGTTCGAGTGTGGCAAGATTCTACTATGATGAATGTGGAACAACTCGTATAATTTTATGTGTTTAATAACAATTTGTATGTTTCGTTATTATATTACTTAGGGCTGATTTTTCAATCGTCAGTTATAATTTATTAATTGAATAATTTTGTCATATTAACAGATTCTCCCTAGAAAATATGTCACAACAACAATATTATTCGTTGGATAAAACTTATCTGAGTATAGAAAAATTGGGCCTTAGGAATGTAATAATAAATGATTTGAAATAAATTAAATAATATTTTTCCTTTATATTTCAAAAGATTTTTATTGAAACACGGAGGAGCTTGATACTATAAATTTTCGGTCACCCATCCGGTGACCAGCCTTTGCGAAAGTTGCTTCACCTTAGCAATCGCAGACCGGCAAGTTTAGTCATCCGTTGTTATTACTGTAGGATCTCCAGTGGCTATTTGAATAAATCTTCAATATATATGTATAGAAAAAAAAGTGAGTCCCGATTGAGTCACTGACTGACTCATTAACGCCTTACCTAAAACATTAGGCCTAGAACGCTGAAATTTTGCACGGAGATTCCTTTTATGATGTAGAAAAGGAATAAGGTCGGATTTCTCGAAATTTCCACGGGATCACGGGATCTCCAGGTCACAAGATCCCGGGATCCCGTAACCCCATATATTCATCATCATCATCATCAGCCTAACTAGTCCACTGCTGGGCATCTTCCTTGTTTTTTATTACTTATCAGTGAAGTGCTTGTACATCTCACTTGATATTAATTAATTACTCTACAATGCCACTAACATTAATGTTATGGCGATTAAGATAATTAAAGGTTTAAAGATTTTTAAAGATTAATTTTAAGCCCTATCCAACCTACCAAACATGTTACCAGTGTGTGTACTATGATGGGCATTTTCCAATATTTTTGACGCTGTAAGGGAGATTAGAGCTGGACAGTTTCTTGCCGGTTCTTCTCAGTACCTCCGCCCAGAGTAGACTTACGAACCGATGGCATAGTGACATTCACAAGAGTTACTTGTAGCCTAAACTGAATAAATGTTTTTGAATTGTGATTTTTTTTAATTTTAAAGAGACTTTCTTCCTTATCTTCTACATACTTACATTATTTAGCAATAAAAGAATAAAACATAATAAAAAAGTCAAAGTCAAATTTTTTTATTTTTTATTCAAATAAACCGAAAAGTGCTTTTGAATCGTCCATACATTTTTTACTTACTACCAAAAACAAAAACTAAACAAAATTGAGCTTTAATGTGTGTGTGTGTGTGTGTGTGTGTGTGTGTGTATGTGTGTTGTGAGAGAGGATGTGTGCGTGAGTGTGTTATCCACCCTATAAGTTATCAGGTTTCAGAAGCTTTTCAGCTTCATCATAATCTAGGGTCTAGAAAAGCACAACAACTCACCATTTTCCTCCGTTAACACAGTAACAATAACAAACGCCAAAACAAAAAAGCAGCACAACACTAAAAGTCCCATTTTAGCGAACACGAACGCGAACACTTATATTAAAAACAGGTTTTATTCACAAGCACAACACAACTCTTTAAAAAGGTTTCATAGCACGTGCACCTAATTTGAAGTCAGATTATGGAGTGACTAACAGTGCCGTTGCAAATATTATGTATGAATGTCGGTCGTCCTCGTCTCGTATAATAAAGGCTACTTTGTAGGTACACCACGGTAGGCAAGGGATGTGGAACTGTCGATAGTCGTGTTATCGATTGTTGCCCTTGATTAATCAGGATATCAATGGCGGGCGTAGTAAGATTTTTTATTGTATCCAAGTAAGTCGTACGATCAAAAAAACAATATCAAAGTTTATAAGATTGCAACACATTAAAATAATATTATGAAAAATAATAATAACAAAATTATATAATTATAATATTAAGAACACAATCAGGAAAGAGCAGCCGGGTATGAAACACTCCAAATCCTTCCTAGGCGAAAACGCCTTAGGACGGAGTAAGTTCATATGCGGAGGCAGCAGAAGGCAGGCCCGATTAACCATCGGTGCCTTGCCAGGGCACTATGCCACAAAGCAAATGCTTCACAGAATGCACCTCTCAACAAATAGTTTATGTAGGGCATGTGGAGAGGAAACGGAGTCAATGCAGCATCTACTGTGTGACTGCGACTCTCTGGCTAGAAAAAGAATGGGACTCCTGGGGTCGGCCTACAAAAGATCCCGATGGGTCGAAGTATTAAGGGAAACCTCAGCAGGCCCCACTAAGATAAGATAAGATATTATATCTTATGGATAAGCACTTTTCGCCTTCGTCTGCACTTCGCCTAACATCAGGTGACATCAAAGCCAAATGTTTACTCGTAAGGAAAAAAAACGAAACCTGGGAATTGAACTCGAGACTTTGGGATGAGAAGGCCTGAGATACCACACGGCCACCGGGCAATCACGTGATAATTTCCATTTCCACTTAAACCCTTATCTTATCTTATCGATTCATCCTTATGTAACTGACTATAATTAATTGTTTAGAGATTTTTTTAAGTTATTGCAACAGTATTTATTTTATGTGATTTATTCAATTATAAAATAAAAGTGTATTAATTATTTTAACTGTGAATTATCTGTTAGCTCTCTAGGAGTGGCGTATCTATATCGTAGCTATTTTAAACATTTTATCTAAATAAATATGAGCTTAAACACAAATGTTGAAAAAATTTCCACAAGCAGGATTTGAACCTGCACCCTTCTGACATTCTGATAACCAGCAGCGTTGTTCCCAACAAAATTTGCGTTAAAAATTATATAAACAAAACAAAAACATTTTATAAGTATGTACTTACTTTGAAATTATTTATTTCACATAATTAGAATTTCGATTTCGATTTTTGATTTTCGATTTGATTTTGTTTTGGTTAACTTTAATTCAACAGATTTTATTCTATTTTATATAATTTAATTGTATTGATTTTGTTTTGCTTGATTTTAATTTGTTTTATTTTATTTAAATTTGAATTTATTAACAAGTCACAAAGGTTGGAGCGAAGCAACCCCAACACGAGTATTTCACAATTACTTACCTGGGGTTGTTTCTCATTTACTTGAAATGTAAGATTTTTGTTAATAATAAACACAAAATTATACAATCGTATACCTATTTCCCTGTGAGGTGCCGGGGATAAAGAATTGCACCACCCCATTTCTTCTCGTGAATGTCGTAAAAGCCGACTAAGGGACCATTCCAGAGGATGGGCAGCAGCATCTCTCTGAGGTTACCCTCAACCTACTGCGATCACCAACCCGCCTGCCGAGCGTGGCGATTGCGGCAAATACCCCTCATACCCTTGGGGGAGGCCTTTATCCAGCAGTGGACGTCTTTTGGCTGAGATGATGATGATGATGTATACCTATATGAGCAAGCAAATTCAAAATAAAGACATGAATTGACCTATATCAACATTTCAGATTCGTAAATCATATTTTCAGGGAATAGACGTATGGTGATTTGACATCCGGAGAATGGATGTATGGCGACTAGACTCTCGAGAAGTTAGACGTCATCTACCAAACCGTATAGTCTTAAACTATTTCACAAAAGTTGGTGCATTTTTTCAGTGTGTCGCCTTAGCCGATCCGATCCGAACCCTTCGGAGAATCTAGTAGGGGACGGGGACACGCACTTTTAAGTGTGTGATGCCGTTCCTTCTAGAAAACCTCTGAAGGTGATGCGTTTCACACGGCTTGAGGTACACTTTACGTACCTCGCCGCCCCAAAAAAGCCCGGTGAAGCTGAAAATGCCGTTTAAGGCAATCAGCAATGCAGCTCCAAAAAAACAAAAATTCAGCACTCGCATTTGGTTTAATTTCCGCGCATTATTTTGAGAATGTATGTATGTATGTGTATAGAAAGATAGGGCGAGCTGAACCAGTGATACTGGACAACCAGGAGCTGGAGACGGTCAAGGAAGTCAAGTATCTAGGAGTGACACTGGATAGTAAGCTTACCTTCAGGACCCATATCAGTAACACATGCTCCAAGGCAAAGATGGCGATGATGCAGTGTAAAAGCGTGATAGGCAGAACCTGGGGCATGAAACCAGCGATGGCACTATGGATATACAGGGCAATAATAATGCCAAGAATCCTACATGGAGCTATCGTATGGTGGCACAGAGCCGCAGTGGGGAGAAACAAGGCAGAGTTAGACAAAGTCCAAAGGCTAGCGGCCCTAGTGACTACGGGCGCGATGAGGACCACACCTACAGCCGCGCTCGAGGTCCTGCTGGGGCTGAATCCCCTGGATTTAGAAATAAAGAGAAGAGCAGCGGAACAATGGTTCAAGCTAAGAAGCACTGGCATATGGACCGGGAACTTCACGGATAAGGGTCACGCCAGTATAGGTAAACAATATGAAGATAGGTTGTCAATGATCCTTTCCAACAACGACTTAATACGAAAGGAAAGGATTTTTGACAAAAAATATAGAATACATATAGGTTCAAGAGAGGACTGGAGCGTAGGAAATGATGGCATCATTTGCTACACAGACGGCTCCAGAAAGGAGTCGACAAAGCTCTCTGGATCTGGCGTGCACATTAAATGTGCAGACGGGACGGAGATAGACAAGTCGATACCGCTAGGAAGATTCGCTAGTGTTTTCCAGGCGGAAATATACGCAATAATGGCATGCGCTGAGATAGCTGAACACCTCACTATTACAGGAAAGATGGCTATCTACAGCGACAGCCAAGCGGCGCTGAAGGCACTAGGCAAAGAAGAGACGACATCAGCAATTGTCAGAGAATGCAAGGAATCATTAAAAAGGCTGGCTGAGAGAACGGACCTAACGATAGCGTGGATTCCCGGACACGAGGGATACACGGGAAATGAACAGGCTGACGAACTAGCCAGAAAGGGAGCAGAGGAAAACTTGGTGGGGCCGGAACCTCGGCTGCCAATAGCGCACAACATCACCAAGGGAGTAATCAGTCACAGCATTACATCAGAAACCAACAGAAGATGGAGGTCCTCGAATGGCATGAGACAATCGAAGATCTTCATCAAGGGAATGGATAAGAAAAAGACTAGCAAACTAATGGGACTCTCCAGAGAGAACATGAGGCTAGTCATTGAAGTCATAACAGGACACTGTCGACTGAACAGACATATGACAGTGATAGGAGTGAAAACCGACCCCATATGCCCGGAGTGCATGGAAAGCGAGGAGACCAGCCTCCACCTACTAGCCGAGTGCCCTATGTATTCGCTGGCAAGATGGGAGCTCTGGGGGTCGGATAGACTACACATAGAGGACCTAAAGGATCTGAAGGTGGAACAGATAGCAAGATTCACTAAAGAGACCAAAAGATTCGACGGGGCGCCGTGAAAGCTGGATGAACCTTAACTCCCTCAGAAGGGAGAACGGGGAAAAGGATGAAGTGGCCCGCAACAACGCGGGTGGATCGTCCGTTCGGCTGGCGACGTCCCCATAAGAAATAATAATGTATGTGTATGTATGTATGTGTGTGAATGTATGTATGTGTGTCTCGCCTCTGTCCACATTTCACGTTTACGCTATAGGACGCCTGCACATCAACGTATACGAAACCATATGACAAAACTGACAAATTTCTTGTTCAACCTTGAGCCATATAAGTACATAAAGTTTAAATCAAAGTCTGATTTGCTGGCGTGTGTTCAGTTACATCATTTTACACCTCTGTTCGAAAAACTTCGCAAATTTTTGCGGTTGCTTTGTACGCATGCATATACAACCTTATTTTTAGTTTATACGAAAATCGAAACACGGGTCAAATATTTTCATTTAAAGAATCAGTACAAAAAAAATTAAAATAATATCTTGAAAACTCACGAAGTTACAAGCTTTTTGTGCTGCCCCGTTGTGTTTTTTAGTACGGTATACTTTATTTGAGATTTTGTAAATATTATTTGGTCAAAATGTAACATGGTATAAAACATATTGAAATCGATTCTATTACTGATTCTGAACAAAGAGTTTTCAGGTTTCGTATAAACCAAAAATAACATTGTATAACCTATTGCTCATATATTCAACGTTATTACAAACGTGAGCCATCCACGACTCCGTTCGGCTAGCTTCAGAATCAAAACCATATAGGGAAATATTTTTAATAATTATTATTATTGCGTAAACTTTAGAAAACAATTATTATTATATCATAATTAGGGTTTTTTTGTTATCATAAGGTCAGGTAAACCGTATTAGTCATCCAAATAGTTGCTTTCCAAACTACAATAGGTATATTCATTCGCTTTTAGACATCATATACTGGTGGTAGTGATGGGCAACAGGTGTTCCGGCCTTAAGCTTGTCCCGCCTAGTATCGAGCTCATCTTTTCGCCTCCGTTCCATAATCAAACACTTCACTGTTCACAGTAGGTACCTACGCCTCCACCGTGACCGGTCCACTGCCATTACCTCCCATAGCGACGGATCTACGCCACATCGCTTCATGTGCCGCCGAAGCATTTACAGTAAAACGGACGGCGGACGTTGAACTGCTGCATATTGTCATACTTACCATCACATCTTTCTCCCAAAAACGGGTAAGTAGATTGGACATTAAAATCATGAATATTGAGAAAGTAGCCGTTGGTGACATCGACGCCGCATTCAGCATAATCAAAGTAAGGCTCCCAGGTAGAACATGATAACGTCAGTGATAGGTTGCTAGACGATCGCCTGATGTGCGAGCATGTTGGAAGCCTTGGCCCTTAGTCTGCTCTTACGACATGCACGGGAAGCTAGGCAGCTGATACACTCTTGTCAAGTCCCAGGCCAGCATGGGATACCATTATTATATCCATTTTAAATAATCGTTGGATTTAATTCATCAAACCAAAAATCAAATCATGTTTAAGTTTTAAGATTTTATGCTAGTGGTCGCCCAGTGGTCGAAATTCGACCGTAATTTTATTAAGGCTGCACGGTTTGTATCCTAAGCAATGAAAAATTAAAAAAGATAGAATGTGAGTTTGGATTGGCATTGACAGATTTCGGCTCTTCGGCCGAACCTCTTCCATTTTTGAAATTTTTGAAAATAGTATAAATACTTGCGTGTCAAATACATATGCGTATGTGTCAAATACATGGTAGTGTGTGTAATGTTTGTTTTATTGATTTAATGTATTTTTATGCATAATTTAAAAAAAAAAACATTGGGATAACCTTCTCTATATAAACTATAAGTGTGCGAAATTTCATGCTCTTCCGTCCGCGCAATTTTCGTAAAAAAGGGGTACAAAGTTTTTGCTTCACGTATTAATATATAGATACCTATGCCCTTTAAAGACATGTCAGATTAAAAGCGTAACTTCCTCTATAACAAATTCTATTTTTTCTTTACAACTGATTCATTCAGCGCGGCGGTTTAAGTGATAATGCGATTTACCTTATAAAGTCACACTTTGACTAGACTGATTCAGTGAAGATGACAAATGACGACAGTAAAGGTACGATTGGAATTCGATGGCGCATCGAATCGGGCATTCGGAATTCCAAATAACATAAAGAAGTTAAGCTTTTGCAGACTCCTTATTTCGTGGAGGTTTTGTTGAGGTTCATAGAAACGCTTTTTTTTAGAGAGATTTTGCTGATTGCCTCAAACGGCTTTTACAGCTTCACCGGGCTTGTTTGGGGGCGGCGAGAAACTTGAGAGGAAATACTAAGGTCGACTGAATTGAAAAATATGTATGAAAAGTACTTAGACAAAATCAACGTTTCGTAGTCCCCGGACTCCTCGTCGAACACTGGACCGATTTAATTACTTTTCGCATTAAAAAATAAAGAAAGGCTTTGGTTGTGGCCCTATGTTTTGTTTTTTTTATATCATCATCATCATCATCATCAGCTCATTTTTATGTCCCCACTGCTGGGGCACGAGCCTTCCTTATGGATGGATAGGGAGATTTTTTTTTATTTATTTATATAATCTCGTCAAATTCATTTACTGGATGTCTGAACACAGCGGAAAATCTGGGCAATTTTTAAGGTTTTAAAAGGTTCATATCTTTTTTAATAAATAATTTATGAAAAATAAAGAAAGACATTGGGACACAGTCAAACCCTTTCTTTAATTTTTGATGAAAGAAGTAATTAAATCGGTCCCGTTTTGGAGGAGGAATCCGGGTGCTACGAAGCGTTGCTTTTGTCTACTTTCCATAAATATTTTTCAATTCAGTCGACCTTAGTATTTCCTCTTAAAGGGTAGGTACCTCAAGCCGTGTCAAACGAATCACCTTCGGAGGTTTTCTGAAGGAACGGCATCACGCTCTAGTGCGTGTCCCCGTGTCCTACTAGATTTTCCGAAAGGTTCGGATCGGATCGGGCCATACAATCTTAAGGCCTAGTTTCTTGATAACTTAAAAAATATTTCGTAGATGTTGTTACCTTATTTTCTTTAAAGTAACTTTAAATTAATTAATAAGTACTTATTAATGTATTTAGTTAATAATAATAATAATAATAAATCATTTATTTCAGGCAACAAACAATCTACAAGATGGTAAAAACACAAAGGGGCCCATTTATTAAATACCTTACAGACTAACATACATACATACAATATAAAACATTTTTTGTTAGTAGATATATAACTTATAACTATGTTAGTAGATATATAACTTATAACTATGTTAGTATTGTACTGTTCCGGTGGTGTTGACGGGTAATCTTCCGCGGAAACGCACCGGCGTTTATGAGTGGTGTACCGCACCACTCCCTTCGGCCAGAAGTCTTCCCTCATAAAGGTGTCGACCAGCTTGGTTGTCGGGACTCGCGCCACAAATGCCTTAAAGCTGACATTGTGTCGCGACTCCAGCGGCTCCACCCTCACAACGAAATTAGTCTTCGTCTTGATGTACTCTATCACATCCCGCTCTGTGATGGTGTTGTGCAGGCGCGACTGGTACATCGGCGTAGTCGGCGTCGCAGCGCGCAGCAGGAACTGGGGCCCTGCCAGTGCGGTACCGCAACGGTTCTGATTCGGCCGGTGACGGCGTGCCCTCTTCTTTTGGACCTTGACGAAACCATTTTCGTCTCGATCCTTGGTGGCACGCTCTGACACTCTGTGTGTATCCAAGTTGGATGCAGCAACAGAAGCGTAGTCTAAACCTAGCTAAACCTAGGGCTGTCGCTTTGCAATTTACTAAGTAACAAACAACCTTAATATCTCTGCAATATGGTGTTTTTCAGGTATGTTTATAATTTTCCGGGGCCCTATACACCTGTGCCTTATTTTCCATATTCGAAATTATACAGGTATTTACAAACACCCTTTTAATTAGCTATACGAATTAAAGCAATCCTAGTACAACTAAGATATTTATAATTTGTATTCAGAAAAGTTCTTAGAAGGTGCTTCGCATGTTAAATCTTAAATGTGGAATTTTTAATCAACACTTTTTCTGATAATGTATTGATTCCCAATAAAACTGGAGTATAATTTATTTACTTACAAATAATTATTTATATTTTGTGTTGCTTTTTATTCAACACTTACTTCGGTTTCTCGCCGCCCCCAAAAAAGTTCGGTGACGCTGAAAATGCCTAGAACCAATTAGCAAACACTCTTAAAAAAAAACATATATTTCAAACGTAACGTAAATAAAATATTTATAATAATGCACATAACTGAGTGCCTAGTATGAGTTTCGTTTACTATATTATTTATTTATTTATATTATTCACTTACAACTATCATTACAGGTTTCATTACCTAATACAATAGTGCAGCCACATACAAGTTCACGATAACAAGGAAAATCTAAACAATTGGATTAAGTAAATGATACTTCACTATACACGGCCTTTGTGAATTCATTAAATGTACAGTGAAATAAATCAACCTTAGCCGACACCGCGTTGAGCACGCGCAGTGCGCGCGTGAGTGGGGCGTGCCGCGTGCTGCAGTAGGTTGGTGCGCGCGCGGGGCACCGCCAGCAGCTGCGGCATTCGTCGCCGCGTCACGTACTCGTCAGGGACACACCACCCAACTTTTTGTAAAACGCCCGGGTTGTGTATTTTACCACGCAAAACTTTTAATATGTACGTAGCGAGAGCTACTTCCCTTCTTGTTTCTAGCTTATAATAGCTTACCATGCCTAACCAAACTAAACAAAGTTGGATATACCAAGGGATAAATAACCCGGATACACGCCGTACTGTTTTAAATAAATAAATCTAACAAATTTGTTCTGAATGCGTTCCATCATCAATTTGTATTTCGCTGCATGGGGTGACCACACGACAGCATTGCATTCCAAATGACTTTTTACAAGCGCTTCGTATAATACTCTCTGTTGATGATGGCAATAGTCCCTAAGTTTTACCAATTTGTAAACGTATGTTTTGTTTATTTAATATAAAAATATTGAGCGGTCCGAGAGCGCGAGGTGGTCTTAAAACCTTTGGTGTCGAGATACCTACATTTTCTGTTCGTTCGGTGCCTGCGCGCACCAAGGTCATTTCGCCGGCCCCACCAGTGATACCCGTGCCACGCGCTCCCGCACTCTGCCAATTTTTTCGTCACGTAATCGTCGTTTTATTTGCCACTTTTAACTCCTTCTCAAGAAGCGACCTACCATCCCTCACACTCTCAAAGCATAGATGTTAGTGAATTGGTTTGCTAACCGCAAGATCAGTCCTAAATTACGGTATGCTTTGTTACATACATTTATAATATGTCCTCTAAAGTTTATATCGCTAGTGAAACGCACGCCTAAATCCTTAACCTCAGTAACACGCTGCAATGGCACTCTATCCATGTAGTATTGATGATGACACGGGCTGCGTGCACGAGTGAACGATAAAACAGAGCATTTGGCAACATTGAAAAATAACTTATTTTTCAAACTCCACTCTCCACTACCTTGGTTATATCCTGCTGCATGATCATGATCCGCCTCCCGTTCTATTCTAAGAACTAATTTTAAATCATCTGCAAATAACAAAGGTGTAGACTTGTTGACCACCATCGTATACATTCATTCGTATTCATTCGATTACGTTTACGAAAACGAGAGTTAGTATGGCATTAGCAGTGCCTCCCGGCGACATACGAGAAGAATTAAAATTTGGCATACAAATTCTCGTCTTCGTTAACGTGATCGAATTGCGAATGAAACTCGTGTGTAAGTTTTGTTTACTTACCTACTATCCGTATTTATTCGATTACGTTTACGAAAACGAAAAACTGTATAATCGAATGTTAAAATGAAACTCACTCACTAGACAAAATGTTTTTGTTTTGCTTTATAATATAATTTTAAGCGCAAATTTTGTTGCAAACAAATTACAAAAACACAATTGTTGAAAAATTTTCCACGAGCAGGATTTGAACCTGCACCCTTCTGACATACCGGGTCAGGTGCTCTCCCAATTGAGCTATCGTGGTTCTAACCAGCCCGCCGAAATTATTCAACACTATTTACTTTTTACTTTGAAAGCCAAAGGCACCCATTCAATGTCAACAACTACCGTCATTAACATCCGATCATAATATTTTTACAAATCAGTTAAGTTTTTTTTCACATTAGGCACCTTTACATTTCGCTGGTGAATAACAATAATACAATACTTACGTATCTTCAACAGTCTACCAACGTCTTACGAACAATGATAACAGCTTAGATGAATGATAGGTCTCGCAGCGAGATCATTCATCTAAGGATAACAGCTTATTCCTACTAATTCCAAGATTTTTGGTATTATGCGGCAGGTAAAGTACGCTTTGCGGTACCCGAACATTGGAAGTTGAATTGAATGACACTAATTGTTAATGGTTTAATTTATTTCCTTAGAAAGAATACATTATTCACTTACTAAGGCAAATACAATTTTACCTTAGCGCAAAATTAATCCATGATACAGTGTGTAAAACCGCACAAATTGTATTTTTTTATTTTCTGTTTTGCTGACTGTACCTTTTTCATTTAATTTTGTATGTACGGACTCTTTACCTGAAATAAATGTTTGAATTGAATTAAATTCAAGTTAGAAAGTGACTAATCAAAGCATGGGAAAATTCGCCACTGTTTACCAAGCAGAAACTACTCCTATGCGCAAAGCAGAATATAGAGTTGGCTATGAAAAAGCGCAACATATTCATCCTGAGTGACAGCCAAGCCGCGCTCAAGTCACTCTTGTCGCCCCGAATTGACTCTGGCCTTGTTCTGGAAACCACATAAGCTCTAAACAAGCTAGGTAGACATAACAAGGTGCGATTGATCTGGGTCCCAGGCCATATGGGAATCCACAGCAACGAGATGGCGGATGCACTTGCCAGGGAGGGCTCAAAGACCCAGCTTATTGGTCCTGAGCCGTTCGTGGCACTTGCACAAAGCACCATCAACAAGGCCTTAAAAGACTACATCGAAAACAGGCACAGCATCGAATGGAAAGAGCAGCCGCGTATGAAACACTCCAAATCCTTCCTAGGCGAAAACGCCTTAGGACGGAGTAAGTTCATATGCGGAGGCAGCAGAAGGCAGGCCCGATTAACCATCGGGGACTTAAACAGGGCACTATGCCACAAAGCAAATACTTCACAGAATGCACCTTTCAACAAATAGTTTGTGTAGGGCATGTGGAGAGGAAACGGAGTCAATGCAGCATCTACTGTGTGACTGCGACTCTCTGGCTAGGAAAAGAATGGGACTCCTGGGGTCAGCCTATCCGAAACCGGAGGACTTCAGGCTCTTTGCTCTTAAGGACGTTGCCAAACTTATGGCATCTATCTTTACAGACGAGGAAGAGTGAAAGGATGAGGTTGCACAAAAGATCCCGATGGGCGAAGTGTTACTGACAGAGGGAAATCTCAGCAGGCCCCACTAAGATAAGATAAGATAAGACTAACAGAACGAAAAGTAACTTAGAAAACTTACGTTTGTATGTAGGTAGTGCTTACCCAAAAAGCGTTTGAGTTCCTAGTTTTGAATAATAAACATTGTTAATAAAGATTTAATACTATACAAAATTATGTATATTAATATTAATAAGTAAACATTATATAACATTAGTTTGTGTTTCAATATGAAGTGCCCTTGCAGGGCCCATTTGTAAACGTCATGCCTAGTTTTAAGATCATGTAAACCGAATTTATCTGATTTATTCACTACACATATATGTCACATATGACAGGTGATAGTTTGGATGCGTTCAGTGTGCTGTCTGGTGTCCAGTATTTTATTTTAATTTTATTTTTTATTTATTTATGGTCTTTCTAATTGTTTTACGATGTCTTTGATTTTGTATATTCTGTTTTTTAAGATAGTATTTTAGTTTGTGCATTTTAATAAATATGTATGTGTATATTAGAATATATATACAGGGTGTCTCATTCAAATCGGTCAGTATGGGAAAGTCTGGAACTATTAGACATACGAAGATCTGTTCTTAGGAACCATGTCATCGATTTTAATAAGAAGAAAAACTGCATTCACACATTTAAAAAAAATCTGTACTCAGCTCGGGAAACGACCCCGTTTGTTTTGAAAAAAATAAACTGACACTATTTCTATTTAGATATCGATTGTGTAGGCCTTAAGCAGTAAATGACTCACTCTGAACATGATGTCTAAAATGAATAAAATGCATTGTTTTCACATACTTTAATTTATATTAGTAGGTTATTATCGTAGATAACAAAACTTCCGGAATGATTTAATGCAATGCCAATGCCATATGATATGTAAAGCGGTGTATGTAACAAGTTGCGACACCAGCAAAGAGGTACAAACAAACATAGATACAATTTTACAAGCTGAATTGAACTTGTTGAATGTAACGGTGGTCACTTCGAACACCTACTAAAATAAATTAAAGTATGTGAAAACAATGCATTTTATTCATTTTAGACATCATGTTTCATAAAGCCATTTACTGCTTAAGACCTACACAATCGATATCTAAATAGAAATAGTGTCAGTTTATTTTTTTCGAAACAACCGGGTTCGATTCCCGAGCTGAGTACAGGTTTTTTTAAATGTATGAATTCAGTTTTTCTTCTTATTAAAATCGATGACATGGTTCCTAAGAACAGATCTTTGTATGTCTTATAGTTCCAGACTTTCCCATACTGACCGATTTAAATGAGACACCCTGTATATATTTATAAGTATCTAGGTTTTAGTTATAATATAAGTACATATATCCAAATATAATTATACATATTTTTCTTAATTTATTTTTAAAAACGAACGTCACCTCACACAGGCCCTGCCAGAATACCAGCGGCAGCGCCGGCCGTTGCGATGTGACTTTCTCACACCGTAGCGGCATATGCTGAGGTAGGGTCCTGCCTCCTGACTATGAGCTCTTATAGCAGTATTATTGCAGTTGTGGAAAAGAGACGCGTGTATGTTCGCCGCTACACGCGTCTCGTTTTCACAACTGCAATAATACTGCTATATAAGCTCGTGGTTACCCCCCTGATTGGCTCGTCACTCTGTTGTGTTTGTTATTTATTTGATTTTTGTTTTTCTGTTTTTGTATTTCATGTCTTTTTTGTTTTTATTATTTTTTCTATTTTTAAATAAATGTCAATAAATGTTTTTTCTTTCTTTCTTTCTTCTTTCTTTCTTTCTATATCACTTATTATTGGCTACAAATTACTTTAGTGAGTTAATTTAGTTAGTAGTTTTTAGTTAGTTTTGGTTAATCAGTTTCGGCTTTTTAGATCTACGTTACATTTAATTTTTTTTGTACAGTCGGTGGCAGATCAACCTACCCAAATCTGTTAAATTTCTCCAATGAATATTGATCCTTATAACCAAAAACTAAAGTTCAAAATTGATTGTAGAAATTAGACAGTTTTGGGTAGGTTTGATCTGCCGCCGTGTGTACTTTTATTTCATTAAAATCATAAAATCACTAAAACAAATGTTCAAAAATAAAAAGTACACCCAGCGATGTATTTCTTAAGATACTAGAATAGATTAAACCATTTACTATGTTTTTTTATTGTAGGTATATTGTATCACCTACATGTAATTTTTTCATGTAAGGTTCTCAATTCGACGAAATATTTTATTATGTATGTTCCTCGATTTCTCGAAGACGCTTGGACCGATTTGGAAAATTCTTTTTTTGTAGTGTACTATGACGGCCACATACGCTTTACCAGTCTAAAGGAGAAAATCCTTTGCACCGCGTCGTCGCTCGCTTTTAATATAAGCCACAGCGGCGGCGACGATGCGCGTGCACGCGATTTGTTCTTCAAACCGGTAAAGCCTTCGCGACCCCCATAGTACCTTGGAATGATTTCGGGAAAATATTTCCACTGACATCATTATAACGCAAGCAACACTGAAATTATCTTTTATAATGGCATCTTTTGCTACCAAGACCTTCCACCAACCAAACCGAGTACACAAACATGTACCCCCCGCTGGGAATCGAACCTGGCAACTCTGGCTGAGACCAGTGATTTCGGATTATACTTAAGGATGGGCCGACCAAAAAATGCCAAAAATGCAGTTACGGTTAAGTAAATATAATTGAAAATACTATCGTATTAAATGAACAAAATATATATTTAGTATCATAGGGAACGTGTTTACAATTTGTCAGAACCATAAATTCATAACACGCTATAGTTTTTTCTACAATATCATTTAAAGTTGGGCAAAGATCATGAAAACGAGTGGCGGCGTTTAGTAGATTTCTTATAGTTTATCTAAATGATTGTACCTTTGATTTTGTCTAAACAATCATCAATGGATAAACTACAAATTGCTAGACTACATTTTTGATTCATCAAGTGGTTATTTAAATAATTATTTTTTATTAAGCACCTTAAATTACCCATACAAAATTAGTATGGCCGCGCGGCAACAAATAAATATGGACGACGACATTTCAAATAAAACATATGACACTTGTTGCAAATAAACAGGCATTTATTTTTGTTGGAAATAAAACTTTGATTTGTATTATGGACGAATCGATTATCGAGATTCAATTTGTTTAGTGGCATAATGGCCCCATCACTAATTGTTTTTTTTTGTTGGTACACTTGTCTCTGGAAAGGCAATATGGCTGGTTGATAGGTTATCGTGTGTTGATAATTAAATAGATTTTATGTAGTAATAAGGGCATTTGGAGCCGTATTACTCTAATTAAGTATATTGTGCAACCTGTGTTGCGTGTGTGTGTGTCGTGAGCGAATCGCATCGGGAGTACAATTCGCCATCCGTGTTTGGATGTCGGATGGTCGATGTCGGCGTCACCGCTGCTGGAGTGAACAGGTATTTCCTCGGGGGAATAAGTGCACTTGGGGTAGTTTGGGTGTGATTAGGGAACCTTAGAAGACCCGGACTCGGATTCGGGCCCCATCGGACCATATGGATCCCGTTCTGGACGGCGGGAGCGGCATGGAACTGTGAGTGGATTTTTCGATTTTAATGTGTAACCTAATTCTAAGCAATAGCATAGTGTGTGTTGTGGGTTTCCGCAACATTTTGGTAGCAGAGCGTAGTTAATACCGGACCTCTAGGTTAATCGGTGTAATTTTGTGTATTTTTTTTAGTTCGTAATAGGTTAAGCTCATTTCGTGTAAAATCGCACTTCCGGGACAGGTGCGGTTGAATTGTAAGGTTGGTAGTACCGTTGTTTTCGTTCGTTCATTCATTTGGGCTGGGACATTTCTCGGAACGTTAATTGTTATTTAATTTCGTTCAATTGAAAGCATCGAGTCGATTCGGGATAATCGATTCCGTGTTTTCGTTGACTCGTTTTAATTTTGTGTTTAGGTTTATTTAGTTTAAATTATTTATAATGACAGCGTCACGGCAGGAGAGAGGAGGCGTCTATGGCCGAGCGGTCGGTAACCGCTCTATTGTCAACCGACCCGGTCGGGGAGAAGGAGCTGGCCCTCCACGCCCAATATGTCAAGGATCTGGAGCACATCCAAGACATCTACGACGAGGTCCTTCAGCGGGTGAAGGACATCGAGCGACTGCGGGAGGGGAAGCCTGTTGCGCGCCCCGCTTCGCTCCACACCCCTGGACCCAGCGCCATGGGAAGATTGGGTGCCCTGGAGGTCCCGCATTTCACCGGATGTATGCGGGACTGGGCTGGATTCCGGAACATGTTTTTGGCCTTGGTGGATACTCGGAAGGATTTCACCAAGGCCGAAAAGCTGGCATATCTCCGTTCCTTCCTAGACGGAGAACCCAGACAACTCGTACAGCATCTGGAGCTGCAGGATGCGAGCTACGACACCGCCATGCAGCTGCTGGAGAAGCGGTACGAAAAGCCGCGTCTTCAGGCGGACGCGCACGTGACCCATCTGCTGGGATTGCCGAGGGTCAACCATAGGGCTCAGCTGAGGGCGCAGCTGATCACCCCGCTCACCGTGTCCTTAAACGGGTTAAGGACGCTCGGACTGCCCGTCGACCAGTGGTCCTTCCTTCTTCTGCACATAGTTCTGGCCAAGTTGTCGCAGGAGATGAGGGACAAGTTCGAGCGGAATCGACTGGTCCACAAGGATCTCGGCAGCGTTCTGCCCTCGATAGGGGAACTTCTGGAGTTCATGGAAGAGGAGGCTGGCCTGCTGGAAAACCAGCTAGCCTCCCAGGAGGCTCCGACAAGTGCGCCGGCCCGCACTTCCGGAGTCTACGGCGCCCAGCCGCCACGCAACCCAGGGAAGGGTCGCGGCAGGCTGGTGGCTGCGGCCGCCATCAACCCCGGCTCTGGATGCCGGATTTGCGGACAGCAGCACTTGGAGCAGCTATGTCCAGCAATTCTCGGGCTGCCCACAAAAGAGCGCCGAAACCTCGTTCGGACACGAGGATTGTGTTATGCCTGCCTGGGAGGACATAGGTATAATGAGTGTCCCCAGGCGAGGCCTTGCGATGTGTGCGGCGGACCGCACCATCGCTTACTGTGCACCCGTAGTGCTGAGGGCTCAGCACCGGTTCGGGAGAGGGGATCTCCCACGGGTGGCGGTTTGGGGCCGGGGTCAACTCCGCCTCCGGAAAGACGGAGTCCGCCACGGCCGCCACACTACAACCCCTCGTACACCCCGGCTCAGGTGAGTTGGGGACCGCCGGAACGGAGCCAGGTTCTGGCTACAACCCGGCACCCGGCGCGACCAACACCAGGAGTTGGTGCCTCTAAGGGCCAGTGGGTACAGGGAGCCCCACCTCCGGACCCAACACCCGGATACTCGTACGCGTATCCTCCGCCGCCGTTGCCGGAACAACAGCGACATGAGAACCGTCAACAGTTCTCACCGGTACTGCACGAGTACCCGAGGTTGGAATACCACCCACCCTATCACCGGTGTGGTAGGGCAGCTGGATACGCACCACCCCGGATGGTGGCCTGCACGCGTCCGACTTACTGGCCGAGTCATCACGGTTCGACAGGGTCGGCTGCTGGCTCTGACGCGTGACTAGCCTGTGGTCGGGCTACGTCGGAACCGAGGACGGTTCTTTTGCCCATCGCGCAGGTACGCGTTTGGGGACCTAGGGGGGACTTCGTCCGGATACGAGCCCTCCTAGACACTGGGGCACAGGGCTGCTTAATTACTACGAGGGTAGCGAGGCGCCTACGTCTGGAGTGCGCGCCTCCCTCAGTTCCGATTCGGGGAGTCGGAGATACAGAAGTGGGGGGTCTGTCCGGTCAGACCCACATTTCCTTCTCTCCTATGCATTCCGCTTCGATACGGATTGCGGCGGCCGCGATCGTACTCGACAATCTGCTGGGTCGGCATCCACCGACAGACATTCCGCGGGACGCAATGCCTGACACATCAGGTCTCATGCTGGCAGACCCTCATTTCGAGGAGCCGGCTCCGGTGGACCTCATATTGGGAGCGGATGTACTGGGCTGGATCCTTTTAGGGCCTCAGCGGAGTCTGGGCCGCTCTTCGTTGGTAGCTATACCTACCATCTTTGGACACGTTTTAATGGGACCGGTTTTCGACCAGGAGACGCGGGATGTCTCACCTGTCGTCGCTACTACCTCCATCGCTAGGACGATGCAAAAATTCTGGGAACTGGAAGAGCCTCCCATGGTCTCCCGTCTGGATCCGGAGCATGTGGAGTGCGAAACCTTTTATAAGGATCACACACGCCGGATGGCGTCGGGTAGGATCGAAACTCGACTGCCCTTTATCGACTGTCCCCCTCTCTTGGGAAAATCGAGGGCGTTGGCAGAGAAACGACTCTTGTCCATGGAGCGTCGTATGTCTCGCGATCCGGTACTTCGGGAAAAGTATATCGAGTTCATGCGAGAATACGAGGCCTTGGGGCATATGTCGCGGGCGACTGTCGACTGGACAACGACAGATCATTTTTTCTTGCCTCACCACGCGGTGTTGAAGGCCTCATCTGGAAAACTACGGACTGTTTTTGACGGATCGGCACCGTCGTCGACTGGAGTTTCATTGAACCAATGTCTCCATTCTGGTCCGAAGTTACATCGGGACATTGTCGACATCATTTTAAATTTCCGAAGACACCAGGTGGTGATCGGTGCGGACATCCGGATGATGTTTCGCCAAACAGTAATACATCCTGCGGACAGGAGGTTTCAGTTAATACTCTGGAGGGAACATTCGGAGGATCCCATAACCGTCTACGAGCTCAACACCAACACGTACGGCCTGAAGTCGAGTCCCTTCATTGCCATCCGGTCACTGCTGGAACTGGCGGAGCAGGAACGGGCTCGCTTTCCCCGGGCAGCCGTTGTACTGACACGTGACGTGTTCGTAGATGATATCTGCACAGGGGCAGCCTCTCTGGAGGAGGCGCTCATCATCAGGAATGAGCTGATCGGACTCCTCGCGGCTGGTGGTTATGAGTTGAGAAAATGGTTATCCAACGAGCCACAGCTTCTGGTTGGGATACCGGAAGATCACCAACAGAATCCTCAGCTATTCGAGGACGCAGGGGACCCGAACTCTATCGCCGTTTTGGGAATTAAATATCAGCCGGTTCACGATATTTTCACATTCCGGGTAGAACTGGAAACTACAAGAGTTTGATCGAAAAGGACGATCCTTTCCACCATCGCTCGGATGTTTGATCCAAATGGATGGATCAGCCCGTGCATTTTTATGGCGAAGTGTTTATTGCAAACACTGTGGACACTCGGAGTCTCGTGGGATGAGCCACTGGTAGGGCTCTCACTCGACACTTGGCTCGCTCTGGTCTCTACGATCGAGGCGATCAATCAGGTGGCGTTGCCGCGGCGGATCTTGCCGCGGGGCAAATACAGGGCAAGCCTACATGGCTTCTGCGATGCGTCAGAACGAGGGTATGCCGCAGTGGTGTATCTGCGAACGGTGGACTCGAAGGGTCGAGTCGCCGTCTCCTTGCTTCTGGCTAAAAGCAAGGTGGCTCCCCTCAAAACTAGGCTGACAATCCCGAAGCTGGAGCTTTGCGGGGCGCATCTATTGGCCAAACTGTTGTGCCACGTGCACAAGGAACTGACGTCTACGGTGGACATCCGGAATGTCTACGCCTGGTCTGACAGTCAGGTAGCTCTGGCATGGCTACGCGGGGCACCCCACGTATTGGAAACGTTTGTGGCCAATCGGGTATCTCAGGTACAGAACTCGGGCATCGAAATTTGTTGGAGGCACGTTCCCGGCCCCTGGAATCCTGCCGATTGTGCCTCTCGGGGCTGCACCGCGCCGGAATTGGTGCAGCATGCCCTCTGGTGGGGTCCAGAGTGGTTAAAGGAGGGTGAGTCATCATGGCCGGTCACCATGATCGATGGCTCTCTAGGGATGATCCCTGGAATAAAAGTTTTGGTGACAACAAACGAGTCAAGGCCAGATCCGAATTGGTTGACGGCTCGATACAGAAAACTGGACAAATTGCTAGGTGTAACTTGCTGGATCCGGAGATTTCTACATAACTGCCGCCATCCAGACAAGAGGCAGTTATCACCCGTGGCGGGTGCTGAGGAACGCAGGAGTTCACTGTTGGCCCTGATACGGCTGGTTCAAGCTGACCGGTTCGAGGACGAACTGAAGATTTTACGCGTCGGTCGCGCAAAGCTCAAGGGAGCGATCTCTCGGCTCAACCCATTTCTGGATGCGGATGGACTGTTACGCGTTGGAGGTCGCCTCAAAAATGCCGACCTGCCCTTCGGTAGCCGTCATCCTCTGCTACTCCCCAAAGGAGGACCTTTGGTAGAACTGGTGGTCTCGGATAGACACCTGAAAAACGCTCACGCGGGGTGTAATGCGTTACTGGCGATATTACAGAGGGAGTTCTGGATTTTGTCCTCTCGGAGAGTGGTTCGCAGCGTGTTATTTAAGTGTGTGGCTTGTTATCGGGTGAAGGCCTCCACTATGCAGCCACAGATGGGGGATCTCCCTTCTGACCGGGTTTGTCAGACTACTAGGCCGTTCGACGGGGTCGGTACGGATTTTGCTGGACCGTTTCTGGTGAAAACCACAGCCTATCGTAACACTAGGGTCACGAAAGCAAACCTGTGCGTTTTTGTCTGCCTGGCCACTAAGGCCGTCCACCTGGAAGTGGTTTCGGCTCTGTCTACGGAAGCCTTTGTCGCCACGCTGGATCGTTTTGTTTCGCGACGGGGTTTACCTTCTCTCATTCGGTCCGACAACGGTACCAACTACAGAGGCACTGCCAACTACTTAAAGGATGTGAACGATTTTCTGGATAAAAATTGTAATAGCATAAGTCAAGCTCTCGCACAGCGGGGAATCACATGGCGATTTAGTGTGCCAGCCTGTCCCCACTGGGGCGGGATATTTGAAGCCGCGGTAAAATCGGCAAAAACCCACTTGCGCCGGGTAGTCGGGGAAACTACCCTCACGTATGAGGAACTTACAACTGTGTTTTGTAAGGTTGAGGCGGTTCTCAACTCGCGTCCGCTTTGTCCACTCTCCTCTGACGCAAATGACATGGAAGTCCTGACCCCTGGTCATTTTTTGGTCGGTCAGCCACTCACTGCCCTGCCTGAGTATCCCTGGAAGGATGAACGCAGACACCGGATGTCTCGTTTTCAAATGATACAACAAATGAGTCAGGACTTGTGGCGTCGTTGGTCACTGGAGTATCTGCATTTATTGCAGCAGCGTGTAAAGTGGACAGACCGGACGTCGCCCCCTTCGGAGGGGGATCTGGTTTTATTAAAAGAGGCTAATTTGCCATCGTTATTTTGGAGCCGAGGTCGCATTTTAAAGTTAATCTGGGGCGCGGACGGGACTCCGCGTGTGGCGCAAGTGTTGGTTGATGGATCGGTGCTAAATCGCGCAGTCGCGACCTTAGCTCGATTACCGGTTGACTAGTTTAAGATTTCAGGCTAGAAAGCGGTACGTCCGCTTTGGGTGGCGGGATGTTGCAAATAAACAGGCATTTATTTTTGTTGGAAATAAAACTTTGATTTGTATTATGGACGAATCGATTATCGAGATTCAATTTGTTTAGTGGCATAATGGCCCCATCACTAATTGTTTTTTTTTGTTGGTACACTTGTCTCTGGAAAGGCAATATGGCTGGTTGATAGGTTATCGTGTGTTGATAATTAAATAGATTTTATGTAGTAATAAGGGCATTTGGAGCCGTATTACTCTAATTAAGTATATTGTGCAACCTGTGTTGTGTGTGTGTGTGTCGTGAGCGAATCGCATCGGGAGTACAATTCGCCATCCGTGTTTGGATGTCGGATGGTCGATGTCGGCGTCACCGCTGCTGGAGTGAACAGGTATTTCCTCGGGGGAAAAAGTGCACTTGGGGTAGTTTGGGTGTGATTAGGGAACCTTAGAAGACCCGGACTCGGATTCGGGCCCCATCGGACCATATGGATCCCGTTCTGGACGGCGGGAGCGGCATGGAACTGTGAGTGGATTTTTCGATTTTAATGTGTAACCTAATTCTAAGCAATAGCATAGTGTGTGTTGTGGGTTTCCGCAACACTTGTCACTTACGGACGGCGCACCCTTAAACGTTTGTGTTCTCGGTTCGGTTGGTGGTAGGGCTTGTATTACCGCCTGGCTAGCTAGAACCATCTTATTTAAATACTAGCGGCTGCTCGCGGTTTTGCCCGCGTGGATCCCATTCCCGTGGGAAAATCGGGATAAAAAGTATCCTATGTATTAATCAAGGTTATAAACTATCTGTATGCCGAATTTTATCTAAATCTATCCATCCGTTGCAGCGTGAAGAAGCAACAAATATACACACAAATTTTCGCATTACATCAATGTTTGTAGAATTGTTGTGTTCCAGCAGCTATAATAGTAGAGCAGTAGTTGAGGATTCTGGGCGGAGTGCGCCTGCACCACCATCTCCATCACTTAATCAACATCAGGTGAGACGAAGTCACTTTGCCTGTCCCAGGAGTTGAACCTCAGGATTACGGAGCTTGCCTTTTGCCTTATATCTCTCAAACTGTATCTCAAAACCAGAATATACCTGTCTCCTTAGATGAATGATTGGTCTCACTGCGGGACCAATCATTCATCTAAGCCTGTCTCATATTACTCAGAGATAGTGTTGGTTTTGTTTGAAATATTTTTAAAACATCATCATCATCATCAGCATCATCATCTTCATCATCATCATCATCGTCTATATTTGATGATTAACGGAAAAAGTGTTGATAACTGGTTTCTGTCGAACACTGGAGCCACCACCCTCGTTTTTGTTAAGCAACATTTTGCAATACATCATTTTACATATATATTTTTTTTATTGGTTTTGCATTTGACTACACCTCACCTGATGTTAAGTGACGGTGCGATCGAGGATGGAACATGCCTGCCTAGAAATAGCCTATTCACTCTGGCCTTGAAGAGGTCCAGATTATACCTTTCAGCGAACACACGCGCAGGCAGCGCGTTCCATTCCCTAGCTGTACGCACTAAGAAAGGCTCGTGCGACAAGGTGGCATATAAACAACATAGGGATGGAACTCGCACCTCGCGCTCCGATAGCGGAAAGTGGATGGTGGGATTAGATCGTGCAACTCCTTAGCGCACTCCCCGAAATGAATCCTGTAGAAGACCGACAGACGAGCCAATGGATAAGTATCTACTTATCCATTTTTTAAGAGGAGCTTGATGGCGTAGTAGTTAACGCGCCCGGTCTGCGAGTGCTGGGGTTAATCAACTTTCGCAAAGGCCGGTCATCGGATGGGTGACCAAAAATTTATCATCTGGAGCTCCTCCGTGCTTCGGAAGGCACGTAAAGACGTTGGTCCCGGCTGCATTAGCAGTCGTTAACAACCACCAATCCGCACTAGGCCCGCGTGGTGGTTTATGGCCCGTTCTATAGAGAAGGCTCGTGCACCAGTAGTGGGGACATAAAAATGAGCTGATGATGATGATGAAGTATCTACTTAATTTTAATGTGTTAGTAATTTGTAAGGAGTATATTAAACTGAATATTTTTTTTGTTATTTTAAATATGTCTTATTATATTATTATTAGTGTTATGTTGCTCAACGTTGTTCAACTGCGGTGTGAATGCACCAGACAAGTGCCTTACAAATAAACAAAGAATAGGGTCCGAATAGTAATTCCGTTTGTTCCTGTCATGTAAACGTCATTTCAAATTCTAATTTTACTATTTTACTCTAGTAAAAGAGACAAAACACAGAATAACTATTCTGACCTTATTCTTTGTTTATTTGTAAGACCCACAGGTTTAAACCTGTAGCTGACCGAAGAGAACCGATGCTGTAATTATAGGTACAGCTTCTTGGTTTAAACCCGCTCACATCAGGGCGCATTTGTTATTTGTAATTATATAGAGTTGACAGTAGGTACTTCCGTAAAGTTAACTAAATAGCCCACATACTGTCCCACTGCTGAGCAAAGGCCTCCATCATTGTAATCAAGTCGTCGCTACATTGATGGGTACGGGTACTCTTATTAACAAACAATAAAATACAAGAAATAAATACTTTTACTAAATTTACTCTTTGGTAGAGCACTGAGGTTTCAATATGAAGCCCCGTTATTCTCAAACACTTTATATCTATCCCTGTTCAATGTATAAATTTAGAAGGAGACAAATAATGGTTCCAGTCCACCTTAAAAAGTTGGTAAATATGTGCTTTCTGACTCTGACCCATGTATGGAATTAGATAGAGACAGAAATGATTCCGAGAAGAAATCATTCGAAAGTGTTTGAGAATCCGGAGACAGTTGAGTATTAACTAGCAATTGATATCTATTATAAATATTGTATTATTCCAACAACAAAAACTTCTACTGGGTAAATCATTATTTTTTTATGTTTTTATAAAAAAAATGTTATTGACCTTTCTTTTCTTTTCAATACGTAAAATTTAAATAAAATAATATTTAGAGAAAATAACGAAATTAAAAAAAAAAACATATTTATATTTTTTTTACGTTGGCTGCCTTATAAAAATTATACATTGCATCGCCTATTTACATTTATTCATAAAAATTGCATTTAAAAAACTTGTTTACGAGCAGAAATCCATAAAATGAATAAATATAAAACCAATAAAAAAGGTTCTATTAAAAGAAGAATTGCCTATTTGTTGCCAACATGATCACTATCAAACATTAATAACACTATGTATCCATTCCAAATGATCAACAACACTAGTGTATAACCCTGGTGAGTTTTTCGTACCACATTTAGTGTTGCCAGAGTTGGTCACACCCCAAAGTTCAAAGTTGCCCTTCTTCCATACTAAAGGGCCGCCCGAATCGCCGCGGCAAGTATCAATTCCCTTTTCTCCACCTGCACATATCACGTTACTGGGAAGTATCAAGTTGCTGTACGCCGCTTGGCAACGGCTTGTCGTCCAGTAGGATAGTTCGAGGTCCTTCTTGATGTCGACGTAGACCCCCCTATTGATGTTCTCCCCCCAACCTGATGCTAGGAAGGTGATGCCATCAACTATCTTCCCGGTGGGCAGGCAGACTGGTCGGATGGTGTCTGTTGGAGAATGTTTAATGTTAACACATTTTTGAAATTTAAAAAAAAACTAATATGTACTCGGTTTTATCTTCATCAACACCATCATTACCAACTTATTTTATGTCCCCACTGCTGGGGTACGAGCCTTCAAACCACCAAGCGGTCCAGTACGGATTACTGCTAATGCAACCGGAACCAGCGCAGCCGCTACGTGCCTTCCGAAGCAGGCACTATTATTTAATCTAATATAGATAATACATGAATAGAGTTTACTTCCCAAGCTTAACACTTTATAGGGCTCTGTATATATATTGGACACCATAATTTTAACTTTATTATCTTAACATAAGGTCGAAAACCAATGAAAAATTTCAACATGCTCTGCCAGGGTAATTGGCTCGAAGCATAGAAACAAGATTATTCGTTTTCCTGTCCAAAACCGGTGAACTGTGCGTTAAATCAACTACAACTATATAATATTCGCATAATATATTTATTATGTTATATTACAGTTTGCTATGCGGTATTTCATAAAAATAATTATGCTTCTATCCATCATGTATAATAATATGTCACTACACTAAGGCCAAGGCTGGTCATCGGATGGGTGACCAAAAATTTACATCTCGAGCTTGGCTTTCCTCATCTTTAATTCAGGAACAACCCGAATTTTTTTTTTATTATATATTAGCTTGGCAAGCTACCATAATCTTATTTCAATGTTAACATCAATGTTAGTAGCTAGAGATAAGATAGCAAGTGCTTCAGTAGTTGAGGATTCCAAGTGAAATGCGCTTCCACCTTATCATCACATAACATCAAGTGAGATGAAGAACAAAATTATATGCTTACGCGTAACGAATAAAAATATACTAATAGACCGTAATTTTATTAAGGCTGCACGGATTGTATCTTAAGCAATGAAAAATTAAAAAAGATAGAATGTGAGTTTGGATTGGCATTGACAGACTTCGGCCGAACCCCTTCCATTTTTGAAATTTTTGCAAATAGTTTATCTATACTAATATTATAAAGCTGAAGAGTTTGTTTGTTTGTTTGTTTGTTTGAACGCGCTAATCTCAGGAACTACTGGTTCGAATTGAATAATTCTTTTTGTGTTGGATAGTCCATTTATCGAGAAAGGCTTTAGGCTATATAACATCAGGCTGCGACCAATAGGAGCAAAGCATCAGTGAAAAATGTTGCAAAAACGGGAAAAGAGCCTAAAAAATTAAAAATGCTGCCGAAAGTCACTATTCCACGCGGACGAAGTCGCGAGCACAGCTAGTAACTTTATATACGTGCGTGTCAAATACATATGCGTATGTGTCAAATACATGGTAGTGTGTGTAATGTTTGTTTTATTGATTTAATGTATATTTATGCATAATTTAAAAAAAATATTAACATTCAGATAACCTTCTCTTTATAAACTATAAGTGTGCGAAATTTCATTCTCCTCCGTCCGCGCAATTTTCGCAAAATGGTGTACAAAGTTTTTGCTTCACGTGTTAAGAGCGTTTACGCCGCACACTAGCGCCGCCAATGAAAATAAAAACATATCTAGTAATTAGAGATAGAAAATCAAATTATGCTCAACAAACTATCTGAGTGAAGTAATTTAGCATTTTTACGTCACTTAATGAACACCTGACATGTTATGGTTTAGTTAAATATGGCGTTATAGTTAAAAGTGTCCGTAACGTCTTATTTAACTAAACCATAACATGTGAGGTGTTCATTAGGTGACGTAAAAATGCTAAATTACTTTATTCAAATAGTTTGTTGAGCATAATTTGATTTTCTATTTCTAATTACTAGATATGTTTATTTTTTCATTAGTGGCGCTAGTGTGCGGCGTAAACGCTCTTCATCATCATCATCATCATCTCAGCCAAAAGACGTCCACTGCTGGACAAAGGCCTCCCCCAAGGATCTCCACAACGACCGGTTTTGTGCTGCTCGCATCCAGCGGCTTCCCGCGACCTTCACCAGATCGTCGGTCCACCTTGTTGGAGGCCTGCCCACACTGCGCTTTCCGGTACGTGGTTGCCACTCCAGGACTATCCCGACTATCTTAAACGCTCTTAATACATAGAAACTAATATTCAAAAAACCACCACCACACCAATGCTAATAAGCATCTTTTATTAGCATCGGTATGTAAGATATAAAAATGGTCACCAATCCCAAGTCAAGGCCACGTAGGTCAGTTGCGTGTTATCATCGCCACGTCATTGCATTTTTTTCATATCACCATGGCTATTACAACCACACACATGACTCAAATTAATTAGTCACTTCAAAGTGGTTTGGGATTCATACTCTGCCTAATGTATATAGCGAAAAATTATACAAGCGTATGTAATAGATAATTATACAGGATGTCTCATTTAAATCGGTCAATATGGGAAAGTCTTAAACTATAAGACATACGAAAATCTGTTCTTAGGAACCATGTCATCGATTTTAATAAGAAGAAAAACTGCATTCATACATTGAAAAAAAACCTGTACTCAGCTCGGGAATCGAACCCGGTTGTTTTGAAAAAAATAAACTTACACTATTTCTATTTAGGTATCGATTGTGTAGGTCTTAAGCAGTAAATGGCTCTATGAAACATGATGTCTAAATTGAATAAAATGCATTGTTTTCACATACTTTAATTTATTTTAGTAGGTGTTCGAAGTGACCACCGTTTTTTTCATTACAATATTCAACACGTTTAGGTAACGATCTTACAATTACAAAACCAGCAAAGAGGTACAAACAACCATAGAGACAATTTTACATGCCTGAACATGTTGAATGTAACCGGTGGTTACTTCGAACACCTACTAAAATAAATTAAAGCATGTGAAAACAATGCATTTTATTCATTTTAGACATCATATTTCATAGAGCCATTTACTGCTTAAGACCTACACAATCGATATCTAAATAGAAATAGTGTAAGTTCATTTTTTTCAAAACAACCGGGTTCGATTCCCGAGCTGAGTACGGGTTTTTTTAAATGTATGAATGCAGTTTGTCTTCTTATTAAAATCGATGACATGGTTCCTAAGAACAGATCTTCGTATGTCTTATAGTTTCAGACTTTCCCATACTGACCGATTTAAATGAGACACCCTGTATAAGCTTGGGAAAATAAATAAAAAGCTTTGGCGAGACACTCTCTTTGACTGTCCTTTCCGTGCTTCAGAAGGCACGTAAAGTCGTTGATTCCAGCTACATTAGTAGTCGTTAGCAACCACCACACCACAATGGGCCGTCGTGGTGGTAAATGGCCCTTCTCCCTGTGTAGCTTCCATCTATAGTGAAGACTCGTGCCCCAGCAGTGAAGACATAAGAGCTGGTGATGATGCTTTTAAGGTCGCGAACGCAACTATAAACATTATATCTACCAACCAGTATAGGGAGCTGTATGCGCCAACGTTAGAACAGCAATATCGTGATTCTTCCCTTTGTACTCTGGGTGCAGAGTGATGGCAGACACCTCAATCTTGACGGGCAGGTGAGCGCAAACTCCTTCTACGCAATCCACCTCATTGGATAGGTCATATTCGCCCAAGCGAGCGTATAACCTGGAAGGTAAAAGGAATGGTTACAAATGAAAGTTGGTCGAATGGTCAAATAACCTTTGTGATCCCTGGGTGGCATTCAATCAAGTTTTGTGGTCTCTCCAATGAGACCTCAACACTTGATTGATTAGTCAATACTAATATTTTCCTTTTTTACTTAAAAGGTTACAGTCAACAGCAAAGGTAACTTATGATGAGGTCAAATTTCAAAATATGAAATCAGTATGAAAATCAAAGCTTTTTAAACGCATATCGAAGAACCTTCGAGTGTCTACTAGTACCTGCAGACTTTGACTGTAGTTATATAGAAAATACCGACTTACACCACATATCTACTCTGTGCTTACACTATCGAAACATAATTTTGAAATCTAGTAAACATCATCTACTTTTGCTGTTGACTGTACCTCAAGCCGTGTGATCAAAACATCTTCAAGCGTGTCCCCATTCTTTACAAGATTCTCCAAGGAGTTTTGATCGGATCAAAAGGGTGATCTATCAACTTAAGTCGAAAAACATCAATATCGGTTACTAAAGCTTTAGCTTTAACTTTCTCGTTACCATTATGGGCTTATTCCCGGTTACGCAATAGTTTTGAGAGAAAAACTCATTGCCCTGGTACCACCGTCTCCGGGGTGACGCGGGTTATGTTGGGCTTTCGCCCAGCTCCTGCCTCCCTGACCAGATCCGAAGGCCTTAATTTTCTATTTAACTGTCGTCTGATGTGAATATAGAGAAATAAATACAAATACTTAAATTTATTTGATAAATGCTTACACACTAAACAATACAGAAGAAAATAGTGATAAATATAAGCATAATTTTTAAAGAGGCTGAGATTTCCTATGGCTGTATAGTAGTAGTAGTACCTAGTAGTAATAGCTTTAGTTTTTGTATTGAAACCGTTCTTTGTCCCTAATAAAATAAAATTAAATTAAATAAAATAGAATGGCGAAACTCGCACTAGGCATCCTGATCAGTACTCGCCGCCAATGAGAGGTTAAAGAGAACTCCGTTTTACCTGGCATTCTTCGACTTGGCATGCTTCACACAGTGCGCCGCGGTGAGGATATGTCGGTTGTCGATCAAGGAGCCGCCGCACCGCCTCTCGTGCCTCACTCCTCGCCGGTAGAACTCCAGGTGGACCAGCCAAGGGTGCTGATGGAGTGGATTGGAGGAAGCAACCACGCCGCATTGGTGCTCTGTAATTTATTGCACAATTATAGTTATTTGGTACCATTAGATCTACATTATATTACAACGTAAAATACGTATGCTACATTCGATCATCAAAAATTGTACAATGTCTTTATTGGATACAATTTGATCCACTAATTACATTATAACCAGAGGTCGGAATTAGGTAGAGTTATTTATGTACTTGCATCGAAATGTTGATATTAATATGGATCTTCCCGGGATTTCTAATTGCATTTCCGCTATTGTTTTCTTTTGTCCTCACAAGCTATGTTGTGTGAACTACAAATGTGGACTGGCAACATTGCGCGTGTGCGCATTGGAATTTTGCAACTTCAAACATCCGATGTCGTTGATGTAAATTTGGCAGCGTCGCGCGTGCAGTGGTTCAAATTGTGTAAAAGTAAATAACTTATTAGTATATAATAAATCACGGGATTTTTCTGCCCTTTAAAATTAATCACGGGATTTGAGGCATATCCACTTTATTCTTTCGCTGTATGAAATCAGTGTAAGTACATAAATAACTACCTAATTCCGACCTCTGATTATAACTTTTGTATTTTAACATACACACACTGACTACACACGTATGCTCACTACAAATCATCATCATGCCTTCGGATTGCTAAAACCACTATACCTGGAAGAATTGTCGAATTGTCCCATTGCTGGGCAGAGGCCTCGCATTATTAAAATCAAGTCATCACTACAGTTGATAAGTATCGGCTTAATCGCCACGCTTGCTAAATGTTGGTTGCTGATCACAAATCCGGGCTTTGCATCGAAAAGTTCGCTACACATTTTTTATCAGACTTTTACTTACACTCTTTACACTCGGTACTGAGGCAGGAGCTGTTTTTAAGAAAAGTTTTTAAAATGTCGCGATTAATAAAAAGAAATTTAAAAAAATGTGTTTAATTGATTATTGAAAGTGATGTTCCTGTGTTATGAATGTGTATTTGCAATTCTACCAAATAAAGATTTTTTCTATTTCTATTTCTATTTAACGGTTTTACATCTATCGAGAAGCGCATGACATGAAACTCAAAAGTAAGTTTTTTTTTAAATAAACACAAATATTTTAATTAAAGAATGTCTTAAAGTATTTTCTAGAATATTCTTTGTTAACAATAGTGAAAATGAATACGTCACAACAATTGCATAATAAAAACATTCGCTTGAGTTTTAATAAGCTTCACAATAAAACGCTCATTTACAACATAATATTCATGTCAACATCCAAGCAATATCCTTGTGGCGTTTTAGGCTTTTATCCTTAAAAATTTAATTATATTATTAGAATCAATAGTTATTAATAATAATTTATTTGATGTTATATTCAAATATGTAATACCCATTATGTATTTAATACTATGTAAATATTTTCAAAACAATTGATTACTCACGATTTGTTTACATTTAATAATAATTAGAATTGATTTTATTATATTTAAAATCATAATTTTATCTGTTTTTAAGTAATATCAATAATTTATTTTGATGAAAGTAGTCAATTTTGTATGATAAAATTGAGAAATCCTAATAAAAAAAAATTGTAGCGATAAAAAATATATTTTACAATAATTGCAATAAGAATTAAATAAATTACATTTTACCAGCCAGTGTTCAATAGGTAACGATAACGTCATTATAATAAACAAAGAATAAACTATAAAAAGTCAAAAATATTTAAAAAATTCACCAACCTTCTTGTTGATCCTGGCGAGAGACCAGTGTCTTCGCGACAGCCACTTCACACACACACAAAACGATAAGGAACTTCATGACGACCTTCACTTTCAACTGCTTTCAAATATCTTTTTGTTCTGACCTGCTTTTATCCTTTACTAAGGTTTATAATAAGTCGAACTATAAAACTTTTAGACCGTAAAAGGTTAGTAATTTTTTATCCTGTTTTCTTTTTAAAACTGGTTTGGAATCCTGATCCTGGTTAAAGGCTTTGAGGATGGGGTGACGGAACAACTGTCAAGGCATAGCCAAGTATAGTTGTTGTCCGTTGCACCCTTGGGGCGAACAGTCGGCTGAGTGACGGGATGATCACGGGAAACGACCTTTTATATGAATTATGCTTTTCCTCATAATATGAGGTTGTGGTTTCAGTGGCAGCTGTGATTTTCTGTTGTATTTCTTGTTCGTTTTTTAATCGCACCCAAGTGAATAGACATAAATTGACACAGAATAAAATTGAGGAGGCTTTAATGCTGATAAACAATCTCTTCAAGGCAACCTTGGATGACAAAAATAATAACAGAAAGAAGATAAATTTGATGTGGGACTTTTTAACCTTTTTTGAGATTTTTTAGCTACTTCGTCAACGTAAAATTTTAAAAAAACAGAAGTGCGAAAATTGCGATTGTTTTTGTCCCAATTTTTCAGTTAACCCTATAGCTGTTAATGGAAATAATAGATGCCACGATAATACGAACTTTACAGAAATGTAATAAGATTGAAAACCAATTAAAAAATCAAAGAAGTAAGCACACGCTCCTCATAAATGACAGACAGACAGAGTCGACAATGGACGAGTACCAAATGTTGTTTTAATTTTTTTTTTTTTGTTTGTACTGGTACCCACTAAACGTTTATTCTATTCTATTCTATTCTATTCTATTCTATTCTATTCTATTCTATTCTATTCTATTCTATTCTATTCTATTCTATTCTATTCTATTCTATTCTATTCTATTCTATTCTATTCTATTCTATTCTATTCTATTCTATTCTATTCTATTCTATTCTATTCTATTCTATTCTATTCTATTCTATTCTAAATGCCTGTGGGCCCAGCACTTATTAGTATAGTATTGGTATTGTAGCGTAAATAGTAGTAAATAAATGGAAATTGGTACAGCAAAACAACGTCCGTAAATGGAACTAACAATTGACAGACGTCATTCATAGTTTTTATGACGATAACATGACTCAAATTTTACGTTACGATTACGATAGATAGAAGTTTGTGGTGGTGTTAAATGGTGTTAAAACACAACATTCAAAGTCAAACACGTTATGAAATAAATGGCGCAGTAAAGGTATCGCTTTTTTTAAATACTTTTTTATGGAAACCAATAAGTCTTCAAAAAAAAATTTATCAATTAATATTGCAGACAATTTAATCTATGTATATATACATTATAATACAAAAAAAAGCTTGTAGCATAGCGACAAGCTTTTATGTTTTCTAGTGCAAATAATATATTTATTGTACTCTATTTATGTATTTTATTTTATCTCTTGTCTCTATATATCTATCTAAGCTATCTCCCGTGTCAGTATGACGTGCCGTTTTTAGGACAACCTGTAATACAAAAGTCCTGACTGACTGACGAACTATGAACATCGCACAGCTCAAACTGCTGGACATACAATGATAAAAAAATTACAGGCACTTTTAGACGTATGTAAAAAGTAACATGGATTTTTTTGAAATTCAGTTCATTTTTAAAATTCATTTTTTGAATTTTAATTCATTTGAGTTTTATTTTTAATTACCTTAACATGTAAGCACTTAGCTTTCTCACCTGATGTTAAGTGATGATAAGGTCGAAGGTAGAAGCGCACTTTACCCGAAGTCCTCAACAATTACTGGGAAACTTATTGCTATCTTATCTGTCCGAACACAACAATGCTACCAACATTGTTGTTATTGCGACATAAGATAAGATGATAGTAGAAAGCCTGGTGGACTTAAAACAAACCCAATCCCTAACCAAAACAGTGTACAAACATGTCATTGCTGGGAATCGAACCCGGGACCTCTGGGTTTGAGTCAAGTGGTCTTAACCACTAGACCACAGAGGCGGCTCTCTACCCCCTCGCTAACACACCGCAGCCTTACGTGTGACGTATTTCTTCCCAACGATAATGTATTTGATTGAACTGACTGTCCCATTCCGTATTATGTGAAATAACAATAATTTATGTTACTTAACTTTATGAATGAATAAATAATATACTTTTATTCATAACCGTATTTAGTTGGAACCGTATTTAGTGTTATTAGTCAATAGGTAGTTTTCACCTAAACTTTTTTTTTATAGCTGGGCGCAGTCACCACATTTAGGCTTTGTTAAGGCGACGCATTGGAAATTTACGTGGCGGGGATCTTGATTTTTCCCAACAATTACAAAACATATGAAAGTGATATTTGATGACATGATTTTTCATTTAACTGACTTCATTTTGTTAGTTGCAGAAACACGATTTGTCAACTTTTATAACAAAAAAAAAAAAAAAAAAGTAACCTCTTTTAAAACATAGATTCGCATTTTTTTCTTAGTAGATTAGTCTTAACACACACTTCAATATTGTAGTTCATTTTATTTTAATAATTTGTAGTTTTAATTTGAAGGAAAAAAAACAGTTTTTCTTATTATGGTACAGGGTGCAAACGCTCCGTATGAGATTTATTGTTTAGCGATACGTCGCCTTAAAGTGAGGAAAATGTTACGGACAGAAATCTCGATTGTATATTTTTATAAGTTTAGTTAGCAAGTAATACGGCATAAGATGTAATACGATTAATATATTAGGTTTCATATGTTATTGATAATAAATGATTATTCTTTTGTGCTTTTTATTGGTAAAAAGGTAAAGGTTTATGGTTAAAAGGGCCAGGTAACTGTGCCCAGGGGCCTGATGCCTCACTAAGTAACTAAATAGGTTAATTAAGTTTTAATGTAGAAATTATAAATATTTAAGGTATCTAGATTACCAGAGATACCGTAGGGTACTTACATGTTAATAAATAAAGAAAAGAGAGGTCCGAGCGAAAGGGACAGCTGCATAAAATACGACGGTTCATGTGGGTAGTTGGTTAGGGTAAAATGTAAAAATACCTACATGGGCAGCTGTACCACAACCTCGCTAATTCCCGACCTAATATCTGTATAAATCACGGCCGGTCACAGCTCTCCGGACCACCCCCTTGAAGAATAAAGAAGCAATAATCAAGAACCGAGTTTTAATACATTCCACATCGAATCACAACGGCCGACCTGTATAGTGGCTGCAGCCAGTCACGAACAGAAAAGATAGTGTAACAGAAAAGTACTAAGTGAATATGCCTAGTGTAAATTTTAAATGCATTTCAATCACGTTAACGGAAACGAGCATTCGTACATAGAGCAAAACTTTAACTCTCCACGTTTATCGAGGCACTGATCCAATGCCAAAATATATTTTTTTTAAATTGGTAGCGAAGTTTCGTTAACATGATTTATTAATAATAATAATTATTATTATAAGTAGTAATTGGTTACACTCGACACAAACACAAAGTAACATCAATTAAAAATAACTAAAAATATCAAAGTGATAACAACTTAAGTAAGTATTAGGTACCTTACCTATGAATTATTATATTTTTTACTAGCTGTGCTCGCGACTTCGTCCGCGTGGAATAGTGACTTTCAGCAGCATTTTTAATTTTTTAGGCTCTTTTCCCGTTTTTGCAACATTTTTCACTGATGCTTCGCTCCTATTGGTCGCAGCGTGATGTTATATAGCCTAAAGCCTTCCTCGATAAATGGACTATCCAACACAAAAGAATTATTCAATTCGAACCAGTAGTTCCTGAGATTAGCGCGTTCAAACAAACAAACAAACAAACAAACAAACAAACTCTTCAGCTTTATAATATTAGTATAGATAAAATTATATTTTTATATTAACGTTTTTTTAATTTTCTTAGCATCTATTTATTTAAACACTATAAAAATTGTAGAGTAGTGTGTGTTTATTTCACTAGCTAAATATAGCAGACATTAAAAATATAAGAAATCAAGTCCCTTCAAAGCTACAATGAAACAAAAGGACAATTCCGTGAACAAAAAAGTTAGTAAATTTTTTTTAAACGTTTGGGCGATAAAGACACAAAATTAATAATCATTGTTATTACTGAATACTGCCTAAGTAACATAGTCCTAATTAAAGGTGTATAATAATATGCACAACCGGTATTGACTTTAAGAAATAATACACCTATTACATTATACCGAAAATTAATATACGTAGGTAGGTAGGGTAGAGCCACCATTGTCGACATGAGCCAGTGACGGTACGCTGCATCGACAGTACACCATCCATATCAATAGTACGCTGCTTCGACAGCCCGACCCAAGCTAGAGGAATTCTTGGCCCGTATACCCTTAGGTATTGTTTCGCGATTATTTGTAGCTTCGCGTTATGATTATTATTTTGAGAATTTGCTGCCGGTTCCGCTTTAAATTTTTTGCTTATTTTTGCAGAAATTAGCTCTAATATAATATAATCTAATATAATACTCGATGTATTGCTAATATTAGAGCTAACTTGCGGGTGCCATTAAAATCAGTCCATGGGCAACATTAGTAAAGTAATTTTAGATTTGTAGAGCTTGATGGCGCAGTGCATAACGCGCCCGGTCAACAATTGCTAAGGTTAAACAATTTCCGCAATGTCGGTCATCGGATAAGTGACAAACAATTTATTTTTATTAAATAAATATCAAAATTTCAATTAATCACTGAAATATTAATTTCTCCAATAAATATTGCATAATTCTAGTACACCAGAATTTGGCCGAATTTACTACATCAATTATTGTGAGTAGTAAACTCGGCTACACGCCCAGCAACATTTCCCAAAAAGTCTACGTCTAAATTTTAAAAGGGGAAATTCGGGCAAGGTTCAGTATTTTTGTGGCCGATTTGCTGCCTAAGCCCTATCGCACTGGGCCTTTATTATTAATTTTAATTTGATTTAATTGATGTCTTTAATTAGGTACTTAATATTGACTTTTCGTTACGACTTCATCGATGATGTACGACTTCGATAGAAGTTCGCGCAGGCCCTACTATGGTCTTAAACACTGGACAAAGAGATTTAAATGCGGTGATGTGAATTAGCAAATCCAATTGAGATGACGTAACCCCACGGTGATCCCAACTATCTAAGAAAACCCTCAAAACCCGCCATGTGACGACGCCACGCGCGCGTTACACGTAACAGGAAAGTAGGTAGTATAAATTATTACACTATGAATACGTCACAATGCAATGGTCACGCCAGAGATCATTGTACGAGCGTGTCATACTATTGAAGGCTAACCGCATATTGGGCGTTAGCAACTAATTGCTTATTTAAATCTCGTAACTATGAATTATTTTATTTTATTTACTAGCGACCCGCCCCGGCTTCGCACGGGTGCAATGCTGATACACGCAACCGCCTATGTCCCTGCATTTTAAATCTGTAATATCTTCAAAAATATTCATTTAAATTTGATGTTGTAATATTGATCTATATTAAATGCACTATGTATTTAAGGTACCTACTTAATTGGATAAGGATTAATGCTGTATTGCTTAAAATCGCTTCGTAAATAAGCCATTATTTCTCGTAAAAAGTAAAGGATAAAAAATGATTATTGGGGGTTATCCCTAAGAGATAGATATATACCATCGCGGACTTTTTTGTAGACCTCTTTAAGGTGTACAATACTGTAGTACATTATTTTGATCTATCTCGTGGGGTTCAGCCAGCGTTAGCAATGTAAGCGCAAAAAATGTGAAACCTCTGAAATTATCTATCAGTGTTTCTCTACTACATTATGCATGTATTTATACATAAACCTTCCTCTTGAATCACTCTATCTATTAAAAAAAACCTCATCAAAATCCGTTGCGTAGTTTTAAAGATCTAAGCATACATACATACATACATACAGACATACATAGGGACAGCGGGAAGCGACTTTGTTTTATAGTGAGTGATAATTATTGATACTACACACACACACACTACACTTGCTCACACACATTTTGCTGGGTTCTTGCAGCTAAACAGTTCTGGCAGAAACAACATTCCGACCCAACAGTAGAATCACATAAATATATGTAACTATAGTTTATTACATTATATAATATTACTGTTATTGTGTGTACTCAATGTTATTTTGTTATTATTTTTCTTTATTTTTAAGACATGTACTCGAAAAAAAACACAAATGTTGAAAAAATTTCCACGAGCAGGATTTGAACCCGCACCCTTCTGACATACCGGGTCAGATGCTCTTCCAATTGAGCTATCGTGGTTCTAACCAGCCCGTTAACGACGGTAGTTGTTGACATTGAATGGGCGCCTTTGGCAATCAAAGTAAAAAGTAAATAGTGTTGAATAATTTCGCCGGGCTGGTTAGAACCACGATAGCTCAATTGGAAGAGCACCTGACCCGGTATATCAGTAGGGTGCGGGTTCAAATCCTGCTCGTGGAATTTTTTTAAACATTTGTGTTTTTGTAATTTGTTCGCAACAAAATTTGCGTTAAAAAATATATAAACATTTTACATGTACTCGACTTTCATAAGGGCACTATTGTGCCAAATCTGGTCCTAAGCCGTTTTCTGCCAGTTATCCACAAGATTGACAAATTTCTTCAATACATTTTCAACCATATCACTCAGTCATAAAGATCAAAGTCTATTGAGGAAATTTAATAGTTTGTGGTAGGTCAAAACTAGTCAAAAGTGTTTACATGTCAATGCTCGTGTCTGTACATTGTTTTATTTTCATGTAGTAAAATAAATATGTAGGTAGTTTATTTTTTTTAAATACATACGACGACCTCCGTAGCCGAGTGTCTTGCACCCCGGACTTTGGGCGGCGCTAACTCTGAGGTCCCGGGTTCGATCCCGGTCGGGTCAATCAAACGAACTTTTCGATATTGTGTCGGGTCTGGGTGGTTGTAGTACCGTCGTTGTTTCTGCTTTCCATGAAACGAGTGCTTTAGCTATTTACCTTAGGATCAGAACAATGTACGTGATGATGTCTTTATTATCTTCCATATCTACGTGTAATGCCGTCCTTTTCAAGAATCCTTTTTAAATTAACTAAATGAATGTATTTCAACTCGTAATTTTAAAATGTGGTTCATTAATTTGGTATTGTCAGTAGGCATTTGTACTACCACTACCTACATCTATTTTTATCATCATCATCATCATCATCATCATCTCAGCCAAAAGACGTCCACTGCTGGACAAAGGCCTCCCCCAAGATGGGGGGTATTTGCCATAATCGCCACGCTTGGCAGGCGGGTTGGCAAATATTATATAATATTATTCTATTTTTATGAATCAATGAAATGAGTGCAGAATTTCATCACAGTTTATTTATTTATTTTATTTAATAGGACAACCCACAAAATGAACACTAAATTGAATTAAAGTTGTTTTTGTACAAAAATGGACTTAAGCTAAGAGTCATCTTACTTATAGGCTGCCACGGCATGCAATGTGGACTAAAATATTACTACTTACTACTATACTTACTTATACTATTTAAATACTATTCTTATTCAAAACAAAATATACAATTAACGAAAAAACAAATGTAATTTATAATTACCAACTTACATATAATTTTACGCAAATATTATTGCAACAAATTACAATTTGAAAAAATACAATTTATTGCAAATGTTCCATAATTATTAGGCGTTACTTCAAGGGTCTGCAGTATTTGACGCTTGAATTTCTGTTTCACTAGTTGTTAAAGTGTAGACATGGTCTAATTGGAACATGTTTACCTAGAAAGAGCCCTATTCAGTCTATCTTTGAAGAAGCACAAGTTTTTAAGAACGCAGTAGATGCTTATATAAGCTCAATGATATAGGACATTGTCGCGCTATTGTTTTTAACCGCCTCTGTGGTCTAGTGGCTTAGGCCACCGGTTTAGACCCAGAGGTCCCAGGTTCGATTCCCAGCGGGGGGTACATGTTTGTGTACTCGGTTTGGTTGGTGTAGGTTGTTTGTCCGCCTGGCTAGCTACCACCATCTTATCTAAATATGTCGCCATAACATCAATGTTTGTAGCATTGTTGTGTTCCGGCAGCTAGAGATAAGAGCCAGTGTCTCACTAGTTGTGGATCCCGGGTGAAGTGCGCTTCCATCATTGGCCTTATCATCAGTTAACATCAGGTGAGATCAAGGCACTGTGCTTAACCGTTAATATAAAAAATTGTATTAAAAGTTGCCATGGAAAATACGCTAGCTTAAGTTACATTGACAAGGTACGAAAGTACTTATAGGTATGTTTTTGGACTCGATTGTATCTAGAGGGACCACATAACCAGGCATGGAGTTTCACTTCTGAGCTTTTTTCATTACAAAAGTAAGTTCTCCATTCACACGCTCCCGAAACAAATAAACACACGCACACACGCTGGAGCTCAAAGGCGCTGTTGCGAACTGGCCATCAGGCCGGTGCTTTTATCTATGCTTTTTATAATAACTCTCTTGTCAGTAGCTATCGTCTCGATCTGTTTGGTTTGTAATTCTAGTTCCAACACCTTTGCCTCTGCTGCAGCTTCTGCCGATGCAGCTTCTGCTTGCACTCGCGCTCGTTCGGCTTCCGCATTTTTCCTAGCGTAAGCAGCTTGGATGGCGAGCGTGCGGGCGCGGACGGTTGCAGACCCTTTCGTATCGGAAGGACATTTAAGTAAAACGTCCTATGAACACAATGTCCTAAAAGCAAAAAGACCTGAGAGCAGCTCGTCCTATTAGCAACATGACCTTAATAGCAAATGGTCCTAATATCATAAAGACATGATAGCTAAACGTCCTTAAATAGGCAAGTACACTTGATAACACAAATAAATCATTTATTGAAAATAATATGTCACTCTAATATATTCTACTAATATTATAAACGCAAAAGTTTGTAAGTATGGATGGATGGATCTTTGTTACTCTTTCGCGTAAAACCTACTGAATGGATTTGGATGAAATGCTTTTTATAATTATAAATATTTTTTATAAGTAAACAATGCTAAGACAAGTCCAATATATAAATATTTTAGTACAGTTTATAACTTTAATAACTTTTCCTGTTCACTTGTGTTTGTATAGGTACCTATTATAAATGTTGCTATCATGTCCTTATGATATTAGGACCATTTGCTATTAGGTCATGTTGCTAATAGGACGAGCTGCTCTCAGGTCTTTTTGCTTTTAGGACATTGTGCTCATAGGATGTTTTACTTAAATGTTCTTCCGATACGAAAGGGCCTCTGCCGCGCTCAGTGTTATTGCCTTACTCTGAGCCCGAGTAATCATTGTAGATAAAAAAAGTACTTACGTAAAACTGATATGCTAAAGGGAAAGGAAAATTTTAAAAATTTATAGGTAATAATTTTGCCGGGCGGAAGGACCAAATGTTAATGAGGGAAGGGAATCAATAAGGTTCAGAGTAAGGAAACAAGATATATAATAAAATTAAGTAAATACAAACCAAACAGATCGAGACGACAGCTACTGACAAGAGAGTTATTATTAAAAGCATAGATAAAAGCACCGGCCTGAAGGCCAGTTCGCAACAGGCGCAGTGGTTAACGCGCCCGGTCTGTGAGTGCTGAAATTAAGCAACATCGCAAAGGCCGGTCTTCGGATGGGTGACCAAAAATTTATCATCTCGAGCTCCTCTTTGCTTCGGGAGGCACGTAAAGCCGTTGGTCCCGACTGCATTAGCAGTTGTTCACAACCACCGCACCGCACTGTACCAACGTGGGGTGGTTTATGACCGGTTCTCCCTATCCATCCATAGAGAAGGCTCGTGCCCCAGCAATGGGGACATAAAATGAACTGATAATAACGCACGTACGAACGCGTGCATTAGTGCCTTCTATTTTTTAGAATCATAAGGTACACACAAAAACTTCGAAAACGCACTGATATATTTTTTGAAGCAATGTAAATTAATGTTTATTTATCAAACTTATCCTATTCCATTGAAATTAATAATGACATCATATTGTGGTTTGGGAGGCATGTGAAGCCATTGGTCCTGACTACATAGCAGCTACCAACCAATATCTACATCGGCTTACGCGATAGTTTATGGCCCTTTCTCCCTTATGTGTTTACATCCAAAGCTCGTGCCCCAGCTGTAGATATAAAATGAACTGGTGGTGGTGGAAGATGATGATGAACCATTGCCCCGCCTCGTTGCATGTGAAATGTACCTGGATGTGTAGTGGAATTGATAGAAGCGGGAGGGACGTTGCTCAAACGATAGGATTTAGCTGTAACAAATCAAACAACAAGTAGGGACATAATATTTATTAATTTTTCATCAATCATCAATTACATGCGCAATATGTCTTATTTAGTACAATTTAGTAGCGACAAACAGATCTTAAGTCTCTATTACACAAACTGCCGTATTGGAAATAATCACTGATCAAATTGTACTTAAAACTTTAGTTTTAGTAAAATTTTGCCAATTTTTAATTATTAATTTTTAAAGGTATATATAAAGCAATGCAAGCGATAATGTTTCAACCATATTTTTTTATTATCAAATAATCAAGCACACAGAAAATAGGAACCCGCTTAACCCTTTAAGCAAATGCAGCATAGCTGCCACTAAATAATTGATACACTTGGTATAAGATTGAAACGCGCCGATCCATTTAAGGGTTATGTCAGTGCAGGGTGCCTACTCCGAGTTTTATCTACCATTCAATATGCAATTCAATATGAGAGTTTCGTGTTAACCAAAACGATAATTTGTATGTCAAACATTGTATGTAAAACTCTTCCCGTTTGCCACCAGCAGGCGCTGTTTCAGCGCCATACAAACTTTCGTTTCAATTACCGTGAACGAATGACATATATATCTTGTATCTTGTATTTGGCACTTAGTACAGTATCGTTCTTTACAGCGATATTACAGTGACTCTGCTTTGCCTTTTAACCATTTAACGGACACAAAATGTTGTAATTTTATTTTCGCCCTTATGTCAAGGGGATAAAATTATAATTATGGTGTTCATTGCCAGAAACCTATAAAAGACCATTCAACGACGTATTTTTAAACATAGAGCTCACGTCACGGCTTATATATCACCAAGAACTACCCCCAACAAAAGAACAGTAAAAATTAAATCAGATCCCACTGACTCAATCACTTTAAAAATCAATTCTATAAAACTTTGTTTACTCATACAATTCCGGTTTTACGTACTAGTCGTCAGCTAAGTATAGATATATAGTGTTAAATTTTCATTTTCAATATACAAAAAGCTTACACGAATCAGTGATATTCCCATACAACATAAAGCATGGAAACTGCCAATTCGGCAACAACATTGGACATTGGACGTTGATCATACAAGTTTCGACAAACATATATGACAAGAACATCTACCCTACACAGCTATTTTTAATTATAAACACACTTATCTATACTTTTATAATATTATACTATCAGTACCGCTCGTAAAAAGAAAAGGAATATTCAAAATAAAAGTTAAATCCGAATTATCAAAGTAAGTAAAAGTTACAAAATAAACATTTCAAAATACCGATAACGCTATTTAAAGTTAAAAATAAATGTTAAGTTATTATAAGTAAATAGTGCTAGGAACAAGCACAACACTACGATGACATAAAAGCATTTAAATAATATTCATATAATAGCATCATGTACAAAAACGAGCATATCTACAATTTTACCAAATATATACTGCCTAGGTTGTTACTCTTGTAATTTCAATAAAAAAATATTAAATTAAATTTTAGCCTCCGATTTCTCGTCCTTTTAGCTACCTATAGAACTAGAGACACATTTTAAAATAAACTCAGGTTTTTTTTATCTATAAAACACACTATATTATTACACGCTATTAAAATATTTATAAACATTTGATGATAATGTATTTAAAATAAATATCGATTTTTGAAACTTTTTTAGAGCGTGAGCATCCGATATCGCATTCATAATGATTCGTAGTATAATAATTAGAATTAATGCCTACAAATGGCTTTCAACACACATCAATACATTTATTCATTATAGTTATATACTATGTGACGCTCACTAATTTACACACGTCGAAATAAGAATCACAAGATTGCCTCAATCAGGAGATATGTTTAGATATAATATGTGTATGTTCCAAAAATTGTATAGACACTTATAGAGTGTAGGAAATATATAAAAAACACTTATGCAACGAAGCAGTTAGTTATTTAGAGTTATTATACGCTCAAACTCTACATTTTATCCATAAAGTTATACAATGTGTTTTTCGTAATGTAAGGCAGGTTGATAATGAGAACACATTATTTACTCTATTTCGAACTTAAAAAAGGATTTTTCAGCTTCACCGGGCTTTTATGTTAGCTGCGAAAAACTTAGAGGGTTCCTCAAGCCGTGTGAAACGAAGCACCTTTGAAAGTTTTCTAGAGGGAACGGCATCACGCACTAGTGCGTGTCCCCGTGCCTTACTAGATTCTCCGAGGGGTTCAGGTCGGATCAGGAAACAGGAAAGGAGGTAGTTTATTTTCTTAAATAGATGCTTTATGTAATCATTCGACGGATCGTTATTTCAATACTTTAATTGTGTAATTAGGACAATTTTTTTGATACATATATTTATAAAATTTTACGCATATTATAATGCGAACATATTCAATTTGTTAAGAAAAAAATCATGAGCGGCATTTGAATTGACTGGGATTCAAGTCCCATTCGCGGAAATTGCTGTAATTGTAATGTAACATTTTTATTTATTACATTACCTCGGGTGAGCTTATTTAACGTGTTCTAATTAACGTATTCGAAGCATCAAGTAACAATCAGAATATATAATTTAATCATTACTTATTGTTAAATGGCGTACCAGCATTGGACGAATGACAAAGACCCTACCGATAATAACATTGAATAGTAATGTACATTAATTTGTTGGAACCGTGATGGCTTCCATGAAACGCCACCATATCAGAACAAGCTACGTCGGTGATCTGACAAAAATCTAGCTAATATACAGGGTTAATTGTAAAACATTAATAACATTTTAACCAATTATTACCATCATTACCATCCTAAATTAGGTGTTACGACTATTGGAATATTAACATAACCTCACTTTGCTCAACTTTTGTACAAACTGTCAATTTTTCTTGTTAATTTCCAAAAGTTGTCCAGCAAGTGGCTCAGAATGGTTTGTATAAAAGGTAGTGAAGAGGTTACTAATAACAAATTTACAATTAACAATGTCTAACGAAATGTCAGTATTTGAGAATTTGTGTCATTTAAATATTGAACTCCCTAATTCAGAATTTCCAAACAGGGCATTAACAAAGAGTTGTTTTTCAGTCTGTATAATGTAACTAAACAAGAAGGAATATAATTTAAGGTAAGGTGACATCTGCATACGTCATACGCCGTGACTTCTATGAATGTTGTACGCAGTTGAACGTCCAAATGATCTGAGCTTACACCTAAACCTACTAAATATCTGTAAATTTGGTTTTGAAAATTCAACCTTGTAACAAGATGTTAAGATGCATTTTCAATTGTTCTCAAACGTCAATTAAAAGTGAGCTCGGGTGTCTTTGACGTAAGGTTGACTTTTGTCAAATGTTTAGATATTCATTCAGGTATGTTTGAATTGAACGCTCAAATCACTTTTGCATTGACTGTTCCATGTAAAGAGGTATGTTATTAATCAAGTGTGACATTGACAGCTTTAGATGTTTTAGAATCTGCTAAAATAGGTGTTCTATAGCGTTCTAAGCGTTTCTAGATATTTACCTACTGGATTTATTCCGGACTACCTCCAGAATCGTACCGAAGGTATACATGTAGAAGACGAGACCCCTAAAAGTATAGTGACGGGGTAGGTTTTGAATCAAGTAAAACATTGAAAGCTATCGATGCTTCAGTAGCTGCTTAAATAGGAGTTCGGTAGCGTTCAAAGCGCCTCTAGTGTGACTCCGTCCGTATCAGCCCGTTTCGTATCATCCCAAATCAAGAACAGAGGGCCCACCACAGAGTTCTAATGAAATCGTGTCGTTGCGTGCAAGAGAAATTGGTACAGCAGCGCCACATCGTTCTTAAATTGAACTAACAATGACAGACATAATTTCATAGTTATAACATTAGCATAACAACGTTTACGTTTACGATTTCGATAGTGTTTCGATCTTTTTCATGTGCCAAAACTCGCTTACCACGATTAGTTATTGAAAAAAAAAGGAGTTTAAAACAAAATATTATTTTGTACCGCATTGTGTGACACAATGTAAGAATGTCATGAAAGGAATTCTGAATTGTAAACTTAATTAACGTCATTACCGTCCACAAACACGGGTAAATAAGGAATAATGTTTTAACAAAAACATCAGAACTGTTTTGTACAAATAGGGGAACTAGGAAACACAATGACGCCAATGCAACCGTTATGTATGAATGAAAACAACAAAAATTTATCCTGATCGGAAACAAACAATACAAATTGCACATTAGCTATTACTAAACAAAAGTTAATAATAAACAACATAATAATTATGAAGCACAGTATTTTATATACTTGGAAAAAAAAATATCTTTAATTATTTTTAATGTAAAGAAAAATAACAAAGAATTACACGCAAATACTTCGGTCTTTAGTCTGTTCGCGCTGTAGCGTTAGTTTATAATCGTTAGATAATGTAATAACAAATAACTCTATCTAGATCAGTGCCAACGTGTTTTGGGCATTATATTTGTACAAAAAATTGTGCATATTTTATTTAAAGAATACTATTGGCTTTTTATCATTTTTACATCATAACAGGGTTTAGGGGAGGCGAGAAAGATATGATTTCTTAAGCTGTTTGAGATTACAACATTAAAGGAAATTTAGTTTTGTTTCTCGATCGCATACTTCATTCAAGAATAATAATTAAAAGGCAGATATCACTTTAGCTTAAATAAATGTAATCGTATTACAATAAATTAATGAAGGGACGCGTGAATGTAACGAAGCAAAGGTTGTACGATATTGGCACCGGCGTTCGACCATTGTTTACCTTTAATACTAATATTATAAAGAGGAAAGCTTTTGTATTTTTGTATGTTTGCAACGAATAAACTCAAAAACTACTGGACCGATTTAAAAAATTCTTTCACCATTAGAATGCTAAATTAGCGATGAGTAATAATCAATAAAAATAGGGATCAGTAAATGATTTTAGTTTTCAGCAACCACTGAATACAGACAACCCACTTCCGAGCTGTCATCCCGAAAATGTTTAATGACAATCAGTTATTTTTTGGCGACGGAAACTGTGTCGGACACAGATGCCACTGCAATAATACTATTTTGGACCAGATTAAAACGTTCATTGCCAAAGCTAAAATTGGAGTTTTCTGCTGGTGGCCCATACCGTTATTTTTAAATTAATTAACTCTTCAGTACAGCACGTACTATTTTGCGGGTGTGTACTTTACAATAGCTCAGTCCTTTCTCTAGAGGCCCATAAAAAACACATTTGCGATAACGCTACGGCCCACGCAATACTCATCAAACAAAACTCTTCGTACACTTCACGCGACGTCGCGTGATCGGCAATGAACGTGTTAACAGATGGACATAAAGCTCTAACCACCTGACAGGTGTCATAATAATTTATGGACTTTCCCTTTATCTGTATAGTGATTATTATTGCTCGTCATATTTTCTTCGTATTTCTAGATGGACATATTGCATGGTGCATTTTGGGACGGGCGTGATACGTGACATATTCACGTTGTCCTACTAAATTACGCATGAGGAAAATACGTGCGTATAGCAACAGTAAGTTTAATCAGCGAGTCGATTCAATAAAAGCCGTTATTCAATTGTACGACTAAATACGTCGATCCAAATTTTAGCTATTAGGTATTTAATACCCATTTTTTGCCGCCACAATACATATCTCTGTTTTTGTTAACCGTAAGACTATTGTCGATAATTGCCGTCACTGGTGTACAGGGCACGCTACCGCTTGTCGCTTATAGCCAACTATAAGCATAAAAGATTAAATATACCCATAAGCTGACTTCTTAAAGACCTTGTGGCTGTCGTCGGTTCAACCGTTTTAGTTAGTTTTCAATCTTTCAAAACGTTAGGTAATCTTACTTCATTTAAATAAAACAACTTTTACGGATCTACTCACGTATATTTTACACATTGATTTTGTTTTTTTTTCAATCTGATTTTTCGAACCCTTCGCAGGGTCCATGGTCACCGGGGGACCCTTCAAAGGGTTCGAAAAGTCAGGATAAAATAATGTGTAAAATAACGCGAGTAGATCCTCAAAAGTTGTTTTATTTAAATGAGTTTAGAAAACAATCTTACTTCAGTCAACGACTGGTCTAAGCATGTTCAAAAGCTGGCAAAGGTTTATTCAATCGACACATTTAAGTGTAGGCTACAAATTGCTACAATCATTACAGTCACATTTTAATACACTGATAATTACATACTGCTGAGTAATTAATTACGTAATATAATGTACAAAATATGTACACACACAAACACATCAGATTAACAAAAACTGTGAAATTTCTTCAATAACGTTATGTCTATATGGCATCTGGTTGAATGTTCCGGTGGAGTGCGCAATAAAACTGTGTTTTCTATGCTGTACTATTGTGTCTACAATTTGGTTGTGGCTTTTCTAGTATCTTATGAGCTCAACCCTTATTTACGTTTTAAGCAGAGTAACAAACAGATATAAAACAGCAATACCTGCTTAATAACTAGACACTGGCGAAATCATAGCGAGTTATCAAACGACAAATTGAATTGAAGAAATTTGACAGCTTTGGATATTCTTGATATGCAGACGACCGACTGTAGGTACTATGTGCGGACAAATCTTTAATCTATGGTTACATAAGAAGTTCGAGACAGTAACGTATATCGACAGTTTCTGTACCTAGTTGCGTGCGCGTCCGTCTAGCGTATTTTGGGGGCGGATCGATCGTTGCACTGTTTGTTGCGACGCAGCGTCGCGCCGCGTTTTATCTGTTCCATGAGGGATGTGTGACCCACTCTAGGGTCGGGCTGCAAAGAAAATAAACGACTTTTAACTATCAATAGTTGTTAAATAAAATATTGATCGAAATGGGTTAAGTTAAAATAACTACCCTTATATAAATAAACCCAGTGTATTGTCTATCTTGATCACTCATCACCAGCTCATGTTATATTCTGGAGGCCTTCCTTATGGATGGATTTATATAATAACAATTAGGTTTCGAACCCACATGATATTTATAAATAAACTAAGCATTACAAGTCGATAAGCTATTTTATTACTAACATTATCCGGTTCACAGTCCCACAGACCATGTGTGGTGCACTACTATTAATTAATAACACTAGCTTTACTTAATTTAGACTTGATTGAACAACTCCGTGCCATACCATGTCACCATCTATCTATATTAATATTTTACAGTAGTAAATAGATGCCTAAAGTTGATTGGAATTAAAGTGTAAGTACCAATAATACAATTTATTAACATTACATGAAATCGTGGCTTTGAAAAGTTAGCAACAAATTAAATTAATAATAATAATCATATAAGCTTCAATTAGTAATTTTAAAATAGCATATTCAATTATACATAAAATATAATCATTATGATTACTAGAATAAGATTTTATTTCCCTCACACTCGTATCCAAGTCACCGATGACTATTTCGACACTAAAATTCTTCGATGGTAGGAACGTATCTTTTAGAACTAACAAAAAGTAAATAAATTAAAAAACGATACATATTTATTTATAACATTTAGAGAAAATTTTGTTGCGAATAAATTACAATTTGAAAAAAGGTGTCACAGCCGGGGTTTGAACCCGCACCCCATGACATACCGGGTCAGGTGCACCACCAACTACGCTGTTGTGGCTCTGTCCGACTCGCCGAAATTTATCAACACTATCTACTTTTACTTTGTAAGCCAAAGGATCTTTGTTTAATGGCGACAACTACGTCATGTGTGCGTAGGCTGATGATGATGATGATGACGTCATCAATATTATAATCACCATCACCATCACTATCATCATCATCATCTTCCATAGCCACTCTACGATCATACTATTCCACTGCTGGGCAGCAACAACTTATTACAAATATTAAAGATCAGTTATAAATTATTAGGCAAACTATATTTAAAATTTTGTCCCGCAACAAAATTTACGTAAGATTACAAAAATTATAAAAAAAAGATCACTGCTAATATTAAAAAATTGCAAGTCCTAATTAGGTCAGTCAGACAGTGTAACGACACCATCGACAATAATAAGACGTCACTAACATCGACATCACGCTGGTAATAGTGACATCATTACGATCTGTCATACTTGGGTATAGGATTATAGTTGCTACAAACCACCATCAGATCATCAATGCTATATAAAAGGTGTTTATTTATAATGTTTATACAACATGTAAGACAATAAACGCAAACCCGTAAATAGTTTTTTAAGAATCTTTTACAAGTGACATAATGATTATCGTATGGGAATGATATAAGCCAACGATACGTATAAATGAAGTTTGATTGGCTTATGTCAATCCCATACGTTTATAATTATATTCCTATTCTGTTTCTGTTATGCCACATATGTAGGCCCTTTGGATCGATATCAGCCATTTAGTATTAAATGTCCTGAAAAAATAAGAAGTATTAACAGTCACTCATTCGTTAAACAGTCAAAACAAATGAAAAATAATCCATTATAAAAAAAACTCTATTGCCTTGATTTACGTTTTAATTTCGTCTGTTTCGTCTTTACTTTCTTTTCTTTACTTAATTCTTATTTTAATGTCTGAAGTAGGGTTTTAGGCCTGGGTAGAATTTTTACCGGTAAACGAACTCACCTTTATAGCTTTTTGCGCGGATAGACTAAAGCGCATTAGCGCAAGAGTAACGGTACCTGTGCCAGATATAGTTACCCTGCATTACCGCTTCAATTTTTAATTTTATAGATATAAAGTTACTTAGCGATTTAAGTATTTTTTTAATTATACAGTGTGAATTTGGTGACGTTATCAAACCCTGGTCTGAAACCGATTATGATTAAACAAACAACTTTTAAGGTATGTTTTTATTATGTTACATGTTGTGTACACACACAGTATATATACATGGATGTATATATACGATATTTATACAGCGGAGTTAAAGCGTGATAAAGCTTGTTAGAGTAAATACCAATCACCGTGCATTTGATATCCAACACCAGACAACGTTAGGAGCAATATTTCTCCTAAAATGGTTGATATAAAAATCTGTCTTGATAAGTGCTCCGGTGACATGCTATATAGGTTGTTTGGAATAGGGTATAACATCACAAATGGAATAAAATCTAATAATATTTCGCAACTATGACTACGAAACAATCTAGAGAAAAAAAATAGTTTCTTTTTGCTTTTTTAAAGTCTATAAGTACAATGGTTATATTTTTTTATTATTAAGATTTCACCTTAATTATTAAAAGCTGACCTAGTTTTAATACTGATAGACTGTTTTACACCGTAACGAGATCATAAACCCTAAGCCAAACAAACTGTATAACATTTAAATTATATCTTATAACTATTGTCATTAAGCATATTTTTGCTTGAGTGAGTAACATTGGGCAAGCAATAGCATTGTTCGGGTGATTCAGTTAATTGGCTGGTTAATTCAATACCTGCGCGTTAGAGTTGATTAACGTTCTAACTGTGACAGCCCTTGTCGACTCTATCTGCCATCTCTAAATAAATTCAGTTATGTTAGTAACTAACTAATTATAGTTATTGTAACTTTTGAACTATTAAAGTTGCATACATTTGAGTAATTATAAGCGTCTGTAGCCTAACGGATAGATGCTAGAGTTGTTTGCGTAAATTCGCAGTTCAATCCATATAGCTCCGTTAGGCTACTGACGCGATTCCATTAATAACAAAATCATTAGTGTTCCGAAGGGGTTAATAGTAGTGATGCTCAAACCTCGAGGCGTCGAGTTCTACTTTTGAAGCCTCGAGGCGGATTGGCAGGGCTCAGTGAGCTCGGTAGGCTCGTAGACCCGAGCCTAGCCAAGACGCGAGCTCTCTAAGCCACGCCTCGAGGCTACAAAAAAGTTCGAGCTTTCAAAAGAACTCGAGTCTTAAAATGAACGCCAGCCTACAATAAAAGCTCAACTTTATGTTTATCACTTTAATATCTCTGTAAGTTATAATATAGTTAGTGGTGTACAAGACTCGAGTGCTTCGAGTCCTGAAAAAACCTCGAGATCGATCGAGCTCTTATAAAGGCTCGAGCACTCAAAAAGGCTCGAACTCTGAAAAAGACTCTCGAGTCGTCGAGCTTCATACAAACGAGCCTTGTAAACGACAACGAGCTCAAGACAAAAGGACTCGGAGGCCTCGAGCCTTGTACATCAGTAGCTAATAGAACTGTTAACTTATATGTTAAAAGCAAATGTTGATTGATTATAAATAGATTGTTACAATGTAGTAAAATTGTAAATGAAGAAAAACCCTAAAACGTTGTCTTATCTACTCTGTTCGATGGGTGAGTCAAAACCATAAACAAGATGACAGACTACGGCCCGTCTGAGGCGCCGCTCTATACTATAAAGTTTATTTTAATAATATCTTAACAGCGTAGCACTCTGTCGTTATTAACTATGTAGGGTATACTGTATCTCTTAAGCAAATAAACTAATTTATATTTATTTTTCTATTGTATTATAGGTTGCTATGGAATATAAGACGACAGAAATTACTTTGACAAGGGACAAATGTGTAAGTATAGTAACTAGGGAAAAATCAAAAAATACATAAAAGTAGTCAAACTGAATTAATCAGTTTTGCGGGACATTACCTAATGTATTGTTTTGTGCTATATTTTAAATCAATAAATTTAAAAAAATATATAATCAAAATGGGTATGATAAAAAGTAATGACACTAATGGCCCACAAAAGATGGGGAATAACATGCGACAAAATAAATATTACAAAATATTTCTACTTAGTAGCACTAAAAGGTGTCTAATCTGCATTTTCATCGTCACCGGACTTTTTTGGGGGCGGCGAGAAACTTAATGGGCTCATGGCGTGTGATCGAATCACCGTTAGTCTAGAAAACTAGAGGGAATAGCATCGCGCACTAGTAGGGTTGCCAACTATTTTTCAGGAAATTAAAGTATATCTATCACTAACTAGTATACAAAAAGGATTTGAAGAAAAAATTAAAGTATTTTCCTTTGAAATGAAACAACTTTTACGGATCTACTCGCGTTTATTTTGCACATTACTTATTTAATGTTTATCCTGACGTTTCGAACCCTTTGCAGGGTCCGTGGTCACAGGGAGAGTTAGGGGAAGTTGTTTCATTTCAATGTGTAGTGTTCGCGTAAACTTTAGAAAGCAGTATTTTCCTTTATTTATTTTAATGTTTAAAAAGATTTTTTTTTGTACTCTTAGCACTATCTAATAATTTTTTATAGTTTTATAGCGCGTTCAGATATTAGGGTTGCGTTTCGTTTCACTTCACCTAAGTCTGAGAATCATTCAGTAGTTCAGAAATTAAGTCAACAGGAATACTCCGTTCAAACGCACGTATTAGTCGGAAATAAAGTATTTTCCATACTTTATTTTTATTAAAAATAATAAAGTATGGGGATGGAAAATAATGTAGGATACGTTATTTTAAAGTATGGTTGGCAACCCTACGCTACGATCTAGTCATATCCCTGTTATCTACTTGATTCTCCGAGGAAACCGAGGACCTCGAAGTTGCCACACGCCGAGTTACTGTTACCCAATTTAAGCCCTTATATTTGTAATATTACGACCCATTTTTGAATGTTACCTGCGCGTGGGCGTTGATCATGTCGCGCACGGTGGTGGCGCGCGTCGAGTCCAGTTGACGCCGCTGCTGCTGAATGGTGGCCGAGAGCTTGTCCAAGAACGCCGGCTGCACTGCCGTTTGTAGGGTACCTGACGTTGAATGAGAAAAACGTTGAGAAAGCTTTTTTATTTTATTAATGCCGCGAAAGTGGTAGCGCCTCTACCCGGAATACTCAACTACTGAGGCACTAGCTATCTTATCTAACTGTAGTAACACAACATGCTAATAATATTGAAGCATGGCGGCATATTTAGATAAGATGGTGGTAGCTAACCAAACAGACTTAAAACAAGCCCTACCACCAACCAAATAGAGTCTAAACCCCCCAGCTGGGAATCGAACCCAGGACCTCTGGCTTTAAATCGTAAAATTAGAAATTTTCTGAATTTCGAGATAATTATATCTCGAAATTCAGAAAATTTCTTCACCGACTTTGATACAATATTAGTATCAAAGTCGGTGGTATTAACAGCCCTACGTTATGTCCGGTCGTCATGAAGATTAGGTAAACACAGTCTACCTATTCCGATCCAGTGATAGCACATACAATATACAATATACATATACATAAGATACATACAATTATAAGCGACGAACACATGTCAAACACCAGTGTGTATGAACTGTGTTCGGGGTTTATAATTTTGTATTGTATCTTAGGTAAATAGTGCTAGATTCTACATGTTCTGAATGCATTCTTACCCTTGGGCTTGGGCGGCGAGTCGGCGGTGGCGATGGTCGAAATCGCGCGCCGCGTCGTTCGCGGGGACAGTTGCGGCGCCAGCTTAGCGCTCAAGCTGGCTATGAGGCCGCTCTCTGTTGGACAAACGGGGTCGTAGTTTAATTTTAACCTCTACCACGATAGGCTACCTTTCATAGGTATTTACGCTTGTAATTTAGACATAGACGATTCCAAATAAATGTCAAATTGGCGATGACGTTCATTCAACATCATTCAAAAGCGCGTCGCGATCGCAATCACTGTGTCTTGTGGATTAATTTGAAGTTCTTGAATAGCTTTCAAATGTCAACTATTACGATAGGTATTATATAGTATACTATCGTCCCGTCCCGGCTTCGCACAGGTGGACATTTTTTTTTAATATATCCTATGTTACTCAGCGCTAATGTAGCATAAAATGAATCGCTAAATGTGTTGTTAATCGCAAAACTCGAGAACGGCTGAACCGATTTGGCTGATTTCATTTTTGTTGTGTTTGATGAAGTCTGAGGAAGGTTCTTATGGAGAGAAAAAACGTAAAAAAAAATACGAGGAAAATAGTAAAAATAACAATTTTCTTTGCCCATACAAACCACTCTCTACTGGACAGATTTAAAATTTTCCTTTACCATTAGTTAGAATACTACATTATAATAAAAAAAATGTCCACCCGTGCGAAGCAGGGACGGGTCGCTAGTTGTTTATAAAATTTTATACTGTATTGACATTTGCATGCCTACAAAATTAAGGCAGAATATTGTTGCCCCTGCTCAACATTGTCGCTCATCTCATTGTACACAAAATTGTGCAAATAAATGTTTGACTTTGACTTTGACTTTGGGAGCACTCCTTGGTCGACGGTTGACGACCTCCTTGGTCGAGTGGTTTGTACATCGGTTTTCATGGAGTCGCCATCTCTGAGGTCCCGGGTTCGATCCCCGGTCGCGCCAATTTAGAAATTATTGTTTTTCTAAATTGTCTCGGGTCTGGGTGTTTTCAATGTATAATAAGTATGTATTTAAGTATTTTAAGTATGCCGTTGTCTAGTGACCATTTGACGAGTTTCATAACGAAGTTTCTCTCGGGCTAGATAATTGGTGTGAGTGTAGGGAAGTTTCCCCGTGTGGTGCCGGGGATAAAGAATTGCATTACCCCATCTCTTCTTATGGGTGTCGTAGAAGGCGACTATGGGGACCATTCCAGAGGATGGGCAGCAGCTTCTCTCTGTGATTATTCTCACCCTACTGCGATCGCCAACCCGCCTGCCAAGCGTTACGATTATGGCAAATTCCCCTCAAAATGATTTATCCTTGAGGGAGGCCTTTGTCCAGCAGTGGACGTCTTTTGGCTGAGATGATGATGATGATGATGTAGGGATGTTGATTAGTTTTATTTTAAATGTTTATATAATTTTTAACGCAAATTTTGTTGCGAACAAATTACAAAAACACAAATGTTGAAAAAAATTTCCACGAGCAGGGTTTGAACCTGCACCCTTCTGACATACCGGGTCAGGTGCTCTTCCAATTGAGCTATCGTGGTTCTAACCAGCCCGCCGAAATTATTCAACACTATTCACTTTTTACTTTGAAAGCCAAAGGCCTATTCAATGTTAACAACTACCGTCATTAACATCCGATCATAATATTTTTACAAATACTAAAGATCAGTTAAGAAGTAGGCAAGCTATATATAAATGTTTATATAATTTTTAACGCAAATTTTGTTGCGAACAAATTACAAAAACACAAATGTTGAAAAAATTTTTTTTAGGTTTATTTTGATTGCACTCACGATCGGCGTGGCGGTCGGCGCTGCGTGCGCGCGCGGCGATGGTGCGGCGCAGCGCGAGCGGGCTGAGCGCGTCGGCGACGGGCGACGGCTGCGCGTATATCGTGTTGCTCTGCCCGTATTTCTTTTCCTGCTGCAGTTTGTAACCTGTTGGGAGAAAGAAGGTATGATACCTTTTTACTAATTAGTTTGCGTTAATCGCCGTTTCCCCTGTGTGGTGCCGGGGATAAAGAATTGCACCACCCCATCTCTTCCCGTGGGTGTCGTAAAAGCCGACTAAGGTACCATCCCAGAGGATGGGCAGCAGCATCTCTCTGAGGTTACCCTCAACCTACTGCGATCGCCAACCCGCCTGCCAAGCGTGGAGATTACGGCAAATACCCCTCATATCCTTGGGGGAAGCCTTTGTCCAGCAGTGGACGTCTTTTGGCTGAGATGATGATGATGATGATGATGATGAATCCCCGTTTAAATTTGTTTAACTATGGAACGCGAAAGTTTAAAAGTGTATGTTGGGAGATATACGAAACATAGAAAATGTTATTACTTTTAACGATACGAGTATAATAGACTAGACTGTATTAAAATATACATTTCAAATGTAGCTACATTTTTAATTTCTTAAGTGGCTTACGTCTTACTTTTTTCAGTGGTGATAAGGCGAAAGCGCACTTCACCCGTAATCCTCAACTACTGAAGCATTAGCACCTTATCTATACTAATATTATAAAGCTGAAGAGTTTGTTTGTTTGTTTGTTTGTTTGAACGCGCTAATCTCAGGAACTACTGGTTCGAATTGAATAATTCTTTTTGTGTTAGATAGTCCATTTATCGAGGAAGGCTTTAGGCTATATAACATCACACTGCGACCAATAGGAGCGAAGCATCAGTGAAAAATGTTGCAAAAACGGGAAAAGAGCCTAAAAAATTAAAAATGCTGCCGAAAGTCACTATTCCACGCGGACGAAGTCGCGAGCACAGCTAGTCTTCAATAAACCGCCTCCGATAGCAGTGATATAAACCGAATTAATTATTCCGTCCGAAAATCTCAAGGCGAGCGATATTAACCGAGCTGTCAAAACCGAAACAACCAATGACATTGACATTTTCGTATAATACTGTTTTCACCAATGATGGGCAAAGGAATTATCATTCAGTCCAAAGATTAAATCTTAGTGTTCGATCTCGAACACTACCATTGATGGTAAGGCCACAATAGCAACATCAGATAAAATGGTGGTGGCTAGCCAGGTGGACTTAAAACAAACAAGCCTTATCACTAATTAAACCGCTTAACCGCTTGACCAAAGAGGCAATTATAAATTTACATTTATTTGATTCATTAACACCAACAACTTCTTATTAGAAGCATTCTTCTTATGAACGAATTATCTTTCAAAAATTTACAAAATAATAAATTACCTGTCTGCCCATAATGCGAATCGTTGGTCACTCTCGGTCCGAAACTGGAGAAGGAATTGTTCTCTCCGTAGCTGGGCGTTGATGGAGTCGAGCCGTGGGGTGAACCACCTAAATTAAAAAAAGTTATAAAAAAAATTCCTAACCAGTCTCAGAAGGAACAAACTGGACGCCTTTGCAAGAGACTGGCAAAAGGTGACGAAAATAAAAATAAATAAATAAACTTTTCTACACTCACACCAATTATCTAGCCCAAGAGAAGCTTCGTTATGAAACTCGTAATACCTGACTAACTGTTACTGTAACCAGTCTCATACTTAGTATTCGTAGCTGGGGATACGTATTATTGTAACTGGAACATATTATTATTGTTGCCCTGTGTAGACTTATAAACCGATGATGGCATAGTGACATTCATAAGAGCTCTAGACTGAATAAATGATTTTGAATTTTAAAACTTTGAATGTTTGGTCAGACTAGAAACACAAAATCACGGGCATAATTAAACAGCATTGAAATGTTACAATATTGATTTTATGCCTCTAAAAGCATTTATATGCCACTCTAAAACATGTAAAAATCATCTTAATACAAACGCAATTTTAACATGTTTTAGTTAAAACCTCATAATTGTTTACGAGTAGGTAGTATAAAAAAAATACGCAAGTATTTTCTTGAAAGTTAATTTATACACTAAGAAAAAAGTTTTTAAGAGCTTTTCATTTTTATTTTTGTTATATGAAAAAGAATCGTAAATACAACATGGTAAAATAACAATACAATATAAGACTCACCTGCGTTAGCGTCTCTAAACAGATCCTGGTTGGAACTGTTCATGCTGTTCTTTCTCACATAGAAAGAATTCTCCACATAGGCCATTATACGATGACCCGTCTGTCCGTATATCGGGTTCAGGTTGCCGGTGCTGTTCAGACTGGTGTTGGAGGCGTATTTGCTCTGTTGGAAGGTGCTAAGGGCGCTATTGGCGTTCTGATTTTGATTCTGGTTCTGTATCTGTTGAAGGCTGCGACGGACGAGGCCCGGCGAGGCAGGCATATGCTTCAGTTCGGTCAGCTGTTTGACAGTTTCCGCTACGTTTATACCTGTGTGAGCTGTAGAGAAAAATGTTTAGTAATGTAAATAGCCTATACGAGTATAGGTACTGCACCTGTGCAAATGCCACCATAATATGGTCGTTAACTGGTTAGTCAATAGAGAAGCTTTTTAGCAACTGTCAAAACGATTTTTGATGTGTAACATCTTTCTTCTCGCTTTCTTGCCATTTGTGGGAGTGATTTCGTGAAATGGGACGGAAGTGTGCGATGTGTCCTCTGGGACGGAAGTGTGCAACAGGAAGTCGGGAAAGCGCGCACGAATGAGCGCGCGGTGGCCGTCGGATGGCACCAACTAATCGGGGAAGCGCCATTTGATTTGACGAATGAGCGCGCGGTATTATTGCACTACTCTTAGTGTCAATTAAATAAAATATAATTTTCATTAAAAAGAATTATTCTTTGTTATGAAAAATAATTTCAAATCCATTGATCCATCCATTGAATCCTGATCCATTTTTTTCAGAATATAATGTTAACAGGTTCCCTGTCCCATATATCACATGTGATACATAACAATTGATTATCTATTGTTTTAATTTTTGGACAGCGAAACTGTTAAAATTGATTATTGCTAAAGTGAGATGTCAAATGTTACACATCATATGCGACTACTGTAAGGCTCGCTCGTATTTTTTATTAAAAGAAATTGTAAGGGAATGGCAAACTATGACGTCACTATTGTGTTCCGTCAACTGAGTGTTTATTAAAAAGCTTAGAACTAATAAAAAATAGGTTAATGTTATACAGATCTGTTACATGATGTCATTTATACGTTTAATTTTCCGGAATTAAAATTGTTGTTGGTTGTCAACTTCCCTATTTAAATAAAGGCATCGCTACTATTGATGGGTATAGGTCGCAACGCCTCTGTGGCCGAGTGGCCAACGCACTCGGCCCGATAAACGGAGGTCTTGTATTCAATTCTTTTGTGTGTACCGGGTTTGTGATCAGCAACCCGCATTTGGCAAGCGTGGTAATTAATGGGTATGTCATCCATTGTAGTGATGACTCGATTTCAATGATGCCTTTGCCCAGCAGTGGGACGGGATAAAGATTAATAATTAGTACAATTAATTGATAAGCATCCTTGAATCGTCCATAAAAAATCCTTCTTTCTACTTATTCGAGGAATTGTCAAGCTGTGAAAGTAATTGTTAGCCTAAACTTTTAACATATTTCATTTTCATTCTTAGATGTAATTTTGGTTTTCATAACATTATGTGTACTGACCTGCGTTCGTCTCGTTCTCAGGCTGTAGTAAGAAAGCCGGTGGTGGAGGCAAGTTGTCCGCGTCAGTTGGACCCATCTGTGGAGTTTGCGCATTGCCCTGGTGGGAATAAATTACACCTTATATTGATACAATGAAAAATTATGAATACAACATAATTATATCGAACCTTATTTGGAGTTAATTATCAACACCCGCTCATTTTGTGTCTCCACTAGGGCTCAAGCCTTTCCTGGACGGAAACAACAGGCAATAAACACGGACCCAGTGCTGATTGGTGGTTGTCCACGGCTTTTTCACCATGCACATCACCAGCTGATTTTTTTTTGGCTCCCTTATGGGGGGGATCGAGCCTTCCGAAGGAGAACGGATCATAAACCACGCGGCCCCAGCGCGAATTGGTGGTTGTTATAATGACTGCTAATGCATCCTTTACGTGTCTTTCGAACGCACGGAAAGCTTGGGATGTTAAATTTTTGGTCACCCATCCGATGACCGGACTTTGCGAAGGTAATTCAATATTTGTAAAATATAGTGATTAAATTAAATGCCTACCCGATCCAGCCAGGAATCAAAAAGCAGTCAAAATCAAAGCAGTGAAAAAATTCAGTGCTTACGTCAGCCTTCCCGGTAGCATAACGTTCAGTGCAGCCGCCCGGATTGCGGAAGACCCAGTTACGATAACTACTATATATTTTTATAAATATTTAATTCAGCTTAAGTGCAGCAATTAGCATTTAAAAATAAAAATAAAGTTTGCAAAAGTAGCCTAAAAGTTAGGCTACTTTTGCAAACTTTTTTTTTTTTTTTTTCTTTTTTATTTAAAAATAAAAATAAAGTTTGCAAAAGTAGCCTAACTTTTATGCCACTTTTATTTTCATTTTTTTTCGAATTTACATATATACCTGGACATACGGCGGTCGCTGAGCCCTGGATATGGATGATGAGCGTCGCACGGGCGGCGGCGGCTTGCCCAGCGAGCTCGACGAGCCGCGCCGGGACCACACCGTCGCTGCGGACAAAACTATCCTTCAGCGAGACGGTACAACAATCTTCGGCCGTTCCAGAGATATATGGCGTTTTAACATAACATACGACGTAGGTACTGACTCCTGTACATCAATCAACCTATCCAATACTGTCAAATTTCTTCAATACATTTTCAACCATATACATAAGAATACATAATGCTAAACATTGATATTACGGCGACATATTTAGATAAGACGACGATGGTAGCTAGCTAGGCGGGCAAACAAGCCCTACCACCAATGAAACCGAATACACAAACATATACCCCCCGCTGGGAATAAAACCCAGGACCACGGGGTCTAGGACCAGTGGTCTTAACCACTAGACCACAGACGCGGATAAAATAATAGTTATAATTTTAATTATTTATCAGTGCATTAATAAGGATGAATTGCACCAAAACTCTGGTTAATGTAACTGCAAGGGAGCTCGCCCACGAGCGACAATCGCTGAGCGATTATTTTGTAGTAGAATATGAAACACATAGAATTCTTGAGCGACTTTTTGTAGCCGGTGGGCGTCGAAGTATTGAATTCTATATGTTCCATATTCTCCTACAAAATAATCGCTCAGCGATTGTCGCTCGTGGGCGAGCTCCCTTAAGGATAACTTTAACATCGACGATCCTCACTAACAGAGGCGTCTAGTACAATGCGTTACCATACAATACTTTGCCAACGTTAAGGGTGCGCCGACCAAAAAATGCCAAAAATACAGTCACGGTTAAGTTGATTTCATTGAAAATACTATCGTATGAAATAAACAAAATATATATTTAGTATCAAAGGGAACGTGTTTAGAATTAGTCCGACCATAAATTCATAACACACTATAGTTTTTTCTACAATATAATTTAAAGTTGGGCAAATATCATGAAAACAAGTGGCGGCGTTTAGTTGATATCTTACAGTTTATCTAAATTATTGTACCTCCGATTTTTCTAAACAATCACAAATGGTTCTAAACTACACTGGCCTGCAAAATTAAGTATCACACTTTTAAAATTGCAATAACTTTTTAAGTACACAAGATATACTTCGAAACAAAAAGGAAAAATGTTAATAATGTATAATTTACTTTAGTTTTAAAGAAAGCTGATAAAAATTGCTGCAAAACGTTTTTTGTTTAAAAATCTCTAACTTCTATAGTTTAGAAAAAAAATAAATATTAAAAGTGTAGTACTTAATTTTGCAGGCCAGTGTATAAATCGTCCGTCTCACATTATCGATTTATCGAGCGGTTTCTGAAATTATTGTTTTTTCAAATTAACACGTTAAATTCCCCATAAAAAATTAGTATGACCGCGCGGCATCAAATAAATATGGACGAAGACATTTCAAATAAAATATATGATACTGTCACTTACGGACGGCGCACCCTTAAAGTTAAAAGGGCTGCGACTTAAATGAGATACATTTGTTCCCAAAGCAAGGAAGGGAAGTTTTTTCATGTGGCCATTGTTCGTTAGATATTTATTATATCTTTTATTTTTATTCAATGTATCTGTGTGACACTGAATAAATAATTTTTCATTTTTCATTTCATTTATGATTTTTTAATAGATACGCAATAATTATAAATTTTGTTATAAATATAAATTACTGACATTTGACTGCTACTTTGATAATAACATTAGCTTTATCCAGCCAAAATTTAGCAGTTAAATTAACGTTAAAATATGACGTCTATCATCGTCATTGTAACGATTGTTACATGGTGCAACAAATTATTCGCAAAACTATTGGTTTAACTATTGGTTATTGGTCGGACGATTTGACGATAACGTTGAATGGTGCCTCATCCTAAATGTAGTACCTACAGTACTGTTGCTAGCTAATTTCATACGTTATATCTGAATGTCATGCGGTTTTCCTTTAACATACGTAATTAGGTGACGATTTAAGTCGATAGACGATAAAGAATGAGCGCGTCTAGCCTTTGTTAATAAGGATTTCTTTTACATTAACTTTAAATACTTGTGAAAGCATTTCATTTAATAAATAAATAAAATAAAATAAAATTTCAACAACCTTCTATGGAAGTTAAAAAAAACGTTGCACAATAATGACCCAACTAATTTACGAAGCCCGAAACCTACAGTACTGTTGCTAGCTAATTTTCATACGTTTATCTGAATTTTATGCGGTTTTCCTTTAACATACGTAATTTGGTGACGATTTAAGTCGATAGACGATAAAGAATGAGTGCGTCTAGCCTTTGTTACTAAGGATTTCTTTTACATCAACTTTAAATAGTTGTGAAAGCATTGCAACAACCTTCTATGGAAGTTAAAAAAAATATTGCACAATAATGACCCAACTAAGGACATCATTTTTTTAAGCCTTTTCTGAAAGTGCCGGCCAACAAAAAAAATGGTACGTATTATTAGAACTAGCCATTTGGAGTAATAGTTAATATAGCACAAAAGTTGTAGGATTGCTCTGAGCCAAGTTGTACAAGTTCGAAGATTCATCATTTTCATATATATATTTTTGATTCCTGAAAGTGCTGGAAAACATAAAATAATGATAGATATTGTTAGAAGTAATGATCCGAAGCAATTGTCATTGTGAAGCGTCAAGCGACCGGTTTGAAGTTAACGCGAAAAAAAATATGAAAAAAATAAATAAATGTATGAAAATGATGAATCAAACTTGTATAACTTGGCTCAGAGCAATCCTACAACTTTTGTGCCATACTAACTATTACTCTAAATGGCTAGTTCTAACAATACGTAAGTACATTTTTTTTTGTTGGCCGGCACTTTCAGAAAACGCCCAAAATTGTATGAAGCCCGAAACTGGGGTGTCAATTGTGTAGTTGACTGTTAGTCAATAAAGAAACTTTTAAGCAAACGGTCAAAACATTTTTTTTACAATTTGTGTGGAAATGGAAAGTATTACATCACCATTTTGTTTCGTCAATGGAGTGTTTATTAATAACTATTTATGTTTCAGAAATTCATACTTGGGTCAAATTAATAAATTGGTTAATATTTTAAAGAACTGTTACGTGATTTCATTTATACGTTTAATGTCTGGGTATTAATTATTGTTGTTGTCAAGAAGTAACTTTCAAAGGAATTCTAATATTCTCAAGTGTTGTTAGTAACGTGAAATACGTGTGGGTTTTTCCATTCCCACCGGTTGACGAGCTAGGGAATGGAACGGTACAAATCTCGGCAAGACTAGACGACCTTCCCTGTAAGTATTGCGTTCTTATGACGTCATAGTTAAGTTTAAAGAAATTTATTGTCATAAAAGTCAGCATGGGCAGTTTATGAGAACATTCATTTATTGTATAATACATTAAACTTAAAAACTTGTCGATCCAAATCTTTGTGAAGTTATACTGTGTTAACTTATTATAACGTAACGCGTTTTTAGAAGGCCTTTTTAATATTGATTTTTCGAAAATGTGCTTTATGTGTACAGACAAATTGTATTTATCCTGTACACTCTTAGTTTATATTTACCAATTTTTTTTAACCTTTTTACCGCCAACAACTTCTATAGAAGTTCGAGATTTTCGTGCCGTCCACGCCAGCACTTCTATAGAAGTTCTTCTTTGTACCTACTTTATTAAAATACATTTATACATTGGCGTACAGCGGGATATCGCGTGCAGGATAGTTGGGCGGTGAAAAGGTTAAGGGTAGCCTCTACCCATCATTTTGCAAAACTTTTACTACGGGACCAACACTGCTAACGTAAATCGTAGAATAATACATTATGTATACCTAACTTGACCAAAAAAAAGCTGATTTGCTTTTCATAACTTCAGAGTTGGTCTTAGTTCAGAGACTATCCTTTTTGTATATGTCGCAGGTAAATGAGGATACCAGGGATTTCGTAAAATCCGTTTTGACTTTCTTGCTTGACTAAGTAAAATGCTGTCTTACGCATGCACCGAGGCTAGGGGCGACCCCGGGTTATGAAGGACCCTCCCCTGCCTTCGTCCAGTCATGAAAAGCTCAAATAGGGAAGGAAAGGCCCGCCTACTAAAATAACCTAGTACCATCCCTTCTGCCATTCATTCATGCATTCTGCTTCTCTGACACAGGGATGGCTCCGGCCCACGAACGGCAATCACAGAATTCCTAGACCAGGGTTTCTTAAAGTGGGGTCCGAAGCAATGGTATCAGGGGTCTTCAGTAGCTCTCATTCATCATCATCATCTCAACCAAAAGACGTCCACTGCTGGACAAAGGCCTCCCCCAAGAATCTTCACAACGACCGGTTTTGTGCTGCTTGCGTCCAGCAGCTTCCCGCGACCTTCGTCAGATCGTCGGTTCACCTTGTCGGAGGCCTGCCCACACTGCGCTTTCTGGTACGCGGTCGCCACTCAAGGACTATGACGCCCCAGCGGCCATCAGTTCTGCGAGCAATGTGCCCTGCCCACTGCCACTTGAGCTTAGCAACTCTTCGGGCTATGTCGGTTACCTTGGTTACGTGGTCGCTCACTATGGGCTTCATAAAATGGTTCAAGGTCACTCAAACAGCAATGGAGAGGGCTATGCTCGGGGTTTCTCTGCGTGATCGAATCAGAAATGAGGAGATCCGCAGAAGAACAAAGCTCTCATTATATTAATAGTAATTGTAATGAAACTACCAATAAAAGTGTTTTTTTAAAAGCTTGTTTTATTTTCCTAATATTTTAACAGAGGTCCGCGTGATTGTATAAAATGTGAAAGTGGTCCATGACTGCAAAAAGTTTAAGAAACCCTGTCCTAGACCTTACGCCTACGTCACGCCTGACCTGCCTGTTTTATCTCAGCGTTCTGAGTCTAACGTTTAGCATGTGGTATGTTAATCGTTCTCCAGACAAACTGTCTTCTTTTTCTACTAAAATTTTAAAAATTACGCAATTTAAAAGTATTTCTAAGCTGTGTAAATAAGAGCATTAGGGAGGGCACAGACGACGGACATCAGCCCGTTTATTTTTGAGGGGCAAATGTCGGACGACTGCGTAAACCCTTAAACTTAGCTATTATGAAACATACATAGAAACAACTAATATTGAACACGTCACATGCTGACTACATAACTAACGAAAAGACACATCCATGCTTCATTACTGTAAATATGCAGGGCGAGAAATCGGAATGAGTCAATATGGGAAAGCCCGGAACTAAAAGAGACAGGGAAGTTTGATTTAAGAAACCTTTTTGTCAATTTCTAATTGCAATAAAATCATTTTTTTAAAGTTGCGGCGCTTACCCTTTATCTCATCTAATGGTTAGTAATTGTAACAATGAAAATGGATTGGCTTTTTCTTTAGCCTGTGCTATTTTACTGCTTAGTAAATACTTCCACAAAATCCTCTACCAACCTTTAACCGAAGTATGGTGCATGCCTTACTTATAGCTATGCATCGCTTTCGCAAAATCTTCATAGCACTGGCACATGCCTTCACCACTTAGCTTTAGTAGAAATAGATAGAGTTACGTAGCTTATTTTTGACTTCGCTCAACTCTAGCTACCTGACAAATCTATGACGAAAAGTCACCCTTACATGACTACGGTACCTCCTATATTAGATACACGCACCTATAAGTGCACGAGGTACGATAGTAGTCCGAGGCTCGGGATGTATCGTGTGTACTTGTGCATATTCGTACGAAAACGCAACTAGCTCGACGCTTAGCTTTGACCTCTGTGTCACCGGACTTTTCGCTTTGACCTCGCTTCTAGCTACCTAGCAACTTTACAGGTAGAAAGTCACCGTTAGAGTAATCCCTCCATCAACCAAGCCGACATTACTGACTCCCAAACTCACCGGTCATGGACAGCAGGCGTCGTTTGGGCGCCGCCGACTTCTTCCCTATAGTAGCGAAGGGCAGGGCCTCGTGGGTCTCGTGGAGAAGCTCTTTTGAACTCCGCGAAGGGTGAGTGCTAAGGATGCGTGAGTTGTGTTACGGAAACGGAGTCATACTCGCGTCGCACATCTTCCTCGCACATCGTTTTGTCGCTTAACTTTGACCTCAATTTTTTGGGAGTTCGCTTTGACCTCGCTTCTAACTACCTAGCACATCCGTTAGAATAATCCCTTCACCAACCAATACCTTACTGACCCTTACACTCACCGGTCATGGACAGCGGGCGTCGTTTGGGCACCGCCGGCTTCTTCCCTATAGTGGCAAAGGGCGGGGACTCGTGGGTCTCATCCAGGGAGCGCACCGCCTCCTCCAAACTGCCCAGCGATATGGAGAAGCTCTCGCGGGCGGCGGCGACGGAGCTAACGCTGTCGCGGCGCAGAGTCACTATCTCGGACTCCACTGTACGAGGTGGGCAAATCAAAACGCATGCAAAGCGATAAGTTAAAAAAACAAAACAAAACAAAAACAACGACTATGGTAAAATAACAACAAAACAAATGGCTTTCGCTACAGTGTCCAATTTGAATTTTTCAAGTTTTTATATTTTTTTTAACTTTGAATCTTCATTTCTTATGATTCTATGGAACTTAGCAATGCTAGAAAATGCTCCAAGGCGACATAACTAGGTATTGGGGTCGCCATTCCGCTAAACTATTGGTAAAATCGTACCACAGACAAACCATCAACAAGGCAACCATCTAAGGTTTTGTTTAGACCGCGAAACTTAATAACGGTTTAGTCAGTCATGATTTAACCTAGATTTTTAAGTTTATTTATTCACTACACAATATAACCTTTGAATATACATAACAACCCACTATTAAAATCCCATAAAGAGATTATAGATTTTTTTTAATTATTTCTAGGGCTGTTCAGTATTTTTGCGGTCTGAACCAAAGAGATTGATGGTAATTTTCAAATGACCTTGAACACTTTGAACACTGTAGCAAGTAAGAGAAATAATAAAACACTAATAATGCACAATATAATGGCGAAATAAAATATCATATCATTCATAATACGTATAATTCGCGGTATATCGAAGAACTCGTTGGATCGTTGAAAATAGTTATTATGGCTGTGTGAAAATTCAACTATTCTTAATTATTACTTTTTAAACTCTTTGTTACGCTCCTTAATACTTATGGTGCCTAGTACGAGTTTTATTTGCCATCCGATTTTCACCTTTGTCCCCACTGCTGGGGCACGAGCCTTCCCTATGGATAGAAACATCACATGAATAACGGACCATAAACCCCCACGCGGGCCCAGTGCGGATTGGTGGTTATAAAGATTGCTAGTGCAACCGTCCGACTAGGGCGTTCAAACTCGGATTGTTTTCAACTCCGGAGCTAGCTACGATGTTGAGCGATCAAACCCGGAACTCCGGAGTTGGCTCCGGAGTTGAGAGCTTTTTTAGAAATTATTAAAAAGGCCCTTTATCAATTAACTTAAGTTTTATTTGTCAAGGAATCAGTATTTTGTTGTATCATAGCTACACGACATAATAATAGACAAATGAAATGATAAGCTGTATTAAAATATTAAAACAATCGGCATTTTTTTATAAAATCCTTGCGCTTGCAACAATAAAAAATAAACATTTGTTTAGCAAGTTACAATAAATAATCATGAAATACCTATAAAATCTCTTTTTCGTGATAGAATTTATCAAACTAAAGAAAAGACAACCAACAGTAATTAAATATTAAAATAATCAACAATTCTGTGATAAAATCCTTGGACTCACAATAATTAGAATTAAACTTTTGACAAGTTACATACAATACAATCAAATAATCGAACATAAATAGATTTTATAGGTATAAACCTAAAAAACTACTTTTTCCGAGATCGAAGATCTTGGTAATACGTTTTGAGAAACGATAAGGCATTTAAGGATTTGTCGGAAAGAGAACTTCTAAGCTTCGTGCAGAAAAAGCCTGCTGCCGAAAATGCTCGTTCTGACTCCACGCTCGTCGGCAAGATACATAACAGATAGTGGTACGCTTCTGAGAGGTATTTTCCTGTACATCCGCCATTGTCTTATTATTGCTCTTTATACTCTTACGAATCCATCCAGATACAAATTAGCTGATGGGGTGCTTTGTTTTGTATGTTTTAATTTGCTTAACTCCTGCTCCAGCTGTTCTGCAACACTTAGGTGCATACGTTTCCATTGGTGATTCTGTTGATGATGTTGATGGCAAGGTTACGCGGTTACGTTACCGTCGACGGGCCGAGCCGAGCTGAGCCGACGCGAGCCGAGCACTACCGAATAATATCGAAGTGTTGTGTGAAGGAACCAAACAACGAGTTAGCGTTTTTAGTAATTTTTGTACGTTTTGTAAATAATGTTTACATGGTTTTTGAAAACCGGTTTCAACTCCGGTGTTTTATTTCAACTCCGGATTTGAAAAATGCTTAAAATCGCTCCGAAACTCCGGAGTTACGAAGCTCCGGAACTCCGGATTGAAAGCCCTACGTCCGACGCCTTTACGTGCCTCCTGAAGCACAGAAGAACTCGAGTTGACTCATTTTTTATAACTTCAGCAATCGCAGACGCTGAGGAGCTCGATGGTGCAGTGGATAACGCGCCCGGTCTGCGAGTGCTGAGGTTAAGCAACTTTCGCAAAGGCCGGTCATCGGGTGGGTGACCAAAAATGTATCATCTCGAGCTCCTCCGTGCTACGGAAGACACGTAAAGCCGTTGGTCCCGGCTGCATTAGCAGTCGTTAAGAACCACCAATCCGCACTGGGCCCACGTGGTGGTTTATGGCCCGTTCTCCCTATCCATCCATAGGGAAGGCTCGAGCCCCAGCAGTGGGAACATAAAAATGAGCTGATGATGATGAATCACAGACTGAGCGCGTTAATCACTGCGTTAATGACGACCTCCTTGGTCAAGTGGTTTTGTGCACCGGTTTTCATGGCGCCATCTCTGAGGTCCCGGGTTCGATCCCCGGTCGGGTCAATTTAGAAATTATTGTTTTTCTAAATTGTCTCGGGTCTGGGTGTTTTCTATGTATAATAAGTTTGTATTTAAGTATTTTAAGTATGTTTATCCGTTATCTAGTAACCATTTAACGAGTTTCATAACGAAGCTTCTCTTGGGCTAGATAATTGGTGTGAGTGTAGGAAAGTTTATTATTATTTATTATTATTTTTAATGAAAACGAGAATTGTTTCGCATAATTTTAACTCTCCTTGTTTGTCAGCAGTAGACACAGTTTCAATGTCATACAAATTTTCGTTTTCGTGAACGTGATCGAGTGGCAAATAAAACACGCATTAGGCGCCCAGGAGTCGATTTGTTTGCGCTGTTAATGGCCACGCCTTAAGAGCGTTTACGCCGCACACTAGCGCCGCCAATGAAATAAAAACATATCTAGTAGTTAGAGACAGAAAATAAAAGCTCTTAAGATTTGTTTCAAAATTAATCAATATTCCGTGAATTATACTTAACGAAATAAAAAATGAACACGGAATTGAAATAAGAATCATGCAAAACACTTTTATTTCAGTAACAGTAAACAGTATAGGAAAACTTGCTAAACTAATCAATTCACACACGTTCTGGAATAACTATGAAAAAGTAATTACTAACGGGATCCTTAGCATGTTTTTCATTATTGTGTATCAGATATTTCTGCACAGTTCCGGATACATGTACTGAAGTTAAATCATTATTATTTTTTGACCATTTTGTCACTACTCTGTACTCTGTTTGGATATTACCCCTTTTCTGTACTGTGTTTTTGTTAGAAGTAAATAAAGTTATTTATTATGATTATAACGCTTCGGTGGCCGAGTGGCAGAGCGCTCGGCTCGGTACCCGAAGGTCCCGGGTTCAATTCCCAGGTTGGGCAAAGTGTGATTCGGAGTTTTCGATGCATAGCCCGGGTGTGAGTTCACCAGCCCGCATTTGGCAAGCATGGTGATTTGGCCATTACCCATTAATGCCTCTGCTCAGCACTTATTATTAGTGTCATGACTATAGATGCGAAGCCGGTTGTTGTGTTGTTGTGGAGCGGTTGTAAACGGTTGTTTTCGTTTTTATCCATTGTTATCCATTTTCAATGGCTTGAAACGGATAAAACACATTTTTTTAAATAGAATAAGTTTTTTCTCATAGGTAATGCATAGAGAATAGACCAATTGTATGTAATGAAGTAATTGCTTTTTATTAGATTAATTATAGATACTTACTTTATTTTATATAAAACAACTTTCATGAGATACTTTAGCGTAGTTAAGGACCTTTATTTTGAAATTATCACTTTCGAATCGAGCTCTAATAAAACCAACGCCAAAAAGTCCCTAAGAAAACTATCGATACTTTGGGGTATCGGTACTTTTACGAGTACGATACTTCTCTTTTGATACTACTCATGAGTACAGTATCGATACTTTTTATTCGATACCGTGTTCTTACACGCACGCACGACACGACACGACGACCGGGGCCATTAGGGGCTAGTGCACAAAGTGACTAGCCCCTAATGGCTGGCGAAGAATAGATTTGACGACTACTGTAACACGTACCTACCTACATATGATTTTGAAAACACAGGTATTGACATTTTATACAAAATGATAATACCTAAGTACTTTACCTACCTACTCAACCAAAATAAATGAAACAGCAGATTTTATCATCATTTATTTAAATATTTTAACATTCATTTATCATGTTCACATATAATAATAGGTAATTAGGAAAGTGTTTTTTTAGACGTACAATAGGCTGTCTAGGGCTGCATCATAGGAATATAGTATTTCCAACAACTTAACGTAATTATTTGCAAGTTTCGTATTTAAATTAACGTAGTTAGGTAGGTACGTATTACAAATAAAACAATTTAAACTTTAAAAATGTATCCACTTTTTAAGCTTGTTGTTGGATAAACAACCGGTTTTCAACCATTGTTTATAGGTTTTTTGGGCTACTTTGAATAAATATCCGTTGACAAGCGTTGTTTTAAAACTTTAGTCATAAATAGCGGTCGGCTCGCACCTTCGTCCGCTTGATCCGACCCATATCATATAGAACCCTATAGCAGCACCACCTACCGAGTTCAATTATATGCATGTATTTATTATACACGGATATAATTAATATCTGATCGTGCTCGGTGGCGTGCACTTGGAGAGGCCATGTCCAGCAGTGGACAGGTATAAGCTGATGATGATGATGATTTATCTATATGCATGTAATGACTTGTCCTGACTGACTGACTCATCATCGCCGAGCCTAAACCGCTGAAGCTAATTAGATAAAATTTGGCCTGTAAGTTAATTGAGTGACGTAACCAGCCACTAAGAAAGGATTTTACGGAAATCACACCCTAAGGGGGTCAAATAGGGGGTGAAAGTTTGTATGAAAGTCTATCAGTTTTGAAGTTAAATACTTGAAAATTGGTATTTGGGTTCCTGAAAAGAATTAAAGAATGACTTGTCTCACGAATTATGTTTATTTTTCTTTAAATGAGTAAAAAGGGAATAAGGTTTTTTTGGAGAAATCGTTATTTTTTAAGTAATAACTGTCAAAATGAATATTTTAATCAATCTTTAGATTTTTCAACAAAAATAAAGAATGACGTGTATTAGCATTTTTCGAAAAACCTCCCCTAGAAAGGTAAAATAAAGGTGGAAAGTTTGTATGGAAATCGCGCGCAAAACATCACGCGTTTACTGATTCCTACACGTGTGAAGAAACAGAACAAACATAATTAAGCCGCGAACAAAGGCTAGTTATACTTAAACCTTCTTCTTGAATCACTCTATCTATTGCTGAAAACTGCATTAAAATCCGTTGCGTAGTTTAAAATATGTAAGCGTACAAACAGCGGAAGAGACTTAATACTATGTAAAGATTGTCCCGTTAATAATTACTCTAATGCAAGTGACCATCATAGTTAACTAATGGGCCTTACCGTCGGCGTGCGGCGGCTGGTGATGCTGGTCGTCGGCGGCGAAGGCGCCCTGGCTGCCGTACCCGCTTGAGGACTCCAGAGAGGACTCGCTGGCACTACTCTCGGAGCACACCTGCAACAAACATTATACGAAAATCGTTAATTTATTTATTTGTATCGTTATTAGCTCATTTTTAACCGACTTCAAAAAAAGGAGGAGGTTATCAATTCGACTGTATTTTTTTTTTTATGTTTGTTACCTCAGAACTTTCGACTGAGTGAACCGATTTTGATGATTATTTCTTTATTTGAAAGCTGGTGCTTCCCGTGTGGTCCCATTTTAATTTGGTCCAGTTCTGATGATGGGATCCCCAAGGAATTGAGGGAACTCCTCGAATATTGTAGGCATACCTATCGCGATTTTGGTATTTTCAGAAATAAGTCAAGCATTTACATTCAGAAAGTATCATTTGACGAAGTGTAACTGATGAAACAGACCACAGATTGCCATCGGAACTCCTCAATGATAAGTATTTCACGGGTGGCGATAAAATATCTCGATTAAGATAGTTAAACGACTATGACGAAGCAAAAGAAGACAGGCATCGGAACTCAGTTTTTGATTTCCTACTTTGAGATAAGCGTTTCTCGTTTTCTTCGCTTGTCTCATTTAAACGGCGCTGTCTCATACGAGCAGCGTGTTTAGTAGGTCTACCCATATTCGCTTTTGATAATTTAATCAGTCAAATTTTTTGAAGTCGGTTTTTTTTTTGTTAAAATTTTTGTTTTATGTTACAAGATAAACAATTACTAGAAAAAATCAACCAGTCTCAGTGAGCTCCAGCGGGAATCGGACCCACTACCTTTGGTTATCCAATCCATCCCACGACCTTTGGTTATCCAATCCAACCTACGATCTTTAGTTATCTAATCCGACCCACGACCTTTGTTTATCCAAAGGTCGTTTTATTTTAAAGAAGGTACTTATACCAGCTTATAAAAGCTGCTGAATTTTGATGCGTAGCACACGCACTCACCTTGTTTAGCATTGACAGTATGTGTCATGTAACTTGATGTCTCCATTCATGTTATCAATGATTGATACAGTACGTTACTATTTGTTGACGTTTAGTTAGCGTTAAATTTTTATTTTTATTTAGACGGGTCGTGTCGACTTGAGTTCCGAGTCCCGCCTGAAGCAGTCGCTATATTCAAATGTTAAGGCGCTGCTATCACCCTCACCCTTACGTCTACCACCAAAAACAATGACTTGATGTGTCTTCCAGAGCTCGAGCGAGTTTCGCGGTAAGAATCGCTAGCCAGTTTACCAATCGGGCATTGGGAAACAAACTTCCGCGTTACAAAGAAAAACATTAACATCAAAACCGTTTCCTGTTTTAACAGTTTTAATTAAAAACATTACATGCATAATTATAATGTAATGATGAACCATCAATTTATATTTTGTCACCGTAACAATTGGATTTGTGTAAACTCGGATATTGTATGGATGGTGTTGTACGAAAGTTATCATTCTATCAACGAACAATGGAACGTAGGTAGACGCTTGCTTATGGATTTGTCAGTTTTGATACTTTATTATTAAGGGCAACCGCCGGCCGTCGACAGTTAAGTTTTTAATAATTTTAAGGCTTCATTTGAGTTCATATGAAAATCAATATGCCATCAGTACGTAATTCAAATTACTTAGCTTAGGAAATCTTTTATTAATCCCCCCTTCTGAAAGAAACCTTTTCTCTTATTTTACAGCGCCCAGACATTGGAAATATACTTTACCTAACATAAACACTTTCCATCACATAAAAACCATACAACTATACAACTAGATTTAAAAGTATATAATTTTATAAAATTTGTATCGAATATCGGACAGGGACTCATCCGCGTTACATTCCTCCTTCCTTACTGAATACTTACTGAACCCTTACGAGTCCTTACTGAATTCTATTCTATGAGTCCTTACTGAATACAGTGTCTGCCCCCGCAAGGCGGGGTATTTTTATATTCACTTACCTGACATATTCGCTTACCTGATTAGATACCATCACTATAGATTAGTTTGTTACCAAAACATAACTGCCACTGTTTCACCTATTACTAGGTAAAGCTAAGCTAAGAAATTATATTAAGCATTGTCTAGGAACCGTGTCTGTGGTCTAATGGTTATACCACCGTTCACAACTTGGGATTTGGGTTTCGATTCCGAATGGTTAAACAGACTTCAAGAGGCGTTTGACATTAATAAAAGTTACTATAATTATGTATAGGTATATAATTTTACGCAAATTTTGTTGCGTACAAATTACAATTTCAAAATGTGAAAAAAAAACCACGAGCTGTATACGAACCCGCACTCTCCGACAAACAGTGTGGGGTCGTGGCTCTGTCCAACCCGCCATTTTTTTAACCCTTCCAAATTGTTAATAATCTGCAACCGACAACGATCAAGATCATCCGCCCCGCACAGCGCCAATGCAGTTGAATGGCAAGTAATATAACCGAGGCAGGGTTTACAACTCGCATCGAATTGCATAAGAGCAGTGAGAAGTCGGTGCGGTGCATACTGTGGCGGTGTTTCAGTGAGTGTCGCGACAATGGCCGAGGCAGGAATCAAGTTTTTCATTTTGAACATTTTGTAAGTAAAGTTTAGTTTTCGATACACGAACACTACATATTGATACCAATATAGGTAACGGTATCAAACAGATTTACGGATTGCTTGCGTTTTTTTTACACAAAATTTTATAGTGACGTTTCAGTTTCCTTGTGACCAACGACCTATAGGGCTTAAAAATTTAGTATGGGATAAAACAATATCTATACTATTAATAAACAGGTAAAGTGTGTATCTCCAGAGACTCCAGTAGCTAGACTATTCAATAATTCCAAAAAAAAATATTTCACTGATAGGATGTTTCAGTCCTTGCGGGTAGTAACATCCGGGCTATATCTTATTTTGATATTAAAAAATGAAGTATTAATTTTTGAACGGAAAAATATGAAACGGGCAATGTCGCAGGCAAAGTGCTAGTACCTAATAAACGCTATTAGATTTATTACACTGTGTTTCAATGTAAATAACTAATGAATACGTAATGGGAAGTGCAACCAGATATATTCAGATTATAGAATATAGATAGATACTTATTTACTTATTTTGATTTTAATTTTGAATTTAATTTGATGTAAGTTGACAGCTGACATGAATTTGAATTTGAATTTGAATAAATAATCATTTCATTTCATTTCATTTACAAAAAAAAGTTTAAAGAATCTGAATATCAGCAACCCTGTGTGCTGCATCATCATCATCATCAGCCTATTGACATCTCACTGCAGAACTCTAGTCTTCCCAAATGCACAGCATCAATCAGGTTTATTTAGATTTCGTTATTATTTTTAGTCCAAACGTTAGTTTCTTTAAATAATAAAAATAATAATAAATAGCTCACACTAATAGTTATTACGATTTTTAAAATGAATTAAAAGTAAACGTGCAACTTCAGACGTCTTTTTTTATTTTTATACTCGAATATATAATTGAAATTGATTGTGTGTTATTCTGTCGGTCTCTGGATGGTATCGATTAACAATTGGACCCGGTAGGTGGCGCTGCTATAAGGTTCTATAGGATTCGGGTGTTCACTCAAGAGGACGAAGTCGCGAGCAGGCAACAAAAAAAGCAATGTTTGAAGTTAGATAAAGTTTTTTGCCGATTTATGAACTAGGCGATGCAAGCACGGCTACTGATATTAAACCAAAGGATGAAAGCATTAATAATAAATCTTGCGATATGTTGTAATCACAACACCAACTTTATAATTTAAAAAAGAAGACGGTGAGTTATATTCAACCGTGTATTTTGGCCAGCACTTGAAGATACGGGTGTGTATTTAATTAACCAAGCTGTTTTAGAGTAAAATAGAGCATGACAATTCAATTTTCTCTATGTGGACTGGGAATGCAGTAGAAATCATTGTTTCATAGCTATAAAAACGTTATTACACCTTTTAGTGTTTTAATGGCATACGCTGCAATTAGAAATGTACCTTATTTCTTGTAACATTAAGTGTCACTTTAATGTAAAGGAGGCGGCTACAATGAAGTTGAGCTTGTAAACAAACATATCGGTTACTATCGGTTTTCCCACACGCAACGCTTTGTAATAAATGTTTACATCTTGTTGTGTAGGCAAAGGAATTTCATAAAACGGAATTTGCATTATACCAACATAGGGTACCTAACTATTCGCGGAAGCAGGAATTATGCATCATGCTCAATATCAACATTCCCATATGGACAAATGGCACGTGGGTTAGTCGGGCTATAACCTTCTTGGTATGTGGGCTTATTTTTCTAAAAACTCGTCACACCTAGAAATATGTTTCTCTTTTTGTCACAAATAAAAAAAAATATAATTTACGAGTTGAATTTGATCAATGATCGATCACACATACTTTTATAGTCATTCAGTCAGTCAATTTAGAAATCACTTAAAAAAACGTGAGTGTTTTTAAGTTTTAAGAAAACAAAATTCAAAAATATTTTTTTTCAGTTTATGCTACAAGTAAAAGTAAAAGCAAAGTAAAGTAAACAGCTTAGAGAGGGCAGAAGCTTAAAGGGTTCCTCAAGCCGTGTGGAACGAATCACCTTCGGAGGTTCCCTACTAGATTCTCCGAAGGGTTCGGATCGGATCGGTGTCAAACCCATCAGCGGGAGCCCTTAAGGTCGCATAATCTCATTCGTTATAAAGTAGTTTGGCATAACAGTTTCAGCATAGCTTTTTCGCATAAATTATGTTAAGCAGAGTATTATAAACCCATAATGGTCTCATCGGCATAATTTTAACTTACTATAATTGTCTTTATCATAATTTTAATCAGCATAAAATGTAAAGAACATAATTGCTATACGTCTAAATTTAATTTATCATAAAATACGAAACGCATAACGGATGTATTCATAACATTTAAAGTCATAAATGAATAATACATTTGGTTTTGTTTATTTAAGAAATGCTAAGAATTATAATTGTAAAAAATTATCTCTATACTATCCATCTATCTATCCACCCTCGCCATACCGGTTCGGGTGGATATATGCACCTCTCGGGTAAAATGGCTCGTTTTATGCTCTTGTTGTATAATCTACTATTTTTATAGCTCTTGTTGGGGGGGGGGGCGGTTATTATTATGGTATTCTATATGTATGACTTGTAATTTGTATGCCATAGGGGTGAGATGCCAATAAATGTTATGATTAGTAATCGTTATTGTAAAAACATTTATGCATGAACATTTGATGCTGATATATCATTACTATAAAAGAAGTTATGTGGAAATAAAGTATGCCTAATGATTTATTCTGAATGAACGTTATGCATGAAGAGAATGCCAAAAAACGTTATGCAACCTTAAAATATGCCTCTTTAATTTATGCAACCTCTATAATTTCAAACGACATGCAAGCGTCTGGGAAGTGAAAATAATGTACTTATCAGCTGCCTGACAGCTACCAGGTGCATGACGTAAGAGCCGACTAAGGGACAAGGGTTCCAACATGCTCGCACATCAGGCGATCGGCTAGCAACCCATCACTGATGTTACCTCCACCTCGGAGCACTACTTTGATTATGCTGAATGTGACGTCGGCGTGTTTACTTAAAATTGGTGATTTTACGGTTTAAGTCTTTACTAGTGGACTTTACGTAATTTTATTAAGGCTGCACGGATTGTATCCTAAGCAATAAAAAATTAAATAGAATGTGAGTTTCGATTGGCATTGACAGATTTAGGCCGCTCGTCTTCCATTTTTGAAAAGAGTTTAAATGCGGGTGTGTCAAATACATGGTAGTGTGTGTAATGTTTGTTTTATTGATTTAATGTATTTATTATGCCTAATTAAAGAAAAATATTAACATTCTGTACTCCTTCTCTATATAAACTATAAGTGTGCGAAATTTCATACTCCTCCGTCCGCGCAATTTTCGTAAAAAGGGGTACAAAGTTTTTGCTTCACGTATTAATATATAGATTTCTCAATAGAATTTTACATTCACTTAAGAATGAGAAACTTAACTAGTACAACATAATCATTATAGAAATTATATAAACACTTATTGTCGCACGAATAGCGCCAAATGCTTTCGGTTAGGGAATACAGTACAAATATAGATTTTGATGCATGTATGTAATTCCCAATTTTCTTTTACGCCAAAATTAACGAGCTCGCTATTATTTATACGTTTGATTATTTAGACAATTAAAATATTTTATTTATTTTTAGTGTCGTTGGTACGCTGGTTTACCCGTGGTAAGTACGTTTTTTAAAAAAATAAACAAAAACAAAAGTTAAAAGTAGCACTTGAAAAAAAACGAGAAGTGTCAGTGGGTTACGAACCTACAAATTTTTGAAAGGTACATAATTTATTATCGTTATACAGAGTGTTTGGCGCATCGTGTGCCAAAATGAATTGGCCGACAGAAAGGGTCATCTGCTATACTTTTAGCCCTCATAACACGTTATATAATATCAGCCTGACTTGAGTCGAAGGACTAATTTAGCGATTAATTTAGTAAAGCTTTTATTATCATTTTAATGACATTAGCATACCGTTTGAAAGAGGATAAACTAAAGATTTTTTGAGAGAATCGGAGGATCCCGATCTTTTTTAGTTTCTTTTATTTCAATTTTTTAATTTTTATTTCATGTTTAACATTTCTGTAACTTTAGAATTTAATAAAAAAAAAAACTAGATGATAACTATCAGCAAATTTGAATTTGATAGAATCTTACATCAATGCACATCAATATATTTTTTTTATTTCGAGGTTAAATCCTGTAGATTTTTTTTAATTTAAGTTTAAATGCGGTATTTTGGGTTTTTTGGTTAAATAACTCAAAAAGTTAACATAAAAATAACCGTCGGGCATGGAACGTGTTATATGAAAAGTATAGCAGATGACCTTTTCTGTCGGCCAATTCATTTTGGCACACGATGCGCCAAACATCCTGTATATAACTTTAAGTACAATTATATACAACCACTATTATAAATATACGTTGCCGAATTTTATTAACTGATCTATATTTTAAAAAATATTAAGATCGTATGTTGATGACTTAGTTGTCGACATTGAATAAGGCTAATTTGGCTTACAAAGTGGGTACCTAGGAGTAGATAGTGTTGATAATTTTCAGGTGGTTGGACAGAGCCACGAATAGCATAGTTGGTAGTGCACCTGACCCGGTATGTATGGATTCGAACCCCAAATCCCGCTGGTAAAAAGATTTTCAAACTTTTTACAATTGTGAATTTTCAAATGCTTCTATAACACGCTATCTGCCAGCGTTGTTTGAAATAAAGCTCTAACAAATTAATAAGTTTACATTGGACACAGGCAAGTATCAGTTGTTCCAACTACCTGTTTGAATCACCTATAATTATAATAATAAATGATATATGAGACACCAGAGTTAGATCATTAAGTACTAGTAGTCGCCCAGTGGTCGTAATTCATTAAAAAACTGTTTAGTATGTCAGCTTTAGGGTCTTTTACTACGCAAAATGTTGTTAATAGAGTCAGGAATTTTTAATATTATCATGTTTCCAGCCCCATAGAGGAAGACGTGAAAGCCGCATACAAGTCGGGCGAGATACTCGACCAGGGGACGCCCATAACGCTGGACAAGATCAAGGCGAAACTAAAGGAGAGTGGAATATTCGACTGGCAGAACTCATCGATAACGGACCTTGAGCGCAAGGAGCTTAACAAACTCTTTGATGCTGTTGAGATTATGGTGAGTTAAGCGCGTGGTGGTTTATGGCCCGTTCTAATTGTGGTGTCTCCATCCATAGGGAAGGCTCGTGCCCCAGCAGTGGGGACATCATAATATGAGCTGGTGATGATGATGACGACTGTTTAACTGGCCATCTCATCGTTAACTGTCAAAAGTAAACAATGCTTTACTTTAGACAGACAAGCATTTTTTTTAAAGTCTGTTGTTTTTGCAACGACTTTAAAAAATAATATTGATACTTTTTAAGTCTTAGTGTAGGAACACACTATGCCGAAATCACGCGACCGAAGTTCCGCGGCTGATTTTACGTTCCGACGTATTCGGCTGATATGACACACCATAAGTGCCGAACTTACGCCCCGCCCCCGGAACTTCGTAAAAAAAAAAAAATTCAAAATTCAAAATCATTTATTCAGTTTAGGCTACAAATAGCTCTTATGAACGTCATTTATGCCATCGGTTCGTAAGTCTATCTACTCTGGGCGGGAGATCTTGTACTGAGAAGAACCGGCAAGAAACTCAGCAAGTGTCCAGCTCTTTTCTCCCTTACAGCGTCATAAATATTGGAAAATGCCCTATCATAAAAGGACACTTTCCATCACAAATAAAAACACAAAATTTAATTCACGTAGGCAATCGAAATGAACTTCGGTCACGTATAATGTGTGCTCTATAGAATAAGTTGCCGCTGAACTTACGCCCGACCGAAGTTCGGCTGTACGCTATAACGCAACGTAATTTCGGTATTATGTGTCGTAGAGTAATTCAAATTGCATTGTAGGCGTAATCATGCCGAACTTCGGTCGCGTAATTTCGGCATAGTGTGTTCCTACACTTAGGCTTACGTCACCCTTCCCGGTAGCATAGCGGTCAGTGCAGCCGCCCGGATTGCGGAAGACCCAGGTTTGATTTCTGGCTGGGTCGGGTGGGCGTTTAATTTTTTCACTGGATTTAAAAAAATATTTAATTTAGCTTCAGTGCAGCAATTAGCACTTGAAAATAAAAAGTAAAATTTACTTTTTAAGTGTTTCATTTTGTATGTTGTCGTATATGTTAGCCAAATAAACTCATATTCAATTATTCTATCAATAATTCACTCATTCATACATTCTATCATTTGTTTGTCCGTTTATTTATTTATTTATTAACGCCAACAAGATGTACATCAATTTATACATCATTCCATTATCACTTACAAAATGATATCCTTATCTAAATGCAATCTTAATTATTCGTTCATTCATTCATTCATTCATTCATTCATTCATTCGTTGTTACAACATTTTCAGACGACATCCCGCAACCGCCAACCGCCGTCAGTGCAGAACAATATGTTCTCGTCGATGCGACTAGTGGAGAGAGCGGTCAAGAAGCTTCTGAAGGAGGGCCAGCTCTCGGAAACAGTGGCTGCGAAATTCCACTGGGAAAAACTGTAAGGACTTGCGTTTTATTCTATACTAGCTGATGCGACAGTCGTTGTCCTGTCTCAATTTATCAAATATCTAATATGCATGTATTATACATACAAACCTTCCTCTTGAATCACTCTACCTATTGCTGAAAACTACATTAAAATCCGTTGCGTAGTTTAAAAATCTAAGCGTACAGACAGCGGGAGTGACTTTGTTTTATACTACGTAAAGGTTTGACCGTCCTAATCAAATAGGACGTTTACGACGCGTTTACAACTAAGTAATTAAATATAAAACGCGTTAGCATATGGACGCCTTAACTAAAGTCATGTAGTAAACTCTAGAGCGCTTTTTGTGTAAACACCTTTAAACTACGTAGTTTGCGTTCATTCCCGTAGACCTTATCTTTAGATTTGCGAATAAGTTTTCATCATCTTTTTTTTCATCTCGCTTAATGGATATAAATAAAACCTGTGGTAACCCTTAACTACACTGTGGGCTACAGCTGTGTGTGTGGCTACAACTGTGGGCGTTGGGGTACAAACGTATTCCATTTTCCTTCTTCTTAACTTAGCTTTTCGGTGTTTAATTAATTATGCTCCCAAAAAGTTACCTAATTTCAATAGCATCCCGAATTAGAAGATGCGGTACATTTGTACCCCGCTAGTGTGGTTGTGTAAGCCGGATTACGGCAGTGTAGTCAAGGGTTAAACTTACTTGTATATTTTTTTTTCTTTTAATGATAAGGACGAAAGGCAATTTCCATTAATTAATTAAATTCGTTTTTATGCCGACGCCGACGACGACGGTATTTATTATCTATGACGTAATTAGAATACTGAAATTATAATTTATAATCTTTCCTCAGCTCAGCTCGTCACAGGAGAGAGAAACCGGAGTACCGTTTGGACAAGACGACGAACATGCGAATATTCAACCTTGACTAGACTAAGGACGAGCCAGAAATTTTAATTCAATGCCCATTACTTTAGGTAACGAATACAATTTCACATCAGCATAAGAGTTACTAATTGATTGCTTAAATAATTAAATTTAAATGGTTACAATTTTGTAGAGTACTTAGTAAGTCTTAGTTAAGAGTAATCGGAGGGCCTCGACGAGTGGCGTAACGCTAGAAGAATAGACATAAAATAGAATGATAAACGTATAGAATTGACAAACAACGCAAACGTATAATAGGCTTATGTCAATCCCAAACAATAAACATTCTATTCCATTTCTATTAACATTATGCCACTTGTTTATGCCCTCAGAGTATGCATAGTACTTTTTAATTTTAAACAAGAGATAATATGAATTAATTTACGATAGAATATGTCGGTACATCAATTCAGCCAAAAGACGTCCACTGCTGGACAAAGGTTGGTACGTATTAGTGTAAATAACATGTAACCATATTATAGTATTGCAAATAAATAAAAAAATACTATAATATGCTATGCAGTTATAGTGTTAATCATTTGGATCTAAAGGTGACTTGCACCTATAATTGTTAGTAAAGTTTAGCGATAATCATACATTTAGGCTATGAAGGAATGTCATCCGAAAATATTAAAATAAGATTATTTTTATTTAAATAAAGAAATAAATAGTATAGACATATTTTTTTTATTTTTTGAAGACAAATGAATGTCCACATCCAGTTTCGTAGCAAAATAGCTAACTCGTGAACTCCAGTATTTCTTTCTTCATCATCATCATCATCATCATCAGCCTACACTAGTCCACTGCTGGACATAGGCCTCTCCAAGTGCACGCCACTAAGCCAGATCCGCGGCTACTCTCATCCAGCTCTTGCCAGCCATCTTCGAGATCGTTGTTCGTTCTATTTCTTTCATACAGGAATTGTATTCCCGATAAAAAAAAATGGAAAAGAATCGACTTTGGAACCACACTGACTGACTTAGTTACTGGATATTTTAACAGAATTAGTTTAAAGGAAGGTAATAAAAAGAAAGTCAAAGTTCACTTTCTGCCACTTATGTCATCACAATGATAGGCGCTATAATATATCCATGTTTATTAATATTATTATTATTGTATTATGTTTATATTTATGTAGTATTATTATGTATGTTTATGTAGTTTTAAAAAATATTGTAGTACATGTATTGTATTGTGTATTGTACCTAATATTGCTATTCTTATTTGAGATATATTTGTTTGCACTTTTGCCGCTTCTTTTAAACATGATGCTTCCCATTCCACCTTAGGTTGGCTGGAAGAGATCTCTTTTAGAGATAAGTCCACCTTTGCTCACACCACCTTTGCTTTGCTCATTGTTTGTAAACTTTTCTCTGTATGTGTATTTTTATGCAATAAAGAATATATATCGATACCTTAATTCGCAAAACGAATAACTCCACTTTTTGTCGAGATGACTTTTTGGTACTGCTAGAAACTAGATAAATTTCTCTATTACTTGCTATCCTAATATCTCCACTATTCCGAGTTGTTTCGGTCTAAAACGTTATTAGAAAATCAAATAACTCCAGTCACAATATTGACAGTTAACTCTCCCACACAGCCGCCATTTTGTATGGCGCCACAGGAGGAACCGCACGGTTGCGAAAAAAGTATTTCTAATCCATTTTGGAATTTAAAAATCATAAGAAAAAAAAAACGACGGGTTGCACTCCGGGAGTGCCGGCAGAAGTGAAAACTTGAATATTAACGTTGTGCATTTTTGATATTTTGGAATGGTTAGGGAATAATTTTGCACGAATTGTCAATTATCAGTATAAAAGTACTATCATTTATGTGGTAGAATACAATATTTATTTATTGCGCTATCGTACACAAACATGACAATTTATTCGCGCCAGCGCCCTGCGCCGCCTAAACGAAACAGCAGGCTTACATTTTCGCCGCGCCGTAGAAAGAGAGGGGGATACTTCCTCTCCTACGCCGCGCCGGCTGTCTACTCTCCATCCGTCCTACGAATTTTCGATCAGGTCACGTGTCCTGACGCGAATTTAACATTTTTTACCCATTACAAAAAAAGTGTACAACGCCGCTAAAGAAGTTTTCACTTCAAAAATCAAATAAAAAGAAATCAAAAGAAATAAAATCTACTACTTAATTAGAATTTAATTTTTTAGAGTAATTATATGTTAAGAACAATTAGTTCCACAGTTTCCAACAGGATTTTAAATTTTTCTTTCTAAGAATATTTTTATATAGTTTTAGTCTCCCCTGTAAAATTTGCTACTATGGACTAATTCGTTTTGCGATTTAAGGGTGCGCCGTCCATAAGTGACAAGTGTCATATGTTTTATTTGAAATGTCGTCGTCCATATTTATTAGATGCCGCGCGGCCATACTAATTTTGTATGGGGAATTTAAGGTGCTTAATAAAAAATAATTATTTAAATAACCACTTGATGAATCGAAAATGTGGTCTAGCAATTTGTAGTTTATCCATTGATGATTGTTTAGACAAAATCAGAGGTACAATCATTTAGATAAACTATAAGAAATCTACTAAACGCCGCCACTCGTTTTCATGATTTTTGCCCAACTTTAAATGATATTGTAGAAAAAACTATAGCGTGTTATGAATTTATGGTTCTGACAAATTGTAAACACGTTCCCTATGATACTAAATATATATTTTGTTCATTTAATACGATAGTACTTTCAATTATATCTACTTAACCGTAACTGCATTTTTGGCATTTTTTTGTCGGCGCACCCTTAAGGTATCGATATATCACTTTCAGTTCCCCATGATATTAGGCGCCCTCGGGTTGTTCCACTCCCGAGCCGATGCGAACCCCTCGGAGAATGTAGCAGAAAACAGAGACACTCTTGCATGATACCATTCCCTTTAGAGAACCTCTGACGGTGTTTCGATCACACATTTTGTGGAACCTTTAAAGTTTCTCGCCTAAAAAGTCCGGAGACGCTGAAAAGGCCGCCTAAAGGTTATCAGTCAACTATTTCCAAAAAAATAAGTATTGAAGAAAAGAACTCACCTTCTCCTGCGGCGGTTGCGGCTGGTCGTGCGCGCGCGCCGCCGCCAGCGTCGCCAGCTCCGACAAGTTCACGTACAGCATCTCTGCGAGGACACGACACACGGTTATATACACTTCTATTTTTTAACTAAAAGAATACCTTTATAGGTAGTGTCTGCCCATCATTTTACAGAACTTTTACTATGAGACTAAATCCGAAATCGTAAAAAAATGTTTGAGAATAAAACGGAACTGCAGACATGACTCTTTACATTCCCGCCATGAAAAAAAATTTACAGAATCGCATACATTACTCTGACTCCAAAGACAGTAGCTTAAGCACTTATGTTATGAAAATCAGGAAAAACCACCCAGACCCGAAAAAATATAGAAAAAGTTCGTTTATCTACATTGTCCCGACCGGGAATCGAACCCGAGAGCTCGGAGATGGCATCACCAGAAACCGGCGTGCAAGCGACTCGACCACGAAGGTCGTCTATATAATTTATTTTATTTTATTTTAAGTATTTTATTTATTTTTATAGTTATTAACGCTATTGGAATAATCTTATTGAGATCCTGGGTGTCATTACAAGAGTAAGTATCAAACAAATTAATGTAAACAGAGTCGAAACAGGAACTTTGCAATATTATTAATTCTTAAGTTATACATTTAGGAAAGGTAAAGGCACAGTATATTATATACTGTGGTAAACGTCCATAGAATAATCATATTGAGATCTTGAGTGCCATCAAAAGAGTAGGTATTGAACTGTTAATGCAAATATAAATAGGGCGTAAACAGGTATTCAACAATATAATTATGAAGTGTCTTGGTTATTTTTATTGAGTGACGCTTACTGAAAAATGGTATACCTATGTACTAAAGGGGAATACCATTAGGGTTGAAAATGAAACCGCTAGTAGCTTCCTTGATCTGATGTTGGTTACAACTTTATTCTTTTTTTTTGAGAGATTGCTGATTGCCTCAAACGGAATTTTAAGCGTCACCGGGCTTTTTGGGGGCGGCGAGGTACGTAAAGGGTACCTCAAGCCTTGTGAAACGAATCACCTTCAGAAAACCTCTGAAGTTCAGAGGTTTTCTAGAGGGAACGGCATCACGCACTTAAAAGTGTGTGTCCCCGTGCCCTACTAGATTCTCCGAAGATCGGATCGGATCGGGGACAACTTAATTAACTACTCAAATTACGTATATGTATTTGATAAAACACTTCGATAGCGCGATTGAGTCAATATACGATCCGCGCCATCTAGTAGCAAATGTAAGAACTAAACTTATTATATACATACATGCTTCTTCAACACTTACCCTTGGTGAGGTGCGGCGGCAGCGAGGACGGCTTGGTGGGTTTGAACTCGTGCTGGCCGGTGTTCGCGTTAGTACTAGCGTTAGCCACGCGAGCCGGCAGCGATGGCCGCTCCAGCGACGAGCAGCGCTAGAGAATTACATGTACCGGGTTAAACGACAGTACGAGCAATATGGACACACGTGTAAAAGGAGAGTACTACTACTGTAGAGTCTGATAAGGTACTTGACAGAGGTTGTTACTTTGCCGGGACCACTGAAATTAAAATGACTTGGAACTGGCGTATATAAGGTCACATTTCATCAACTGCAAATATTTTGACAAAATATCTAATTATATCAGATAAATAAGACCATTTAAAAAACTTTCAGGCTAGTTTTTTTTTACTTTTCCTGACACAAAAATTGTAGTATTTTTAAGAGCGGCCTCTCTGTCGGCTCCTTTGAATGAAACTACGGGCACGTGTAAGCGGTGAAGGCATTGCGGCCTCTCTGTTTAGGTTCCTTTGAATTTAATCTACCGAAAGTGGTTTATTTTACTTTTTAATCGAAATGTCTTTTGGCGTTTTTCTTGAAAACTAGCGTATAAAAAGGTAAGATTTTTTCATAAAAATAGTTTATATATTATTATTAATTTATCCTCAAAATATTTGCAGTAGATAAAATGTGACCTTATATTTGAAAGCACATGGGAATTTTGCGACGTGGGTTGTCGGTGCAGGCTAATCGCGGACTAGTTAGCGCAGGCCGGGCAACGATCGCAGGCGCGTCGTTAGAATATATCTTAAAGTTGAGGGTACACAAAAATATCTTACATAACTTACGATCTATAAATAAAAAGAACCTGGATGACCGAGATTTTTTTTTTTTTTTTATATATATTAGAAGGAGGCAAACGAGCAGGCGGGTCACCTGATGGAAAGCAATCACCGCCGCCCATGGACACCTGCAAAACCAGAGGAATCACAGATGCGTTGCCGGCCTTTAAGGAAGGATAATAATAAGGTTAAGGTTTTTTTTATAATGTTTTCTAAAAATGAAACCGTTTCCGAAATTCAGATTATTTATAGAATTATTATATGTAAAGAATTGCTCGTTTAAAGGTATTGGATTAGACATAACTTAAGTTAACGAACTAATGAGGACCCCCTCATTCTCAGATCTCCAAAACCTTAATATCAAAATTCAATATTTTTTTTCAGTTTGGGCAACTATAATTGAACTCTCATGAATGTCACTACGCATTGGTAAGTCTACAGGGTGGGTGCCCTTGTGCTAAGAATAACTGGCAATTAAATTTTATTCTTTACTCCCATTCAGAGTTGAAGTAGTAAACATCCTATACTGACTTATTGGACTGCAAATGTTAAAATATCTCATTAGTGTGTCGGTAACCTACTTTTTTTTAGCATATGCCATATGAAATTGATTCACAAACAAAGGGATGTCAGTTTTTGGAGGTAAAAATTACACTTTGGAGCGGTATTGACAGACAGTTTCACGCCTAGACAAAACTAATGAGCAATGATACTAACCTACTGGAACTTATTAGGTAGGCACCTTCTTCAGTATAGTCAGAAATTATCTAATAGTGATGGTATATTATTGTGAAAGCTAATACGTAAATAAAAATAATGTAACTTACCGTGGGTAGCGGTGGGCGGGCGTATATGCCCTCTTTCTGGAAGGAGTCCTGGTCGTTGGTGAATGTGTGGACGCTCAGCGCCGCGCGAGGGTGTCCACGCTCGTAGGCTATGGACAAACCAACATATAAGCTATGTAAAGTTATGTAAAGAAAAATATAACAGCCTATATACTGTTCCACTGTTAGGCATAAGAAGAAAGATTTTCGGAAATATAGTATATCTAAAAAGATAAATAAATAAATAAATGTTTCCCACACACTCACACCAATTATCTAGCCCCAAGAAAAGCTTCCTTAAGAAACTCGAGAAATGGTTAACTAGACAACGGATAAATACTTAATATACTTAAATGCATACTTATTATACATAGGAAAAGATAGACTCAATATGCATATTGAGTTGAACTGACTTGCATTAATTTTTTATCGATTAGGTTGATCAAACGACGCAATTGGAGACAGCAATGTATTAAAATAAAATTTTCCGTTTGACTTTTGTCAGATGCTGTAAAATGGTGCCGGAATGAAACATGTTATTTTATTCTGAGATGTTTATTGTATACAGAATGACTTCTTTATCACCGTCCAAACGTTCTGAGATGACTCCCGTGATACAAACGAACAACTCTTACTATTGGACCAACTCCCTAACTCGAAAATAAAATTCAGCTGTTCCATACATTTTGGTCGAATGAATATTGATGTTTTGTATGGAACAGCTGAATTTAACGAAAAATCGTGGGTTCGATTCCTACTCGAGCTTCCTGCGACTGATTGATTTTTTCTAGTAAAAAATTTATCTTGTATCTACTTAAAGCATTGCGAATGCAAAAATTTAAACAATAAAAATACTATTATTATTATTCTCTTTATTTATTTTCTTTCTTAAAAGTAGATATTTAAAATATTTTAATATAAAAACAATAAAACATTATAAAAATTTAATTCTAGAGTACCGCCAGCTGCGGGGCAGGGCCCAAGCTACCGGTGGTCAGGGCTGCAGAGTGAGGAACCTCCTGACAATACGTGCCGTGTCAAGGAGTACTGCTTTCTGAATCTAAATCTTTCTTTCTTTATTTTTTTTATTATTCCCTTTATTTATTTTTTTACATATTAATTTACATTTTTAAATATATTCTAAAAACAAAATAAACATTTAAAAATATAAAAAATAGGGGTCCGCCGGCATCGGGACCAGGGTCCAAACTACCGGTGATTAGGGCTCTAGAGACAGGAACCTCCTCACAATGCGTGCCGTATCGAGGAGAACTGCCTTCTGAATCAGGCCCTTGATCCAGCCGCTTAACGAGAGCCTCATGTGATGTTGATCGAGGCTCTTGGCCATCAGGCCATTGGCCGTAACAACAATCGGCACGATGACAGCCGAGTCCACATTCCACATGTCGACAACCTCATGTGCTAAGTCGAGATATTTAGTTTGTTTCTCTTTCTCAGCTTTCACGAGGTTCTCGTCATGGGGAATGGTGATATCGACAATCATCGTGCGGCGCGCTAATCGATCTATCACCACAATGTCTGGCTTATTGGCTACAACAGTCCTGTCGGTGACGATAGATCGTTCCCAGTACAACGTGACATGGTCATTTTCGAGAACTAGGTCGGGCACATACTTGTAGTACGGTACCTCAGAATCCACAAGTTTGTATTTCAAAGCAAGTTGCTGGTGTATAATCCTGGCCACTTGATTATGCCTGTGCAAGTACTCGCCGTCAGCCAGACGAGAACAGCCAGAAATAATATGTCTGATAGACTCACCCGGACGGTGACGTGCCCGACATATGTCAACCGTCCCGTCCTTCATAATAAATTTCCGGTAGTTATTCGTTAGCATAACTTCGTCCATAATTGCACAGACAAAACCTTCAGTTTCCCCGAAGAGGTCACCGAAACGCAGCCAGGATACGGACGCTAAAAAGTCTACATCGGGTCCGTGGAGGGCCCGATAAAAGCGCCCGTGGAGCTCCTTGCCTTGCCATACCTCCCTGCGGTCATTGTCACTAAGTACTACGGGTTTGTGCCAGTTCTCTTTAGCCGAGGACAGCGGGGTGAGTCCCTTGTCCACTGCTACCACATCTCGGTGCATACCCACATCGGCTTTTAGGAAATATTCCCTGAGACTGCACCCCTCACGGCTGTGGAGGGTCTTAGCATTTAAAAAACCTCGACCCCCGCACTTCCGCGGGATGTACAGCCTCATTACCGACGATCGTGGGTGATGCATCCGATTTGCGGTCAGCAATGTACGTGGTTTATATGAGAAAGGAGATGTTGCAATAAAACAACGCAATACGAGACTGACTTTATTTCCGTCATATACAGATACCCTCGAATAATTAATATCTAAAAGTACTATCGACAACAGGCTCCTTATGATGACAACTACTTTGCTAATACATACCATTCTCCCATCTTTAACTGGAAGTTATTTTAGTTTAATAAATTTTCTTAATAGTATTTTACAATATAATTCTTAGTTTCCTTTTTTTACAGAGTAATGAAATAATTTGTGTTATCAAGGTAATAAATCTTTATAGTACCTATCCTTTCTTCCTCCCGTATTCTAAATGTGAACCAGTGAGATTATGAGATCACAAAGTATTACAATATCGCTTATCCAGGGCATCCAGTTCTGTCTGAGTCCACTTGAATATGCCAAAGGAGTACATCAGGACTGGCATGACCCAACCGTTGAAGGCGCGCACCTTATATAAGGTGCGCGAGGTCGAGGTTTTTTAAATGCTAAGACCCTCCACAGCCGTGAGGGGTGCAGTCTCAGGGAATATTTCCTAAAAGCCGATGTGGGTATGCACCGAGATGTGGTAGCAGTGGACAAGGGACTCACCCCGCTGTCCTCGGCTAAAGAGAACTGGCACAAACCCGTAGTACTTAGTGACAATGACCGCAGGGAGGTATGGCAAGGCAAGGAGCTCCACGGGCGCTTTTATCGGGCCCTCCACGGACCCGATGTAGACTTTTTAGCGTCCGTATCCTGGCTGCGTTTCGGTGACCTCTTCGGGGAAACTGAAGGTTTTGTCTGTGCAATTATGGACGAAGTTATGCTAACGAATAACTACCGGAAATTTATTATGAAGGACGGGACGGTTGACATATGTCGGGCACGTCACCGTCCGGGTGAGTCTATCAGACATATTATTTCTGGCTGTTCTCGTCTGGCTGACGGCGAGTACTTGCACAGGCATAATCAAGTGGCCAGGATTATACACCAGCAACTTGCTTTGAAATACAAACTTGTGGATTCTGAGGTACCGTACTACAAGTATGTGCCCGACCTAGAATTTTAATCTTAATGTTCTAGTCATAATTCAATAATCGTATTTTTTATTCTTGAGACCTGCATTTCCAAATTTTCATCAAAGTTACGAAGCTAATTGTTTTATGCATAAAAGTACAACTTATGAAGATTTCGTTGCAAAAAAAAATACAAAAAAGTCTTCTACTTTTTTTTCTAGAAATTTTTTTAGTTGATCGCTCGAAAATTCTCAAAAATTTAGAAAAAAATTCATAACTCGAAAACCGTGAAAAATCGCGGAACATACATGGGGGTGATTCGGATACCCCACGACACGAGAGACCTAATTTTTTCTTTTGGACGTCAATCTTCCGGCTACCTTGTATAAATATTTTTTTAACCTTTTCACCGCCCAACTACCCTGCACGCGATGTCCCGCTGTACGCCAACGTATAAATGTATTTTAATAAAGTAGGTACAAAGAAGAACTTCTATAGAAGTGCTGGCGTGGACGGCACGAAAATCTCGAACTTCTATAGAAGTTGTTGGCGGTAAAAAGGTGAAATGGTGTTTACCTGCGGAGATGGTGTGCGGGCGCGCGCCCATGATGGCGGAGGCGGCGCGTTCGAACTGCGCCGTGTCCTTGAGGTCGGGCCACGTCGCCGACGCTGCGCAAACAGTACGTGTTAACAGTATACCGGTTCACTTTTTTTATCACCGTCCAAAACTTATGAGATGACTCCCGCGATACAAACGAACAACTCTTACTATTGGACCGACTTCAATCCCTAACTCGAAAATAAAGTTTAGCTGTTCCATACATTTTGGTCGAATGAATATTGATGTTTTGTATGGAACACCTGAATTTTATTTTCGAGTTAGGAAGTTGGGCCAATAGTAAGGTTTGGCGCACACGGGCCACTCGCCACAGCCACAAAACGCCGCCACCGACCAATTTCCTGTAGTTTTCATACATTTTGTATGGACTCGCCGCACACGGTTGACGCCGGTGGCCGCCACTCACTACAAAACGTAGCTGCTCGTTTCTAGTGGCCGGCGCGCGCCACTTAACGCCGAAACTAAAGCTTGTTCCTCGGAGTTAAATATGATACTGCAAGCAATGGGTTGAAAAAAGTAGCGGCCACCGACCGCAAGTGTCTACTACCGACCACAAGTGTCTGTCGCGCGCTTCAGCTACATTAATAGCCGCTTTTAGCTTCAGGTGGCGGCGTTTGTGGTTGTCGCGTGTGGCCCGTGTGCGCCTAAGAGTTGTTCGTTTGTATTACGGGAGTAATTTCAGGTTTGGACGGTGATAAAAAAGTGACCCTGTATATTAGCCTTAGACAGCTTGTATCAGATTGGTGTGATCGTGATGAAAAGTCCCAAAGTGTATTCGATATAGATCTTGTATGTAGAATTACTACATTGACGTCAATTATCATTAATGATTAAAATATTAAACTTAATATTAAAATGATTTTTTTTATAAAGAAAAAGTAAAAAATTACAAACACTTCTTTGACAACGTTAATGTCTGTCACATTAACGTTTTAATTTTGCTTCGACTAAAATACCGATAGAAAGAAATATACAGTATCATGTCTCGAATTAGTGGCCATGGCCAGGTACCCACCGGCATTCCCCGTGGTGTCCTGAGCGTCGTCGAGGTCGTTGGCCTGGCTGGCGTGGATGCATTCGCTGCTGACGCTCTGGTTATCCGAACCCTGGAACATTGGAGCGGCAATCTCATAAAGCTACAACATTGCTAATACAATTACGAAATTGTAAACTGTCGCTGCTCAAGAGGAACTCGATGTTTTAATAGTAATCGTGCTCGGTCTGTGATTGCTGAAGTTAAGCAACTTTCGCAAAGGCTGGTCACCAACCCCCGTATTAATAAACAAAGCGTAAGCTTGGAGTAGTTCCTCCGTGTTTTGTTCCCGTCATGTAAACTTCATTTCGTATTAGAGTAAAAGAGACAAAACACGGAGTAACTAAAATGTTTATATAATTTTTAACGCAAATTTTGTTGCGAACAAATTACAAAAACACAAATGCTGAAAAAATTTCCACGAGCAGGATTTGAACCCGCACCCTTCTGACATACCGGGTCAGGTGCTCTTCCAATTGAGCTATCGTGGTTCTAACCAGCCCGCCGAAATTATTCAACACTATTTACTTTTTACTTTGAAAGCCAAAGGCGCCAATTCAATGTCAACAACTACCGTCATTAACATCCGATCATAATATTTTTACAAATACTAAAGATCAGTTAAGAAGTAGGCAAGCTATATATAAAATGTTTATATAATTTTTAACGCAAATTTTGTTAGAAGAGTGCGGGTTCAAATCCTGCTCGTGGAAATTTTTTCAGCATTTGTGTTTTTATACGGAGTAACTACTCCAAGCTTACACTTTGTTTATTAATAAGCCCCTAAAGTTTATCATCTCTTGCTCCTCCGTGCTTCGGAAGGTACGTGAAACCGTTGGGCGTTGGTCCCGGCTGCATTAGCAGTCGTTAACAACCACCAATCCGCACTGGGCCCGCGTGGTGGTTTATGACCCGTTCGCCCTATCCATCCATAAGGGAGGCTCGTACCCCAACAGTGGAGACATAAAATGAGCTGGCGATGCTGATGATAAGACGGTGACTTAACTTACAGTCATAATAAAATACAATATAAAAGTAGATCCTAAACAAGCAAAACCAAAAACAGAAAAAGGCTTTTAAACGCAAAGTAAAAAAAAATCAAGTGCAAATTACATGATCAGCGTAGAGCGAGCGTCGCTGCAACGCGTCCTGCGAGCGGAAGCCGGAGTCCGCGCTGCACACGCTCGCCAGCCGCGGCGGCGGCTGTCAGCGGGACGCAAACCACAACTACACTTAACATACATCAACCAAACGAACAAAACAAAAAAAGCTAAATAAAAACAAAGGAGTAAACTCTTTTAGTATGAATTAATCTTCAATCAATAATAGTAGGTAATAGATAAGCGCTTCAAAAACAACAATATTGAAACAGAAGAGTATAAGGACGAAAGCTTCATTTAAATAAACTAGTGGTCGCCCAGTGGTCGAAATTCGACCGTAATATTTTATTAAGGCTGCACGGATTGTATCCTAAGCAATGAAAAATTAAAAAAGATAGAATGTGAGTTTGGATTGGCATTAACAGATTTCGGCCACTCCTCTTCTATTTTTGAAATTATAATAATCCATTCTCAAAAGACTAAATGCATATGTGTCAAATACATGGTAGTGTGTGTAATGTTTGTTTTATTGATTTAATGTATTATTATGCATAATATTAAAAAAAAATTAACATTCGGATAACCTTCTCTATATAAACTATAAGTGTGCGAAATTTCATACTCCTCCGGCCGCGCAATTTTCGTTAAAACGGGTACAAAGTTTTTGCTTCACGTACTAATATTTTCAATCAATAATAGTACCTAGATTCCCAAAAAGCGCTTCAAAAACACGCCGAGAGGTTAAACCACAAATACTCCTTGGATGTCTTATTTCAAATTGAAAAAGCTGATTACATAAGTTAGGTACTTAGTTATTACTTATTTATTGATCTAAGATAACAACCAAACAAAACAATTAAGCAAAATTAAAACAAAAAAGAGTCAGAATGCATAGGATGTAGTAGTATTATTTGTAGAGCATATAGAATAGTGAAAAAATATCGCATAGAGGTGCTTTTCCACCAAAGCTGTGCAAGGCAGTTAAGGCGACGCATCGCTAAACAATAAATCCCATACGGAGCGATTGCGCCCCGTAACATACGAAAAACTGTTTTTTTTCTTCAAATTAAAACCACAATTTATTTTTAAAAAATGAATTAACATATTGAAGCGTGTGTTAAGACTAATCTTCTAAGAAAATTTAGATGCTTAAATCGGTCTAGTTAGCTTGTAAAATGCATTTCTATGTTTTAAAAGAGGTTACTTTGATATTTTTTTCTCTGTTATAAAAGTTGACAAATCGTGTTTCTGCAATTAGCAAAATGGAGTCAATTAAATGAAAAATCATGTCATCAAATATCACTTTCATATGTTTTGTAATTATTGGGAAAAATCAAGATCCCGCCACGTAAATTTCCATTGCGTCGCCTTAAGCGCTACGCGAGTATTGGTGATTTTTGTCTCGCTTTACGCTTAGCAACCTCGCACAGTTTAAATGAAAAAGCAGCCTTGAAGCACTCGAATAAAATCAGAGTACAATTTATTATCGAGTCGGTGCTTTCAATGTGAAAAAACAAAAAGCAATCTACAATCACACACATAAATAAAGTAACAAATAAAAACAGAAATTAAATAACCCGGTGTACTAAAACTACTTCTGCAATTTAACCTACAAGGTGAGACAGAAATAACAACATATTTGCGTCTAGAGTCTGGATTCCATTTCCATTTAACATGGAGTGGAGTCATTCATTGTGCAATGTAACTCTTAATACAATGGAATAAGAGTTAGAACTAGTCAAAAGTGTATGCAATACATGTTAATGCCAATTAAAAGCCATTTCTGTCTGACATTGTAGATCAAATTGCTGTTGAGCTACAAAATAGCTCCTAGCTACTACTCGTAGTACCTATCTATCAGTGGGACCGCGTCATAAAAGCAACGTGTTTTCTGTGTTTTGTGTGCAGGGGTTGGAATACCTGTATTTTCAATAACCGGTACTCTTAATAAAGTACCGGTAATAATACAGGTTTACCGACGAGTACCGGTAAGTAGTATTGTACCGGTACCGTTATTATACACCATAATACAGGTACTAATACCTGTACCAGGTAACCAAATTTGTTAGTGCAAGCGTGTGCAAACGAAAGAAACTGAGTAGATAAATGAATGGCGCTTGGATTGGCGTTGCGCTCTCGTCTCGTTAGTTTGCCTGTTTATGTTCATTTGGCGCGGCCGCAGTGCACTGCATATCACGTGACAAACAGACCGGCAACGTCGCATGTAGGTACCGGTATTTTTGAGGTACAATACCGGTACTCATTGAAGAATCGGTATCCAGGAACCGAAATGGAAAATACAGGTACTTACGATTTAATACCTGTATTTTCAGTACCGGTTGCAAGCCAGGGCTTGCAACCGGTACAGAACCGGGGCAGGACCAGGGTTCTGTGTGTTAGTTAGTTAGTTAGGTTACCTGCGAGAGGTTGCCGTGTTCGGCCTGTGGTGCGGGCAGCGTGGCGGCCGACGACGCGTTCGAGATGGGCGTCGAACAGCTGGCCGTCGAGCCCATGGCGCCTGTCGACAACAACTCATTTAGAATTTAGAGAAAAGAAACGCCCCTGCTGAGTTTCTTGCAGGTTCAGTACAAGCTCTCCCGCCCTGTGTAGACTTACGAACCGATGCCATAGTGACATACATAAGAGGGTTAGGGTGTAGCAAAGGGGGTCCGACACATAGCCGATTTTTCAATCATGTTTTGTATGGAGCTAGGACTTGTAAAAATTTTCACTTTTTGCTGTAGGTTACGTGATAGGTTAATTTTCGCTTAAACTTTATAACGACAAACTCAAAGTCAATTTTTTTTATTCAAATAAACTTAAGAAAAGTGCTTTTGAATGGTCCTAAAAAAATGTTTACCTTCAAGGCATCTGTTTTTAAGCTGTGGAGAAGAATGAGCGCAAGAGACTCCACGGCTTTAAAAGAATACTAGTGGGTCGCCCGCAAAACTTCGCGTTTATTCAACAGATTTTTTAGGAATTTGGAAACCTATGATGGGTTTCTTTATTTTTCTGCACGTCTACGGCTGGAGCTCTTCAAAATGAGACCATAACCGATTTTTTTATGTGCAGCTATCGTCCTATAATTACTGGGACATAAATCGGCTTACGCTATTAATCTATATATTATCTATTATAAAGCTGAAGAGTTTGTTTGAACGCGCTAATCTCAGGAACTACTGGTTCGAATTTAAAAATTCTATTTGTGTTGGATAGTCCATTTATCGAGGAAGGCTTTAGGCTATATAACATCACGCTGCGACCAATAGGAGCGAAGCATCAGTGAAAAATGTTGTAAAAACGGGAACAAGAGCCTAAAAAATTAAAAATGCTGCCGAAAGTCACTATTCCACGCGGACGAAGTCGCGAGCACAGCTAGTATATATATAAAGCAACATACCGTGCTGTGTGTCGCTGCACTGGCTGTTGAGCGAGGAGATGCTGGTGAGCGAGGACTTGCGGCTGCCGAGGCGCGACGACGCGGACGGCGAGTGCGGCGCCGACCCGCCCTCCGCCCACCCGCTGTAGCACGACTTGATGTCGCATATCACCTGCGCACCGCAAACCAATTACCCAATTTATTTATATTGTTTTTTAAAGTTTACGCGAACACTACACATTGAAATGAAACAACTTTTACGGATCTACTCGCGTTTATTTTACACATTACTTATTTAATGACGACCTCCTTGGTCGAGTGGTTTGTACACCGGTTTTCATGGTGTCGCCATCTCTGAGGTCCCGGGTTCGATCCCCGGTCGGGTCAATTTAGAAATGATTGTTTTTTTTAAATTGTCTTGGGTCTGGGTGTTTTCTATGTATAATAAGTATGTATTTAAGTATTTTAAGTATGTTTATCCGTTGTCTAGTAACCATATATCGAGTTTCATAATGAAGCTTCTCTTGGGCTAGATAATTGGTGTGAGTGTAGGAAAATGTATGTATTATTAATGTTTATCCTGACGTTTCGAACACTTTGCAGGGTCCGTGGTCACAGGGAGACTGAGGTGTTGGTCGTCTCATAATTAGTTGGTAGCTTGTATACCCTCATTTAACGTCAGGATAAACATTAAATAAGTAATGTGTAAAATAAACGCGAGTAGATCCGTAAAAGTTGTTTCATTTCAATTTATTTATTTTATTTATAAATAGATTATTTATTACCTTATTTATATTATTTTGATTTTTGCATTGACAGTGCTATACTATACAGGGTCACTTTTTTATCACCGTCCAAACGTTCTGAGATGACTCCCGTGATACAAACGAACAACTCTTACTATTGGACCAACTCCCTAACTCGAAAATAAAATTCAGCTGTTCCATACAAAACATCAATATTCATTCGACCAAAATGTATGGAACAGCTGAATTTTATTTTCGAGTTAGGGAATTTATCCAACGGTTATTGCAACTGATAGACTTTTCAGATTCATCTTTACAGATGAAATAATTTGATAACACAACAACGCAATTTGATTGCGGAAGACCCAGGTTAGATTCCTAGCTGGGTCGGGTAGGCATTTAATTTTTTCACTATATTTAATAATTATTTATTTTCTGAGTGTTCCGAAGCGTAGTAAGGCTGACCTGCAAGCTGGCGGCGGGCAGCGTCCGCGGCTCGGCGGTGTGCCGCACCAGCTGTTCGCTTCCCTCTTGAAGGTGGCCGACCTCAGCCAACATCGCCACCTCACTCTCCTATAGACAAATCACATCAATAAGCATTTTAAGTTATTATTATACTCTAGAACTAGATTTTTACAATATTTTAATATAAAACAATAAAACATTATAAAAACCTAATCCTAGAGTACCGCCAGCAGCGAGGCAGGACCCAAGCTACCGGTGGTCAGGGCTGCAGAGTGAGGAACCAATTATTATTATTTGCTATATTTACTTTTTTTTTACCCTATACTTGGCAGAGTTTTTTTTTGTGGGAATTATATTTTTTTTTGTATTAAATCTGTTCTTACGAATATTCAGATTTTTTTGTAAGTTAGGCGTCTCAAATAATCCACTATGCCAAGAATAGGGTTAAATTAAAAACATATTTTTTTTACTGTTACTTTATACACTTTTTAAATTTCACGTTCCATAGTTAACAAAGAAATTGTGGCCGTGGTCAGCCCGTGACCACAGCCATTGTAACTCGGTCGATACGTCGGGTATAAAGAAGGTATGAAACCTTTTAGTAATTAGTTGGCCGTAATCTCCGTTTAAATTTCTTTGTTAATTCGTACTTCACTTTTACCCGGTACATTTACATATAAAATTTTATCTAAATTAGTTTTTTGAAAGACGTGTTTAATGTACTGTAAAGTGAGCTTACTTATCAACACATTTTGCATTGTACAGTCAACAGCAAAAGTAGATGATGTTTACTAGATTTCAAAATTAAGTTTCGATAGTGTAAGTCGGTATTTTCTATATAACTACAGTCAAAGTCTGCAGGTACTAGTAGACACACGAAGGTTTTTCGATATGCGTCTAGAAATTTTTGATTTTCATACTGATTTCATATTTTGAAACTTGACCAATCATCAGTTACCTTTGCTATTGACTACACACGCTTGCATATCAGACTACCACATCCTGCCTAATTTTCATGACTTACATGACACATGGTTGAACATTTATTGAAGAAATTTGACAGTTTTATAGGTTGATGTACTCTAATTTTACCCTTAGTATAGAGCCGAGTCATTTTTATACTTTATTATATAAAAAAAGACTATAAGAAAACGTACCACCACCGGATTGAGCAGCGCCACGAAATGGCAGAAGCGGCTCCTCTCCTCCACGAGGGCTGCCTTCACCGCCTTCTCTTCCATCTCCTCGAGCTGCTGCTTGCGTTCCTGCACATCCTACAAAATGAAGGCAGCAATAGTTAAAAAAACATTAATAAACAAAACTTTCGTCCAGATGTGAAGTCAACTATATCAGCACACGTATATGTACACAGAAGAAAACACGTCGTCCCGGTACCACCGCAAGGCCTGAATAGCAATGTGGGGTCATCCATCTCCCGCCTCCTTCCCCAGGCCCGTGGTCTTTGAAGGGATTCGGGATGAGCGGCCTACCTATAAAAACAGTACCTACTAACTACATCCCCTTCATGTGCTACTAGGGTGACTGGGACCACCGATTTGGCAATCACCACCCATCTATACACTACTTTTAAGTTTATACCTGGCACTTTCTACTAACCGATGAGGTTGTAAGAGAGGCGCCAGACGACCTTGCGCAAGTAAATCAACTCGCACAAGAGACCATCTGCGTCAGGTCAACGCCATATTAGGACCCGCCGAAGCGCTCTACGTTCGAAACCCACAAAACAAATGTATCAATCAATAGTTGTCCGGTGGACGCGTAATTCGCTCCCTATTTTCCAGATAGGTGACCGAAGCTGTCAAAGCACGCTCACTTCTCCTTCTAAGAAGTTTCGTATACTTTTGGTTCTTACCTGCAAACAGACGTCGACGTGCCGCTTGGCGTCGGGCGGCGCGCGGCTTGCACGCATCGCAGCAGCTCAGCGCGAGTTCGCGACTCAGATCAGAGCGCTGCCAGACTTTTATAGATCGCCATGCGTCAAGGTGACAACTGTTTGTTTCGGTTCTCACCATATAATAAACAATAGAAAACTCGTCAACCGAATCCTTACCACAGCACCCGGGGAGACGCGATGGTTATGTGGGGTTTTGTAATCATCAGCATATAAATTCACCTGCAGACAGACGTCGACGCGCCGCTTAGCGTCAGGAGGCGCGCGGCGTGCTTTCCTCGCGTGCCGCTGCGCGTCGTGCACGCGTCGCCGCAGTTCTGCGCGCGCACGCTTGCACTCGCGAGCGTGTTCGCGGCTGAGAGCGCCGGACGCGCAACCGCGTCGCCACTCCTCGGCTCGCTCCGATAGGGGTGTGATTAACGTGTCCATTAAGGCACTGAAAATTGTTGAAGGGTTTACAATAACACACATAGATACGAATGTGGGACTTGGCGGCTTAAAAACCTAGGTACTGAGTTTCTTGCTAGGTCTTCGCTGTCGAAGGCTCTTTCAAAATCCGAGCTGTTGGTAGATTCAATATTTAGTTTAAACTAAATTTTAGTTTAGGTATTATTATTGGGATTTTTATAGTATTGTCGTAGGTATGCCATAAGGTTACTCTGTGAAGGCTTTTATTAAAAAAAATATTTGTTTCTATGATACACTCGTCAGGGTTGCTTTGAATCTAGCTTTGTGGAAAAATCTACTAATAGAAATAATCTATTTTACATCGCGAAGAAAATGGAGTAAGTAATCGGTTCGGTAGACATATTTCTCGGGCACCGCTTAGGGCGTCCGCTGCATCAAGCGGGCGCACGAAAAATTCCTCGATAGAAAAAAACTCCAAATCCATTTCTAAACACCATCTATTCACATGATTATCACTTTAATTTACTAAAGTACGTGAATAAAATTAGGTTAACTTATTATAAATACTTATTTATAAGAAAAACATTGCGGCGGCGGCGCGGACAAAATGCGGCAGTTTAAAACGCGAGCGGACGAGGGTTGCCTGTCGGCGTCGGCGTCGTCGTCGCCCACGAAGCGTTTAACAGTGACAGGCGACCCGCCTCACGCAGCGCTGCTCTATGAATTTACGTGAAACAGCACGCAGCACGGGCACCCGCCCATGTGGCCCGCTTGACGCCCTTAGCTGTCACGCACAAATCTGGTGGAAAGCTACTTCTACCTGACACAGCTCTGGTTTAAAGCCGGGTTGTAAGCACAACCACAGATTGAGTAAAGCACAACGCTTACCTAATGAACGTCTTCATGCGGGTCTCGATGGCGCGATGGCGCAGGCACACCCGCGTGAGTGCAGTGCCGATCTCTTTGGTAGCACCTGCAACAAACATACAAGCACTATTAAGTAAAGTATTGACGACACAGGGCCAATGAAGTACGTTATTTATAACCATTATCATAAATATATAAAATAAAAGTGCTTTTATTAAATAAAAGAGTTACAACAGTATGTATACATTATTACTAGTAGTCCCCAAACTAGGTGACTACTGACGACCTCCTTGCTCGAGTGGTTTGTACACCGGTTTGCATGATGTCGCCATCTCTGAGGTCCCGGGTTCGATCCCGGTCGGGACAATTTAGAAATTATTGTTTTTCTAATTTGTCTCGGGTCTGGGTGTTTTCTATGTATAATAAGTATGTATTTAAGTACTTTAAGTATGTATATCCGTTGTCTAGTAACCATTTAACGAGTTTCATAACGAAGCTTCTCTTGGGCTAGATAATTGGTGTGAGTGTAGGAAAGTTTATTTTTATTTTTTATAGGTAATTTTTATAGGACTTACATTGGTGGGAAATATATTTTGGCTAAGGCCTGTACCGCATCTGCACCGATTCCCCAATCTGTGGCGGTAGCCAAAGTAACATTAAGAAAACGATAGCGAAGTTCGAAAATAATAAAATGTATGGGATTGACATAAGCGGCGCTAAATCACGTGGTAAATTTTAGCTAAGCCTACTGTACAGATTGTTTACCAAGCGCAATGTAATCAAAAGGCCCCAATAAACAATCTGTACAGATTCGGTGCAAAGGCTGTACCGAAACGAAAGCGCACCGATCCGGTGAGAAAGAAGCCCTAAGTGTACAATAAAAGAATAAAATATATATATATTGTAAACTATACTAGCAATACGAGTACAATACCGAATTACCGATGCAGATTATACGACAACCACTTTCTTTCTTACAGATTTTTAAATTTTTAAATCAATGAAGGCTGGCTTGTTGTTTCACCCCATCCCAAAATACCAATACCTACTAGCCCTACGTAAGAACATCCTAACTTGGGATCAGTGTTACATTAACGCTGCTAAAGGAGATGCGGCAGCCGTACACACAAAGAGGCGGTAGACAAATTTTTATATTAATTAACGATGATTTGTCAATAACAATTCTGTTTCTTTACAGAAAGACAGAATTTTTGGACCAGAACCAGTAGGTACCTAGGTCCAGAGACTACCCTCCGCAAACAAACAAACAAACAAACAAACAAACAAACAAAGTCACAAACTTTACCTCTTTATTAATAAGTATAGATAAATCTAAAGTGAATTCTCATACAATTTTTTTTATTTCTTAGCTGTTTTTTTGAGTTGCCCTTTTTTCTTCTTTTAAACCATCCTTGTATTAGAGCGAACAAAACAAAAAAAAACATAATTCAAGTTTTAGCGAGACTAACGAACAACAATTGATTTTAATTTTGTTTATCCAGAGGGTTTCGGTTATCTGCGAAGATACCTACCTACTACCTAGATATATAGTCATATTTAACATAAGTAACATATAAATGGGTTTTACTTGGAATTTATAGCCGGCCGCTGGCAAATTTCAAAGGTCAATGTAATTAAAATTATCTGAAGCTGAGTCAATGTACCGTAAAAACCGTAACTAATATTGTGATTTAGATTGTGTTTCTCATCCATCAGTGATGCTGGCAGCTGTTTTCATGATACAAGACTTGTACTAAGTATTTATGTATTCTGTGATACAAGCGAGAAACTTCTACACTGAACATTTTCAAAATTAATGCGGTCGTATCTCTATTACGAATGCGGGTCATTGTCACGTTTGTTTGTTGTTTTGTTCTGTTGTTATTGTATTTTTTTTCCCTAACGGGTAAACACTTCGCCAATTATTGACGACCTCCTTGGTCGAGTGGTTTGTACACCGGTTTTCATGGTGTCGCTACCTCTGAGGTCCTGGGTTCGATCCCCGGTCGGGTCAATTTTAGAAATTATTGTTTTTCTAAATTGTCTCGGGTCTGGGTGTTTTCTATGTATAATAAGTATCTATTTAAGTATTTTAAGTATGTTTATCTGTTGTCTAGTAACCAGCTTAAGCTTCTCTTGGGCTTGATAATTGGCGTGAGTGTAGGAAAGTTTATTTATTTATTTATTTAATTATCTCACCTGACTTTAAGTGATGATAAGGCCCAAGGTAATGGCGCACTTTACCTGGTATCCTCAACTACTGAGGAACGGGGTATCTTATCTCTAACTATCGGAACACAACATTACTACCAATGTTGTTTTTATGGCGGCATATTTAGATTAATTCATGGAATCAATCGTTACATTGCGTGAATCAATGGCACACAAAAATGCAAATGAAATTAATTCCGCACAATTACTTATTCGTTCATCAAGCCCGCAAAATATACACATGCAGAAGGATCAATGGATGCAAGCAATCAATATTTTGAAAAAATGGTGTTAGCTAGCCAGGCTGATTTAAAACAAGCCCCACCACTAACCAAACCGAGAACAAACATGACTACAAATAATACAAATACTAATCCTATAAACAATTTTATTGTACAGTCAGTCAGCACCGTTAACCAAAAATTATTTATATAACCAGCTGACCCGGCGGACATCGTGCCACTTTGACAGTTTCTATGACAACAAAACAAACAAATCGTGGAACATTTGTATTGGAAAATTAAATTGTCATTTTTAGCATTTTCCGTTACCTACTTATTATTTATGTAAGTCACCGTTTAAACCTTTCCTGAACTTCCGAAAATATTTCAAAATCAAAATTAGCCTAATCGGTCCAGCCATTCTCGAGTTTTAGCGAGACAAACGAAAAGCAATTGATTTTTATATACATATATAGATATACCTACCGATATTTAGCCGCCTCACAGAGTCACAGGTGGCATTTTCTTTAAATCAATAACAATATATGTATACTACGATAAACCTTCAAACGCACGAAACACCGGCACGATACTGTTGCAAAAGCAGCGGTAATTCTATTTGATTGATCACCATCATCTCAGCCAAAAGACGTCCACTGCTGGACAAAGGCCTCCCCCAAGGATATGAGGGGTATTTGCCGTAATCGCCACGCTTGGAAGGCGAGTTGGCGATCGCAGTAGGTTGAGGGATGCTGCTGCCCATCCTCTGGAATGGTCCCTTGGTCGGCTTTTACGACACCCACGGGAAGAGATGGGGTGGTGCAATTCTTTATCCCCGGCACCACACGGGGGTTTTGATTGATATTATGATATTATTATGAGTATTATGACGTACTGTAGTGATCGGGACTACTTGGTTGGTCGAGCCTACTGGCAGCCGTCGCATTCTGCATTTAATATTCTCCTTTTAACATTAAAAAAAAAAAATAGAAATCAAGATTAGGAGAAAACGGATGGAACAAAAGAAGAAGACTTCGTGGTCAGACCGCGGCTACGACGACCTCTGATTACTTATTGTATTCTTTGTTATTTACATGAGAAAAACGAATATAAAGCTGATTCGATTGAGTCGTTCTTATTGAATAACGCCCCCGTTACAAAAGTTCAACCACGCCGGTTGTAACAGTACACACGGCGGCAGATCATCCTACCCAAAACTGTCAAATTTCTACAATCAATTTTGAACTTTACTGTTTGGTTATAAAGATCAATATTCATTGGAGAAAATTGACACGTTTGGGTAGGTTGATCTGCCGCCGAGTGTACCATGTCATATGACGTATTGTCTGTTTGAAGTTGTCAAATGCTGGCTGAAGAACTGTACGTCATTCTGTCACATTCACTCACTCACTTTTTATATCATCATGATCTATTAAAGTTTTAAGCAGAGTTACGGACAATGTCAAAACACTAATAACCTGCCCTTTATCTAGACACTGGCTAAATCATATCGAGAGCCATCTTTCAAGAAATTGAATTGAATTATACCATAACAATTAAAAAAAATCATGTTTTAGTAAAAATATCTTTAATATACCTAATATCTTTTTTTCTTTTATGTTTCTTCTTTATAAACATACATACATACATACATATAATCACGCCTCTTTCCCGTAGGAAAAATTGTCCAAACAAATATAAACATTGTCCTGATAATAACAAAAAATATCAAATTTTGTGCACTCGATCGGAAGTTAGTATTACATACATTTATATAGATAACGTAGGTACTTAAGGAAAAATACATAATTAATCCATAATAATTATATCATATCATTGCATCAGTGCAGTGCGATGCGCGCTCGAAAAAGGGAGGTGCTCCACTACGCGGTGAGTATCCTAACAATCTCAACTTAATTTCTTTTTTTCTTTTATGTTAAAAGGAGGCAAACGAGCAGGCGGGTCACCTGATGGAAAGCAATCACTGCCGCCCATCATCATCATCATCATCTCAGCCAAAGACGTCCACTGCTGGACAAAGGCCTCCCCCAAGGATATGAGGGGTATTTGCCGTAATCGCCACGCTTGGCAGGCGGGTTGGCGATCGCAGTAAGTTGAGGGTAACCTCAGAGAGATGCTGCTGCCCATCCTCTGGAATGGTCCCTTAGTCGGCTTTTACGACACCCACGGGAAGAGATGGGGTGGTGCAATTCTTTAACCCCGGCACCACACAGGGAACACACACACTGCCGCCCATGGACACCCGCAAAACCAAAGTAATCGCGGATGCGTTGCCGACCTTGAGGAAAGAGTTGGATCTTGAGGAGGGAGTAAGAATTGGGAAGAGAGTGAGATATATTATAAATGAGAAAATGAGTTTGTTATTGACTATGGTCTCCCAGCAACTTACAGTCAATAAACTACTGGTGTTTATCCAGCACGCCGTCGACACAATGGACAACGTCAGCGTCGTCCAGATCAACAAAACTAGCTTCAAGGAAGATGAGATCTGTAGTGGAAAGGCACTGTTGTTCCAGAGCCTTGTCAAGGCTGACCAGATGCCAACACGACGGAGGATGACGAACGAACGGACGGTTGGTCTATAAGGGAAATACACCAACGGCATCGTCTTCAACAGCCGCGTTTATATACAGGTTAACAAAGAATCTCTCCGCAAATGAACTTATAGGTACGTTCGCTAGTAACGAGGCAGTATCCAGGCAGCTGCCAGGAAAATAGGTACAGCAATTTATCAGTCACGTCACGTGTATTTATTATTGGGTTATTATCGTATGTAGGGAATACCGAACTTACTACAATAATGTAAAATAAACAACTACAAGTTGAAAGATAACAGAAAACGTCCGTGTTTTTAGTGACAGTATTTATAAATTACCGCAGCCTACAGACAGATATATGAAAAACCATTAATTGAGAAGATCTCCCAAACCCAGTGACCAACAACATTTATTATCTCCTTGCGTCTAATCACTTTGTCGAATCTCGTACTTTTTAAACCAGGAAAAAAAAAATACTTTGTTTCCATTGGCTAGGTCCACCGCAGTGAAAACAACTTTGAAGTTAGCCAAATTTTGCATCGAACACTACCATCTTTTAAACATTACGGTACAATACAGGGCTACATTTTTTTTTAACCAACTACAAGTATATTAGTGGCTGCACGCATCTCTGCAATGTGTTTGTGAGATAAAGTACTAATAAATAATGTATTAAAGATGGGTACAACATTATAACTTCCCTCACTCTGCATTAGGCTGCTTTTCCACTAGAGTTGTGCGATGCAAAAATCTACCAATAGGATTACTCAATTTTAAACGGCAGGGAAAAGGAAGCAATCCTATTGGTAATTTTTCTCTATCGCTTAGCTACTACGCTCTAATGGAAAAGCAACCTTATTGCTCTGACAAGGTAAACTGTAATTAATTTAGTTAGACTGTGGCACTTGCAATATAAGTGTTAGCCAACGGGTATTTCTTCCGATTGCCTCACAAATCGTACGGCCTATTCCTATCAAGGAGTCGGGCAGATCGGACGGCATTAAATTAATTGTAAATAACAATATTTATGTTAGTAGCAAAATGTCAGGAATGAAAATAATACTGTGGACGATATTACTGTGTGCAGTGATCAACGTAAATGCGCGTAAGTATTACATTTAGTTTCCAAACTCTGTTCAAGTCGTTGATATTTTTTTATTCTGAACGGCTCCGAGTATCCAATAGGGGTACGGGGACACGCTTGTGTGACGCCACCTCTGAAGAACCCCCTGAAGTTGTTTCGATCACACAGCTTGAACCCTTTGTGCCATACAAATAAACAAAAAATACTTAAGCTCCGAATAGTTATTCCGCGTTTTGTTACTGTCATGTCAAAAAAGACAAAACACGTAATAACTATTCGAAATGTTTTTGTTCTGTTTATATAATTTTTAACACAAATTTTGTTGCGAACAAATTACAAAAACACAATGTTGAAAAAAATTCCACGAGCAGGATTCTGACGTACCGGATCAGGTGCTCTCCCAATTGAGTTATCGTGATTCTAAGCAGCCCGCCGAAGTTATTCAACACTATTTACTTTTTACTTTGAAAGCCACCAACTATTCGAAACTTATTTTTTGTTTAATTATAAGTTTGACGACCTCCGTAGCCGAGTGGCTTGCACGCCGGACTTTGAGCGGAGCTAACTCTGAGGTCCCGGGTTCGATTCCCGGTCGGGTCAATGTCGAAAACGATCTTTTCGATATTGTGTCGGGTCTGGGTAGTTGTGGTACCGTCGTTGTCTCTGATTTCCATAAAAACAAGTGCTTTAGCTACTTACCTTGGGATCGGAACAATGTAAGTGATGTTGTATAATTTAAAAAAAAACAGTACTGCAAAGGCCACCAGGCGGCCACCAACAATTCCTTTTCAAAAGAAGAAGAGGTTTGATAATTTTATTTACTTTTTAATAAGCTATTGAAATTGACTGATATATTATTTCCCGAGAAGAATTGCCATTTGACTTCTTGGCGGGAAAATGAAGAGCCATGTCTGCGGTTTTGTTTTATTTTCTAAAGTCGAATATTAATGTGAAATAAAGGTGGATTATTAACCTTTAAGTGTTCGTGAGTGTGCAAATGAAACAAAACAGTGCAACGTCAATTTTCAAATTATCTCAAGAAGCCCGCCCGAGGACTTAGTAAAGCCCCACATCTTTACTGCGATACTCGAGGGGAGGGGGTTGGGGGAGTATATCATTTCTCACTTCTCATTTCTATTATCATTCATCATCATCATACAGGAATGAAATATTGTTTTTTTATATGTTTAACTTGTAAGAAAAATTACTTTGACATTGCTATATGTGCTAATCGCACGAAGCCATCAAATAAAGGAAAAAAAAGACTTGCTATTTAATAAATAAGGTTAATAAGAGTGCCTCCTTCTTCGATCAATTGTGTTGATCGAAGAAGGAGGAAATCCAATGTACACACGTTTTTCAACTTCTACAAAAAACCGTTTATTTATATACACAACAAAAAGAAACATTACTTAACTTAACTTGAGAAAAAAACAGAGAAAAATAATTAGAAAATTCAAAACTAAAGACCTATAAATAAAAGATGTCCTCCAACTGTGAGCGCATGGGTACGGTCCTAAGAATGCTGGCAACGTTGCCACTTTGGATTGCCAAACTAATACGCTAAACCGTTTGTAGTGTATGTGAGGTAATCCCCAACGTTTCTTTTTCAGAGAACACTTGCACTACTCCAGATGCCAAAGATGGAGAGTGCAAGTCAATCTTCGAATGTCCTGTATTGTACAATTTAGCTAATAAACCAAATAAAAATGAACGCGAAACAAAATACCTAATTGGTTTTAAATGCCCGGGTGACCGAGTAAGTTACCTAGATATTAATTTTACGTAGGTACCTGCCTTGTGGAGCTCGATGGCGCAGTAGTCAACGCGCCCGGTCTGCGATTGCTAAGGTTGAGCATCGGATGGGTGACCAAAAATGTATTATGACGAGCTCCTCCGTGCTTCTGCCGCCGATGGTCCCGGTTACATGAGCAGTCGTTAACAAACTCCAATTCACACTGGCTCGTGCCCCAGCAGCGGGAACATAAAATAAGCTAGTGATGTGATGATGTGACCTGTTCTTAATGTTAATTGATGAAAAAGTAATCATCCGTTAATTGAACTTGATTTGTCCATAGTACTCTTTTTGCTGCCCAAAACCACAAGGACAGTCATGTTACACCCCCGACGGAATACGAGGAAAATGTGTACCCTACCAAAACTGTCTACAGATAATGAAAAATACCAATAAATTCGTAGCAGACTCGTTGTAAGTATACAAAAACACTGCCACAATCTACTACAGCGTTTTAACCAAAAGCGTAAAACTGATGCTAAATCAGCCACTGAGCTGCTGCTCTTTTGTGCTTCTGCAGCACACATATATAAAATTACTATTATTGTTGTTATTTTTAATAATTTTTATTTTATTTTTTATTTTTTTTATGTGTGTGATGTATTAGTTACAAATTAAGTGTTTTCTATTCTATTCTATTCTTTTCTCGATGCAAGCAAAATAAATTAACTAAAGTGAAATAAAATAAAATATTTTTTTTTTCACAAAATACATCATACCAACACCAACAATTGCTAACACATAAATAAGTAACAAAAAAAAACGGTGATACGGTGTGTGTAACCCACAAATTCCGCAGATGTCCGGGTCAAGGGATAGTTTGTTGTGGCGAGACTCCCCGACCTGAGATTAAAAGGGGAATATGCACGGCGTCGGCGTTCCCTCCCGACCCTGCTTCGGAATGCTGCGGCATACAAGTGGCATCAGAATCCAGGATAATAGGTAAATATTCCAGCATTCATTGCAATCCAAGTATATGTCAAATTCTGCGGAGAATATTTCCTCTCACGTCGTCGGATTCGGCTCTTGATTTTTTTGGATATCCTCATCTACCTTACGTATAAAACCAAAACAGTAATTGCTGCTGCTAAGTCAGATATTGCAGAAGCAAAACCACAGGCAAAACTCTAAACACGGCAAACGGGGTTATGGGCAGTAGTTGTTGATTAGTTTCCACAGCACCCCATTCATGCCACAGCTGCCGCACTAACAATTTCTATCTAGATATTATTCTTAATCATTACATTATGTGCCTTACAAATAAAGAAAGAATAAGGTCTGAATAGTTATTTCGTGTTTTATCTCTTTTACTCTAATTTGAAATGACGTTTAGATGACTGGAACACACAAACAGGAATAAAAGAGACAAAACACGGAATAACTATTCAGAGCTTATTAGCATAACTAAGCTCTGTTTATTTGTGAGGGGGTAAATGTCCTGAACGAAATTATTACATAGTTAGTACGTACATATACATAAGAATTAATTTCCAGGTGGCAACGTAACAAGCATAGACGAGTACCCATGGGTTGGTATAATACATTTTAAGAATGGAAAGCAACTCTGTGGCGGTGCTCTGATCAGCAGTAGATACGTACTGACTGCGGCGCACTGCGTTTATGAACAGTCACGCAACGCACCGTAAGTAGTAACGTTGCAAACAATCTTCCTGTTGTAATGGCCAATTGGAGGAGTTCCACAATATAAAAAAAAAATGATTTTCAATTTATAAACAGTTGTTAATAGGCGCCACACGGTCTCCAAATACCAAAGAACTTTATCAACTTGCAGTTTCTTACAGAGCTTCTCTGATTTAATAATTTAACTTTCCCCTTAAACGTATCACATGGAAATACTCATCACATTAACAACTTTCAGCGTCAGCGTCACTCTTGGAGACTACAACAAGGATTCTGATAACGACTGCATTTACCTAGACAATCAGCCTGACTGTGCGGACCCTCCGGTCACGATATTAATCGAGCAAATAATCATTCATTCGGAGTACAACCCTACTGATCCAAACTATAGAAACGACATAGCTTTGGTTCGATTGGCAAAAGCAGCACCATACACAGGTAACAACTTATAATCTTATCTATTCCTGCCTCCATGTAGCCTGTCATTACGGAACCGGTGCTATAATCTTGTTAAAAAAGCGCAAAATTTTGCGAATGAAGTTTTTTTATATGTATTACTCGCAAAGGTAAGATTGCCTCTTCAATCCACCGATGACAACGAACGCGCAAACAACGAACGTGGTAACCACCTACCATCAAGCAAATTCGTATGCTTGCATATGTCGTCAGTAGGTAGGTAATCATCAGTCAAATAAAAAAAAAATATTAGTACGTTCACATTGACTATAAAGCAGAAATATAGAAGAGGTACTCCACAAGATACATCAAGGTATAAGAAAACTATCTCGAGAGAAGTCTAACGTAAACCAAATTGTTTCCAGAATTCATCCGGCCAATATGCCTGCCGTCAGCAATGGATGATATCGTCGCAAATCCACCGAAAAACTTCAAGCTGACTGCTGCGGGGTGGGGAGCAACGGATGAAAAACACCCTACCACCAGCCTAAAATTGAAAGTCACTATGCCACTCGTAAATGCCTGGGTAATTAAAACAAATTGTTAAATAATTGATTTGGAAATTGCATCTAAAGACGTTTAAGAAGAACTTACCGTAACTGAATTTAACCGTACAAGGTGGAAAGAGTGAACTAGAACGGAGGTCTACTCCCACTGAACATGGTACCTACATTTAACAAGTCTTCAATTGAAGCGTCTACAAAGTCTTAACACTTAGGAATTTACTTATGGCCTGACGACCTGAAGACTACATGTTTCCATTACGTATTATCCCTTTTACCTGCATTCTGCGAGATCTCGCGATCTTCATAAAAATATATTGTGCAAAGGATTATCTCTATTATTATCTCTATTCCCTAGGAATGCAGCAGAGTATACCACTCTCAGGACCCACCAGTTGTTTTGTGGAGCTACCAGCTGTGCGCGGGTGGTGAAAAGCTAAAGGACACTTGCACGGGCGATTCCGGTGGGCCCCTCATGTACGACTCTAGCAATCAATACCAAATCATCGGCATCGTCAGTTTCGGCACCACGGAATGCGGCACTGAAAATACGCCCGGCGTCTACACCAAAGTGTCCGCCTACAACACTTGGATTCGCCGGAACATCATGCCCTAGAATGTAGAGAACTACAAAAAAGTACATAATATTTCACTAAGCAAGACACATTGTGTAAGTCATGATCATGACATGAGAATGAGATTCATTTATATTTCACCTTATAAGTTCAGTTAGACTGTAATACGATGAGACTGCTCTTCCAAAAGACTCTTCAAAATGGTAAACATAGGGAGCAGACTACGTCGAAAAGCAAAACATGAAAAATTCTAAGCATTTATGAACTTAGTCACTAGTCTACAGCATCTGTGCAATGCAAGTCGCAAATGTCTTTTATTACGTTGTCCATTTAGGCATGCATATTTGTACGTTTATTTTATTGGTCTGATGTTTGTCTGGTCTCACTCAAGAGCACGCTAAATTTTAAATCCTAACACATTAAACACATCTCTGAAAAATCTAGTATTTTTTTAACCCTCTCATGAGACATATGTTATTTTATTATTATCGCAACACACGTCAACATTATAGGAAATGCAGATATCTCACTCATAACAGCTTTAACCTGATGAGTGATAACCAATTTGACCTAATTATAATAATTCTAATACTGACTTCATTATCTTATTTGTATTTATCTTACAATGTCAATGCAAGCTTGTCGATTTTAGCTAATATGAATTATTACTGTTATATACCTACTGTTTGATTCGAATAAAATCATGAAAGAAAACACAACAAGCTTCATTCATGTTTTACGTATTCACGGCGGGCGGCGGGCACGGCGGTTTACTAAAGTTTACCCGACTGCGTCAGAAGGAGGGTAATTGTAAGAGGTAATATTAATAACAAAGAACGCAACGATATTGTAGACCTTTTGGTGAAGTGTAACATTGGGAGATGTCTATCGTGAGTGAGTTCAATAGTTTGATAACAGAGTATGTGCATATACCGTCACTCATCAGACATTTTGGTATTTTCAAGTCAGAAATGGAAGACGAACTTAAAACAACGAATAAAATTGTTCCTAATATATGGGGATTTCAATATAAATATTATAGAAAATTTTCAAATATATATTCATACTGTTTATAATGCTTTATTCAAAAGATTTGCTTTAATTTAATAAATCTGTTACTCGAACCCACTAGAACAATTTCACAATCGATCACATATTATCTCGATAAAGCTGTTACAGACTATGACCGGGTGTTGGGTCCAAAAATACTATATTTGGTCTGAAAAAAGTTGGCAACCCTCGCCTCTCTTCACCTTGGCTGCCGAGCGGCCGAGCCTTTGATAACATAATCAATGGGCAGAGCGCTTTGTCCGATATACGGAGGTCCGTGGTTCAATTTTCGAAACAGAGCCCGGGTTTGTGTTTACAAACCCGCATTTGGCAAGCTTGTCGATTAAGCTAATACTTATGAATTGCAGCGATGACTTAACTTCAATGATGAAGGCTTTTGAACATAGCAGTGGGACAGTACATAGGCTAACTTAATTACACAATTCAGTCATCCGAAAATGTCTTTTTATTTAATTAAATTTGTGCAATTACCCAATTATAAACGTTAGTTTTATATATCAATGTCAAGTTTCACCTACGCACACGTAATAAAAGTAATGTCAAAAGTGACAACAACCATTACCTTTGTTCCCTTATCCCTTTCTCCCTCCTTTATAGGACTACGCGTGCTGGTCTTCGGTGTCACCAATTTACCGTGGCCACCTATTCCGCCGATAGTGAGTTAAGAAATTATGTGATGACTCATTACTTTATCGCCACACCAAAATATGGAATGGTCTTCCAGCACACGCATTCCTTCCTCGTTCAAACGAACCCATGTGTAGGTAGGGGTCGTTTGAACGAAGTTTGAAAAAGCAACTTGCGCGTCGGCAAGGTGACGACGACGGCTAATGAGGCACAGTCCTGCACCACTGGCTGTTCTGGCCTCCGCTTCTGCTTCCTACTTTTTTAATATAAAACTAGCTGACCGGCGGACTTCGTACCGCTTTGACAGTTTCCATGATAACTAAACAAACAAATCATTCGTCTTAAGAACACCCGTATCCCTTGATGGACCTTTATAGCAGCGCTACCTACCGGGTCCAATTGTAAATCTCGAATCCACTTGAACACACACAGAAAATTTAATCCAAATCGGTCCAGCCGTTTAGAAGGAGTTCAGTGACATACAGAAGATTTAAATACATAATATTAGGTCTTTAGCTATGAAATTGACGTTTTGTATAAAGATTTATTATAAAATTATATTTCTCATGCTAACTTTTTTTAATTTTCTTAGCATCTATTTATGTTAACACTATAAAAATTGAAGATGTTTTTGTTTCACTAGCTAAATATAGCAAACATTAAAAAGAAAAAAAATCAAGAACCTTCAAAGATTTTAACTTTTGGCAAATCTCAAAAGTCCAATGTGATTAAAATTATCTGCAGCTGAGTTAGTGTACCGTAAAAACCGTAGCGATTGAACTAATACCAATTTTTAAACATTACGTCACACACAATACAGGGATAAATGTTTTGTACCCAAATATAATAGTGACAGCACGCATCTCTGCAATGTGTTTGTGCGATAAAGTATGAATTAGTATGTACTAACATTGGCAATCGGCAGTGATATAATGGTATAGTGGTAAATGGGACTATGATTAAGTCTGAAACCATAATAAGAGACACAGGAAAAATGTACTAGAAACCATGAAGTCTTTTTTTGTGAAATCAATTTTGTCATAGATATTTTATGGTCAAGTGTGAGTTGTACATACAAATGATCAAATTGGTTTACTTAATGCGGATCGACTGTTTCATGTTAGGGTCATTTCGTTGATCCTAACCTGAAACACACCAAAATCGAAGCAGCAGAATACACTGAAAAAAAATATTTTCTACAATACTACCAGAATGTATAGTTGATTTTATTTTGTCTCTAATACAATATTTTTGTGACTATAACAGTTTTTTTAGTAACGTATGCTTTAAAATTATTTGTCGAAACAATTCGTATTGTAGACTTTACGGCGCTATTATAGTTAATGTTATATTGTAATGATCACATCAATATATAGTAGTAGGAACATACTGCTTTGTTTAGACATTACTAAACTGTACAATTTGTAACCATAACTATATGAAAAGTTGCATTAACAACTTAGCGGAGTAATAGATACCCACTAAGTAAAATTTTACAGTACATTTTGTACCAAAAACGAAATGAAGTGTTCCGACTACAATGCATGTCGTAAAGTGCGGGGGCCGCGGGGCCGGGCGGGGTTGGAATCGGCCATGTTTTTTTCATACTGTCCAAGCCGATCGCGGAGTGCGCAGCTCTGTCGTTGAAATTTATATTTCAGTTTGATTTCAGCGCAATTCATTAAAAATCATTCTGCTATTCTATCCAAGACGATTGCGCATAAGTTTGATTTCTGCGCAGTTCGTAACGGTACGGTATACTTGGTACCTGCCTAATAAAGTTGCAAGTGCGTGCGTACCTGCGTTTTAGTTTACGAATAGTGTGGCCCAGCAGGGCAACAGGTATTACCTATGAACGAAGACATCGTCAAAATCCTCACGGATTGGTCGCTAGAGGAGTACATCAACGTATTCAAAGGTAAGTAAGTAGGTACCTCCTTAACTCTTTATACAATACACCTGCTTATTTCTGAAGTATTTATTTCTCATGTGTTATTAATTGATGAGCTTGAGTAATATTCAGTGCAACTAATAAGTAGGTATGTATGTACCTACCTAATTAACTTGTGTCGGAGGTCTAGTGCCTGGGTACTTTACTAGGGTCGCAGTGTCGGTAGGTAGTATGTACCTGGGCCCCATCCATACCCAGCGCATTACGCGGCCAGCCTCGATCGCCTAACCGATCGCTTTGACTATCTACGCGTATAGTTTATGACGTCATCTTGTCGTTTCGTGCCGCCTATGAAAGCAATATCGAAAGTCTTTAGCTTTTGATATTGCTTTCATACGCGTATAGTTTATGACGTCATCTTGCCACCTCGCACCGCCGCGCCTATGAAGGCTAAAGCTAAAGGCTTTCGATATTGCTTTCATAGGCGGCACGAAACGACAAGATGACGTCATAAACCACACACAAAGTCAAAGCGATCGGTTAGGCGGTCGGGCCCGGGGTCGCCCGTCGCGGCCAACTAATTCTTCATACACGTGGTCGCTGGCCGCTGCTGGTCGCCTAGTACGCGCGCCTTGTATAGGTCACGGTCACGGAAGAATTTAGTTGGCCGCGGCGAGCTGTCCGCGTAATGCGCTGGGGCCCTATGGTATGTATCTATGAAAAGTACGTAGTACCTACGCTAAAAAGTATCTACACGGCAAAGGAATGACTAGGTACCTAGGTATTCATTTCATCATTTCAAAATAAATTGTGAGTTTTTTTTCTTATAGAGAACAAAATAGATGCAGACACATTAAACCTCTTAGACCGGGACATGGTGGCTCAATTAATTACGCCTATAGGTGATAGGGCCAAATTTCAAAAAAATCTGTCTCTTTGGCAGAAGGTGTCTAATGACAGTTCATTATCCCTGGTAAGTGTTATTAAAAGTAGTATTTTTTAAATCAGGTATAATTTCTAAATTCACAAAACAAAAACTCCTACAAAAAGGTACTTACTTCTAAATTTTATCTTTTTAACAATTATACATATCTATCTATACCTGAGTAACAGACAACTTATTTGAGAGTTTTTCTTTCAGTCAAACTTTGCTTGTAGCTTGTATACCTACTTACACATTTTTAAACTTTCGCGTTCCATGTTCCATTATAAACTATATTAATAATTAATATTTTAACTAGGTAGGTATATTAATAAATAATTTTATGCAAAGTAAAGCCAAAGTATGCCTTTACTAATGTTTAAGAGTTAATCACTGTTTAAATATTGTTTGCTAGTTTGCTCTGAACGGGTAGTAATAAAATTTATTGTCAATTTTTCAAAAAAGAAGAATTTAAGGCATTACTATGTAAATCATTATATTTTACTAGCTGTGCTCGCGACTTCGTCCGCGTGGAATAGTGACTTTCGGCAGCATTTTTAATTTTTTAGGCTCTTTTCCCGTTTTTGCAACATTTTTCACTGACGCTTCGCTCCTATTGGTCGCAGCGTGATGTTATATAGCCTAAAGCCTTCCTCGATAAATGGACTATCCAACACAAAAAGAATTATTCAATTCGAACCAGTAGTTCCTGAGATTAGCGCGTTCAAACAAACAAACAAACAAACACACAAACAAACAAACTCTTCAGCTTTATATATTAGTATAGATTTTAACACATCTGTTTCTATTTTAGAAAATTATTGAGTGTGAGGATTTTTTACTAAACTCCTCAAATGTGTCGTTTTTGAACGACAAACACAGAACAAACAGTTGGAGTGGATTATATTTGTCTGATGAAGAAACAGGAAAGCAAAACGAAAATGTTTGTTCTGCTGCTACATCTGTCACAAGCTTCAAAGATACAGATAAAACAACAGTTTACTCTACTGCTACTGTCACAAGCATCAAAGACACAGACCAAACAACAGTTCTTCTTTCACCACAGTCTACACCGTGGTCTACACATTCAAGTTCCCATGCAAAGGAATTTAAAGTAAGTCTATTACGCTGGTTATACATACACCCTTAAGTAGGTATTTTATTCCAATAATCCCGTGAGAGAACTCATGTATTCAAACAACTTTTTGTATGCTACATTTTGAGCAAATGCTTGGGCTTTCTTTCTTAGATAAACATTAATTAGTACATTAATAAACTGGAGGTTCGGGGCAAAAAAGTATCCTACATATTGTGAACTTTCTGAGTTCATAAATGGCTACATCCTAGTCCTTAGTTCCTGTAGGATTATGTAGGTTTCAGAATTGCTTGAATTGAAATGAAATATATAGATAGATAGATAGATAATACTTTTATTGCAACACTATAAAACATAATCATGAACAAAAAAATTGAATAATTTACAAAGTTACAGTTTGACAGTCTTCTCTATCTCTTTTAAGCGATATACATACAGGTCATATACATGAAATTAATTATTTCCTGTGGTCTTTTAATTTGTTAGGTACCTATTTATTGCAAATTTGAGTTTAGAACCATTTATTTTTTTTCATTACAGCCCCTTCAGGATATACTTAATCAAAGCTTTGATGGCAGAAACATTTTAAAATTACATAAAGAAGAGGGAGTTTTATCAAGTAACAGCCGCAGGAAGCTTTGTAACTTAATAATTCAACATTTGTTAGCAGATGATGTAAATATCAGAATACCTCATGAAACGCTATTTAAATATGCTCAAGAAATAAAAGGTATATTTGATAAAGAAAATGCTAGCACATATTATGTACCCTATATAAATAATCAAAAAATGAAAATCAAAGCTAGTGCAAAAGGCAAGTTATTTGATTGTTTACATAACAGGAAGAGAGATTACAGACACGCACAGACAAAAGTGTTGAAAGGAGATAAAACTGAAGATGTCCAAGATAAACATAATTTGGAATCAAATGAAGGTAACTAATACTTTATATAAATGAAATTGAAATAGGAAATGAACTTTTCTATAATTGAGTTTTGGTGGTTCTAGTACTGTTCCTACTTCTGATTTCTATCACAAATTACTTACCCTGGGATCAGAGCAATGTGATATTGTCCAACATTTATACTTGTTTAATTAAGTAATCAGTTAACAGACTAAAACTATAATGACGTAAACTTATTTTATGATAAACTTATTTTATTATTAACTTAACTTATTTTTGATTATTTTTAATATTACAGATTTAGAACAAAATCTTCAATGGCTAAAAAATTCGACTGAACCTTGGGAATTAGTTGAAAAAAAATGGCAGACCACCACCACTTTCAGGACCACGGAATTAAACACAACTGATAAATCAGTAGCACAGTACTTGTCAGAATTCCCCGTACTACAAAAGCCAGCCGGTTACCAGTTACTTCTCTTAGACTTTAAACATCTTTACCCAGGGAAAGAAACCTTGTTATATGAAAATTTTCCTGTTTTAAAAAATAAGATACTAAGCTATGCACAAAAAAAAGCTGATCGTGACCCTGCATTAAGAGAAATAATTGAAGTACAAAATACATATGGTTAGTATTTATAGTAAATATTTTATGTTTGCCTCATCTCATGTCACTATTGCAAACAATTTATCTTACTATCAAATAATTATAACATCATCCTTTTTAGGGTAACTCTTAAATAATTTTTTGTGTTTCATACATGTATCTGGTATTTTATACCCATAATAATTTATAAAACCCGTGCATGCACATTTATTTGCGTGCGTGCATGCTTATTTTTGCAACACCGTGTAATTACTATTATAATTATCATTCCATTTTGATTTTAAATTAAGTAGGTACCATAACACAGAAATTATTGTTAAGAAGTTATTGTGTTTACAGATAAGGACGATGTAAGGGCTACTGAAGTAAACACATTAAGAGCATTGTTGACATTGCCACTATTGTTGGGAAACCCACTAGCAAAAGGAAGAAAATCTAGCTGGCGGCCATCAAAACAAGAAGCAAGTGAAGGATTTATTACTCACATCTGCACCTCAGCAGATCTACTCACTACCATTAAAAGAAGGAGAGATAAGTTCCAACAACATAATATTACTTTACAACCTTTTATTATTATGGTAGGACGGGACTATATGAGCATTGAAAAATATTATGTGGTAATAAACGACACCTTCTATTTGCTGCACACAATTCTAGATGCTGTCGATGTATGTTTCAAATCAATCCAAGTTCTAAATTGTAGATATCCAATAGAATGTGTATCGACATGGCAGTTTATCCAAAAAGGTGTGTATCAAATACAAACACCTTGGGACAAAAACTTTGTTTCAATTAATACATTGTTATGTGACATTGGTATAGAAATTTCATAATGTCAATCGACTTGGCAGTTTATCCAAAAAGGTGTGTATTAAATACTAACACCTTGGGACTAAAACTTTATTTATATTAATTCATTGTTAACTGATATTGGTATAGAAATTTCATAATGCCAAACTGTTTTTTGTGTCGCTTAATTTTACCAGATATCAAAAGTTTATGTACACATATTAAATTTTTTCATAAAAAAAAACAAATTACATATTACGCATGTGCAGAACAGAATTGTGATAGAAAATACTTTCTCACTAATTCATTTAAGAAACATTTAGCTACTCATGTTGGCTTATCTTGCAATCGTTCAGTTGTAATCACCAATGATAATGCAGCAATTAACAACGAACATAATTTTAACGTAGCTGTGGATCCTCCAACCGATATAAATATTGACGCTACTAGAATTTCTGGAAAACCAACTACAAATTGTGAAAATTTAAAATCTACTTCTATAGATCGACAAACAAATCACTTCGCTCAATTTATGGCAAATATGTATGCAAATCCTTTAGTACCAAGAAATGTGACACAGTTTGTTTTTAATAATATGTCAGATTTAATAAACACTACAGTAGTAAAACCCCTTAAATCTATTTTGAATGAGTCTATAACTATGAATAAGATTTCAGAAGATGGTATTACACCAATAAAAGACCACTTAAATACAATAACAAAACATTTACAACCATTGAGTACAGAACACTTACGTTTAGAATATTACAAAAAAGGGGGTACATATATTGTTCCTGTTGAATATAGTTTGGGTAATCGAATGCGATCTGTTCATACTGGTAATGTATTAAGTATCGAACCAATTTCTATTACAGCGCAACATATTCCATTACACTTGGTTTTACAAAAGTTTTTTGAATTAAAAGATGTTCTTAATGAAACTCTTGCATATTACAACGATATGAAAAATTCCTCAGATGGCAATATTTTACAAAATATTATACAAGGTAGGGAGTGGCAAAAAAAACAAAAATTACATCATGATAAAATAGTTTTACCACTTGCATTGTTTCATGATGATTATGAAGTTGGGAACCCTTTGGGCAGCCATGCAGGGGTTCACAAACTGGGAGCTACCTACGTTACAGTTCTTTGCTTTCCACCTCATTGCAGAGCAAAACTACAAAATATATTTCTAGCATCACTATGTCATTCAAAGGATAGACAGTATTTTGGTAATAAAATTGTTTTTTCGCCAATAATTACTGAATTGAATTTTCTAAAAAACGAAGGAATTGTCGTAAATGTATCAGGATCTCAAACTAAACTATTTTTTGAGCTAGCTGTTATTTTAGGAGATAATTTGGGCTTGCATTCAATTACTGGCTTTTCTGAATCATTTTCCTGTAATTTTCCCTGTAGAATATGTAAAATACCGAAAGAGCGAATGAAGTATCAAATTTCATGTGATGCACAGCTTAAAAGAACAATGACAGAATATTTACTAGATGTTGACATTGGTAACGTATCGGAAACAGGAATAAAAGGTCCATGTGTTTGGCATAATGTTGATGGTTTTTCAGTTATTGATCATGTAGGAGTAGACGTGATGCACGATTTACTAGAAGGTGTATGCAAATACGATTTAATACTTTTACTTAATATTTATATAAATGATTTAAAATTATTTTCGTTAGACACATTAAATAAAAGAATTACTTCATTTAATTATGGCCCTGATAAAAGTAATAAACCACCAATTATAGCTATTGATCATTTCAAAAAAAATAATATTAAAATGTCTGCTTCGGAAATGTTTTGTTTTATAAGATATTTTGGGCTTCTTGTTGGGGATTTGATTCCGTCTAATGATTGCATATGGGATTTATTTGTACTATTAAGAAAAATCCTTGATATAGTTACGTCTACCACTATTCACAAGGACAGTTGTGATTTGCTGCAGTGTTTGGTTTCAGAACACCACAGGTTATATCTTTTGTATAGTAAAAAAACTTTAACTCCCAAATTTCATTTTTTAACCCATTACGATGAAATGTTGCGAAAATTTGGACCATTAGTTTCTATTTGGTCAATGCGGTATGAAGCAAAACACCGCATTTCTAAATTATGTGCTAATGTATCCAATAGTAGAAAAAATATTTGCAAAACATTGGCAATAAAACACCAATTACTATTAAATGAACCGTTTTTGAAAGGCAGTTTAGATGAGAAGATCAAATTAGGTCAGACAAAACTAGCAAATTTAGATATAGTAAAAAAAATAAAACAAAGCTTTAATTTAATGTATACTGGTGATGATATATTAGAAGTTAATTGGATTGATGTTAATGGAACCAAATACATTAGAAATATAACTCTTACGGTGTTTTTAAGTGAAGATGACGTTATGCCATTGTTTGCATTAATTGAGAAAATATATGTTGAAGTAAATCATAATAGCTATAAGGATATTATTTTTGAGTGTAGTTTATATAAAACTTTGTTTTTTAATGAAAGACTTTACGCTTACGAAGTTGAACCGACTGAAACTATTCGTTTTTATAAGTATGAGTCATTATTTAGCTACTTGCCAAATTGTGTATGTGTTACGCCTAATAATAGGACACACATTGTTGTTAGATAAAACTGATTGTTAATAATTCCGTTATTGTGATGATATTGTTTTGTTACATTAGAAATATAACTGTTACGGTGTTTTAAAATGAAGATGACCTTATGCCATTGTTTGCATTAATTGAGAAAATATATGTTGAAGAAAATCATAATAGCTGTAAGGATATTATTTTTGAGTGTTGTTTATATAAACTTTGTTTTTTAATGAAAGACTAGTCCTGTTAATAATTATTATTCTAATGATGAGTACAGTCACGAGCATGTGTACACTTTTGACATGTTTTGACTCTTGTTCCATAGTATATACGCTTTCAAAGTTGAACCGACTGAAACTATTAGTTTTTATAAGTATGAGTAATTATTTAGCTACTTGCCAAATTGTGTATGTGTTACGCCTCATAATAGGACACATTGTTGTTAGATAAAACTGGTTGTTAATAATTCCGTTATTGTGATGATTTTGTTTTATAATTAACCGCTAAATGTTTAATTATTAGTCTTTATTTTAATAAAATACACCACCAAGTCAAGTCGAACTGACTGAAACTATTCGTTGTAATACAATGGAATGCTATATAATCTACTCGAACCATCGCATATGTTTCCTTAAAAGTTATCCACCAGACCCTTAACCATTTGATGTCATTCAAACAGTACTATTAGTTTCAAACCTAGTCAGGTCTTGATTTGAGTAGATTTTTTTGCAGTCCTGTGTGGATAGAAATCATTATTTAGCTATGTAGTCTAGTGTGATTGATGTGTGTAAGCTAATTCTCTGTTAGCCCATGACTATATGACTAAAAGCAACCATTTAAACCAAGATTCAAAATGATACCATAATAATTTAAAAAGTGAAAAATTAAAAAATATTGCACTAAATCGCTACGTCTTGCATAAACATAGCGGTATGGTATTTATGCATTCTCTGACTCCGGGAATGAATGAGTTTGAATGATAAATGGAAGAAGTGGCTATTTTCGTGCAGTATTTAAAAAAAATACTTTTTTAATTATTATGGTAGCGATTTGAAACTTGGTTTAAATTATTGCTGTTGGTCTGCAGGTTTTGTCATTTTAATCCTTTGTAAAAGTACTCGTGAATTCAAACATCTTTTTGTATGAAACCATCCCTGAAATCGTTAGAAAAAAATCAGCTGATCCGTATACGAACATCTGTTTTTTTCTAACGATTTCAAAGTTGTTTTCATACAAATAGTTGTTTTTTTGATTACCCGAGAAACTTCAGGAGGAGAATAACCAATCTAGTTATTCACCTACTGAAAGTTATCGGGTGATTTTTGTTGTAAACATTTTAAAAACAAATACTATTGAACTCCCTTAAACATTTTTGCACTTGACTGTACCAAATTGTATATGGGTTACGCTTACGCCTAAATAAAAGGGTGCACATTGATGTTAATGTTATTCGTCACATGGTTATTGTTTTTATTAGGTACTTAATACTTAAATAAAAAGAAGATTGTGATGAAATAGTTTTTTATTTTCTATGTAGGTACCTACTCTCTTTGACATTGTCATCAGTATACCAATACTGAACGTAACTAAATGTGCTTATTTTATATTTTTTATTTTATTTTATTTTATTAAAAATTATATTAAATCATTTATTAATAATGGGGCACATGCTTTGTTACGATCAGTACTTAAGTACTGAACAATGTCAATAACCCCTACTGCATCTACCAACAGTATAGTTAGGTGTAAGATGATAATTACCTACCTATGTACATGATATTTTTTACCAGTGCGCAGATTTTCTGGAGCGACTGAATCGGTAAGTAAACAACTTTCTTATAGTAACATGGGTTGAAATATGTCAAAAATTTTGAGACATCATACAAATCAGGCTAATCAATCAGTGTTCGCTAAAGTATGGGAAGTCCAAACATTTTTGACATATTTCACCCATGTTACTATGAGAAAGTTGTTTACTTACCGATTCTGAGTCGCTCCAGACAATTGCGCACTGGTAAAAAAAAATATCCTGTATAGTAGATGCTACATATAGGTATAGTAGATGCTACATATAGGTATAGTAGATGCTACATATAGGTATAGTAGATGCTACATATAGGTGTAGTAGATGCTACATATAGGTATAGTAGATGCTACATATTGGTATAGTAGATACAACAAATATTATAGTAGGTGCAAACTATCTTTACGGTAGGTGAAACAATGTGTATAGTAGATTCGATGATTCTGTATGTTGGTGCAACAGGTCTTTATAGTAGGTAAAACGTATTTTCATAGTAGTAGCAACGTTTCTGTAGTTAGCGCAACAAATCTTTATGGTAACAAGAACTAAAAACCAATGTACATACTACAAAACATATTGTAAATACTACCATATTATCATGTAGAGCCTAATGGAGGTTATGTAAATAAAACAAGATTTTTTTGTTGCAGACAACATAATATTATAGTGTACTGTACAATAACAAATTGTGTCAAAAACTATTTATATCGTAACAAAAACAATAACATTTAACTATAATTGTATAGTAGACCTTACTAACCGTCAGGGTTGTCACATATAGCACTATAAAAATTGTACAGGGTACGAGATATTCTCGTTGGAGTAACAATTTTTTTTTTCAGTGTATAGTCAAATTTAATTAGGTGTTTTCTCATAAACTTTGTACGTAACGTTAATAAACTGATGGTATGTACGACACTGATATATTTTTTCATATAGGGACCATCATTATCATTATCATCATCATCTTAAGGGTCGACTTTATGAATCTCGACACACTGTGTACAGGAGTAAAGGAGCAGGCTCAAAGACACAGACTATTTAAACAACAGTCATCAGTCGTCTTTGTCTAAGGCCACTAGAGCTGTTACTTCTGGACGTTCCCGTAGGTACTCTATGAGAAAACATTTCATTAAACAGCATCCTACGAACTGTTGCAGAAAGGTTCAATGGGGAGTTTTTGAAGCACTGGAATGTCATCCATGTCAAGTCCTTTAACTTAGCTGCAATAAAATTGTTTTTATTATTTTTATATTTATTGCGTTTTTGCGTTTTTGCTGTATACTAACACAGTTGTTAGTAATTATACTCAAATTTTTAATTAAAATTTATTATTTATTATTATTATTATTACACATTTAAATTTGTTAATTTTACTAATACTAGCTGTTACTAACACTCTATTATGGGCTCTGACCAAAATAAATGAATTATTATTATTAAATTTGACTAAATTCTAAAGCTCCGATTTTTTTCTTCCGATACAATTATTCTGACGTAAAACAGAGTCAACCCGCATTAAAATTAACTCATTTACTTTGAGCCTTACTTGTTAATATATATTTGTGTTTTTAAGTATTTTTTACAATATATCTATGTAAATATATTACTTTTAAACGTATTTATATAATATTATGTATGTAATTCTGTCTAACACTTCAGTCACACACATAGGCCCTGTCAGAATCAGAACCAGCGTCGTTGTGGTGAATGTTTGTTTTCAGCATCGCAACGGGGCGGCACAAAGCATGCTTCTAGTTGGATTTCACACACAATTTTCATGTTTCTTGATTGTTGTTTTGTCATCATGTTTCCCAATTTTACTGGACATCCTTTTGTTGTATTTGTGTAATCATTTGTCAATAAATATTTTCTTATTTCTATCCTTCTTTTATGTACAACTTACACCTGACTAATAAAATAGCTATGCCAAAATTGTTTTCACAAAAATTTACTTGATGATTATTATAGACAGTTTATCTTTATCTGCTATTGTTTCGAAGTTAATCGTACTGCTACAGTTATCAAAAAAACACCTTGTATAGCAAGGTAGACCCTCACCCCGCATTAGGTTGCTTTTTCAAAAACGCTCAAAATCCACCAATACTATTTCTCAATTTCACACCTCAAAGAAAAGGAAGCATTCCGTGAATATTTCCTCGAAAAGCAGCCTTATTGCTGCCGAAATTAACTATAACGCATTTAGTCTGTGGCACTTAGCAATATAAATTTTAACCAACGGGTTTTTCGGTTCATTCCTAACAGTGACTCGGGTAGATCAGACGTCAGATCAGACGTAAATTAATGGGATAAAACAATATTTGTGTTAGTGCAAAAATGTCAGAAATGAAAATAATACTGTGGACGATATTACTGTGTGCAGTGATCAACGTGAATGCGTGTAAGTATTACAATTTAGTTTCCAATGTTCAAGTCGTTGATATTTTTTAATTTTTTAACCATACTTTAAAATAACGTATCCTACGTTATTTTCCATCCCCATACTTTACTCTTTTTAATAAAAATAAAGTATAGAAAATACTTTATTTCCGACTAATGTGTGCGTTTGAACGGAATATTCCTGTCGACTTAATTTCTGAACTACTGAATAATACTCAGACTCAGGTGAAGTGTAACGAAACGCAACGCTAATTGCTGAACGCGCTATAAAACAATAAAAAAATATTAGATAGTGCCAAGAGTACAAAGGAATATGTTTTTAAACATTTAAATAAATAAATTTGGAAAATACTTTATTTCTTCTTCAAATCTTTTTTTTATACTAGTTAGTGATAGATTTACTTTAATTTCCAGAAAAGTAGTTGGCAACCCTACTCCAAGCAGGTATCTAATAGGCGACGGGGACACGCTTGTGTGATGCTTCCCCCTCTAGAAACCCGCTAAAGTTGTTTCGATCACACGGCTGGAACCCTTAAAGTTTCTCACCGCCCACAAAACGTTCGGTAACGCTGTGAAGGCCATAGACGGTCACCAGCAATCTCTTTTCAAAAAAAGAAGTTTGATAATTTAATTTACGCTATTAATTAAAATGATTCCTATTTAATAAGGTAAGGTTAATAAGAATGCCTCCTTTGATGACAATGATAAAACATTGTTTTAATGAAAATTACATAAACACAATAATGATCTAATAGTTGCAACACAAAGTAGCTAGCAGCAATATGCACATATCTTCTTTTTTAGCAAACCCATTGAGTATTTTTAGCGATTAGCTGAGATGCGATAGCTATGTGTAAATATTTTAAATGTTATTTTACATAAATAACACTAAAAATGTCGGGTATCTCATATGTGTTGAAACTTTCACAAGAATCAATCCCTGCAAGTGGTACAGTTGTAGTTGCTGTCCTGTATTTTTTGCAGTGCAAATCATATCTCTTTCAGAACACAGATTTTGTGAAAAAGTATTAAATCCATTATTCATTAAAAACATTTTTCAACACTTCAAAATCAGAACAGATTATTGTATACAAGATAATCCTCAATGGTTTCTATTTCAGATAAGTCTTGCACTACGCCAGATGGAGAAGATGGGGAGTGCAAGTCAATCTTCGAATGTCCTATATTGTACAATTTAGCTAATACACCAAACAAAACTGAACGCCAAGTACAATACTTACTTGGATTTAAATGCCCGGGTGACCGAGTAAGTTTCCTATATTAATTTAACCTACGTGCTCTGAGGAGCTCGATGACGCAGTGGTCAACGCGCCCTGTCTGCGATTGCTAAGGTTTTTTTTTTTTAATACTTAGCTCGGCAAATGACTCCATCCCAACTATCGCAAACGCCGGCCATCGGCGTAATAAAAAAATATGATTACAAGCTCCTCCGTGCTTCGGAAGGCACGTGAAGCCGTTGGTCCCGGTCCACATTAGCAGTCGTTAACGTTATGAATAATTAGTAAAGTAAAGTAGATTAATGTGTAAAGTTAGCAATATTTTTGTGTAATTTAGATTTCTTCAGATAATAAGTAAAGAATGCTGTGTAAGCTATTATAGGCCAGCACATGATATGTCATTTTAAAAGGCAATGATTTGCTACCGGTTTTATGTGTTTGGTTATCTATACTACTAGATATATAAATCTGTAGGCTCTGTGTGTACTTGCAATTTTTCTGACCAATTTTGGGATAAATATTCATTTTATGAATCACTGACGCCAATTCTATAATTTTTGAAATTTTTGTCTGTCTGTCTGTCTGTACGTCCACTTTTAACTCAAGAACGGCTCGACCGATCTTGATGAAAATTTGTATGTAGTATATATTTGTATGTAACATGCGATTGTGCAAATGATAGGCTATAATTATATGATGATGGTAAACCTAATAATTATTTTGATTAACATTCATTGACCCATTATTTTCGCACAACGAAGCGGGCTGGTGACGGCTAGTAAGCTTATAATCTTATCTAAGTATTTTAGCCACCTTCATTCCGATCACTGTTGATGAGACATTCTTTCATAATGTCTTATATTATCATCATCATCATTATCATCAGCCTATACTAGTCCACTGCTGGAACATAGGCCTCTCAAGTGCACGCCCCTGAGCACGATCCGCGGCTACTCCCACCCAGCTTTTGCCATAATATTATGTTAATTAATGAAAATTTCCTGTGTGGTGCCGGGGATATAGAATTGCACCACCCCATCTCTTCCCGTAGGTGTCGTAAAAGCCGACTAAGGGACCATTCCAGAGGATGGGCAGCAGCATCTCCCTGAGGTTAAGTCTCAACTTACTGCGATCGCCAACCCTGCCAAGCGTGGCGATTACGGCAAATACCTCTCATATCCTTGGGGGAGGCCTTTGTCCAGCAGTGGACGTCTTTTGGCTGAGATGAGATGATAATGAAAAAGTAATCAAATCGTCCATGAATTTAACTTATGTTTCGTCCACAGCTCATCTTTTGCTGCCGAAAACCAAAACCAAAACCAAAACCAAAAGGACAGTCATGTTACACCCCCGACGGAATACGAGGAAACTGTGTACCGCACCAAAACTGTGCTCAGATATTGAACTATACCAATAAATTCATAAAGGACTCGTTGTAAGTATACAAAAGCACTGCCACAATTTATTAAAGCGTTTCAACGTTCAAACCGAAAACGTGAAAATAAGGCAAGCAAAAAAACATGGTAAGTAAACATACGATCCTATTAATATTATAAACGCGATAGTATGTTTGTGTGTTTGTTACTCTTTCACGTAAAAACTACTGAATGGATTTGGATGAAATTCGGCATGCAGATAGTTTATAACCGGGAATAACACATAGGATACTTTTTATCCCAATATTACCACGGGAACGGGAACCACGCGGGTGAAACCGTGAATCACGCGGATGAAACCGCGAGCGGCCACTGGTATAATATAATTTAAAAAAAAAAGAGTGATACAATTTACAAACTTGAATTAGGAAGATTCCCGTACATACAGGTTATCGACCCTCCACCCCAAACAATGGTCAGGAAAATAGGTACCTATGATTAATCGTTACAATCGGTTTTAGGGTTCCGTACCCAAAGGGTAAAACGGGAAGGGTCCCGTTTACCCTTTGGAATTACTAAGACTCCGCTGTCCGTTCCGTCTGTCTGTCTGTCTGACCGTCTGTCACTATAACAACAAATACTAAAAACAGAACAAAATAAATATTAAAGGAGGTTCCCATACAACAAACGTGATTATTTTGCTCGTTATTGCTCGATATTGATAACAGCAACAGGTAGACGCTTGAAATTTTCACTTTAAAAATAAATAATTAAATTAAAATAAAACAAATATTTAAGGGGGGCTCCCATACAAAAAACGTGTTTTTTTTTGCTGGTTTTTGCTCGATATTGATAACGGCAACAGGTAGACGCTTGAAATATTCACAGAATATTGAGTTTATATTATTCACTTTAAAAATAAATTATTAAATTAAAATAAAATTAATATTTAAGTGGGGCTCCCATACAACAGACATGATTTTTTGAAGTTTTTATAGATAATGGTACGGAACCCTTCGTGCGCGAGTCCGACTCGCACTTAGCCGGTTTTTTTATTTTCAAGGAAGACGATAAAGCCACAATAAGTGTACAAAAGTAATTTAAATAACGGAAGTATTCATGTTTATAATTAATTTATTGCATGGCTCACAATGCCAAACTTTTGAAAAATTATACATACATTAATCTTTTGATATTATAATATAATTTGAATATAATAATTGAATAAATATATAAGTGCGAACTTTGTCGTGTTGGCTGTGTGTAAGCTGGTAGATCTGCTGAAGCAAGAGAAATTTAATGTAAAACAATAATCGATACATTTTATTAATATTAATAAGTTTTTTATTTTATTGGATAGGTGTCAGAAGTTGTTCCGTTGCATTGCAAGGTAATCAAGCGGTTTTAATTTGACTGCCTCTGTGGTCTAGTGGCTAAGACCACCGGTTTAGACCCAGAGGTCCCGGGTTCGATTCCCAGCAGTGGGCATGTGTAGGTGTACTCGGTTTGGTTGGTGGCAGGGCTTGTTAGTCCGCCTGGCTAGCTACCACCATCTTATCTAAATATGTCGCTATAACAACAATCTTTGTAGCATTGTTGTGTTCCGGCAGCTAGAGATAAGATAGCCAGTGCCTCACTAGTTGAGGTTCCCGGGTGAAGTGCGCTTCCATCATTGGCTTTATCATCACTTTACATCAGGTGAGATCAAAGCACTGTGCTTACCCGTAAAATATTTAAAAAAAAAATCTTTTAGGGTTGTTTTTAGACTATTGTTATTCATATTAAGTATTTGGTACTTATCATTAGAAATACGGTAAAAAAATGGCCCAGAGTAGTTTACTTGGCGTCGAGCGAAGGTAAAGTTAGAAAGGAGGATAGTTGTGCGAAGGCTCCTTGTGTGTGTTTCATACAGAGAGAAAGAGTAGAGATGGGTCGATTGTAAGGTTGCCAGATCGGAACTTACCGAGTCCGGAACAATTCCATGTCGGGCCATGGCTATGAATATGTAAAAATAAAAAAAATATGTAAATATAAATTACGGAATATTTAATTTTATATTTGTATTTATTAGGAAAATTCATTTTATTTTTAAATGTATACGTTTATTAGTCCAGTTAAAAGATATAAATTTAGAACAGTTGTTATTTTTTTTATTTAATTTTTTCGGAATCCGGGACAATAGATCAAATTACTGGACACGAGACAATACGTAAAATTCCGGGACAATCCCGGAAATCCCGGACATCTGGCAACCTTAGTCGATTGTCTTGTGGTGTCGAAAGATTGAGTTATGATCAAATTTGCCTCCTCATAAAACTTACACGTTGGGTATTTCTAGGTAGTAACAGTGACATAGGGTAGAAAAGAAATACTTACTTTCCTTTTCTTTGGTTGGAAAGTAAGTATTTCTTTGCGTACGTAAAACTGCTACGAAATAGATTGATACCAACAACAGTTTATTGTCGTTCAAATTCAATCGCGATGTGAGCACTCAAATAAGACTGTCTAGACTAAAGTCTACTTGAACTGACTAACTGTGTCTGTGTACGGTGTGTGTAAACCACAATTATTCCGCAGATGTCCAGGTCAAGGGATAGTTTGTTGTGGCGAGACTCCCCGACCTAAGATCAAAAGGGGAGTATGCAAGGCGTCAGCGTTCCCTCCCGACCCTGCCTCGGGATGCTGCGGCGAACAAGTAGCTGTAGAAAACAAGATAACAGGTAAATATTCCAGCACTCATTATACCTACTCCAATATATAATGTTATTTGAATTATGAATTCAGAATTTCTTCAATGTCTTATGAACAATTTTACCGCTTTGTGTAAGACGGAACATTGAATACATTGTACTATTTCTTAAGATAATCAGAAGTACACTAAATTGTCAACATTGTCAGTTGTGTACAACATCTATGTACCACTTAGTTTGCAAATAAAAGTTTGAGTTTGAGTTTGAGTTTGAGTCCTGATTTGCTAAGCAAAATTACTTTTAAAAGGGAGCACCCCGTAACAATAAATTCATACAGACTTCGAGTATTAAGCATCCCTCCTATTTACACGGCAAACGACAGGTGTTAGAGCAGTTTTCTAGTAAGAGCTAGTATGTATGTTAATAGTGCTAATACTAACATAGACGTATTTTACGATAGTATCAATAGCATAAAAAAGGCGCTTAGCAGTTGCTGACGAAATATTGACGATAAAAAAAAAATATTATTATGTTAAGTTTAGTTTCACTATAACTGTATGTATTTGGTGTGTGTATGTGGTAGCTTTTCAATAGCTCATACGGAGGAATAATTTTTGTTGTTATTTTTTACGTAAGCTTTAAGCCTTTAGCCTATCCTAAAACAAATAAATAAATAAATAAATAAGCCTAGTTCTGCGAATATTTTTTTTTACACCCTATACGCCATATATCCGACAAACAATTGAATTTCTATTGTGTCTGGGACCCGCGGTGTTCAACCTGTTAATATCCTCATATATTTATTTACTTAAGTATTTAAGTATGTAATCTTTATTGCACAATAAGATTATATAAAGTAAAAAAGGCGGACTTAATGCTAAATGGCATTCTCTACCAGTCGACCTAAGGGCAAGGCAGAAAAATTGGTAAGAGGTGTGACAAAAAACGCGTAATATACTACATAAATTTATAAGAACTGATATACCGTACATATAAATCAAAAACACTAGTAGTAGTAGTTACTCGCGTCCGTAGTTTTGCCCTTGAGACCCTACACGTGACCCCTGGGTGGTGCTAAATGAGTGACACTGACTGAGTGGTAGAGCCGCGCTGCGTTGCAGCACGCATTTGGGCCAGCTCGCCCGGCGTAATGCCACCCTCTTACGAATATTCGGCGTGAAATAATGGCACCTGGTGCTATTGTGTTTCGTCCGGCGAGTGAGAGTAAAACTCGACCTTGGACGATAGGGAAAACTCTCCACCAACCATACCGCATTGCGCTAGTTCAATGCCAAACGTTCGGTTCCTACAAAGGTCAGTTCGTATGGCTCTTTTTTCCCTTGATATCCATAAGTCGAGTGGGCCTGATGCAGTTCCTCCCATTTTGTTCGGACGTGTGCTCCTGAGTTGGCGCCGGTTCTAACCCGCCTTTTCCGCTCTCTTACACTACTGGCCATCACCTCTTTGCACTCCATAGTAATGGAGTCCATTACAAACTGCCAGCTCTTAAGGTACCTAGAAGAGAATCAGCTACTAAGTGATCACCAGTATGGTTTTCGTCGCGGTCGTTCGGCTGGTGATCTTTTAGTGTACCTTACTCACCGATGGATGGAGGCAGTCGAGAGTAAAGGGGAGGCACTGGCAGTTAGCTTGGTCGTAGCAAAAGCCTTTGACAGGGTATCAGGGTATCAGGGCACAGGGCTCTTCTCTCTAAGCTTCCATCATACGGGCTTTTTGAGAAATTGTGTTCGTGGGTCGCCAGTTTTCTTTCTGGGCGTAGCATCAAAGTCGTAATCGAAGGTTCGTACTCTGACATGAAGCCCGTGAATGCTGGAGTCCCGCAGGGGTGTCTGTTATTCCCTACTCTGTTTCTTCTGCATATCAATGACATGTTGCATAACAACGGCATTCATTGCTATGCGGACAACAGTACTGGGGATACGCTCTACATCGGACGAGCTAATATTTCTAAAATAAAAAGGAATAAACTTGTAACTGACACCGAGAACATGTTAAGTCATAAGTCATGTTTCGAATTGGAGCCGACGTAACCTAGTCCACTTTAACCCCTCCAAAACACAAGTTTGCGCATTTATCGGAAAAGAACATCCCTTCGTCGTACCTCTGAACTTTGAGGTAGCTCTCCTTGATACCAACCCGACTATTGGAATCCTTGTCGTCGATATTTTGAGTGACGTTCAGTTTCAGGGTCATGAAGGTAAAGCTAAATAACCTTCGAAAAAGCTGGGTGTGCTTAATAGAGCGGGTCAGTATTTCATGTCGGCCCACCGCTTACAACTGTTCAAAGCACAGGTCTGGCCGCATATGGAATAATGCTCCCATCTTTGGGATGGAGCACCCCAGTATCAACTCCTTCCATTTGACCGCATTCAACGAAGAGCTGCTCGAATTGTCGACGACGTGGTCATTTTAGGTCGGCTCGATCCACTGGCTCTTCGGAGAGACGTTGCGTCTCTCTGTATCTTGTAACGCATATATCATGGGGAGTGTTCTGAAGAATTGTTCGGCTCGATCCCTGCTGCTGATTTCCTTCACCGCACTACAAGCAATCGGCTGTCATTCCATCCACATCACCTTGATGGATGGCGATCTACTACTGTGCGTTTTTCACGAAATTTCTTGCCTCGAACTTCAGTGTTGTGGAACCAGCTCTCGGCGGCGGTATTTCCGGACCGTTACGACGATCTTCAATAAACGAGCCTATTCCTTCCTTAAAGGCCGACAACACGTCTGCGATTCCTTTGGTTTTGCGGGTGTTCACGGGCGGCGGTGATTACTCTCTATCAGGCGACTCGCCTCCTCATTTGCCTCCATCGTTTATTTAAAAAAAAGAACAAATGTTTGGTGCTAAATGTAGAAGCAAAATCACAGGCAAAACTCTACACACGGCAAACGGGGATGCGGGCACAACTAGTGGTTGATTAGTTTCCACGCACTGCCCAAATCATAGGGAGCTCATGCCACAGCTGCCGAACTACTAATTTCTATCCTATTCTACATTACATAAGAATTAATTTCCAGGTGGAAACGTAGCAAGCATAGACGAGTATCCATGGTTGGGTATAATAAATTATAAGAATGGAAACCAGCTGTGTGGCGGTTCTCTGATCAGCAGTAGATACGTACTGACTGCGGCGCACTGCGTATATGAACAGACACGCAACAGTCCGTAAGTAGCAACGTTGCAGATAGTCTTCTTTAACCTGTAGTATTGGCCAATGGCAGGAGTCCCAAAATAACGGCGCCGTCCTATTTTCCCTTATGAGTTTCACCCATTTCCTAGAAGTACATGACAGTCCTTGTCAAAAATTGGCAATACCAACATAATTGCATCTGCGAGCTCATGGCAATTTTCTTGAAATTACTTGAAAGAAAAAATATATAAACAGATGTTAAAGGGCGCGACACGGACTTCTTTTTCTTTTTTATAGGTAAGCATAGTGACGTCATCTCATCTCACCTGATGTTAAGTGATAATTTGATCCATGGTGGAAACGTATTTCACCAGGAATCAGAAGTCGAAAGCCAGGCTTACAAACAAGCCTATCACCTATCACCAACCAAACCGAGTACAGAAACATGTACTCCCGCTGGGAATAAAACTCAGGACCTTTGAGTTTAAGACCGGTGGTCCACCACCATGGTAGTGGTGGAAAACCACTGGACCACAGAGGCAGTCTTTAAATGCCAAAGATCTATCAACTTGAGGTTCCGTACAGAGCTTCGCTGATGTCCCCTAAAACGTAGCACATGGAAATACTCATCATATTAACAACTTTCAGCGTCAACGTCACTTTTGGAGAACACGACACGGCTCATGATAGAGACTGCGAGTACATAACTGACTGTGCGGACGATCCGGTCACGATATCAATCGAGGATATAATCATTCATCCGGAGTACAACCCTACCGACCCATACTTTAGAAACGACATAGCCTTGGTTCGATTGGCACAAGCAGCACCTTACACAGGTACCTTGTTTTCAACTTAATACTCATATCAATTTCTGCCGCCATGTAGCAAGTCCTGTCATTACTGGACCGATGCTAAGATCCGGTTTAAAAGGCGCAAAATTCAGCAAATTTATTGTGCAGTGCGTGCAGTGCGTCTTTGTGTATTACCTGCAAGGGTACTAAAATCCGAAAAAAGCAAATATTTACCAAGATTGCCTCTGCAATCAATCTGCCGCATCATACCTATTTCTGCCGCCACGCATCATTGTTGTCCAGTAAACTCACTTGGCATAGGGGCATAATTTACTAAGCCTTTACTATGGTAAACAACACGCGAGTTACACCCATGGCGTGGCAATCTGCTAACCGCAACCTAAAACACAAATTCATAATTTTGCGTCTCGTCGGTAATCATCAGTCGAAATGAAAGAAGACTGTAAAGCGAAGAAATATGATAGTAAACTCTACACGATACAATAAGGTATGGGATAACTGTCTCGTAAAAAAGAAGTCTAACGTAAACCAAATTTTTTCCAGAGTTTATCCGGCCAATATGCCTGCCGTCAACAGCAGAAGACATCGTCGAAAACCTACCGAAAAACATAAAACTGACTGCTGCGGGGTGGGGAGCAACAGATGAAAAACACCCTACCACCAGCTTAAAAATGAAAGTCACTTTGCCACTCGTGGACCAACGGGTAATTAAAAGAAAATGTTATATCATTAGTTTGGAAATTGCGTTTAAGGTCGTTTAATAAGCATTTACCGTAACTGAATTTAACCTTACAAGCTGGAAAGAGTGAACTAGAATGGAGGTATACTCCCACTCAACAGTAGCTGCCCCTCTGTTTTGGTATATTTAACAAGTCTTCAATTGATGCGTCAATAAAGTCTTAACTCTTAGGAATTTATAGTCTGACGACCTGAACTACATGTTTCCATTACGTATTATCCCTGTTACCTGGATTCCGCGAAATCTCGCGATCTTCATAAAAATATATTGTGCCACGGAACTGACAATTCTTATTATTTTCTTTATTCCTTAGGAATGCAGCAGAGTATACCACTCTCTGAAACCACCGATTGTTTTGTGGAGCTACCAGCTGTGCGCGGGTGGTGAAAAGCTAAAGGACACTTGCACGGGCGATTCCGGTGGGCCCCTGATGTACGACTCTGGCAATCAATACCAAGTCATCGGCATCGTCAGTTTCGGCACCACGGAATGCGGCACTGAAAATACGCCCGGCGTCTACACCAAAGTATCCGCCTACAACACTTGGATTCGCCGGAACATCATGCCCTAGAATGTACAGAAAAATACACTATATTTCATTAAGACTCTCTAGTAGTATGACTTACACATCTCTATGTGTAAGTCATGCATAATATGAGACTCGTTTCTATTTTACCTTATAATATAAGTTTAGTTAGACTGTAATAATATGAGACCGCTCTGCCAATTTAAATTGCCAAATTAGTCAAATACAGCTTATATGCAATTTGAGCTGCAAATGTCTTTTATTACGTTGTACATTTAGGCATGCATATTTGTACGTTTATTTTATTGGTCTGATATTTGTCAGGTCTCAAGAGCACGCAAGATTTTGAATAACATAATAAATACATTTAAGATAAATCTAGTCCTTTTTTCTAATTTACCCTCTTATATTAGCACTTAATTTAATAACCTGAAGATATGTGTTGCTGTTATGGCAACCTACGTTAACATTCTAGGAAATGCAGACATCCCCCTTCATATCAGCTTTATTTAACCTGAGAAGTGATAACCAATTTGAATTATTATAGTTATAATATCTGATTTTATTTATTTTATTTGTATGTGTCTTACAATGTCAATGCGAGCTTGACGATGTCAGATAATGATTACCATCAGGTACCGTTTGATTCGAATAAAAACATGAAAGACAACTACGAGGTTCCTTAATGTTTTACGTATTTACGGCGGTCCACTAATGCTAGTAAAAAGTAATATAAACACAAAGAACGCAACGATATTGTAGAGCTTTTAGTGGAGTGTTACATTGAGAGATAACTATCGTGTGTGAACTCTTCAATAGATTTATGTGTAATTGTCAAGTCATGTAAAAAGCGTATCCACAATAAAAATGAGTTTAACATTGAAATGAAGAACTTTTACGGATCTACTCGCATTTATTTTACACATTACTGCAAATGGTTCGAAACGTCAGGATAAACCTTAATAATCAATGTGTAGTGTTCGCGTAAACTTTAGAAAACAATATGAGTTTAACATCTTCGTACTAGGAGGCCTAGAGTGTTATTTTTGACATACGATCGATCACGTTAACTAAAACGACATTTTTTATGGCAAAATTTTAATTCTTCTCGTTTGTCGCCAGGAGGCGCTGCTTCAATGCCATACTAATTTTCGTTTTCGTAAACGTAATCGAATGAATACGGATAGCAAAGAAAACTCACACTAAGAACTCAGGTTAATAAAGCGGCTGATTAAACGAATTTTACAATTTATATCTAAAGTCGAAGAATCTTTATCTAAAACCACAAAATTATTATTATCATACATTAAGGACAAAGGGAGGAGTCAATCAACTCCTGACACGGCTAATTTTAATGTCAAATTGGCTACTGGAGGTAAAGAGGCAACAAAATTACTTTTGAAAACAAAAGCACATCAGTCTTTGTGCGTAACGATGGCAATTTTGCTTAAAAACCTGCTGAGTCGTATGTTAATTATTCTCTATCATTTAATCATCTAACTACAACTGAAGTAAGCAAGAAACTCGCAGGACTGGACATCAATAAGGGAGCTGGGCCCTGTACTTTACAGACGACAAGTGAAAGGTGACAGGTGACAATATAGTATTTTACAATTTCCTGTGATTTAAAAATTACGGGTGACAAAATTGTAATGGTGGGAAACTGACATATTTGTCGAAATGTCATAACAATTTTACATATATCTGTTCTATCAACACTTGAAAGGTGACAGGTGACAATTTGTCATGAAAAACTTGTAAAATTTGCTATATAGTACAAGCCACTGTACTGACAAGTTGACAAATTTGTAGATATGTCACAACTATCTGACATAGTAGGGTACAGGGCAATGTCGAGAATCGAAGCATAAAAGATAAATGCGCTTTAAACAAGTTTGGTTTGATTGGGTGATCGCGAATTTACTTCCTGCTTGCTGCTTCCAACCATTAAAAACCCATTGGTACCTAGGACAGGATACTTCTTAGCTAGCATGATATGTAAACAATCAATTTACCATAGTCCTTTTGATCCAATTTTGCCATGTAACTGTATCTATAAGATAAGATAAGATAAATAAACTTTATTGTACACCAAACAAAACATTTGACGAACCGTGTAGGTACTCATTTGTGATTCAAATCTACTTGGTACTTCAAGGAGATTAGCGCCTGCTTCCATCGATCTTTCGGCTCCACCGTCAATATGTCTTTGGTATTGTATACCTTTACTTCAAAGTAAACACCACCGTTTCTTTGGGCGGTGCGTCACAGATAGCCGTCGGCGACACGACGTGACAGCGACGACTGCAAGGGCTGACTCTTGCTGCCTCGTCGTCGAGCCACCGCTTCTTCCTCGCTGTCTGAGTCAATTAGCCACCCAGTTTGAGTTTGTTACAGCCGGTGCACGTGATTTTTTGATGTTGGCGTCTTTCTTTTGCGTTCGGTCTTTTTCGGCACTTTCTTGGAACTAAAAAAGAATTAACAGGGTATAATTAAACGACCAACGATACTAAACATAATACATAATAAATAACATAACGATACATACACATACATCCTATTATAACTCTTTAAATATTAATTATAGAGTAGGTACCGCAAGATTACAAGTTGAATAACCTAATTGATGTAAATGTAACTTTACAACACTTCATAGCTGATATAAAAGAATCTTTCAAAACTTAAAACTCTACCAGAATAAGAATAAGTGCAAATAAATATGTTTCATACATACGTTACTTTGGAAGTTGTTTCCTCATCGCTGTCCGAATTGACGAAATCTTCCACGGTTTTTCTGGCGCCTTTGCTGCGCTTATTGGAGTATTCTGAGTCCGTCCTGAAAGTTATTATTACAAACATTATATGGAGATAACAATAAATTAAGATAAAATTTTCTCTCGAATGATTTTTCGATTACATAAAAATTATTTCCGTTTTATGTTTGAAACTTAAATTGGACAGAGGGCTGAGTGTAAGTTTTTAAATATGCAAACATTACCATCGCGTTTTAGTTAAGTTTGACAGATATAATCATAATGGTAAGGTAATTAGAGCAAAAATTATAACTGTTGACGCAAGCACGATAGTAACTTTACACCACATTTACAAACATACCTTGGGATACCTATCTGATTAGTAGTTAGTAGATTCACCACTTAGAAAATCATTTAGTAAAATAACAACTTACGAACATTATTTCAATAGCATGGATCCTCGTTTTGCTGGTGTGAGTTGTACGGTGAGCTTGCGGTGATGGCAGAGCAGCTGGCTGATGGTCAGCGTCTGAGTGGGTGGGGCGCGGGGGCGGCAGAGTGCTCTCGCAGAGAGAGGATGGACTGGCGCTGGCGAACCGCTGGTGACGGAGAAGCAGTCTTCGCTGATAGTGACGGAGCACAAGAATTTGTGGCACTTATTGATCGGAAATCGTATTAAGTAGGTTATTTTTGCTGAATCTGTGATGTGTGGAGTCAAACTGGTTCCTAACTAATTCTTTTATTGGATGAAAACAGGGCTTTTATAGTAACGTTTCCTTTGTTCATAGAACAAAGAAAAGTATAAATTCCTAGTTCTAAGTATCCGATCACGTGTTTACACGTTTACCATATATAGAACACATGTTGATTTATTATAACAAACAGTATTGTCTTTGCGAGTTATGGTTAAGGTTGCCAACTATTTTTCAGGAAATTAAAGTAAATCTATCACTAACTAGTATAAAAAAAGGATTTGAAGAAAAAATAAAGTATTATTAAAAATTTATTTATTTAAATGTTTAAAAACATATTCCTTTGTACTCTTGGCACTACTTATCTAATATTTTTTATTGTTTTATAGCGCGTTCAGAAATTGGCGTAGCGTTTCGTTTCACTTCTGCTGAGTCTGAGTATTATTCAGTAGTTCAGAAATTAAGTCAACAGAAATATTCCGTTCAAACGCACGGAAATATATTAAATTGCTATGGTGTGTAGTATATTTACCTCCTAGTTATAAAGATGACCAATATTTAAATGTTTTGACATGCATTGAAAATGTTATTTGTTTGTATCCTGACTTGAAAATGTTGTTAGTAGGGGATGTTAATTTGAATTCATGCAGCGCAAATGTAAAAATGCAATTTGACATTTTTTGTGTATTTTGTGGACTACATGTGTTAAATAACCGTGGCGGTATGTTAGATCTGGTGTTGACTGATCTCGTTTCCGATCAGGTGATAGTATCGGTTAATACTGATCCTTTGGTGGCAATCGATGATTATCACCCTTTTCTCGACGTAATTATAAGGCTAAAGAGCGGGGCAGAGCCTCAGCCACAGCTTCCTCACCCACCGGGTCCTAGTCAGGGCGCCTGTCCTGACTGGAATTGGCACAAAGCGGATTTTCAGGTGTTGTACGTCGCTCTGGCCACAATCGATTGGTCTGATTTATACAAAATCAAAGATGTAGACACTGCCTTAAAAATATTTTATGACCACATATATGAATGTATAAATTGAAATGTACCGCTTAAATGTAACTCACCGAGTAAATATCTAAAATGGTTTTCAAGAGAAATTATAAAGAATTTAAAAAGTAAGCATTTTTATCTAAAACAATATAAATTAGAGGGTTATTCAATAAGGAATTATATCGGTACTATAGGTGGAATGCAAAACACCTAATTAAAAATGCCTATCAGCTGCATATACGTACTATTCAATAAAATATTATTGACGAACCAGTAAAATTTTGGGAATATGTAAAGGATAACAAGAAAGACAGAAGGCGTGTAGATTATTTTACCAATGGCACTGAAGATGGCATGTTAACCGGGCAGTAAGTATCTTGATTTATACTCTTAACCCATCAATTTCTTAATTTTTATAATATTTGATCTATTTAATAAAGTATTATTCTTTCTGACATTTATCACATTTTTTAATGACTTTTTTGTTTATAATTTATTTTTATACCTGACGTGATTTTTTTTTTTTATTATGATTAATTTTATTTATTTGTATTTTATTATTGATTTGAATTGATTTAATTTTAATTTTGTATTGTTAATTTTAATTGTATGACTTGTCTGTGTCTCGGAACAAACTGTAAGCAGGCATGTTAATTGAAATATATAAATAAACAAATTAGTCGGAAATAAAGTATTTTCCATACTTTATTTTTATTAAAAAGAATAAAGTATGGGGATGGAAAATAACGTAGGATACGTTATTTTAAAGTATGGTTTGAAATTATGGTGCACTCTACTACAATCTTCAGGGGGTGAAAAACCATTTTATTACAATTTGTATGTTTATTATTTGAAAAATCCTCAGTTTAATGGAAAATGATAGTGAAAATAATAATTTAACGAAATGTTTGTTGTTATTTTAATATTAAATATTTCATTTGACGGAGTACCATAATAAATTTAGTTCCAAATTATCTATTAAAATATAATGTTTTAAAATATAAACACGTAACGGTTTAGAACCACTGACATCGTATTGCAGTTGCAGCATATTATTTAAGCAATGCATGTACGTGCTATTTATCAATGACACAGTCTGAACCGTGACACAATGAACTTGCAATTAAAGCCATAGTTTTGCCGACAGCGTAAGTGAACAGTGCAGTGCAGGTCTTGAGTAAAACCGAAAACTGGATAGATGGACGTAAAGTATTTTCCATACTTTATTTTTATTAAAAAGAATAAAGTATGGGGATGGAAAATATCGTAGGATACGTTATTTTAAAGTATGGTTAGCAACCCTACTTACAACATACCAAACCGATTACAATAAAATGTACTCCCCATTGGGATCCAAACTTACTGGATCTATGACCGGTCGTCTATCTAACCACTAGACTACAGCACAGACACGGTCACTTATTTCCACTTTCTTCTTTAAGTTTCTCATTTCTGCGTATTTGAGTCGTGGGAGGAATCCTATGTTCTTTAAGCAGCTGAGATGTAAAGGATGGTATTGCTGCAGCGTAAGTATGTAAAACTCACGCGTTTCCTGATTCCTACACGTGTGAAGAGACAGATATTTACCCTTGATAAGTTTGGCTTTTATTAAGAACAAACACAAGTCGTGTAGCCCACGTGAGCAAAGCCGCGAGCAAAAGCTGGTACCTAATATATATATCTATAAATAGTTATCTGCGCCTATTAAACATTTCTTAAAACAATAATCTAACACTGCTGTTACACGATATAATACTGTTAGATTCATGGGATCAAGAAATTTTAAGTAAGCTTATTATAATAAAATAAAATAAAGTGGTTTACGACAAATGGCAGTAGGCGCTTAAGTCAATGTACACGAAGTAATCTCAGTTGCAAACAAAATGCTTTCAGTTTATGGGTAGTCCTCATTTCCTTCAGCCCGCTATATCTACCTACCTTTTTAAAAGATGCACGCATTCTTTTAGTGATTGCTAAACTGTTATATATTTAATAATCTCGCCACACATACTTTTGTATATGTGGCGAGATTCGACTTGTAATGTTTTAAATTAAAATAGGTGTAACGAAATCAGACTCATTTTTAGGTGTGATGAGATTCTACAATGACCAATATGGAACAAACCTTTTTGATCTATTTTAAGCATTTTTATGTGAAACGAGATTTGACTTGTAATGTTTTAAATTAAAATAGGTGTAACGAAATTCGACTCATTTTAAGGGTTGATGAGATTCTACAATTACCAATGTGGAACAAACCTTTTTGATCTATTTTAAGCATTTGAATGTGTGACGAGATTAGACTTGTAGTGTTTTAAATTAAAATAGGTGTAACGAAATTCGACTCATTTTAGGTGTGATGAGATTATAGGTACTATGTATGACTAATGTGGAACAACCTAGTTTGATCTATTCTAAGCATTTGTATAAGGAAAAACACACCCAAAAAGGGAAATTTTAATGTTGAAAATATTTGGTAATATAGAATGTATTCAGGAAAACTCATTAATTAGTTACAGATATAGAAAACCAACGTTATTATTTAAACAATAAGGATGTTTATTATTTTAAACAACATTAGTAATAATTCCTGATAAGGCAATGCGATGGTACAAACAGGAATGAGTTTAACCTATGGCATTGGATATCCCAATTACCTTACGTCAGTATGCACAATCTACTGTGACACAATAAAGCTTTGGGAGTAATACTTCTTTGCAGAAGTTCGGCTAAACGACCTAGCCGTGTAAAATGTATGCCTTGGATACTCTTCACTAGTGAAGATAGTTTAGATAAGATAATTTAAGATAGGATAATTTATGGCTGTATAAAAAACTTAGCGTAGATACAAAAGACTCATGTTAAGTAATTGCGGTTATTGTATATAATAATATGTATTACGTTATACCTATGCTAAGCAAACAATATTGCCTGTGTAGGTATCTATCAACAACAGAACGTCAGTGCTTATTCCACAATAAAACATTTAGTGCCTTACAAATAAACAAAGAATAAGGTCCAAATGGTTATTCCGTGTTTTGTCTCTTTCACTCTAATTTGAAATGACGTTTACATGACAGGAACAAAACGCGGAGTAACTATTCGGACCTTATTCTTTATTTATTTATAAGGCACTATCACAATAATAATGACTAACTACACTGGCCTGCAAAAATAAGTACTACACTTTTAATATTTATTTATTTTCTAAACTATAGAAGTTAGAGATTTTTAAATAAAAAACGTTTTGCAGCAATTTTTATCAGCTTTCTTTGAAACTAAAGTAAATTATACAGTAGTAACATTTTCCTTTTTGTTTCGAAAGTATATCTTGTGTACTTAAAAAGTTATTGCAATTTTAAAAGTGTGATACTTAATTTTGCAGGCCAGTGTATTTTAAATGCGAAACTGGAAAGTACTCGAATAATACTATTAATTGCTCTACTTAATTAGCATTTTCTACATGGTCTTAAATTGTGTAATTACAAATTAATAATAAGTTCTCTGTGTCATCATATGTTTTCCCTTTAGCCACTCTTTTTTACATTGTACTTTGTTCAAGGGGTAAATACATAAAAAAAAGTTTATTCTTGTTCAGAAAACTACTCAGATGACAAAAGAATCTGTGCGTGTTTGATCTTCTGAATCGTTCAGTAGAACAGACAATATCTGCACGTCTTCGGCTGGTTTCGAGCGCAGTGTTAAAGGGCATTAATGTGAAAGCATCAATCAAAAAAGGAACTACCAAAAAAAATCTTTTTGATATAAAACATCTTTCCGCTCGCATTCTATATATACAATTTATGGAAGTGATGTCGTGAAATGTGACGGAAGTAGGTGTAACAGTGTGACAGGATGTCGGGGAAGCGCGCAATCGCGCGCCATTTTGTAAATTTAAAATCGATATTATGAACATTATTATATGTGACATATTGTGACATCAAAGGTCATTTTGATGTCTTCAAATGAATATTTACTGTATTCATTTTATCTATAGCCAATCCAAACTCTTTTTTAATTTTTCATTGCTGAGGATACAATCCGTGCAGCCTTAATAAAATTACGGTCGAATTTCGACCACTGGGCGACCACAAGTAGTAAATAAAAAAACCGACTTCAAAAAACAGGAAACTTAAAAAAGTTAAAACAGCTCTAGCAAGCAAGAAATAATATTAAAATCATATTATTAATTACCAGTGGTCGGAGTAGGTATATTGATTTTAGATACTTGCGTCATGATATCATAACATGGACATGCATTTCTTCCGGAATGTACCGGAGTTTCCAAAAATTTGGTAAATAGAGTAATAAAATAAAAAACCATATGTAAGCAAACAAAATTGTTTATTGTTAATACAAATAATCATTATTACAGTTTTATTAAAAATAATTATTTTTAATCCTCATCGGTTACAAGTTCTACATTTTGATTTTCTGTCTCTATACAATTAAAATAAATAACTATAATTTTTTCAATATTTTCTAATTTTAAGCTATTTCTTTTAACATCTAAGATCCATTTGTAAGTGGAAAATGATCGTTCAACATCTGTAGATGTCAATGGAGCGAATTTGAAATAAAGTTTCTGATTATTTGCTACGCTTTTTTCAATACTCTCGCTGTATTCTCTAATTGTATCTAAATCTGGATTTCGTTCCATAACTGATTCTATTTTATTTTTTATATTCTCATTATTGCACTCGTTAAGCGTAGCCCTTACTTGATTAAATACTAAATCCGGAAACTCGGAGGAGTATCCATATTAACATATACGTTTGATGTCAGTGACCTTAATTCAATATACCTACTCCGACCACTGTTAATTACCTAGCGCATGTCAGTTTAAAAAAATGTCTATTGAAGTCGGGTGGTTGGTGGTCGACTGGGGGACAATTTTGTTACATTTAAACTTTTATAGTTGTTCCATTATTTCCACTTTTTTATTGTAAAAGCCCCACCCGACTTCAGTAAGAATAAGAATAAGAATAAGAAATATTTATTGACCTGCACAAAAACAAATACAAACAGATGAGAAAAAATAAAAATAAAATAAAAAAGAAGAACATCTTAAAACAATTAACACAATCACAAAAAAAATATATATTAAATATATATAGAAATAAAAATAAAAGAGAAAGAACACTATTAATAGCTACGATATGTGCAAGGCCAACGGGTAGATATTTTTTAAAACTGACATGCGTATCTAGTTAATTAAAAATATGATTTTAATATTATTTCTTGATTTTTAGAGCTATTTTTACTTTTTTTTTACTTTTATCCCGATATTCCCACGGGAATCACACTATATACTATATACTAAAAACGAAACTTAATTTTCCAATACAAAATGATTTGTTTGTTTTGTTGTCATGGAAACCAAAAATAATTTAATCACTTGATGGAAACTGTCAAAGCGGTACAAAGTCCGCCGGGTCCACTAGTACCTATTAAATGTTTATTGAAAAATATCATTAAGTAATTTAGAACAAAACCTCTTTGTTATTGAAAGACAGAGTTGGCAGATTTTTCACTAGAGCTACTGTGCCAGGTAGCTAAAAGGGAAAATCCACCAATAGTATAACTCTATTTGACACCGCAGGGAAAAGGAAGCAATCCTATTGGTGGATTTTGTCTTCTCGCACCATTCAGCCGCCTCCCACAGCTCTGGTGGAAGAGCAGCATTAATCGTATATTATCCAAAACTGACAAATTTCTTCAATAAATTTTAACCCTATTGCCAAATACATAAAGCACCAAATGTCAATGCAAATTCTATAGAGGTAAATTGAGCAGCATTAAAAAACGTCTTTTGAATTGGATATTCTCTACTGATTATATCATTTAACTGTTGTGTGCATGAACGTTATCTTAAATATGAGTCTGTCACAAACACAAGTAAAAGTTTAAACCGTTACTTCTCTCTCGAGCTTCCTTCAGAGTAGTGCTATTTCAATCAACAAATATATATTGGCACTATTTTAACGTCAATTTGAAAAATGATACGAATATCATTATTTTTGTGTACAACATTGTTTGTTACCGCAAGCTACGCGCAAACAGGTACGTTTAACCTGATTTCTTTGGACATCTAGACAGAATTAATTATAATACATTAATGGCATATTTAATAGAGCAAAAAAAATATTAAATCACTACCTAATTAAAAAAACAGTTTTTTTTATTAACATTAATTTATTTGTTATGATGACAACATTGACAACAAATCATTACAAAACGTTATCTAAAGTTTATACTGTAATAAACTGATAGTGATTGATATATTGTATACATATGTAGGTAATCATAAATCTTTTAAATCTTAATAACCGCTTTGTAATTTGTTTTTTTTTTAATAATATAGTAATTAATTTATAATAATAACAAAAAAGTAAACTGATGTAGTATAAAGATCCATATAATGTAAAAATGTTATGTTTTTTTTATTAGGTGGTTTTATCTATTTATTTCTGTTTATTTTGTTCGTTTACGTTTATGTTTACATTTAAGATAATATAACGTCGTTGCAAATATATCTCCTATGTGACAAAAGCGTATGTCATAAAAAAACAAATAGAACTTTCTCCTGTAAAATTTTCTAGAGAATATTTTGTGGTTTATTTTAGAGGGACAAACAATTACATTACCTATAATGTATACAAAAAATGTATTATGTTATGTACAACAAATAAGTTAGAGGTACAAAGCCTCTTTTGACCCAAAAGGCACATAAGAGATTTTAAATTTGCAACGACGATAAGGCAAATTATTGTGATATTTTTAATTTAATCGCATTATAGATCGCTACAATCGCTGGGTATTGGTTTAAACAACACGCTTGCCAAATGCGAGTTGGTGATCCAGACACGGGCTATGTATTGAAAAATCTGAAACACCTTCGGGTATCGGGTATTGCCACTCAGCTACCGAGGCGAATAAAATTTATTCAAGTACAAAAATATACAAAAAACTTTTTGTTTACATATCTACCATAACAAAGGAAAACAAAAAAAAAAATTAGCCAAATGCCATGCCAATAGGCCACCGATGCAATTAAATAGTTTAGTAAATTATACAAAATATTTTTTATACAGTTAACTGTAGATAATCACCTCAGATTTCACAGTCAGTCGAGTTGACGAGGAAACAAGCAGGTAATTTAAAATGGTCCGTAAACGCCGGCAACGGCCGTATGGCCGAGTTTTTTTCGGCCGAGTTGACGAACAAGTCGGCCGATGATGATAACATCATCATCATCAGCTCATTTTATGTCCCCACTGCCGGGGCACGAGCCTTCCCTATGGATGGATAGGGAGAACAGGCCATAAACCACCACGCAGGATCAGTGCGGATTGGTGGTTGTTAACGACTGCTAATGCAGCCGGGACCAACGGCTTTTGCGAGCCTCTAGATGATAAAGTTTTGGTCACCCATCCGATGACCGGCCTTTGCGAAAGTTGCTTAACCTCAGCACTCGCAGACCGGGCGCTTTAACCACTGCGACATCGAGCTTCATAGATGATAACGATGATGATATTTTATTGCCAGATAAGACCTGCAACTTGCCAGATGGCGGCATCGGCGTTTGCAAGCCGATTCAACAATGCAATAAGCTAATGCCATTACTACTTGGGGCTCGCAGAGACAGAAAAATTGTGGAGTACATACAGACACTTATATGCGGAGCACCAGAAACTAATAGCGTGAGTAAACTAAATTAATAAAAAGTCTTGTTATTCTAAACTAGCTGTTGGCTGCGACTTCGTTCGTTACGACTACACTATATTATATTAGGAAAAGAACTTTCAGCACTTTCCATTTTTTTTAATACCTGGCACGGCAAATTACTCCATACCACCTGATATTAAGTGGAAATGGAGTCCAGACGCGAAGACAACTGGTGCAGCGTGAAAACAACGCAGCATCAGTCAACCTCACTCTGCCGGCCCACAAGGTGCTTCTTCACGCCTCGTTTGAAGGACCCCATATCATAGGAAGCTGGTAGACTATTCCATCTTTTGGAAGTGCGACAAAAAAACGAGTCACCAAATTTTTTTGTGCACGATGGGATATGTGTGACAGTGAAGCGATGACTCCGGAGAGCAGCACGTGTACTCCTATGGAGGAAAGGAGAAGGTGGGATAAGGTCAAACAGTTCTTCAGAGCACTCGCCGTGGTGTAAGGGATAGAAAACGCTGAGTGATATTGTACGTTTAAAATTAAACTTGCGTAAAATATTATACAGGGTGTTTGGTGCATCGTGTGCCAAATCGAATGGGGTGATTGGAGGGGTCTTTGGCTACCTCTTCAGCCCCCATAAAAAAATCTTGGTCCAACTTAATTTTTTACACTGATTTTAATTTTTTTTTGGGTGAATATTTATAAAAGTCTACATTAAAATTTTAATACAAAAAAAATTGTTAGGTCTAGCTCAATTTTTTGTTTTATCTTTATTTTGTAACGTTGTACGTTTCTACCGATACCAAAATGACTCGCCAGCAACATCTAGTTTTTTTTTTACAGCCCCGCAAAGTTTTCTAAGTAAAAAAAATAAACTTGAACGTCAACTTTCGATATCAATTAAAAAAAAACTAAAAGTGATCTAGTTCTTCCAATTTTTTTAAAACATCTCTGGACTGTCACCTTTCTAATGGTGTGCAATATGCCATGAAAATTAATTAGTAACATCTCATATTTGCAAATTTTCTGTACTTAGTCGCAATTTTTGAATATTCAATAGGTGTAATAAAAACAAGTTTTTGCGTTAATAACACTCATAAGGCAGGTAATTATTTAAAATTTCGTAGGTTAGACTAGACCTAACAATTTTTTTTGTATTAAAATTTTAATGTAGACTTTTATAATTATTCACCCAAAAAAATATTAAAATCAGTGTAAAAAATTAAGTTGGACCAAGATTTTTTTATGGGGGCTGAAGAGGTAGCCAAAGACCCCTCCAATCACCCCATTCGATTTGGCACACGATGCACCAAACACCCTGTATACTTACCCACAATTAGAAATCATGCTGATTCTTAATACCTACTTGTAAAAATATTAAAATCGGATGTTGATGACGTATAGTTGTCGACATGAGGCTCCATTGGCTTACATAGTAAGAGTAAAATAGTGTTGAGACATTTGCACAGGTTGGACAGTTATGATAATTGAAGTTCAAATCCAGCTCGTGGGAAAAAATATTTTGTTAAAAATTGTAACTCTGACGAAACAAAATTTTCGTAGAATTATACTACACTAGCCGACCGACGGACTTCGAACCGCTTTGACAGTTTCCATGACAACAAAACAAACAAATTATTCGTCCGCTTAAGAACACCCGTATATGTACCCATGATGGACCCCTATAGCAGCGCCACCTACCGGGTCCAATTGTAAATCCAAACCATTCTCGAATCCACTTGAACACACACAGAAAATTTCATACAAATCGGTCCAGCCGTTTAGAAGGAGTTCAGTGACACACACACGCACAGAGGAACAAATAATTTTTTGACGGCCAAAATTCAAGTCTTGGTTTCGTACGGTACGGGTAGAGACCTTGCACCTTTTGGCAAGGGCTATTTCTTTCTGCGCGCTTCTGGGTCATTCTGAACATCCACGAATGACGCAGATGCTTATGCTGAGACAATTCCATGGCCCATTAGCTTCAAGCTCTTCGTTTTGTTTTGCCTTTTCTTTTTATTTAATTTTACTATTTTATTTTGTCCTGTGTATTGTTTACAATTTATTTCTACTGTTTATCATGTAGGTATGGTGTGATCGCTAATAAATTCTATTCTTTATTTTCTTTATATTCTTGGTACTGTGTACAAATGTAGGTTTAATTCCCAGTGGAGGGTACATTTGTACTAGGTTTGGTAAGTGGTAGGACTTGTTTTAAGCCCCCCTGGCTAGCTACCACCATCTTATCTAAATATATCGCTATAAAATTGGACTATTATTGTGTTACGACAGTTAGAGATAAGATAGCCAGTTGTTCTTTAATTGAGGATTCCGGGTGAAGTGCGCTTCCAGCTTCGGTTTTATCATCACTTAACATCATAAAATGTAGGGGAAATGTTAAACCGTGAAGGATTATTAAAATAAAAGTACTATTTTATCTCATTTCAGGTATGCTGCTCCGATTGCTTCACTCCGGATGGTTTCGACGGGAGCTGCCAAAGTTTAGAGAACTGCCCTAATCTCCAAAAGCTGATAAACTCGAGACCTCCGTCTCCAGAATACAACTTCGTAGTTAACTCCATGTAAATGTCACATAAGTATTAGTATAATAGATATTTTAAAAAAATGGTGAAGATCGAGGGTAGCCGCTGGATGCGAGCAGCACAACACCGATCATAGTGGAGATTCTTGGGGAGGCCTTTGTTTAGTGGTGGACGTCTTTTGGAAAACGTTAAGATGATGCGCGGTTAACGCGCGCAGTCTGCGATTGCTAAGATTAAGCAATTTTCACAAAGGCTAGTCATCGGATGAATGACCAAACGTTTATCATCTCATGCTTCTCCGTGCTTCGGAAGACATGTAGCCGAGACCAATCTCGGCTTCATTAGCAGTCGTTAACAACCACCAATCTGCGCTGGGCCCGCTTGAAGGTTTATGGCCCGTTCTCCGTATTCATCCACAGGAAAGGCTCGTGCTCCAGCAGTGGGGACGTAAAATGAGCTGGTGATAATGATGATGATAACGTAAATCGCACATTTTCAATTCAGGTGCCCAACAAGCTCGATGACATTTTGCTGTGGACCTCCTCCTAAGGCCGTGCAGGTGGGCCGGTGCAACAACCCATGGTACCCGGTCGACCCGGCCACCGAATGCTGCGGCATCCCAGCCACTGCGCCGAGCAGAATTACTGGTACTTTCTCGGCCATCGATATCTTAGTGAAACGTCCTTCAAAAAACAAATCTTATCTACACAGATCCGATCTGAACTAATCGGCGAATCTAGTTGTGAACGGGGACACGATTGCGTGTAAAAACCCTCTGACGGTATTTCACACACATGGCTTGAGGAACCCTTTAAAATTTTCGCCGATCCCCAAAAATAAGGTGAGGCGGTTTTTCACTCCCGAGCAGCGCTGTTTGCTGTACAAGACTCAGGTGCGATCGAGTATGGAGTATTGTTCCCATCTATGGGACGGCTCCGCTAAATACCTCCTCGAAGCACTTGATAGCCTGCAAAGGCGAGCGGTACGCATTATTGGAGATGCTGAGGTTACAGCCTCTCTTGAGGACCCTTTTTGATCTAATCCCGCCCTCTCCCGGACTACACGTGCTGGTCTTAGGAACCACCATCATACTGTATAGATAATCAGTACTCGTACCAAAAAATTTGGCAAGTCGTTCCTCTGTAAGACTATTCGGCTTTGGAATTCTTTGCCGGCGCATGTGTTTCCCAGTTCCTATAGTCCCGGGTCTTTTAAGCGGGGCGTGAAACGGCATTTATACAGGCCGTCATGAATGGGTGCCAATATAAAAAAATTAAAAAAATCGGTGACGCTGTATAAAGCAATGCCGATTTCATAGTTTTTTTTTATATTATTTCTTACGGCCCGCTTCTCAACTAATGTTAAGAGTTGATAAGGCCGAAGATCTTCATTATACCCAGTGTCCTTAAATACTAAATACCGAGTGAATTTTAAATAAATGGGGAGTTGGGGTGGGGGGTGGATGATTTGTTAATCCCGCCAGCAGTGAAATCCACTCGAAGAGGGAAAGCTCCTTTTAGATTGATTATAATTTATAAAATCTTTCAAGTAGGTAAAATACAATTACGAATTACGGTCCACTAGGGACCTCTGGGTGACCGACCACTGACTGATACATCATAATAAAATCATAAACAACCCGCACGATGGTAGACAATCGCGGCTTTTTATTATATTATTTTTTCTTATTTTAACGCCTTCGACTTCTTGGCGGAAAAGTTTGTGTAAAATTTGTGTTATGTCGAATATTAATGTGAAATAATGGTGGATTAGGTATTAACCGTTAAGTGTTCGTAAGTGCGCATGAGTGTTGGCAAATGAAACAAAACAGTGCAACTTCACTTTTCAAATTCTCTCAAGAAATCCGCCCAAGGACTTAGTAAAGCCCCACATCTTTACTGTGATACTCGAGGGGTTGGAGGGCATATCATTTCTCACTTCTCATTTCTATTATCATTCATCATCATCTATACAAGAAGGAAATATTGTTTATTTATATATTACTTGTAAGAAAAAATACTTTGACACTGGCTAAATGTGCTAGTCGCACGAAGCCATCAACTAAAGGAAAAAAAAACGCCTCGTGACCGAGTGGTGAAGCGCATAACCCGGGTTTGTGATCACCAATCCACATTTGGCAAGCGTGGTGACTCAGCTATTCAGCATTCTAGTGATCACTTGATTTCAATGATGGAGGCCCTTGCCCAGCTGTGAGATAGTCATAGGCTATACTTTCCTTTTTTTTATTAGTGTAACAAATATGTGCTAATAAGCTCTCTTTGTTCAAAGGTGGTACTATGACACCAATAGACGCGTACCCATGGCTCGTTCTACTCGAGTACCAGAAGAACGGGCAAATAAAACTCTACTGTGGAGGATCCCTGATTAGCGGGAAGTACGTAGTAACTGCAGCCCACTGCATACGGGGAGATCCAACTATACCTCCACCGTAAGTATTGTTTTTTTTTTTTATTACTAGCTGTCCCGGCAGACCTTGTTCTGCCCTAGTTCTCTAAAACAAAGTTACATTGATATTTTTATGTTAATAGCTGCCCCGACAGATTTCGTTCTGTCAAAAGTTATTGGCCTGTCGCATTATAATAGAAATATAATAACATTGAAAGACTTTAGTAATATCTAATGTGATGGTAATTTTATTGTAATGCCATAGGGTTCACGATATTTTTTGTTTGATTACTTGGCGCGTAAATAAATAAATCTGACCTCTAATCAAATTGAAGGCATAACAAAGTTAATCCTTCCGCGTCTTTGTTTTGTTTTGAATGACGTCAAATGTTTGAAAGCTGGGGACAGAGTGGTTTGTATGGGAAAAGAAAATTCTTGTGTTTTTACTATTTTCCTCGTATTTTTTACGTTTTTTCTCTACAAAAGAACCTTCCTCAGACTTCATCAAACACAACAAAATAGAGATTAGCCAAATCGGTTCAGCCGTTCTAGAGTTTTGCGATTAGCAACACATTTAGCGATTCATTTTTATTTATATAGATTATTTATTTATTGTCCATATTTTCAAATATCTTTAAAGGATATGTCCTAATGCGTCAGTGAAGACAATGTAGATAATCTAATTTCTAATTTTAGATTAATCTAACTTAGAACTACAAATGAATAGGAGACAACCTTAGTGAATTCACTTTTATGTGTATAACAGAAGACGAAAATAGGTCCACTTATTCGCAATCAACTTAGTTCTATCATTATCATAAGCTTTGCATAGATAATTAAGATCGCATAATATTGCAGATCCAATATCAGTTCACACCTTTTTACTATAACAATGATGTTTCCCCTTCGAAAGCTCGACAGTTATTTAAGGGGCCAATTACATTTTGAACGTGATTTTTGCATAAAATGCCCAACTTCGGCGTTCTTGTTCAGAGGAAACTGAAACTTTTAGACAATTTTGACTTATTGTATGGTGGAGAATAGTTATTACTATAATTCGTAGCGGCCTCGCTTTCTGCAATTTTCCTTATCTATTTATATAAAGCCAAAATTCCGAAGCTAGTTTTCAATTAAATAGGCTGACGGCAATTTTCAAGCACATGGATTGAATATAACTTTTTAAACTATCATGGCCACTTACATTAGAATAAATATTATTAACGAGATTATTACCAAACACGACAATAAACATGGATTGAACTACTGTACTAAGCAAACGAAGTGAAAAAAATATAATAATATCTATAATGTCCGAGTTCATGACAAACTATCAGGTTCTCGTGACGTCACTGCTGGCGTGCCTCAGGGTGGTGTCCTATCCCCTCTCCTTTTCTCTATCTTCATCAACTTCCTTACCCCTCTCCTCTCTTGCCAGTTTCACCTGTATGCTGACGACCTGCAGATCTATGCTCGTGCTCCCGTTGAGGAAGTAGACAACATGATTGCAGGCCTTAATGTAGACCTTGCGACTATACACGAATGGAGTCGAACCCATGGCCTTATGGTCAATCCACACAAGTCGCAGGCGATCATTATTGGCGGGTCGAAGCAAATTGCCAGACTAAAGCACGTCCGTGTTCCATCACTTCTTCTTGATTCTGTTCCTCTTCCTTACAGTAGTGTTGTTAAAAACCTCGGTGTCCTCTTCGACTGTTCTCTTTCTTGGTCTCCTCATATCGCGGAGGTCAGTAGGCGTGTGTTTGCTGCCGCCGGTTCATTGCGGAGGTGGAGGAATCTGCTTCCTGTAAAGACTAAGATCGAGCTTGCGCAGTCGCTTCTCTTGCCTATTCTTGATTATGCTGACGTTTCTGCCATTGACCTCAATGAGGATCTTCTGGACAAACTGCAGCGCCTGCAGAATCTTTGCATTAGGTTCATATATGGCCTGCGCAAGTTCGATCATGTGTCGGTTTTCAGGACCAAACTTGGTTGGCTTCCTATCAGATTACGTCGTGAGGAGCATGTTCTCACGCTCTTATTTAACGTGCTGTATGACCCTCGCACCCCTCCCTACCTTAAGAAACGTTTCCGATTCCTTGGTACGGATCACGATCGTGAGCTTAGGTCTAGGGTTGACAACCTGCTAAAACATCCTTTGACTCGTTCGGAATATTTCAGAGATTCTTTCACGGTCAAGGCTACAAGCCTTTGGAATAACCTCCCGCCTGATATCCGTCACTCCAAGTCACTTGCCACTTATAAGACTAAACTTCATTCGCATCTCTTGACTAAGTCTTAGTTTGCAACATCTTTTCCGTATGTAGGTATATGTAGTATGTTTATGTATTAGTATTATTTTTTGTTATATATACATATATATATATGTATATATATATACTTATGTGTATACTTAGGTATATACTTATGTGTATACTTCAATAGGTACTTATATTTTTATTATTATATATTTTTATTTTTTGTTGCTTTCAACTAGTGCACTACCTTTGTATTTTCCTTGCAGTTGTCCTATACCTCAAAGGTTGTCTGGAAGAGATCGCTTTAAGCGATAAGACCGCCTTTGCCCACCCCGATATAAAATTTTTGTTGTTTTATTCTACTTTTCTGTGTGTGTGTGCAATAAAGAGTTTTATCTATCTATATCTATCTATCTATCTCTTAAATAGTGGTTAAGTTCGTAGCAGCCTCGGAATTTCGAAATATGAATGGAATTTCTACAAAAAAACCCATTCAAAGCCATAAAACGTTCAGAATAGCTGTAAATATCTCCTTCCTCCATTAATATTATTAAGTAAAATGTACATCAGAATTCACGTTAGTTTATAAGAATTCAAATTATATACTTTTTTTAAAGATAAAAAATTATTAAACTTCAAATAAATGTAATTACAACTGCACAAAATGCTACTTTTGCGATGCGTCGGCCGCTCGTAGTACTGAGAAAGCGCGAGCGCGCGCATTTTGTGATAGGCCTCCATGAAACGCAGTAGTCTTCGCGTCTGAACTCCATTTCCACCTAACATCAGATGGATTGGAGTCAATTGCTGTGCAAATTATATTAAAAAAACATGGTAATAATCCCGCTTATATTGATGGTAAAATATTTGCTGTTTTCTCAGAATCAGCGTGCGGTTAGGGGAATACGACACTGAAAACGAGGGCGAAGATTGCGTGGACGGTGACTGCACTGACCCAGCCGTCAGCATCCCCATTGAGGAGATCATCGTCCACCCCGAATACAGCACCGAAACGAACAGGAACGACATTGCATTGATCAGGCTACAGTATGCGGCTAACTACACAGGTAACCCTCCAAGTCTCAAGTAATGGCAATGAGAGAGACGAAAGCCGTCTAATCTTCAACTACCGTCCCACTGTCAGGTCTCTATCTACTGACCCTGATAAGGATGGCGCTTGGAACTACGGGTCTTTTAAATGGTACCACGGGAGTTCGGATCCTGAGTGCTGCGGTTATGCCTACGCGGGCGTCTCCGGCAGGGTCCGGAAATGGAATGAACTCGTGGTGGCTATGTGGTTAGCTACAGAGGTGGGAATTTTCGTTTGTCAGGTTGAGATCTGGCCAGGGTTCCAACACGTGCACAGCGAGCGGCTCCAAGTAGCACTCTTGGAGGGGCCCGATGCGAAAGGATCTGCAGGGCACGTGAGTTGTCCTTGAACCGGTTGTTGTGCTTGCTGGTTTTAATTGAGAAATACGTCATTCGATTTTAGAAAAAATATAATTCATGTCAGTGAATAGAACCTGCTTTTTGAAAAAGAACACATCCTGTACTATAACACCCGCTTAAAAATGTAAACTCGGAGTTTGTATGGATATTATTATTTATCATCACTAGTTCATTTTATGTCCCCACTGTTGGGGCACGATCCTTCCCTTCTTTTCTTAAGTATCGCTCGTATGAACCAAATTCTCTTAAATGATGTCAATTATTAACCTAGAAGAAAGGGCAAATTTTAAGTTTTTAAGTCAGTAAAATTAGTCAATTACACCATATACTTTCAGTATACATCCACTTATTATTTCTGAATAGAAACGGGTTCGTGTCGAGCTTATTTGTCATAGCAATTTTGTTTGTGTGACAGGTCACTATTTATATAACAAAATCCCGTTCATGAGCAAGAATTTTGAAAAAGGCACCGAACGCCCTATTCAAATTGCCTATTGCCCTTTATGACCCGGCATGTTCCGGCGGCTCCGAGGATGGCTACCGAACACTGCATTAAACTTCGCCATCTTACGTGTTACATATTTATAAGATTTATATTTGTTGTAAGTCTGCAAGATATACCTATATCTATAGGTATATATGATTAGGAGCCATTATTGCCTAACTTTATAATAATAATAGTTTACTTTATTTGCACACAAAAAAGACAGATACAGAAAAATTTGACGAAGAGATATAAAACAAAATAGGCGGCGTTATTCCTAACAAGCAATCTCTTCTAGTCAGCCTTGAGCAATCTCTTCCAGGCAACCTATTTAAACCTAAAAAATTAACATAGGTATTTAATATTGTTTGACTCGCAGACTTCATCCGTCCGATTTGTCTGCCGACGTCGGATGCGCAACATGAGGATCTGTCAACGTTGAAGGTGTACGCAGCGGGCTGGGGCAAAGTGAGCTGGAACATATTGCATAGCAGGACGAAGCAACACGTCAAGTTGCCACTAGTGGACATGCAGGTACGTAACAATTGATCCCATTATTTCGCCTGTTTTTGCTAGGGACATCTCCTTGCCGAGTACCACCGCATCCGTGGCGACGCAGATGGTAATCAACTTCTGCGATTCGGGACTAATAGGGCCTACTATACCTACTAAGACCTTAGCATATCCCCCACTTGCCGCCAGGTTGCTCCAGGACCATCGATTTGACCATCTCCAGATATTCACCCCGGCAGCGGCCTGCCAGAAGGAACACGCCCGAGTACGTTTGGGCGTGCTTCAGACAAAGTCACAAACTTTACATTTATTTATGATATTATGTGCCCCCGTGTGGTGCCGGGGATAAATAATTGCACCACCCCATCTCTTTCCGTGGGTGTCGTAGAAGGCGACTATGGGACCATTCCAGAGGATGGGCAGCAGCGTCTCTCGTGATTATTCTCACCCTACTGCGATCGCCAACCCGCCTGCCAAGCGTGGCGATTATGGCAAATTCCCCTCAATATGATTTATCCTTGAGGGAGGCCTTTGTCCAGCAGTGGACGTCTTTTTTGGCTGAGATGATGATGATGATGATTATGTGCCATTCCGTGCGCAGGTTTGCCAAGAAGCGTACCAGCGGACAGTCCGTAAACCCGCCAACCTGTGGAGCCGGCAGCTGTGCGCGGGCGGCAAAAAAGGGAAGGACACGTGCAACGGCGACAGCGGCGGCCCGCTGATGGTGGAAGCTCCCAACAGTCACAACCACACCGCGTACTCGCTAGCGGGCGTCGTGAGCTACGGGCCGAGGGAGTGCGGCACGAAGGACGTGCCTGGGGTCTACACGAAGGTGTACGACTACAAATTGTGGCTGCACTCCAACATAAGGCCTTAAGCTTAGCATGTTAATAGTCATATGACGTTCGGATATGTAAAACTGTTTGATAGTATCGTTAATTCACGAGTCAGCGGCTACTATAGTGAATGTTACTTAATAAATTGTACGTATATTATTGACATAGCTTTAATTGATACCAATAATCTACAGAGTACAGTTAATTCTCTTCGTCATACCGACCGACTCTGTAAAAGTGTGTGTATAGATCTAGTTGTGAACATGGTGGTACCGTGTTCGGTTCCGTGAGCGGTAGGTACTAGAAAAAATTGTTGGGAAGGCTTGGTTTAAGCCCGTCTGATTAGCTACTACCGTCATATCTAAGTCTATCTCCATTACAAGTAAGCAACTTTACCATCACCTACTGTTTGTGTAGTGGTACATATTGTTTTTGTTGACTGCCCAATAAATAAATAAATAAGCAGGAAACAACATACAATATCGCTGCTGCGAGATAGTCCACTTAGAGCACAAGACTGAATAGCACATGCGCGAACAGCACAAGGCCTACTCCACGAACATCACATATCAATATTTTAGGCATGTGCTGTTCGTGAATTCAAATTTATTTCTACATTTTTGTCCACGAACAGCACATACAACTGCTGAGTTATAGATACTGTTGGAGCGTAGTGCTGGCTGCTAATGTATTTCTTATACAGGACGTTATTAATGAAAGATATCAACAAAATCACTTGAAATTTCTACGAAGGAATGTAAGTAACAGTAAGTCTATTTACTTATGTTGATTAATTCCGGCGGGCTGGACAGAAAGAACCACGATAGCATAAAGGTAGTGCAACTGACCCGGCTAGTCATTAGGTATGGGTTATATTCCTGCTCGTTGCAAGTTTCTTCCAAATATCCTCAGTTCCTACACGCATTGGAAGGCACGTTAAGAGCTTTTACGATGCACACTAGCGCCGCTAATGAAAAAAAAAAACATATCTAGTAATTAGAGATAAAAAAACAAATTATGCTCAACAAACTTTTTGAATGAAGTAATTTAGCATTTTTAGTATTTTTACCTTACCTAGTGAACATCTGACATGTTATGGTTTAGTTAAATAAGACGTTACAGCTAAAAACGGCCACTTTTAACTGTAACGCCGTATTTAACTAAACCATAACATGTCAGATGTTCATTAGGTGACGTAAAAAAGGCTAAAATACTTTATTCAAATATTTTGTTGAGCATATTTTGATTTTCTATCTCTAATTACTAGATAAGTTTTTTTTATTGGCGGCGCAAACGCTCTTTAAGGCGCTGGTCCCGGTTATTGTCATAAGGACTCCTTACAACCCACCGACCCAAGGTGATCTAAATAATCTAAATCATTATAATGCTGTTCTTCATGTGTGAAGACCTGAGCACAGAAGTTGGTGTGTTTTTTGGAAAAGGCCGCTGTTGGCCGCAAATAGACCATCATCATACAGCGTAACTGGACTTTTGTGGGCAGCGACAAACTTGGCTTCCTCAAGCTGTGTTGATAAAACATCCTCATAAGGTTACTAGACGAGATGGCTTCACGCAAGCGCCTCCCCGTCTTGGGGTTGCCAACTTTGCTGTTACATCAGTATAATACGGTTTTACACTACATTATACTATTTACTGTTGTACCAAAAATATACTATTATCAACGTCTTTGGTTTAAGAATGAATTGAAATGACACCAAATTTATAAGTTGTGCGAGAAGCAGTTGGAAATATTTATTTAAAACAAATCAAAAAAATAATTTGTTCTGGGACCCTTACAGGTATACTTTATTTCTTGTAAAAAAAAGTTGGTACCGTCTCCTCCTACATTATCACAGGCTTTCGAATCGGAATTGAACAGCAATGGGTAGTTTACAGGATTTCGAGGGGCTAGATCAAGGATGGGCAAACTACGGCCCGTGGGCCATCTCCGGCCCGTGAATGATCGAAGTCCGGCCCGCGACCATTAAACAAAAATTCAAGTGCGTGTGTGTTTCAAAAAATGCATATATTTTTATTTCACAAAAAAAAATATTTGTTTATTGAAAAAATTCAGCAAAACAATCAATAGTCTGGCCCGCCATAGATTTTGTTAGTAAATATTGTCACGCGAATGAAAAAGTTTGCCCATCCCTGGGCTAGATGGTGCACTGGTTAACGCGCCCCATCTGCGATTGCGAAGGTTAAGCAATACTTTCGCTAAGTCCGGTCATCGAATGGGTGACGAAAATTTATCATCTCGAACTCTTCCGTGCTTCTGAAGGCACATAAAAAATTGTTGGTCCCTGCTGCATTAGCAGTCGTTAACAACCACCAACGCACTGAGCCCGCGTGGTGGTTTATGGCCCGTTCTCCCTATCTATTCATAGGAAAGGCTCGTACATCCAGCAGTGGGGACATAAAAAATGAGCTGGTGTGGGTCGTTTAACGTCTGACGGATGATCATTTTAACCAATATAACAAGATAGGTAAACACTGAACAACAAACGAAGATGCGACAAATAAACATCTAACTCTAAAACCCGTTGAACAACAAAAGCATAACAACAAACGGTGCGAGCCATTGCAAATATTGAGCGAGGGCCATTCCGAGAATCGAGTAAGTCATTGGACAGGACACACCGGTTGGGCCGCCGAGACAGATGCGTAGGCGCCGGTGTCGGTCGCATCTCCACGGTATCAATATCAAGACAACTTTTGCAAATTTTCTTTGTTTTATTAAAAGCCTTCATACGTTTTGGTATATTCCATTTGAGACATTTTCTGCCTGCTTTTATTGTAAGCTTTAAATATTTTGGTATCCCATTATTTTTGTTTTCCAATTAATCAGTCAATGAAATTTTATATATTCTGTAATCTGTAATGTGATCTGTCAATGGCTTTTCGTAGCTGTTTAACAGGTTCACTGTCCAAACTTATAACAATGGTTAAATCAATTGTTATAGAACATATGTGGTCTGCGGGACAGTGAACCTGTTAAATGTTTAATGCTGTTGGTTTCCCAAAAAAAATTTTTTTAATAAATATGATAAGTTTGAGGAAAATAAAATAAGGTGTAAATAGTTAAAAGTCCTACAAAATATAAAAAATATGAGCAGTCACGAAATCAAAACTTTGAATTTATAATTACTATATATATTCTATTATATGTATACCACTATTAGAATATTCCTAATACGAGTATATTGAAAACTATTATTAGTATAATTTAATAACAAATAATCCGATTAACTTACGGAGTCTCACGTATTCGTAACTTAAAATGTGAATTATAAGTTACTTCTGGTATAACGTCTGTTTAAATGTGTGTTTTATATGTGTAATAAAGGATTACATCAGTTTTCTTGGATAAAAAGCAAAATCATTTGTGGTTGGGCTTCTAACCGGTATTTGACCCAGAGATTGCACGAGGGTTTGATTTCTGGCGGTGGAACCTGTCATTGTACTCGGTTTGGTTGATGGAAGTGATTGTTTTAAGCCCGCCTTGTTAGTAATCACAATCTTTTATAACTCGCCATTACAAATTGTTGTTCTTTCGAAAGGTGGAAAACCGAGGTAACCGCGGTGGGATCTATACAACAACAGAATTACCTTGTCAATTGAAATCTGTAACTGCACACGTAATATTTGTTTTTGCCTTATCTTTTTTTTTTCTCTCTCTCTCTCTCTCTCTCTCTCTCTCTCTCTCATATGTATCTTCTGTGTTATATAAAATTGGTGCTTATGGTCAATAAATGTTTGTTTCTGTTTCTGTTTCTGTATTTGCCGTGGCCCGTATGTGCGTGGGCACAGATCCGACGATGATATTGTAAGGTCCGCCGGCCGGCGCGGACAGAGCACCGCGATCCGTTGGCGGAAGCGGTCCCTTACCGGGAGAGTACAACAAGGCAATACAAAAGAGTGATTGATTAATATGTGTTAAATATTGTGTTCTTAATTAATCATGAAGCTTTTATTAGTCGCAGCGGCGATCATCGCTGCCGTTGACTCCGTGAACGGACGTAAGTCTTTATTGTTATTTTTTCGTGTTACCTTCTTTTTTGTTTACTAGTTTGGACCTTGGGATATTGTGAGCGTTATTAATTAGTGATCTGTTTGACGAGTTTTATTGAAAATAATCGAAACAGCTGACATCGTCTCACTGAACGGTTGAAGTTTATAAGGAAAAAGTTATTGGTTTATTGTTCAAAAGTCGTTGCCTGCCAAGTGAAATCAAATTGAGGAAATAACATAGTTTAATAACGAATTAATTAAAAAATTACACGTCAACTTTTAACAATGTAATTGTAAATGTGGAACTAACATTTGGACATTACAGAATTACATACATTAAATGTGTTATGCATGAAACAAATTACATTCAAATGCAATTTAAAACTTGTCGTTGATTCTCGAAGTTTTCTTTTGTATTAGAAACAAGTTTACTAATGAGTTGCTTTATTCAGTACAAACCTACTTTCTTGCATTTAAGAGGATGAAATCTTTTTCTTTTTATTTAGAAGGTTGACGGTAAACCTTAAATTGACTTGCGAGTGTAAAATTTAACGGTATAAGTTACCTAACTTATACTATGTGTTTAACTGGTTATACTCTGGCTCTGGTCATTATGATGTGAGACACAATGAAGACTTAGGTAAAGTACCTATTCGAGATTATCTTTAACGCTTTACTGGCGGGATTACAACATTATATTTTGATCGGAAAGCATGCGTAAAGTTCCGATCGACGTGGAAGTCGATAATCGGGTTCCACCGATGCCCTTTCAAACTTCAAAATAATGACACGCGCGAATTTCATTTCGAAAGGTCACTGGGAAGGTAGGTAGGTATTTCCGGTACTTTGAACAATTCGAAACTGCCAACAGAGTTCAAATGTGAAAACGTTTTCTTGAATTAATAAGCCGAGTTTTATTTACCATTCGATCAAGTATAACAATAAAAAAAGAATTGTATAACTTTGAAGCAGCACCTGCGTGACATACGAGGTGAGTTGCAATTTTGCCGTAAAATTATAGATTTCATTAAAGTGATCGTTGAAATAAAACTCGTACTAGGCACATAGATAATGTAGGTACTGTGGTACAGCTTGTTTTTAATGCCAGTCACAGAAATTGTTCATAGTAGGCACCATAGGTGATGTATTTTTTACGGGTAGAATTGGAGTTGGAGGTGTATGGAGGACTCGTTGTTATAAAGTTTTTATGACACTACAAAATATTAATAAAACAAATAAGTGGGTAGGTGAGTTCTTTCTGTAAGATGTGATTGTGAGACTCTATTTTTAAATAGCTTATGGCTGGCTTAATGCTTAATGCGAAACCGTTAATTAAGATATCTATATATTAATACGTGAAGCAAAAACTTTGTACCCCTTTTTACGAAAATTGCGCGGACGGAGGAGTATGAAATTTCGCACACTTATAGTTTATATAGAAAAGCTTATCCGAATGTTAATATTTTTTTAAATTATGCATAAAAGTACATTAAATCAATAAAACAAACATTACACACACTACCATGTATTTGACACACACGCATATGTATTTGATACACACGCATATGTATTTGACACACACGCATATGTATTTGACACACACGCATATGTATTTGACACACACGCATATGTATTTGACACGCACGTACAAAACGGAAGAGGAGCGGCCGAAATCTCTTAATGCCAATCCAAACCCAAATTCTATCTTTTTTTAATTCTTCATTGCTTAGGATAATAAAATTACGGTCGAATTTCAACCACCGGGCGACCACTAAGGTAGGTAATAATAAAAGGTACACATATTAAAACGAACAAAAACTGAAATACCAATATGGCTTCTTCGCAGCTTAATGAGCCTTAATGAAATAGCCCGTGCTATAAATATTAATCTCGTATATGTTTTATTAATTAAATTTAATAAATCGACTCCCGGTATGTTATTAAGAGACGGCACTCGTTATCAACCACCAATTAGGTCAGCAAGGCGGTAAGTTATACTCGTACTACATTGCCTCATGTTTATCATAATAGAAAAATAATACGCTAAAAGTTATCTATAAGCTCAGATAATAAGAATAAAAACAATTACTGCCACACATAAAAACAATGCCACCGCGGAACGTGCTCAGTGGCGTGCATTTGGAGAGGCCTATGTCCAGCAGTGGACGTGTGTAGGCTGATGATGATGATGATGATGATGATGATGATGATGATGATGATGATGATAAAAACAAAAGTCAATTCGTTATAGTTACGTCGTTTGTCACAAAAAGACGATGCTATGCAACTTCTAGTTTTACTCAACGTGTTCGAATAGCAAATACCGAAAACTCGCACTAGGTAACGCCACAAATTGTGGTTGTTAACGATTGCTAAATTGCAGGCCGGGACCAATGGTCTTACGTGCCTTCGGAAGCACTGGGCCCGGGTCACAATACACCCGGGTGGTGGTTTATGGCCCGTTCTCCCTATCCATACATAGGGGAAAGCTCTTGCCACAGCACGTCATCACCAGCACCAGATCATTGCATGTGTGGTGATGATGACGATGATGACAGTCAGTGTATTATTAGTCCTTGTTTTTATAAGTTGAATAGGTAACGTTTAAATATAGATTGTATAAAATGTTTTTGTATGTATCGTTCATAGTCCTTTATTACTATTAGTAAGTAAGCGTTGTTTGCGTGCTAAAAAACATTTTACACGTGCGTTGCCGAATAACGCCTTTAATATGCCCCATTACTTAGAGTATAATCAAGAGTATTTATAATCAACCGAGTTGTCTATAGCATGACAAGGGTTTAATTAAACTAGGTGGGACATTAGTTTTTGTAAAAAAAATAAGAAATGTTGTGTTTTTGTCACTTAAATATATATCGCGTATCGGCAGACGTAGTGTAAAGACACCCTCAGACTAGGTGTAGAGACGATCTGCGCAAAGTGGCTGGCAAGAGCTGGATGAGAGTTGCCGCGGATCGTGCTCGGTGGCGTGCACCCGGAGAGGCGTTGTCCAGCAGTGGACTAATATAGGCTGATGATGATAATGACTTAAATATAATTTTGAATCATAAAAAGAGGGAAAAACACGGATTAACCATAACAAGCTCATTATTATTAGGGTTACTGTTTAGGTTCATTAACATTATTCCGCGTATATACCTACACTACAAAGTAACCACATATACCTAATACAAGGAAAACCAAATCAAAAACGAACCAAAGCGATAGTTCAATTAGACACGCCACTAATTAAATTCAATTAACATAAGATAATATCTTGTATGTGTCGAACAATAAAAAAAGAAGGCAGACAATAATTTTGTAAGTTCTCAACTTACAAACTATAACTTTAAGGAAAAAGGAATATAATTGTTGAAACGTCCTCCGACGACATATTTGCTTGTGGCATAGTCGCGCTGATTTTCCTCGGAGGGGCGGAAGATTCTTATTTAAGTAGGTATGATGTTAAGCTTTAAGCGCGTTGTATCAAAGCAAGCTAAAAGCCTAACAGACTTACACATCGATGTCGATGGTAGTAAGCAAAGAGTTCTTACAACAAGACTGCGCTCAATGAGGCAGTGAGGATCCGCAAGGAATCAATCCACGCGGATCTGCAGCGCTATTACTCTAAGCAAACGAATGTAGACTTTATTACTATTTCAAAGTAGGTTGAAATTCGTTTGCAAGTTATGAGTGCGTTCAATGTCGAGGTCGACGCTGTTTTGCTTAGAGAATAGCACTGCTGAGTGCCTGCCTAGTGTGAGTTTCATTTGACATTCGATCACGTTAACGAAAACGAAAATTAGTATGTATAGCATTAATGCAGCGCCTCCTGGCGACATACGAAAAGAGATAAAATTTTGCCATTAAAATTTCGTTTTCGTAAACGTAATCGAATGAATACCGGATTGTAAACCAAACTCACACTAGGCACTCTGATCTGACGTAGCCGCAGCGGGAGAAGGAGGCGGATATACGCCCGTTTCTTTCCCCCACAATGAGGTGACGATGGGGTAGGTGGTCTCCCTGGCCGTCATAAGCCTCAGGACGTCTGGAACACGCTTTAGGCACACACAAACACATTTTAGGCGTGTTTCCTATGGCGGGACGCTCTGGGGTGAACATAAGGATCACCTCGGGGTAGGGTTGCCAACGATAGTGAATGAATTAAAAAGTCGTACCTGGACTGTACATACAGTCTGAGACTGATGGTCAAACCGCTAGTCTAGCGGTTTGACTATCATTCGGTCGGTCGGTCGGTCGGTCTAGCGGCTAGACCGCATCACCGCAGGGCCGGCTGTTAATCTGCATACCTACCTATTTCTATATTTTTCAATAAGGACAACCGTCCAATTAGTATTAATTGTTTATTATATATTTAAAGTTAGAAGCTTAGCATTAGTGCAATGAGTTCAGCCATCTTACTCATTCGCATTTGGATTGGCCGCCTCATTTTCCTCCTCAAACTGGTACATCATTATAAATTACTCACTAACGACATAATAACGCCCTAAGTGACAATGTACAGACAGCATCAAATCGGTTAAAGCAACTTAACTGATCAAAATATATTAAAATTAAAGAAAAACAAACTACTAATCTGTTTCTAGAGTAGGTACGTTTTTGGGTAACATTGTCAATTTGTTTGATTCAAGCAAAAATAGACCTAAATACCTATTGCATTAAAACGGATTTACACAAATGTGGTAAAAGGTTGAAGTATAAGCTTTTCTGGGTGGGTTAACAGTACTTATAAAGGTGCATACATGCCGTTCCAGAATCATGCACGACGCCCAGTGGCGCCGGTGGGAACTGCGTCGTGATCCAAAAGTGCGCTCCACTCCTCACGCTGGTGAACAAGCCAAACAGGACACCCGCAGATATCGACCTGCTGAGGAAGTCTTCGTGCGGCTTTCAGGAAAACGTGCCGAAGGTAATGTTTCGTTACGTAGTGGCGCAAAGGTGCCACACCACCTCTATTAAAGCAGCTGTAAAAGAGACAAGCATGGAGCAGGGTCTTGTTTTCACAACCGCAACAACACTGCTTGCTGTACCAAGTTTATGTAAGTAGCAGTATTGTAATACTGCTTCAGGAGCTGAAGGTAAGCTACCTGGACTCAGAGAAGCTTTCGGCGATCAAAAAACTGACAAGGACAGTTATTATTCCAGTGTTTGCTTATGGCGGTCCTGGATCATCTTTTTTATACAAGAGAAAATGCATTAGGCACACTACTGCCCCCGGGGAGACGGCAGATTCTGATAGCGAAATAGAGAATCCATACATACATGAGACATACATACTCTCACGTCTTTCTCCCAGAAACGGGTAGACAGAGCATAAAAATCAACAATTATGAGTAAATTCGCCGTTAGCGACCTTGACTCCATATTTAGCATAGTCAAAGTAGGGCTCCGAGATAGAATAAATAACATCAGTGATAGGTTGCTAGCCGATCGCGAGCTGATGATGTGCGAGCATTTTACAACCCCTTAGTCGGCTCTTACGACTTGCGCAGGAAGTTAGGCAGCTGATAAATTATTTTCCACGTCGCAGACCAGCATGACATAGAATCCATTATATGTTTTAATCTTCAGGTGTGTTGCCCGGCCGCGACTCCAACGTCATCCTGCTTCACACCAAACGGCGATCAGGGGACATGCGTGAGCATCTACTCATGCCCCCACTTGGCGGCGATGCTGAAACCGCCGGTGACCACAGCAAACACGCAGTTCGTCCAGAGATCAGCGTAAGATCTATTTCTTTTACACGCAAGGGAGGAGCTCGATGGCGCAGTGGTTAAGCAGCTTTCGCAAAGGCCGGTCGGATGGGTCGTCAAAAATGTATCATCTCAAGCTCCTCCGTGTTTCGGTAGACCTTTGGTCCCGGCTGCTTTAGCAGTCGTTAACAACCAGCTATCCGCACTGGGCTCGTGTGATGGTTTATGGCCCGTTCTCCCTATCTATCCATAAGGAAGGCTCATACCCCAGCAGCAGTGGGAACATAAATATGAGCCGGTGATGATGATATTACGAAAGGGGGTAACGCTCGAACTTCATCTATACTGGGCCTCGAATCTGCTATTTTGAAACGTTATATTGATGTCGTTGGTAGGTTTGATCGCTATCTTGCGACAACAACCAGGACTTAACGACTACCAAAGCACGAAACTATTGCAATTGAAGCTTACCTAAAAGTAAGTAATTGTTATAATAACAATGTTGACTGCCGCTTTTTTTTAATACCAATATGATAACAATCAGGCATATGGTATAAACAGTGTATATGTACGGTAATCGCTCAACCTTTTTCTTTGCTGCTTACACCCTTTTTGTAGAACCTCATGCTGTACTCCTTTGAGAATACCTTAGCATTTCTGAACCTCCGCGTACGTGTACGCGAAGCATTGCTGGTGAACCATAATAACAGGGCTAATTACAATCTGACGTCTCGTCAACGACGACGTATAAAGCAGTGTCTCAACGCGTCACGTCAAACTGGTCATTCGTCACGGCACAACAGTTTTCTCATGTCGGGAATTCCCACAGCTTGCGAGCCTTCATTAGCATAGTTTGATTTATTTACTAGCGGCCCGTCAGCGGTTTCGCCCACGTAGACATCAGATTGCCTTCTGCAAGTTTTAGTCTACATTAGATCAACGAGAATTTGTATAGCAACATTTTAACTTTGTTGGTCAATAGGAGGCGATGCTATAAAGCCATACGAATTCTCATTTTCTTTATAGTAAGATAAAGATTTGTTTTATTTCTTGGGGTAAGCACTTTGCCTTTATCTCACCTAATATAAAGTGCAGTGCACTTCACCTGGACTCCTAAACTATTGAGGCACTGGCTATCTTGTCTCTAGCTGCCGGAGCCCGGAACACAAAAATGCTACCAACATTGATGTTATGGCGACATTTTAGATAAGATGGTGGTAGCTAGCCTGGCGAACAAACAAGCTTCGCTTTCGGAGCTGTGGAATATATCCTAAACATGTTCCTAGAATGGAGAGGTGCGTGTCTGGGAATCTGACATTCAGTCAGAAGCTAGTAAAGTTTTACATGCTCCAATTCATATAGCGTCAATTCTGTTATGAACATTGTTTTCAATATTGACCTTATACTCGTAGGTACTTTACAAATGAAAGTCGATTTTCAAATGTAAAAGGATCACTTGTGACTACAAACAGAATCGGTGAACTTGGCCGGTGTCACGTGAAACCCGTCTTCATAACCTGTATTGCTAATGCCAAGGTCTTTTGGGAGCGTCTGGGGTCTTTCGTCTCGGTTATAGATATAACGTTCGTTAGAGACACGAGATGCAGAATATGCAAATAAAAGCAAACGAAAGTCTTGTTTATGATTATTGGTGGTCGTCTTTATGCTCTTTTCGCAGAATTTGACCTGGAACTTGTAGAATTGTCCAAGCTTATTATTATTGTGATTATTTTAACAAGCAAGTCTTCATTTGATAAGAAATATCAAAAATCAATTTTCAAAACAAGTTTAGTTAAACACCATTTTAAAGTCAGTATGTTTTGGCGGCTCTATCCCTCTAATAGTAAACCTTATTAGATGTGTTTTGTTTGTTCATATGTTTAGACATTTTAGGTAAACTGTTATTAAAAAAACATCGTAATTGGATTTGAAATTTAAGATGGAAAGTTTAAGAACGGGATCATTTGTAATCATTTGGGAAGTTTGATCATTTGCAAAAAATTACGAACGCAACTATTGCGTAGGAAAGAAATATTTCATAGACCCACGAGCAAACAGTGCAATGAATTTTTATCACAGTAGAAAAAAAGGAAGGATATCATAAGTGTTACTAAATATGATGTTTACCAATAAGGATGGCAGACACAATCTTATTTCCTGGATATTTTCCAATCCTATCATAATAATCATATTATTTATTTATTTTATTTATTTATTAAGACACAATTATAACACTTTAACAGATTACCCAAGGCGATGATATAAAGAAAAAAAAAGAAAAAATAAAAGTAATACAACTAAACAAAAACAAAAAATAAACAAATTCACAATACATCTAATAATAAAATGTACAATTTAATTAACAATACAACCAACATATATATATATATACATACACATACTACGTACATATTTAGACTCAAAAACAATTTTTGCCATTTCCATGAGTTTCGGCAGGCTGTGGCGAAACACATCTATATTGCTCTCCGAAAGCAGATAAAGAAGCGAATGGCGTGTGACATAGGGGCGAACTTATGCAGGTTGGATTTAGGCGCAGGTCGGCTGAGCAACGCCCGGCCGGCGGCGCGCGCCCGCGTAGTTATTGGGCGCGCGCAGCCGCAGTTCCGCAAGTACCTCCGGATGGTGTAGGAGTCCGCGAAATACACTCACTACGTACTTTACCAGTGCCACTTCCCTCCTGACCGACAGTAAACAGTACCCGACCATACCCAACACGAACAGACTCGGGTACATCAACGGGAAGTAAGGGTACACTGCATACTCTTCCAAGTAAAGAAAGCGTGCAAATTTATTTTGAATCCTCTCAATCATCAGCCTGTATTTAGCTTCATGGCCATACATCCATATGAAGGCTTTAGTTTCTAAATGGTCCGCACTAAAGCATAATACAGAATTTTAACAATAAAAGTTTTGAAATTCTCACTTTGTCGTATAATAAAACCTAGATTTTTAAAGGATCTAGCGCAAATGGCAACAATGTGGTGAGGAAACGTTAAATCGGGTACCATGTCGAGGCCCAGGTCGCGCACCCGCGCTACTTGCGGCACCACGCGACTGTAGCTCATCAAGCAGCACTTAGCCAAATTAAAACATAGCTTGTAGGATTCACTCCAAGGGACGACCCTCCCCATGTCCCGCTGAAGTCGCTCACAATCTGAAGTATCCGCTATTGTCAGGAATACCTTAAGGTCGTCCGCGAAAAGCACTTTGCTTCCTTTAGTACCTACATCCGGGAGATCGTTTATCATGATGACGAACTCGAGGGGTCCAAGGTTACTCCTACTACTCATAGTGTTTACAAAACTAAAAAAGTGTCTTATCTTGCAATAGTTGCAAGTCTTAATGTGATGAACTCATGAACTGTATTGGCCGGAAAAAGTTTGCATAACCCGATAGCGCTAACACAAAATGTTATTTTAATTAGTTGCGTGGCTTAACCCACACTTCGGAAATGTAGAAATCTTCGAAATATCATAGCTGTTTTGTGAGAGTTGCCAAATTTTACAATTACCATCACCAAGTTATAAATTCACAAAACGAGTTTTTAGTTTCGAAAACAACACTGATTGGCATAATTATGTTGCCGTGTTGGGCTGAGAAATAGAAAAATAAAAACCCCGTTATGGGGTATGGATACCGAATGAATTTTGTGGGGATATAATCATAGGAACCAGTGCTGGAATCAGTCGTTTCTTGCGTGGTGGGTGACCAGTGCAAATAGATGGGTGTTAACGATTGCCATCTTACGATAAGGATACGATGCAACAAGCAATTCGAAATATCGTAGTGTTTCCATGGTATTGCGTTGAGCCGGCATCGAGCGCAACAAAAGACTAAGAGGGTAGATCGTTTTGTCTGCTCACAAAAACCTACCCGCAATAACTTCAGTAATTCTGTGATCATGGCGCATGCAACTGTGCTGAAATATCTGCCACTTTAATGACTGTGACTAGCCTAGAAAGCGAATGTGGATGAACGACTTGGGTACACTTCATAAAATTGCCAATGGATTTTAAAGGATAGCGACTTACTTTACTTGTTATTTATTTGGTAAGTTAATGGTAAATGCTGTGCACTTTTGTGATTGGGTACGGATATACCATGTTAACTGTATATAACTTTATCTTTGATGTTTACTATCTGTTGTCTGTAATTGTGCCATAAATAAAAAATAAAATAAAATATCGGATACTTACAAATAATAAACATACTAAGAATCCCGTTAATAAATACTCTAAGTTTTACTTTATATTGTCAACAGTTGTAAAGGGCCCGCCCAGTACAGCGTATGCTGCGGCCCGGCAACGACTCAACCGGTGCAGAAGGGCAACTGCGCCGCGAGATTTAGCGCTGCCCCGTTCGACCCGAGGACTGAGTGCTGCGGCGTCGACAGCGGAGCAGGCAACAAGATCGTTGGTAAGCACATGCAATTACTAATCGGGGACTTAGCCAAACGCCAGCATTAACCAGTGTAGAAGGGCAGATGCCCCGTGTGATTCAGCGCTCCTCGTTTGACACGAGAACCGAGTGCAGCGGCGTCGACAGCGGAGCGGGCAACAAGATTGTTAGTAAGCACATGCAATTACTATTCGAGAGCCTAACCAAACGCTTGCATCAACCGGTGCAGAAGGGCAACTGTCCCGTGTGATTCAGCGCTGCCCCATTCGACCCGAGGACTGAGTGCTGCGGCGTCGACAGCGGAGCGGGCAACAAGATCGTTGGTAAGCACATACATTTACTGTTTGAGGACATCTTCCAAGCGCCAGACTAATAACTTTGATATGGCCTAATCCATAAAATAACAACTTACAGTAGTATCATTATCCAACCTCAGTCCAGTCCAGATATTTGATTGACCTACGCATCAAACGATGTAGAGAGAGAGGGGCTTGCCAAACCAAGGGTAAGACGTGCACGTTTCCGACCCTAAAGCTCTAATTCTTCAATACCCTGTAACTTTACTGGATCTAGAAACTAGTACCTACAAACCGGAACACAGCAATGTACAACAATATATACATTAGATTATAGTGGTTGCCATCTTGTCAGTCTGGTCATAATGCTACCATCAGGCTTATTCATACAGTATCTAACCACCATTATCCATATTCCAGGTGGCACTTCGACGACATTGGACCAGTACCCGTGGCTAACCGTGATCGAGTACGTGCAGAACAACAAGATCAAGACGCTGTGCGGAGGTGCCCTCATAAGCAGCAGATACGTGATGACCGCTGCCCACTGCCTCGTTGGCGATATTCTGAATTCAGGAACCCCGTAAGTACATGGACAAGTGAACATCTTATCTGTATGTTTATGTGGCAACGGAGAAGTGCTTTACCCCGATGGCGATTGTAACATTGTAAGTGAAGACCAAGCCGAAGATAGAAGCGGACTACACCCATAAGTTTTAACCCCTGAGGAACTGAGATCTTTAAGGCGTAGTACAATAATTATTTTATTTTTCTTTATTTCTATTGTATGCTACTGAAGACGACATATTCGTGTTGGCGTGAGATACGATAAAATTTTGGTCATGGGTTGTTAAAAGCTAGATAACTTGCATATGTAAACCATTGCCTTATTTAGTACAGCGAATGAATAATGTTCATCCTGGTTGCTGGTTCAAATCCGAGTCGATATTCAACGGGCCCCAAAAAATTATACTTCACTCATTTGCTTGCTATGGAAGTGTAATTAAAAATTAAGTTATGTCTTAAAGAAAACAATGAACATTCGGGGAAAAATACTATATATCGCTGCAAGCAAAAAAGCTAAATATCGCCATTCAGAAAATGTCAAAATAAAAAGTAAATATTACAAATTGACCAACGTTATGGCATTACAGTAAAAACGTTCGTCTCGGCGAATACGACACAAACAACAATGAAGCAGATTGCATGCTGGTCGACGGTGGCGGTTACGACTGCGCCGACCCCGTGGTCATCGTGCCCATAGAGAAGACCATACCGCACGCGCAGTACAACCCGCAGAAGAGGCAGCACGACATCGGCATGATCAGATTAAGCGAGCCAGCCCAATGGACTGGTAAGCATTTATCATTTTTGTTTCATTGCTATGACAGCGGCATATGACTCCACTCTCACTTAAGGTTGCCAGATCGGAACTTACCGAGTCCGGGACAATTCCATGTCGGGCCGTGGCTATGAATATGTAAAAAAAAAAATATATAAATATAAATTACGGAATATTTAATTTTATATTTGTATTTATTAGGAAAATTCATTTTATTTTTTAAATGTATACGTTTATTAGTCTAGTTAAAAGATATAAATTTAGAACAGTTGTTATTTTTTTTTATTATTTAATTTTTTCGGAATCCGGGACAATATATCGAATTACTGGACACGGGACAATACGTAAAATTCCGGGCCAATCCCGGAAATCCCGGACATCTGGCAACCTTACTCTCACTCCACCTGATGGTATGTGGACATGGAGGCCAGATGCGAAGACAACTGGTGCAGCGTAAAAACGATGTAGCATCAGTCACCCTTACCCTGCCGACCCACAAGGTGGCTCTTCACGCCTCGTTCGAAGAACCCCATATCATAGGAAGGAGGAAATACGTGTGCCGGTAGACTTGTTCAGCTTTTAGAGGTGCTACAAAAGAACGAGTCACCGAATTTCTTTGTGCACAATTCAATATTCGAGACAGTAAAGCGGTGACCCCAAAGAGCACAAGTTCTCCTACTGAGGATGATGCCTACTCCTATTCAGGCCTTCCTACATGAACAATAGCACGTGAGTAGATCGAGCCCTAACCCTAACCCACCACGCTTTCGTCTAATGCGGCTTGATGAACTTTAACCACTGTCATGTTTCGACAACAACTGGGACTGGACTGGGACCAAGAACAGGGGCCCGACCGCCTAACCGAACGCTTTGACTTCGTGTGTGGTTTATGACGTCATCTTGTCGTTTCGTGCCACCTATGATAGCAATATCGAAAGTGATAGCCTTTAGCTTTTGATATTGCTTTCATAGGCGGTGCGAGGTGGCAAGATGACGTCATAAACTATACGCGTAGTCAAAGCGATCGGTTAGGAGGTCGGGGGGCAGGAGTCGCTTAAGATGTTTTAATTCGGTCACCAATCCGGTGAATGGTTTGACTTGCAAGATTCTAACCAGAACGCAATTAACCTCTTCATTACCAGGAATTTTAGTAATAAAACCTCTGGGTCAAATCCACTCTATTAAATAAACTCTGACGTGTTTTGTGTTCGCCAGACTTCATCCGTCCGATCTGTTTGCCAACGGTGGACATCACCCTATCCCCCCCACCGGACCTCAAATTGTGGGTCGCCGGCTGGGGGTACGTCAACGCCACAATGCCGAAGAGCAACATCAAACTGCACGTCGATCTGCCGCTCGTGAGCCAGAAGGTGAGACACCAGCCCCAGTAGTGTTGCCGCGAGTCACCGCAGGTGATATGCGGCGCGGCTAGGGCGATTTAATCCGTTCTTACACGACGCCACTTAAAACTAGTTACGAATTACGAACGACTAATACATACACTATACATTTACCATTACTGTATATAGTACGCCCACGACACGAAATTTCTTGATTGAGTGTTCAAAGGCGCATATAAGTTAAAAGAATAAAGTCCGTCAGTTGTGAAGTAAAATACATAAAGATTGGTATACGGGTTCTTGAAAAGAATTAAAGAATGACTTGTCTCAGGAATTTTGTGTATTTTTCTATAAATGAGTAAAAAAGGGAAAGATTTTTTTGGGAAATAGTTATTTTTAAAGTATTAACTATCAAAATGAATATTTTAATCGATCTTTATATTTTCCAACAAAATAAAGAATGACGTGTTTTATTATTTTTCTAAAAACCTCCCCTAGAGAGGTGAAATAGGAATGGAAAGTTTGTATGAAAATCGCGCGCAAAACATCACGCGTTTACTGTTACTATTGATTGTTACTAGTAGTAGTAGTAGGTATTCCTAGACGTATGAAGAAACAGAACAAAAATAATTTGCCCACGTGAGTAAAGCCGCGAACAAAAGCTAGTATTATATATACTCTTACAGCTCGCATACTTCTTTCTAATTTATACCTATTACTAGCCGTCACCCGCCCGCTTTGCTTTGCGAAAAATTGAGAATATATTTTTTTATAGCCTATCATTTGCACAATCTCATGTTCTTACTAGATACCAAATTTTCATCAAGATCGGTCAAGCTATTATCGAGTTTAAGAGGACATACAGACAGACAGACAAGAGAAATTTCAAAAATCGTAGAATTGGTGTCAGTGAGTCATAAAACGAATATTTATCCCAAAATTTGTCAGAAAATTGCATGTACAGACAGAGCCTACAGATTTATATCTAGATATTATCGTTCTGTTGCGCATCTATAGCGCTTTTATAGCACTTTTGTAGCGCTTTAATAACGCTTCTGTAGCGCTTCTAACTCCTGCCGATGCCGCCCTTGTATTGTAGTATAGATAAATAAAGCTACTGAAGTTGAAATTTGCCTAGTCATCATCATCATCACCAACTCATTTTTTATGTCCTTGGCCTACGGGCCGTAAACCACCACGCGAGCTCAGTGCGGATTGGTGGTTGTTAACGACTGCTAATGCAGCCGTAGCCGGGACCACCAGCCACCACCAGCTTTTACCTGCGAAAGTTAACTTCAGCAATCGCAGTCTGAGCGCGTTTATCGCTGCGCCATCGAGTTTTTTTTTTGCTGATTCTCTCAAACGGCATTTTCAGCTTCACCGCGGGCTTGTTTGGGGCCGGCGAGAAACTTAAAGAGACCCTGAAGCCGTGTGAATAGAATCACCTTCGGAGGTTTTCTAGAGGGGACGGCATCACGCACTAGTGCGTGTCCCCGTGCCCTACTAGATTCTCCGAAGGGTTCGGATCCATCCGAGCTCCTATCCTATATAGTCATTGTAGCTAAAAACGTTTGTTTCCAGACATGCCAGGAGGTGTATAGCAAGACAAAAAAAAAATACGCATTAGGGCCGGGCCAGCTGTGCGCCGGAGGGGAGAAGGACAAAGACTCGTGCAGGGGCGACTCCGGGGGGCCGCTAATGTACGAGAACGGGGGTCGGACCTGGGAGTTGGTAGGCCTGGTCAGCTACGGGCCCAATCCGTGCGGCGCCGAGTTCTCGCCAGGCGTATACACCAAAACCCACGAGTATATCAGCTGGATACGCGCCAACATCGTGCCATAATAACGTTATGAGAGTGATTGATGAGGTGAAGTTACAATTACGAGTATAAATATGTTAGACAAGTTGTCTTTATAAAGGTCTATTTTGAAATGAAATTAAATGAATGAATGAATTTCATTTCATTTCATAGGTCTATTTTTTAATCACTTTCCACAATTTCGATACGACGTTATATTCATTCATTTCCATGAGATTAAACAACTCTGCCCAAAGACAGGGGTTAATATTCTACAAGAAAATTTGGACCTATGTACACCTAACCTACCAAACTAGAACCACCATCTTTTATAGTGAGTAATTAGGTATATATAAAACATTTAGACGTATTTCAATCCTCCCGTTTGACAAAGTTAATCAATTTCACTAATTGAATAACGTACCAAAATTTGAACGGTGATTAACATCTCCTGTATGTTTTCGCTTTAAGTTGTCACATATTTTTGACGCTATAGCACGGAGGAAAGGCTAGAGTTACAAGCCGCCTATGAGTTATCAAGCTTTATGGCATCGCAGAAAATCGTATACTTATCTCCAAACTCCAGTATAAAGATGGCACTAAATGATGACGTTGATATAAAATTATCATATTATAATAATAATCATCATCATCATCAGCCTAATAATAATAATAATAAATTCGTTTATTTTTAGGCAACAAATTAAAGTTACAAAATAACAGGCCCATAGATAACTACCTTATAATTTAACTGCAATCGTGTAGGTAGACAGAAATTGTTTATATTGAGATCATTTGTCCATAGCGATATATTTATGTTCGTGACCGTATTACTATACTATAGTATTACTATACTATTAGTATTACTTAGTATTACTTAATGAGAGTGATTGGGTTCGATTGTTTTATATTTTTATATATATTATAAAATCTGGCACAATGAAACCGATCATCTCTGTGAAGTTTCTTTAGTTTTGACAGATGATTCTACTGCTCGATTGATATAGGAGTCTTGTACTAATTGACTCGAATTACTCATGCATTGTGTACTTGTGATTGGTTGATGAAATCTGATAAATAAATAAAATGTGATTTCTCATGTAACGTGACTTAATATTTTCTTAAATTAGGTAATTGATGCTCAATAATTTAGACTGGAGAATTAATAGGTAGATACTTACAATTTTAGGTCCTAGTTTATAGACTATTATTTTAAAATAAAGCTTTGAGAGAATTTAATATTGTTTTATTAAGTGTTAATAATGATCACTTTATATTAGAAGAATAATAATAATAACTAACTGGATATTTACCATATTTTTAATTGTTTGTGTGTATACGATGATATTTCGGCACAGTTGAATGCGTAATGTATGAACACAGATGTCCATGCGAAACACCAACTCCCGGATCACGGATGTACGTTTGTACATCAGAACAGACTATCCACAACTGTTAAATTTCTTAAATAAATGTTTATCTATAATATGACCAAGATATAAAGTTCATAGTCTATTGAGGAGATTTGACAGTCTGACAGAAAGTGTGAGGGGTTTGTACTTGTGTGAGGGGCTCGATGGCGCAGTGGTTAACACGCCCGGTCTGCGACTGCTGAGGTTAAGCAACTTTCACAAAGGCCGTTCATCGGATGAGTGACCAAAAATGTATCGTCTCGAGCTCCTCCGAGCTTCAGAAGGTTCATAAAGCCGTTGGTCCCGGCTGCATTGGCAGTCGTTAACAAGCACCAATCCACACTGGGCCCGCGTGGTGGTTTATGACCCGTTCTCCCTATCCATCCATAGGGAAGGCTCGTGCCCCAGCAGTGGGGACTTTATGAGCTGATGATGTGTGTACTTTCGGGAGTAGGTACATCTGTGATAAGTGATCGTACTCACAAACACACAGCAAAAGACATGGTATAAATCCAGTTAATAATTATTATTCTCGCATATGATAGTGACCGCACATAATAAGGTGACCCAGAAGGTAAGCTTATTAGTTGACGACGTCCTTGGTCGAGTGGTTTGTACACTGGTTTTCTTGGTGTCTGTCGTCATCTCTGAGGTCCCGGGTTCGATCCCCGGTCGGGTTTATTTAGAAATTATTGTTTTTCTAAATTGTCTCGGGTCTGGGTGTTTTCTATGCATGTATAATTAGTATAACTGAGAATGTACCTATTGTTTTATTGCGATTTAAAAAAAAAATCTTTTTGTAATCTTTTGTTTATGAATGTTATGGTACAGTGTTAGTCCTAAGTCCAAATAAACACCTATTCTATTCCATTCTTCTATTCTATTCTTTTATCATCCTAGCCTATAGGTAAAAACTCATGTAGTGGAAAAACCTTTAAACTGTTTTAGTTAGTTTTATTTTTATCTTAAATCTAAATCTTCCTAAGCGATTTTGCCAAATCTGTATTTAATTTTGATGATTAGATTCTGATTTTATGTAAAATTTCTAAAAAAAAATCGCATTATAATACCTGTAATAACATACACGGAAGCCGTTTTATGCGTCACTAACGAATTTAAGATTTTTTGTGGTATTGTTTCTTAAGAAAAAATTATAAAAAATTGTAAATAATAACTGCAAAAAAATTATTTACTTGGTATTTCCATCAGCTTCGTTCGAAGATAAATTAAATCCTCCCCACCACCAGGAGGAGAGGAAGAGTCCATCAGTATCAGGTATATACATATATACTCGTATGAGGCATTTCATCAATAATCGGAAAGAAGTAGACAGGTATGTATTTAGTCTCAACTTACCCCTAGCGTTAGTGGCTGCATCAGCTATTTTCTGAAAGGCGTCCAGGAATGCAGCAATCGCGACGAGAGCCGATCTGGAAATAAAGTATTTGTGTTAAATCAAATTGCTTTGCAAAAAATCAAAGTAAAAGTCAATTGTTCATTGTTCAAGGCTTCACAAGCAATTGACGTCTAATTCGAATAAAATTCAATTGAAACAAAACTACTAAATACAACTTTTACGGATACTCGCGTTTTTTTACACATTCATTTTATTGAATTTTTATTAAATTAATGTACAAAATGTAAACTTTAAAAAAAAACAATACAAAACTACTGAATTAAACTACCACTAGGTTGGATTTGGGAGCCTTCGTCCGAGAAGAGCTGGCAACTCAGGAGGCTTTCATTTTTCTTCCATCTTGGACATTTGCAATGAATAAAGGAATATCTTTAGCGCTAAGAGACACAAGAACGTGAAATTTAGCAAGTAGGTTCCTTAGAGGGCGTAAACATCCGCTAAAAAGGTCGCTATACGGAAGTTTACCAACACGCATCAGACGTGTGAGCACCGATAGTTCGGTTAATTCAAGAATGCCTTGAAAGATTACATGACTATAACCAATATTAAAGAAACAAATATTTCCTTATACGTATCAAACAATTGCTAATGATATTCAGATTCGTACCATCTTGCATTCTACGACGCTATCTAGACGATCAATGCCGCATTTTAAACTGTTCAATGGCACAGTTGAATGACGCAATCATCTGATCTAACCTGTGGTTTCCTTAATGAAGACAACATGGCAGCATAGCAATAAAAAGAAGTCTTTTTTATTATATACTTATCACTTAGTGAGGTTTGAACACTAAGCCAATATAAAAAAAATAAAAAGATATAATAACATATTTTCCCTCGAATATAATTGATAGTGAGCGATAACATAATATGCTGAATGATAAAAAATTATGATCCTCACAAACAACTTAAATAATTAAGATAACTTATTAAGAGAATTTGAAAAGAGAAATAAAGGTAAGCGCCTTTTCATTTAAACTAGCAACTAGCAGGGCCTTTTAACATCACGTCATGTCCATAAGAATTAAAGTTTTAACAACGCCGATATATCAGAATATATATAATTATATCGATAGATAAACATATATCAGAGAATATCCTTGAAACTATTATTAGGTCAATGTTACATATATCTAAGGATACACGTTGAATGCAATTTGCGATTTCATATCAGTTTCTTCTGCCAGTTGAGTTTGCTAATGTAATTAATCAGGCGCTAAGTGAGTTCCTATTTTATAATTCGCATTAAATAAATATAATATTCTTTATTATTTACTTTATTTCTAAATTAAGGTAACAAACCGTCAGAAATGAACAAATACATTAGGCAATGCATACCATACAAACATACCTATAGAAGGTATCGCAATCGTAAATTGCAACAAGGACATTAGGAAATTTCTTATAACGACAGTAATGTTTGGTGACAAATTGCAAGTAATGATGATGACTGATGGCATAGCGAAAGTTGCTTAATTTTCAAGATTGCAACTACAACACGCAAGCGTCTTCTCCAGTCTCGCTGAAGTGGGTTCCTCAATATTTAAAATAATACAGGTTATGATTATTTTATATACATAATAACTAGCTGTCCCGCCGGCAGACCTTGCTCTGCCCTATTTCTCTAAAACAAAGTTACATTGATTTTTTTTATGTTAAGAGCGTTTACGGCGCACGCTAGCGCCGCCAATGAAAAAAAAAACATATCTAGTAATTAGAAAATTAAATTATGCTCAACAAACTATTTGAATGAAGTAATTTAGCATTTTTACGGCACCTAAAGAACACCTCACATGTTATGGTTTAGTTAAATAAGACGTTACGGCCACTTTTAACTATAACGCCATATTTAACTAAACCATAACATGTCAGGTGTTCATTAGGTGACGTAAAAATGCTAAATTACTTCATTCAAATAGTTTGTTGAGCATAATTTGATTTTCTATCTCTAATTATTAGATATGTTTTTTTTTTTCATTAGTAGCGCTAGTGTGCGGCGTAAACGCTATTAATAGCTGTCCCGACAGATTTCGTTATTGTTTTGCGATTAGTAAGACATTTAGCGATTCATTTTTATTTATATAGACTAGCAGCCCGCTCGCGACTTCGTCCGCTTAAGAACACCCGTATCCCATGATGGACCCTATTGCAGCGCCACCTACCGGGTTCAATTGTAAATCTAAATCGGTCCAGCCGTTTAGAAGGAGTTCAATTACAAACACACGCACAGAAGATTTATATATTTATTTATTTATTTATTTATTGGATATATTATGAATATTTTACGCAAATTTTGTTGCGAACAAATTTCAATTTGAAAAAAGAGAAAGTGTTGAAGTGGTGCAATGTGCCTGACGCGGTGCACCTGAAGGCAGTGCACCTGACCCGGCTTGTCATGGGGTGCGGATTCTAATCCCGCAGTTTAGATTAACTTTGTTTTTCCTTAGATAGATTTTGACTTTTACTAGTGCTGTATGACATTGTAAAAAATTAAGCTGGTAAATGATGTTTTTGCAAACTTAAATATTTTTTTTTCTTTTTTTTACGTGTTGTGATTGTCCTTTATATTTTGTGTTTTTATTTGTGATGGAAAGTGTCCTTTTATGATAGGGCATTTTCCAATATTTATGACGCTGTAAGGGAAAAAAAGAGCTGGACACTTGTTGAGTTTCTTGCCGGTTCTTCTCAATACAAGATCTCCCGCCCAGAGTAGATAGACTTACGAACCGATGGCATAATGACATTAATACGAGCTATTTGTAGCCTAAACTGAATAAATGATTTAAATTTTGAATTTTTTGAATTTTGCTCGTGGAATTTTTTCAACACTTTATCGTTTTTTTAAATTATAATACAGGTTTAAATTATAATACATACCAAAAAGCACCGTATGGCTGAGATTTTAAGGTTGTTTGTTGCTTAATAAAGTTGCAAAGTGACAACACTGGGTCCTGGTGAAACATTGTTCTTGTCGACAACCTAATAGTCCAACAAAAGCATAAGTCAAAACATGTCGAGGTCAAAAAAAAAATGTTTTTGTATGGAAAAGTTAAGCTACGTAAATATGATTTTGTATGTTATTACTGTCTTTATTATAAACTTATAAATAATAAATAAATTAACTTTCCTACACTCACACCAATTATCTAGCCCAAGAGAAGATTCGTTATGAAACTCGTTAAATAGTTACTAGACAACGGATAAACATACTTAAAATACTTAAATACATACTGTATAATAATACATAGAAAACACCCAGACCCGAGACAATTTAGAAAAACAATAATTTCTAAAGTGACCCGACCGGGGATCGAATCCGGGACCTCAGAGATGGCGACTCCATGAAACCGGTGTACAAACCACTTGACCAAGGAGGTCGTCAAATAACCAAACACTCTGTATACATTCGTTTTTTTTTTTGAGATTGCTGATTGCCTTAAACGGCATTTTCAGCTTCACCGGGCTTAATATACATTATTGCTTATGGCATCTATCTTTACAGAGAAAGAAGGGTGAAAGGATGGGGTTGCACAAAAGATCCCGATGGGTCGAAGTGTTACTGCGAGAGGGAAACCTCGGCAGGCCCCACTAAGATAAGATAAGATACATTCGTAGTTAATATAAACAATATACAGGTACTACTAATTAGTTTATTTATTCACTTACTTTAACGCCGAATGTAGCTTAGTCGCCTTCGATATGAACTCCTCCCACATAGGCGCATGGTTCTGTAACAATAAAAACAAAAACGTCATTTATTTGGGTTGTTGTACACAAAGTTAGTTTGCCACAGAAAAAAGTATGTGTAAATTCGCCACAGTTCTATTTTTATCAAGTAAATTCGCCACATTCTTATTTTCGACACAGACATTATACGTCACTGCAAGAAGCACAAAAGGGAGTTTCACCCGAGTTCTTTCCGTAATAACACGTGTTGTGAGACTCCATTTTAATTTCTATCTACCGTACTTGTACCCTTATACTTTAACGCAAATTTTATTGCGAACAAATTACAAAAACACAAATGTTGAAAACTAATTTTATAAAAATTATATAAACAAAACAAAAACATTTTATAAATAGCTTGCCTACTTCATAACTGATTTTTAGTATTTGTAGAAATATAATGATCGGATGTTAATGACGGTAGCTGTTGACGTTGAATGGGCGCCTTTGGCTTTCAAAGTAAATCAGTAAATAGTATTGAATAATTTCAGCGGGCTGGTTAGAACCACGTTAGCTCCATTAGGAGAGCACCTGACCCGGTATGTCAGAAGGGTGCAGGTTCAAATCCAAAAAAAATTGAACATTTGTGTTTTTGTAATTTGTTCGCAACATTTGCGTTAAAAATTATATCAACAAAACAAAGACACTATTAAATAAAATCCACCATGCCGTTTGGGCTGTAGGGCATGACAAAGAAACCGACATACATACATACATAAATACATACATACACTCGAAAAACAAAACCCTCCTTCTGACGCAGTCGGGTAAAAACTATCCATCTTGGTATAAAGAGTCTGTATAACATTACAAATAATCATGAGCGTACGCGCGAATACTCAATGGATTCTCAGCGACGACGCACGCGCTACAAGTTACAAATGGAAAAATTGCCGCAATCATTTAACCTCATCCAACAATATCTGATAAATTGCACCGTCCGTGTCGTCGGCCGTCCGTCACTGCTAGGGTTGCCAACCATACTTTAAAATAACGTATTCTACGTTATTTTCTATCCCTATACTTTATTCTTTTTAATAAAAATAAAGTATGCAAAAAACCTTATCTCAGACTAATGCGTGCGTTTGAACGGAATATTCCTGTTGACTTAATTTCTTAACTACTGAATGATACTCAGACTCAGGAGAAGTGTAACGAAACGCAACGCTAATTGCTGAACGCGCTATAAAACAATATAAAAATATTAGATAGTGCCAAGAGTACAAAGAAATATGTTTTTAAACATTTGAATAAATAAATTTGGAAAATAATTTATTTTTTCTTCAAATCCTTTTTTTTATACTAGTTAGTGATAGATTTACATTAATTTCCTGAAAAATAGTTGGCAACCCTAGTCACGGCTCCGGAAAGGCTATTGTGTCCGATAGCCATTGTGGGGACGTGTGGATTTCTCTTTGTTCAATTATAAGTGTAGTTAGTTATTTCATTGCGTATTTGTCTAATTGACAAATAAAAACTTGATCTATAAAAGTCTCATGTTGTTCGCGGCGGCGCCGGTGGCGTCGTCGCGCCGATCCAAGTCAGGTCGCACCTCAACCACAGAATAAATAATAGTACTACGCCTCAACACACATGAAATCTTAACGGATGTTTTTTTTATGATTATTATTTTGTTTTCGTAAGTTGATAGATCTAAATAAAGTTAATAGGCATTAAAATTTCAACTTTCTTAAAAAATATCTATATGGAACTAGTACAATTACAAAGCTAGATAATATTTTTACCTGTATATTAAGATATTAACCCACATTTTTAGTTTATACTTGGATCTGGACCCAACCTATTGATCGTTGCCTAGACTGGCGCAGGATCGAGGCAGAGAGAATGGCATAAACAAAGAGAGGCCTGTGCCCCGCAATGGGTCGAGAGGGGCTGATGATGATGGCTTGAATCTTATTGTGCCTACATCTTCAGAGTTACGGTCTGGTTTGATTTAAAAGTGTATTTATGTAAATGCTGTAATAGATGTAATAAAAATACAAATTTTATAAATATTTGCTTAATATAGTTACAATTCGAAAATGTCCAATAATGTTCAATTGTCTAATACCTATTATTACTTACTAGCGGCCGCTCGCGGTTTCTCCCGCGTGGTTCCCGTTCCCGTGGGAATATCTGGATAAAAAGTATCCTATGTGTTATTCCAAGTTATAAACTATCTGTATGCCGAATTTCATCCAAATCCATCCATTAGTTGCAGCGTGAAGAAGTAACAAATATACGAACATACATACACACAAACTTTGCATTTATAATATTAGTAGGATTTCATTTCAAAATCTATCGTTTCCTAACAGATGGACAGTATGGGTACCACGGCTGTTTAAGCGGTTTTAAAAAACTTTTATTCCACATTGAAATATTATGCTTTACGTAAGCACTAATAAATTGAACGTACACAAACTTTTATCTAAAAGGCAAAGGGGATGAAGCCATTCTTCCCTAAAATTCACTGAACTGAATTTAGTATAATTTGAATTCTTTATAGAAAATGCAAAGTACGTAGATTAATGAACTGGAGGGGGTGGTGGGAAGACTTAAAGTATTTAATAGGTGATTTCTAGCACAAACTTCTACTTTTTTTTCTATAGTTAGCTCGGCAAATGACTCCATCCCATCTGATGTTAAGTCGAAATGGAGTCCAGACGCGAAGATACCTGGTGCAGCGTGGAAACAAATGTAGCATCACGTAACCTCACTCTGCCGGCCCACAAGGTGCTTCTTCACGCCTCTCTTGAAGGACCCCACACCATAGGAACGAGGGAAAACGTGTGCTGGTAGACTATTCCATCTTTCGAAGGTGCGACAAAGAAACGAGTTACAAAGTTTTTTTGTGCGCGATGGGATATTTGAGACAGTGAAGCGGTGACTCCGAAGAGCAGCACGTGTACTTCTATGAAGAAAGGGAGATGGTGGGATGAGGTCAAAGAGCTTGATTTAAAATAAACTCTTTCTGTTAGTTTAACTAATAACTTTATTATAAATTTCACTAGATACAACTAAATTTTACTTTTTATTTTCAAGTGCTAATTGCTGCACTGGAGCTAAATTAAATATTTATAAAATACAGTGAAATAAACGCCCACATTATTTACAACTATTATCTACTATTATTTACCTATTATCTATGGCCCGTGACTTTTTAATATCCTAAAGTTTGACCCGCAACTTACCAAAGGTAAACTAGTGTGGTCAGCCACACCTATCACCACCAATCACACCAAAAAAACTAAATTGTTCACCAACTTTCGTTGGTGACTGTACCCCAATCAGTATTATAAATATTTTAAGAGGCACCCTTCGCTACTAAAGCGAGGGCACCGTCACATAATAATCTTCAGCTGTCTTCCGACCCTGTAATAAACGAATATCGTCGGCGATACAAAAGGGCTATGGCGGCGTGTTTGAACTGCTTGCAACCCTTTGTTTAGCCGCGAGTGAGTGCCGCAACTAACTTTTCCCTCATGTCTATTTATAAGAAAAGTTATCGCAGACACTAATGATGATGAGAGTTTAAGTTGAGTTTTTAATTATCTGTTACAGTTACACGTTTAAGTAAGAACATATCTGTATTATATGGGCATTTTTCTCACCTGGCCGCACTGGCAAAGCGCTCGCGCTCGTGTAGTTTTTTTTATAGATGAGTTGTCAATATACTTCTTTTTTTTTTGTAAGATAGGCTTGCTCTTGGCCTCATTCTAATCCCTAGAGCTAAGAAGATGGAATGAGCTTGCCCAGAAATAGCCTATTCACTCGGGCTTTCAAAACTTTAGGGTTATAGGTATATGCACTCGGGAACACAGAAGACGCAATTCCACACTTTGGCTGTACGCATTATGCTTTGCTCTGCCTAATGTTAATCAAAGAGCCCAGATGTAAGGACAGCTAAAGGAGCAGGATTCGGCCTTACTAGCCGTCCTCACGACTCGCTGACGTTTCGGACACCATTAAAAATAGCTGCTTTGTACAGTCAGATAAAAAACTTCTAATGATGTGTTATGTATGACTTTAAAAATTTACATACCAATCTTAAAAAGTGCCACATCATACGTAATTATAGTATGAAGAACTTTCTATGATTTTAGTTGTGGCGACCCACATAATATCTATACATACATATAATAAGAACGTAGGGATAAAAAAAATCAGTAATTGCAAGATATAAAAAAAAAATTACACAGGTGGCCTTAAAATCACTTACGGAACACGATAGAATAGTTTAAAAAAAAATTGTTTGTTTGTTTGTTTGTTTGTTTGAACCCGATAAACTCGAAAACTACTGAACGGATTTTAATCCAGTTTTTACCAAAATGCTAAGAAAAATCCGGAGAATAATATAGGCTACATAAATACTCGAAAAATACAGGGTGTCTCATTTAAATCGGTCAGTATGGGAAAGTTTGAAACTATAAGACATACGAAGATCTGTCCTTAGGAACCATGTCATCGATTTTAATAAGAAGAAAAACTGCATTCATACATTTAAAAAAAACCTGTACTCAGCTCGGGAATCGAACCCGGTTGTTTTGAAAAAATAAACTTATACTATTTCTATTTAGATATCGATTGTGTAGGTCTTAAGCAGTAAATGGCTCAACATGATGTCTAAAATAAATAAAATGCAATGTTTTCACGTAATTTAATTTATTTTCGAAGTGACCACCGTTACATTCAACAAGTTCAGGCATGTAAAATTGTCTCTATGGTTGTTTGTACCTCTTTGCTGGTTTTGTAATTGTACGATCGTTACCTAAACGTGTTGAATATTGTATTGAAAAAAACGGTGGTCATTTCGAACACCTTCTAAAATAAATAAAAGTATATGAAAACAATGCATTTTATTCATTTTAGACATCATGTTTCAAAGAGCAATTTACTGCTTAAGACCTACACAATCGATATCTAAATAGAAATAGTGTAAGTTTATTTTTTTCAAAACAACCGGGTTCGATTCCCGAGCTGAGTACAGGTTTTTTTTAAATGTATGAATGCAGTTTTTCTTCTTATTAAAATCGATGACATGGTTCGTAAGAACAGATCTTCGTATGTCTTATAGTTTCAGGCTTTCCCATACTGACCGATTTAAATGAGACATCCTGTATAATAATAACGTAGGGATAAAAAAATCTGTAATTGCAAGATATAAATAAAAATACTTTAAAATCACTTACGGAACACGAAAGAATAGTTTAAAAAGAAATTGTTTGTTTGTTTGTTTGTTTATTTGTTTATTTGTTTGTTTGAACACGATAAACTCGAGAACTACTGAACGGATTTTGATCCGGTTTTACCGAAATGCTAAGAAAATTCCGGAGAATAACATAGGCTACATAAATACTCGAAAATTGTTAAATTTTGATTTGGTCTAAACCGGGATTTAATCCTTGGTTGCTTGGCAACTGTTGTTTATTATGTAACATAGGGGATTTTTTTAAGGAGTTTTACGGTTCTGGCATTTGAGGCTGTGGCTCTTGCTATCGTGTTTTACGGCTCTGGGTTCTTTGCCCTTTTGAGCCTGTCATTGATAGTTGTTGCCATGAGAATACCGATTTTGAAGCGGTTATCACCAAAATGCTTAGAAAATTTCGAAATAACATACAAATCGAAAAATGTTAAACAAATGTGTTTACGCGACCAATTGTTAGATACGTTCGTTGAGTTATTATTTTAGAAAAGTTTTGTTTTCTCTAAGGTTACCTACCCTTTATAAATCTGTGAGGCACCTAAGCGAACATTAGCACCGCAGTAGTAAAGCGACGGAAAATAAAAACAAGCTCGAAATCACGCACATCATTAAACTTGGCTGTACATAGGTACACCTTTTGTTTCATTTTCCAAAATAACCAATAATAATATGGCTATTTAGTCGCGCCTTCGCGCGGCGCTTATTGCAGTTTTCTAATACACAGAAATGTTAAAAGTTAAAACATTACCTATATTTGGCGGTATAAACCTCGGGTTGGCTTTAGTAATCGGCGGCAGGAATTAGGAATTGATAAGGGTTGGTTTTTATTGGGGTTGGTTACCCCTTTCAATCGACACCCCCCCCCACCCACCCCGCGGAGATGCGTGGTTTTTTTTTTACACGTGTTTGAAGTTACGTAATCTGTTGGGTATTCTGTGCTGTTGGATAGGTTAAGTTAATTTTTTTTTTCCCGAGCGTAGCGAGGGCCAAACGGAAGGCCCCCCTTCGTTTGGTGTAAAAAAAAAAAGTAAAAATAATAAAATTTAAAAACTTACGTAATCTGTTGGGTATTTTGTGCTGTTGGATAGGTTAAGGTTAATAATAAGAAGCGGCAGATAAAAAACTATGGGTTTCCGCGTCTACCCCCTTTAAGGGGGGCACCCCCCCCCCCCTAACCCCCTCCCCCTCCCGTACCCTCTACGACTGCCGCCGATTACTAAAGCAACCCCTAAACCTCTGTATCGTTGCCCAAAATAATGTCTCTTTTTTTAGTTATGCATAGAAATGTTACCTACTCATTAAATTTGGCTGTATAAAACTTTGTATCATTGCCCAAAATCATGTCTCTATTTTTTTAAATATTGCACATAGAAGATATCTTGAATTACATAGCTTGGCTGTATAAACCTTTAGGTCGTTGCCCAAAATATTTAATGTTATTTTTTTAATTGTATTTGGTGAAAAAACGCGAGAACAGGAAAATTAAAAAAATATTGGCGCTCAAATTTTGAAACGAACAGAAGGAAATTTTGATGTTTTGCAATGCATTAGGTACCTATTTTTATTTTGTTAATAATTTTAAATTATATTAATTATTCATTGTGTAAAAGTTTTTTAAAACATTTTATGCAGGTACGTTAAATATTTCAGTACTTATTCAGTTCTTATTAATTTTCAAATAAGATTTATTCATTGTGTAAAAGTTTTATGAAACATTTGATGCAGGTAAGTTAAACACTTATTTCAGTACCTATTTTACATGTAAGCGGTTTCTTACTTTGGTTTCTTAACATGTTTATAGGATAAATCTGTGTTCAATGATACAATATAAGTAAGTAAGTCTCATAACAATTTTAATATCATAAAACCTATAAAGAATGAATTTTGTACATACTTCTAGATTACAGAAAAATGGTTTTTCCATTCTTCTATCGCATAAGACGATGGCTACCTCTGGTATCAGAGTTGCAAAAATGTTTAAGTTTGCAGGGTACAACTGTATTAGAGGCACGGACTTCAGATTTTTTTTTTTATTAGAGGTAACTTCTTTCTGTGTCCTGTGATCTACCTCTAAAAAACTAGACCACGAAGAAGTTCAAATTTATCGCAAGTATGTAACATAAAATACTATACTGTATTACCTAAAAGACAATAATATAATTTATTACAGTTCTCAATTTATTGATATTTTGTATCTACGAATAAGAACATAGTTGGTAAATAGTTTATTGTGCCTTCTGGCCGACAACCAATAATCCTGGACCGCTACCTGCTACTCGATATCCAGCTTCGGTGGACAAGGCAAAAAATATTTTGAAGTCCGTGGTTGGACAGTATAACATCTTAGCTAAGATACACCAGTGCCTAGGACGACTCCGGACGAGTACCTGAGCTGTAAAATACCAATTTTATTACATATAATTGAGCATCAGTAAACCCATTTCAGGTTTGTATGACGTAGCAAATACGCGCAACCCACCGAGAAACGGTGTTGTATACTGAATGTATGTGGAGGGATAATTGAAACGGGAAACTGAGTGAGAATCTGTATGAACGGGACGATTCTGTGCTTCAAACTGAATATATGTATGTACACACGGCTGCAGATCAATCTACCCAAATCTGTCAAATTTCTCCAATGGATATTGATCCTTATAACCAAACGATAAAGTTCAAAATTGATTGTAGAAATTTGACAGTTTTGGGTAGGTTGATCTGCCGCCGTGTGTACATGGCAGAGATGATAGTCGAAAGAATAAGAGATAATGTATGAAAATAATGATGAACGTAAAGGAGGCACAGGAAGTATGCCAGAACCACACTTAATGGAGATCGATTGTCTTTGTCTATCTCAGCATTCCCAGCTAAATTTCCAATGCATATAATTTTATTATACCCTAATAAGTTTAAATAGATACCTACATAAAAATTAAACTGTACAGACTACAGCCTTTAGCTCACGCGGACGAAGTCGCGGGCAACAGCTAGTTATAATATAAATGTATTAGTTTAGTGTTTTATATTGTAAAAATAAATAATTTCACATTGCTGTTTTATTATAACAAACAAATAAATACATAATCACATTGTCGACCTCAAGTGGCTTCTTCACACGTTGTTTAACGTGTGCTGGGAGGAAATCCATTTTTTGATGATGACGAAGTGTAGCTTTCGAACTTTGTAAAGTAAAAAGTAATATTAGCATATATTTTGTTTGCACTTTTGTCGCTTCCTTTTAAACATGATACTCCCATTCCACCTTAGGTTGGCTGGAAGAGATCTCTTTTAGAGATAAGTCCACCTTTGCTCACCATTGTTTGTAAACTGTTCTCTGTATGTGTGTTTTTTGTGCAATAAAGAATATATATATATGGGTTATTTTTTAAAAATTGTGTAAAAAAAAGCCCTTAATAAAATACACAGCTGACGTAATAACATTAGCAACATTAGCAACGGCACTAAACCACGCCGAAGAATTCAATCAACCACAAGTCTACACCAAAGCCATTAAGCCACAAAAACTAACGGACACGCATCTCCTTACCTCCATAGGAGTACGCGTTGCTCTCTGAAGTGACCGCTGTACTGTTTCCAACATTCCATGGCGCACAAAGAATGTTAGTGACTCGTTTCTTTGTTGCACTTCCAAAAGATGGAATAGTCTACCGGCACACGATTTCCCTCCTTCCTATGACATGGGATCCTTTAAACATGGCGAGCTTTGCGAGTTTGGACTCCATTTCTACGTAACATTAGGTAGAGGTGAGTAATTTGCCGTGCAAATTATATAAAAAAACATACAGCTGACGTAATCCATAACAGTCGACATTAGCCACGGCACTACACCACGCCGACGAATTCAATAAGCCACGAGTCCACAGTCGGCAAGCCACCCAAGCCATTCGCCCACAAAAACTGACGGACACGCTACACACCGTTATACTGTAATGGCCAAAATAATGCTACGTGAAATCGTTACGACCTCCGTGCTAGTATATATTTAGAGAGTAAACGGATTTTCGTTACGACTTACTGGCATTGTTACCGATTGTTTTTTATCCTACGACTAGCTGTGCTCGCGACTTCGTCCGCGTGGAATAGTGATTTTCGGCAGCATTTTTAAGTTTTTAGGCTCTTATTCCCGTTTTTGCAACATTTTTCACTGATGCTTCGCTCCTATTGGTCGCAGCGTGATGTTATATAGCCTAAAGCCTTCCTCGATAAATGGACTATCCAACACAAAAATAATTTTTCAATTCGAACCAGTAGTTCCTGAAATTAGCGCGTTCAAACAAACAAACTCTTCAGCTTTATAATATTAATATAGATATAGATTGGGAAATGCTTGCTTCGGCAATCATTATCACCAGCTAGCTCATTTTTATGTCCCCACTGCTGGGGCACGAGCCTTCCGTATGGATGGTTAGGGAGAACGGGCCATTAACCGACCACGCGAGCCCAGTGCGAATTGGTAGTTGTTAATGACTGCCAATGCAGCCGAGACCAACGGCTTTACGTGCCTTCCAAAACATGGAAGAGCTCAAGATGATAAATTTTTGATCACTCATCCGATGACCGGTCTTTGTCAAAGTTGCTTAACCTTAGCAACCGCAGACCGGGCGCGTTAACCACTGCGCCATAGAGCTCCTCAATAGGCAATTATACCTGATGATGACATTACGGCCGAAGGTCGAAGCGCATTTCCAACAGAATCCTCAAGTACTGAGGAACTGGCTATCTTTCGGAACACAACGTTGTTAAACGGTGACAGATTTTGATAAGATGAGAATAAGGTTTCTTTATAATATTTACACGAACACATACTGTTGCGGAAACCCACAACACACACTATGCTACTGTTTAAAATTAGGTTACACCTTAAAATCTACAAAATCCACTCACAGCTCCATGCCGCTCCCGCCGTCCAGAACGGGATCCATATGGTCTGATGGGGCCTGAATCCGAGTCCGGGTCTTCTCGGGCTCCCTAATCACACCCAAACTACCCCAAGTGCACTTTTCCCCCGAGGAAATACCTGTTTTCTCCAGCAGCAAAGACGCCGACATCCAATCCTGGGATGGCGAATTGTACTCCCGATGCGATTCGCTTACGACGTACACACACACACAAAACACAGGTTGCACAATACACTTAATTAGAGTATACGGCTCCAAATGCCCTAATTACTGCTTAAAATCTATTTAATTATCAACACACGATAACCTATAAACCAGCCATTGTTGTCTTCCCGAGACAAGTGTACCAACAAAGAAAAAAGAACAATTAGTGATGGGGCCATTATGCCACTAAATAAATTGAATCTCGATAATCGATTCCCAAATCGATCCGTCCATAATACAAATCAAAGTTTTATTTCCAACAAAAATAAATGCCTGTTTATTTGCAACACATACTAAACTAAAAAAAAGCTAAAAGCTTGAGGCCTTGATTCAAAACTTAATGATGACCAACATCTCAGTCTTCCTGCGGCCACCGACCCTATAGCACAGATAACCTATAGTTTGAAATGTCAGGATAAAATATTTTGACGATTTGAGAACTTCCTCCTATTTTGAAGTCGGTTAATAATAGCCGCCTTCGCGTGTCGCCTAACCGCCTCTGGTGTGGTCTATGGTAAAGACCAATTATCTCAGTGCCAGAGTTCTCGGGTTCGTAATATCGGTGTTTGTTAAGACAGTCGAAATAATACAAATCCCGGAACTGCGAGTTACGAAACTAACGGTCATAGCACTTGCAGAAACAACTGTGAATTGCCTAAGCGCACATTTCCTACCGGCTTGCGGTAAAAATTACTAACAAAAATACAAGTATGTATGATAAATATTACAATATAACACGACCCAGATTGATTACTAGCTTAGTTCTAAATATATTGAATATATTTTGCGTCAATCGTAAAAGTGGGGACCGCCTTACTTTGGGCGTGGTCGGTATCCGGATGGGTGACCAAAAATGTACTGTCGATGTTGCGGAAGGCACGTTAAGCGATCAGCACTTATTAAAAGAGTTGTATAAACAAACCAGGGCTCTTAATGGCTATGGCAGGACCTTCACAAAAAAAATTAAATACCCATATTTAAAAAAAATGCATTTAATATGAATATTCAGATTGAGGTTGATTCACTTACATCAAATACTAACACTAGCTAACCGAAGAAAGAACAATATCCATGCTGGGAATCGAAACAGGAACCTCTCTATCAGCAGGTCTGAGACCAGCTGGTTTTACCACTAGACCACAGAGGCGAGTTATATGTAATAAACAAGAATTTGTATGGCGTTCAAGCCTTCTACAAACATTTTTCCATACAAATTTACGTTTTTGTTAACGTAAACGAATGGCTAATAAACCCCGAATTAGGCACCTAAAGTTTTCCCGCCGCCGCGCCGGCCAGCGGTCAAAATTATTAAACACAAGGGGATTATCAGCTTTACTGCTTACATAATAAATATGGTTTTCCATTAGTCAGGGCTTTGATAATGCTCCTGATGGATGCAGACCATTCCAGAGATAATAATTGACGTCACAACAAATTGAGCTAACAGTCCGCGTAACTAGGGGCTGTTTTGTTAATTTCAAAACACGGCAAAACGGATATAATTTGGCTTGAGCCGTTGCTCATTAGCAAAGCAGCAGTGAAACTAGCAGTATACAAATTTAAATATCTCCAGCTCCTCCGGGCCAACCCTTCTCTTCCTTATTCTAGTCTACGCTACGACTTAGGTACCCATCAGTTATAGGTGTTAGTTAAGACGCAGTGTAGGCAGGCCTCCAACAAGGAGAGCCGACGATCTGGTAGTAAGTAAGTAAGTAAGTACTTTATTGTGTAAAGAAAAAGGTGAAGGTCGCGAGCAGCACACAGCATAAGCTGGAGACGGAACATTTTTGGTCACCCATCCAATAACCGGCCTTTGTGAAAGTTGCTTAACTTCGGCAATCGCAGTCCGTGCGCGTTTACCATTGCGCCATTAAGCTCCTCATTCAATAACTAATTCCCACCAGTTTTAGGTGACGGACGGTTGACAATAAAACCTTCACTAAACATTGCTTAGGGGTTTAGGGGCATCGTGGCTTTATACCTAACATTTGGGTGTAGTTGGTAAAAAATTAGTTCATGTATACAGTGCCCAAGTACGATATTTTAGAAGCAAGTGTAATCTATATTATTACGTGAAGCAAAAGCTTTGTAACCCTTTTTTAGGAAAATTGCGCGGACGGAGGATTATGAAACGCACACTTATAGTTTATATAGAGAAGGCTAGATAAATGTTAATATTTTTTTTTAATTATGCCTAAAAATACATTAAATCAATAAAACAAACATTACACACACTACCATGTATTTGACACACGTATTTAAACTCTTCAAAAATTTCAAAAATGGAAGAGGAGCGGTTAAAATATGTCAACGCCAATCCATACTCACATTCTATCTTTTTAAATTTTTCATTGCTTAGGATACAATCCGTGCAGCCTTAATAAAATTACGGTCGAATTTCGACCACTGGGCGACCACTAGTGTTAAATAAATGTATTGAGGTAAGCATTATTTGTAATTCCGGGCTCTTAAAAGTTTTTAATTGTAAATGTATAAAATTAAATACTGTATGATTTAGTAACGACATACTTTTTTTTTGTAAATGTCGTTACTTCTGTTAAAGCTGTGAAATTCCTTGCACACTTCTTCTTCTTCTACTTCTTATCCACAGCTAAAAAATAGTCGTCCTGAATGGATAGTAGGTAAAAAAATATTTGGACGATATCAAAAGAAAATCTCAAAAGCACTTCACTTAAGTATATTTGAATTAAAAAAAAAATGATTTTGACTAGCATAACATGGCATGACTCCAGACACCAGACACAATTGATATATAGTATATCTACATTATTTGGCAATGCCATAACGTATTGCTCCCCAGGCCCATGAGATCGCGCTACACATGATCCTTAATTAAATACCACGAAGCCCGCGAGCCCGCATCGTAAACATAAACCACTGTTGTCCCGGACCCTCGTTATAATCGGGGTTTAATTGAGCAAAGAGCAGAGATTAATTTGTTGTAGTTTATAGCTATTGAATTATTTTGTTTACCTATCAAAGCAAAGCAAGTTACCTTCTCCTTGTTCTTGGTACTTAGACAGAATTATTCATTCTTATTTTATTATATTTATTCCGTGTTTTGTCTCTTTTACTCCAATTTGAAATGACGTTTACATGACAGGAACAAAACACGGAATAACTATTCGGACCTTATTCTTTGTTTATTTGTAAGGCACTAAGTGTCCATAACTATAGAGAAATCTACCAAATTGGCTTTGGAAATTGGCTTAATCACCCGGGCTGGTGATCACAAACCCGGGCTTTGGACTAAACTTAAAAACTAGACAATAAAAAAACGACGGGTTGCACTCCGGGAGTGCCGGCAGAAGTGAAAACTTGAATATTAACGTTGTGCATTTTTGATATTTTGGAATGGTTAGGGAATAATTTTGCACGAATTGCTTCAATTATCAGTATAAAAGTACTATCATTTATGTCGTAGAATACAATATTTATTTACTGCGCTATCGTACACAAACATGACAATTTATTCGCGCAAGCGCCCTGCGCCGCCTAAACGAAACAGCAGGCATACATTTTCGCCGCGCCGTAGAAAGAGAGGGGGATACTTCCTCTCCTACGCCGCGCCGGCTGTCTACTCTCCATCCGTCTTACGAATTTTCGATCAGGTCACGTGTCCTGACGCGAATTTAACATTTTTTACCCATTACAAAAAAAGTGTACAACGCCGCTAAAGAAGTTTTCACTTCAAAAAACTAAAATTGAAACTAAATGGCAGTGCAACATGACAAACTAACTAAAAGTCACTTCGCCACGTTTGCAGTATCAAAAGTTGTTTAACAAAAAAAAAGAGGGCCTGAACGGTGCAGTTCAACATTTTAAAACAATTCAAAATGAATTCCTATCCCAGCAACCCGTCAGAACCACTCGAACTAAATTGCGCGTCGCCATCGCCGGCGCCGGTAAAAAACGGAAAAATCTATTTTTAACCCGACAATTAACTGGGTTAGCGGCGAGAGGGCTGGTGTATCTGCACCCTACATGGGGGTCGACATACAATTGTCCTGGTTCACTTCATAGCATAACACAGAAATTGTACATGTACATTAATAATTATCATGAGCGTATTGGTGTTTTACTTATATTAGAAGATTTACATTAGTAAATCTTGATGGTATTAATATATAAATAAATAAAGGACAACTTAAGATATAGTAACAATCTCATGTTGTCCAGTTTACCCCAATAAACTTATGGCATAATGTGGCTATATAAATGTTAAGCCAAAGCGTCTTGTACAGTCTTGCAATGAAGGCTGAATTATTTTCATATAGGAAGATTTCCGTTTGTTTTTTTTGGAATAGGTTTTCACTAGATATTATGCAAAAGTTAGAACAAAACTATAAAAGATTGTTTCAAAAACCAACTTAAACTCCTACTCAAAGATTTCCTTTTCTGTAATTTTCTTATTACCCTGAAAAGGATAACAGGTCAAAATGTGACAATATTATTTACATTATCCACATAAAATTAAAACTTGAATTGCATGGTCATGTTCTATCTATTCGAAACGTATTTCAAACGTACGTAACTTGTGACTTTTAATGTAGCTATGAATGACAGCCGCGGGTGGCCGCGGTATTCGTAAAACAAGGACTAAAGTTAATCTGAACCTTGTTTCATGGACTACATCCTGGCGGAGCGTGGTATCGCTTAATAACCATCTACGTCTCTTCAGGCGCACTAACGCCCGTTCCCAATAACCTATCTATCTGTTGTTTTGCCTACTGACATAAGCTCCATACAAATTATGTCAAATTTCTAACTCCAGTAAGCAAAACAACAGATAGATAGAATATAGGGAACGGGCGTAAGAGGCCTTAAGCTAATGTATAAAGGGTTTATACCTCTTCTGCTATATACATAAAAAAGATTTAACTAATTAACATAAAAAAGATTCAGGTCACGGAAAACATAGTCCAGGTAGGTCTTCGAGCAAGGTGGACCGACGATCTGCTGAAGGTCGCGGGAAGCCGCTTGATGCGAGCAGCACAAATCCTACCGTTCTTAATTAAGATCCTTGGAGGCCTTTGTCCACCAGTGGAAGTTTTTGGCTGAGATGATGAGGTCACGTCGTGGCCTAAAAGCGCTAGAGCCTAGTAAAGCTAACTGCGTACAAACGCAAACGATCCCCGAGCTGAGCCGCCAGTCCTCCACCCTCTCAGCAAAGCCTCTGGCGTCCGAGCCAAATTGTCATGTCAGTGCCTACTCGACCGTATAATGTCAGCGTGACACGTTCAACGCTCGCTCACACGGTACGACACGACACGATTCATTGTAAAAATTATATTTTTTTACAATTACTAATTTTTTTTAGCAAAAAAAAAAAAAAACAAACCATGAGTGTAACCTGATTTGAACCCGCACCCTTTGAAAAACAGGATCAACACTTTTTAAAATTATACCAAATTGTAATTTGTTCAAAACAAAATTTTCGTAAAATTACATTATGCTTAAATATGCAATCCAAACAATTGTCTGTCGTTTGAATGACCAACTTCATTTTATTAAATGTCACTGCCTTCGGTAGTAGAATAATGTCATGTTTATAACGCAACGAAAACACCAATGAAGGTATATGTTTAGGTATATGGTAAGGTATACCAATGAAACCCTTTACACCACCACATACCAACAATATATAGATACTATTAATGTTCAAACCATATAAAGAGACATCGTCAAGTCCTGATAACATGTGTCAAAGACATTATCAATTAGCTAACCCTCATCATTTAGATTATTATTTCAAACAACCTAAAACAAAGATACACAACATTCTGCTTCAAAAGCATTAAACCAGCGAAAAGTCGTCAGCCAATCGTCAAGGCTAAAGGGCACGGCAAGTTCGTTGACCCGGTTCGTAGCTTGTTAGGAAAAGCTGGTACACTTTCAGTGATTCAGTAATCGCTGGCAGCGTGCGGGTAGGCCTGGCTGACCTAAATGAAGATCGTGTTGGGCGCGTAAAGGAAAGGAGTGTTTGTATAGGCCGAATGAACTATAACCATCGCGTGATCATAGTACGCAGCTTGACAATTTGTATGTCATTAAATGCAGTGCCTTTTTTACCCTGTGAATCCTCCTTTCTGGGATACGTAAGAGCAAGTTATGTGGCGGTTCTGCCGTCCCCAGTTTGCTGTCTGGTAAGAAAATAGCATCCAGGGGTCAAGAGAAAGGGACATACCCACTAAACACAGGGGGGTTCAAAACCAACTACGCGACCGCGAGTGGCGGGCTGTAGGAAATCGACTAGCGAGTCAACTACACCCGCCACGGTATTGAACTTGCTGGTGACAAACGGAGACAGTTAGAAATATGTAATAAATATTTTTGTTTTCGTTAACGTGATCGAATGAATGAAAAGCGCACCTGAAATTCGTAACTGATGTAAATCAGCAAAAATAGATATTTTTATTTTTTTTACATGTGTTTGTTGTCTGTGTTTATTAATAATGGAAACATTTTCCAATATTTTGACGGTGTAAAAGAAAGAAAAAACCCTTGATGAATTGATTGACGATTCTTCTCATTGCAAGGGTTTCTCGCGTCCCGCCCTGTATAGACTTCGAACAAAACAAACAAAACAAAACAAACAAACACACATTTATTGGCACACACTACAAAATTATTTATTTTCGAACCGATGCGATTGCATAATGACATTCATAAGAGCTAATGAAACTTAATAAAAAAGATTTTAATTTGGAATTTTATTGTCATACTAATATTATAAAGAGAAAAACTTTGTATTTTTGTATTTTTAACCGGCTTCAAAAAAGGAGGAGGTTATATGTTCGACACGTAATTTTTTTTTTGTGTGTTTGTAACGTATAACTCAATCAAAAACTACTGGACCGATTTAAAAAATTATTTCACCATAGAATGCTACATTAGCGCTGAGTAACATATAAAAATATCTAATGCATGTTGATCAACATGATTTCACGTTTGTTTACTTAAATCGCGCGTACAGTTTCCGTGTACGCACCGCAACTACAACAAAAACTCTTTGAAGTTCGTGAATGCTTGCTACATTTTATTTCGTAACCGGTACGGAATTGGAGTTGATTAGACTAAATCGTTAAAATGTTCAGATGTTTACTAAGATTTATTGAGTTGCGTAAGAAACGGAGATATTGTGCCTGTAATATTTATCCACCAATTTATTTAAACAATTACAATGATGAACTATTTCGTATATTATCCTATATCCTATATTCAATCCTAGGCTTGTAAATACCTTTGCTAATACCTTTTGTAATACTTTTGTTGCCGGTGCAAATCAGCCGTTTTGGCTGATTTGCACCGGCAATTGGAACCAGAATTAAAATGCGTTATTAATCACTTTAAACGTAATCACTGAAAATATTAATCTTTATTATGTTCAAATCTGCTTAAGAAATAGAATTAATCTATATTAATATTATAAAGCTGAAGAGTTTGTTTGTTTGAACGCGCTAATCTCAGGAACTACTGGTTCGAATTGAAAAATTATTTTTGTGTTGGATAGTCCATTTATCGAGGAAGGCTTTAGGCTATATCACACTGGGACCTATAGGAGCGAAGCATCAGTGAAAAATGTTGCAAAAACGGGAACAAGAGCCTAAAAAATTAAAAATGCTTATGATTACTGATATTATTAATTAAAATATTCGGATTTACGATCGTCAGTTACAGACAAAAAGTATGAATAGTGATTGTTATGGTGTATCAAAAACATTTCGTACTTTCGGAATTAAAAGTCTTTAAAAAATCGGTGAAATTTGGCGCATCCCTTTACAGAGCGTAACCGGACTGTTGTAGGCACTAAAAGTTCCTCAAGCCTTGGTGATGAACATGCGCAGAGGGTGTATAGAGGTGATGGCATCACTTATACTAGATTCTCCGAGGCAATCAGATCATAATCGAGAGCGGAACAAACCTTGAGGACGAAATAAGGAGACTGCAGATATAGTTACGAAGCACTGTAGTTCGTGGTAAAAAATTACGTGAGAAACGCACAGCAGTAGACCGCCATCCATCAAGATGGTGTGAATGGAAAGAGTCGATTGCGTGTGAAGGAAATCAGCGGCAGGGGTCAGAATGTGATCAGTTGTTACTTGTTTACAAATTCCTCCGTGTATCCTTCTTGTATTGTAACAGTTATTGTTATGTGTTGTGCAGGTCAATAAATGATTCTGCAAAAAAAACTAAAATAAGAAATATTTTAGTTTTTTCTTTTTGCAGTGTCGGCAGACCTCCAACAAAGTGACCCGACGATCTGGTGCGAGCAGCACAAAACCGTTCGTTGTGTAGATCCTTGGGGAAGGCCATTGTCCAGCTGTGGACGTCTATTGGCTGAGATGATGATGATGATGATGATGATGATGATGATGATGATGATGATGATGATGATGATGATGATGATGATGATTATTATTTTAATACTCGGTATGCTTTCACGTAGTTTTTCGTAACACCCGTTTATTTTATATCAACAACCAACTGTAAACAACGTGTTCATTCACCTGCTGCGGTAAAAACACTGCGAGGCGGGCGGTATGTTTCTCGTCAGCAAATAGGGTTGGCCCTAGCGTTAGAAAACTTAGTAAATGTTACGAGTTAGATGGAGCAGTGGTTTACGTGTTTGGTCTGCGATTGAAGTTGCAAAAGCATCTTTTGCGAAGGCCGATCTTTTTTTTATATTAGAAGGAGGCAAACGAGCAGACGGGTCACTTGATGGGAAGCAATCACCCGCAAAACTAAAGAAATCGCAGATGCGTTGCCGGCCTTAAAAATAAAAATAAAATCATTGGATAAGCAACAAAACAATCCATCTCCGGCTCCATGCTTCGGGCGGCACATAAAGCCATTGGTCCCGGCTGCATTAGCTGTCGTTATCAACCACCAACCCGCAGTGTCCCGCAGGGTGGCTTATGTCCCGTTCTCACTTTGGTGTTTCCATCAATAGGGAAGCTGGTGCCCCAGCAGTGGGGACATAAAATGACCTGGTGATAATAACATGTTATGTCAACTACATTAAGAATATCACTTTATGGCACACTAGGTAACAACGAAAATACTTGCGTTTCCTTGTTTTTGCCCTTTTTTTTATTTAACATAAGTAATTCGTCCTACAGCTGGGCAAAGGCACATTAATATTTTGACAACCCTAACAAAATCAAAGTAAAGTAACGGACGATGCACGCTCGCCTACGCTTTTGTTTACAAATATCGACAAAATAATCAAACCTCGTATAGATTCCGGAAAGATAATATAATTGCTGAACAATTGTACCGTAATATCTATTCTAGGAGGAGCTCGATGGCGCAGTGGTTAACGCGCCCGGTCTGCGAGTGCTGAGGTTAAGCAACTTTCGCAAAGGCCGGTCATCGGATGGGTTACCACGAAATTAACCAATTTCATCATTTTTTTTTTGTTGAGAGAGATTGCTGATTGCATCAAACGGCATTTTCAGCGTCACCGGGCTTTTTAGGGGGCGGCGAAGTACGTAAAGGGTACCTCAAGCCGTGTGATACTAATCATTTCCGGAGGTTTTCTAGAGGGAACGACATTACACACTTAAAAGTGCGTGTCCCCGTGCCCTACTAGATTCTCCGAAGGGTTTGGATCGGATCGGGGAGCGGAACTACCCGAGGACAAGTTAATCAACTGTCGCAATGATAAAATTTAAAATATTTCTAGCTACTTTGTCAGAAGGCACGTTAAGCTGTTGGTCCCGTTATAGTCGCTGTTGAAACCCGGATCATCGTGATGGTATCGACTTTAAGTCATACTTGCCAAAAATTATACAAGAAACTAAAATCTAGAAAAAAAATCTGGGTATAGTAATGTGTACAATTGTTCATGTTGTTACAAACTATAATCGTGTCAAACCGTTATTTGATCAGTTAAGTTCTCGTTTAAATACAACTCATTCATAAACAAGTCGTTTTGTTATCCCGCCATTTTACGACTGAAAAGAAATAAGTTTGTGGACCGATTTTATTGAAAACCTTCAGTCGTCAACACAGGATATCGCTAAATCGATCCTTTTTATAGCTGATCCGATGTTCTTTATAGAGATTAGGTATCCCTGAATCCATCGAGCTGATTGAATCTTTGCAAAACCTTTCCTTGCAAATAGCAAATTGTCTTTGACGTATGGATGGACTTCTCTTTAACTTTTTCAGTTGAGCAAGAAGTGTTTGTGAGGTAATAAATCCAATTGTTTTGCATTCTCAGATGTCAGTTAACTTCGGACAGTCGGACAGATACAAGTCTGATTTATAGGCTATAAATAAACCGAACTGGTAGAAAAGTTTAATTGGTATTTTCAAACTTATTTCGGATTATACTATACTTTGTGAAAATAGAATAAAAAGGCACCTTTAAAAAAATTAGCACTACAATATGATATGATATTTTCAGTTATTTAACGCAAATTCGGTACTTAATGGCAAAACCACAACAGTCAGAAGTATCTACTTAGGTTTGTTTCACACGTACCACAACCACACCACAACCACAACACGTGGGAAGGCGCTAATTTGTATGAAAATTAGTTATGAATTATTATAGTTGAATTCACACGAGTTACATTTTGCCGTCATTATTGACCGCGTGTTTGATTCCGACTACATCGTAGCCACGTCGCAACCACCAGCGACACCGCGAACTAGCGGCCGGCCATATCGCAAACACAACGTTCCGCAAGAAGCCGTAGCGACACTATTCACACGTAACCGCTTGACCACCTTTTGTCGCGCGCGACGCGACCGACAAACGCAACGACGACGTGTCACAGAACATAAAATTATGTTCTGTGGACGGTGTGGTGTGGTTGCGGTACGTGTGTAACAAGCTTTAGTGCAATCAGCGGCTGATATTTTTTAAAATATCATTATTTAATAAACTATTTTATTTTTATGGGTAACTAGGCCATTATCTCATCTGATGATAAGTGATGATAACGCCAAAGGTGGTAGCGCACTTCACCCGGAATCCTTAACTTACTTGTGGTCGTATTTTTTAACTTTCTTGTTTAATTGTGTTCGATATCTGCTGTTAAATTGAGGGTAGATTGGTAAATCGCCACTGAACTCGACTCGACGGCTGGCCGCTCGTACTGCGGCAGGTAGCCATTGGGCGTTGAGCTGGACGGACGTTCTCTCCTCTCAAATTTTGACCGTGTCGAAACCTCATTGTTAGACGTTCGGATCCGTATTGTGTGTGTGGACATACTGCCGTGTAGTGTGCTGCTTCCGAGACCTATTGAACCTAGATTAGCCGTGCAAACCCCGGAAATCCACCAGGACTCAATGGTGTTCAATTAGCCTTTTTGGAGGCAGCAGGAACGAATGTTTGTAGCATTGTGGTGTTCCTGCAGTTAAGATAAGACAGCCAGTGCCTCAATAGTTGAGGATCCCGGGTGAAGTGCGCTTCCACCATTGGCCTTATCGTCACTTAACATCAGGTGAGATAAGGCACTGTGTTTACCAGTAAATATATAACATTTATTTTTTATTCAGGATAGAGTGCTAGGCAGTTTGTAGTAAAATTTTCAACTGGAGGCATGTTGCGTTAAGCCCGTCACAGACGCAGCTATAATAATTATAGCGAGACATATTACGATATATATCCATAGTAATCTTCGAGCAACCACAGCCAACCACACCAAAATATGTGGACAGATATAGCAAGAAATATTAATATTATATTATGGTTTATACGACCGCGGACTGAATGAAGGCAAAAATATATTTATAGTATAGCTACCGTGTGTGGTGGATTGCTATAATATAATATGTAGAACATCATATTAATATATATTATAGCTAAGTCCGTGACGGGCTTTACTCTTCACTGGTTTCACTAGATTATCAGTGTTGTGACCTTGGTTGCAACAAAAAAAAACTGAGTCGCAGCTCTTTGGTTGACTCGACACTTATATGTTACACTAAGTTGTTTTTTGTTGTTAGTTTCCTTTTTGATTGATTAACGTGACTTGGTTTATGAGTCGTGTATTACTATAGGTAGACCGCTTAACTGAGTCCTCGCCTGCGGTAGGTACGCGGGGCGGGAGGTACGTAGAGCTCTGCCACGAGTACGAGCGTTTTGCGACGCGGCGAACGGTTTCTAGTTCATTGCGCGTTATACTACGGCAGTCATACAGACAGCAGTGATAGAAAAAACGCAATGAACTAGAAATCCGTTTGCCGCGTCGCAAAGACGTCAGTAGTCGTGGTCGAGCGGTAAGGTGGTACACACGTGATAATTTTAAAAAGATTCATCTGAAGATAAGCAATTATATATAGAGGTGCCTGCCTACCTAGTTAATCAACTGTTTTGAGAAAAGTAAAAAAAAAATATCTGTTTTTTTACTTTGAAGCCGTTATTTGTTATAGAATATTTGATAAATACAATGGTAATGAACTTGTGTACTATTTATTAAGCAAAATCAAAATAATAAGTCAATCACTTGTATCCATATCAATATAACTGGAACTTGATTCTTCACTTTCGAAGCAGCCATCATCAGAATAATCTGAATCGTCCTGCACGTTAAAAATAAAATCAACAATATCATGTATTAATTATCAATTGTGTAAAACTGAGTGGCTTTTCTTCTCATCACGCCTTTTGTGAAATTGTCTATTCCCATTCTTTTTTTGCGAATCTGTTTTGATCTACTCGGTGATTGAAATTTTTCGTTGTCTTTAAATAATTTTCCTTGTTGTACAATTCTAGATATATACTTTTCCGATAGTCCTGTAACTTTTTCTTCAGTTTTGTTTAAAGGAATATTTTGTTGATATTCAGCAGAATTTGGATCCAATTTCTTTTTTTTAAATATTCGTATTTTTATATTTTTTAAGTATACGTTAAAAGCCATTTGCTTGCACTGACTATTAATTTTATGTCCGAAGATATTTCGACTCATCTTGGGAATATAATACCTCCTACCTCCGCGCCCTTGTACCCCGCAGGCGAGGACTCAGTGACTTTGATAATCGAATCGATCGAATCGAAGGACGCGAGTAATGAAATGTATGTAATAAAATGTATTGTAATGTTGCATGATTTGGTAACGACATAGGTAATTTTTTTTTGTTAATGTCGTTACTTATATAAAAGCTGTGCAGTTTCTTGCGCCCATTCTTCCATTCTTCTCCATAGCTAAAATATAGACGCTCTGAATGGGTAGTAGGTAAAAAATTTTTTTTTTATGCGTGAGCCTGTTTATTTCTTTTTGTAGTATAAATAAATAAAAAGGAGGTCAACAGTACTATCGGTTGATAGCACACATAATGGTCGGCTAACCGCACTGTTGATTCACAAAGAGATCACTGTGCGGGTCGTTGACATAGGGCCATCAAGCGTGCCCTTGAGACGGCCATTGGAGTGGCCGTAGTCTAGTACGCTTAACCTTTGGTTCAAAGTTGGACTTTAAAACATCGACACATATTTCCTGTTAATTGTTTTAAATGTTTTTGATGCCTTTTAAATCAAATCAAATAATTGCATGTCACATTTCAAGCGCCTCTGTAGTCTAGTGGCTAAAACCACCGGTCTTAGAGGTCCTAGTTTCGATTCCCAGCGGGGGTTACATTTTTGTACTCGGTGTGGTTGGTGGTAGGGCGTTTTTTTTATATATTTTACGGGTAAGCACAGTGCATTGATCTCACCTGATGTAAAGTGATGACAAGGCCAATAATGGAAGCGCACTTCACCCGGGAACCTCAACTAGTGAGGCACTGGCTATCTTACCTCTAGCTGCCGGAACACAACAATGCTACAAATATTGAAGTTATGGCGACATATTTAGATAAGATGGTGGTAGCTAGCCAGGCGAACAAACAAGCCCTACCACCAACCAAACCGACTACACAAATATGTACCCCCCGCTAGGAATCGAACCCGGGACCTCTGGGTCTAAACCGGTGGTCTTAGCCACTAGACCAAAGAGGGCGGTTGTTTTATGCCGCCTGGGTTATCTTATCTAAATATATCGCCATCAACATTACAACATCATGTATCACTGTTGTGTTCCCTGTGTGGTGCCGGGGATAAAGAATTGCACCACCCCCTCTCTTCCCGTGGGTGTCATAAAAGCCGACTAAGGGACTATTCCAGAGGATGGGCAGCAGCATCTCTCTGAGGCTACCCTCAACCTACTGCGATCGCCAACCCGCCTACCAAGCGTGGCGATTACGGCAAATACCCCTCATATCCTTGGGGGAGGCCTTTGTCCAGCAGTGGACGTCTTTTGGCTGAGCTGATGATGATGATGTATCACTGTTAGTAGCATTGTTGTGTTCCGACAGTAAGAGATAAGACAGCCAGTTTATCAGTGAGTGCACTACCACCTTCAGCTTTATATCTTCCTTAACATCAGGTGATATTGTGGTCAAATGCTTTACTACGTGACAAAAAAGCAACATGCTGTAAACAATTCATCAGCAGTCTAGCTAATTTATCAAAATAAACTCGGAAACGTATTAATATAAAAATGTCGTCCAGACATTCTATATTTATCCGACAAGTGTTACGTTAAAATTTAATTCTGTTTCAACAAAGGCGTTACCACTCGTTAATTGTTTCAAAGTTAAAAACACCACAGCGACCGAAATAGCTAATATAAATATAAACTAATTAATAACCAACGCACTGGCGCTGGCTTACATCAAGGAGAGTTTAATCTCTATCTATAGTTACGAAAAATAATACACCTACACACAGGGTTGCTCAACCTTTAACACCGAGCACGTTTTAAATCAATTATAGCTTACACGTGTCAGTACTTACGTATGTTAGTGTAAAGTCGCCAGACTTGGATGTTTTTAGTCTTTCCCAAAAAAAAAAAAGTTTTGCTAATGCTGCTTCATTCTTAGGCTTAATGTAATTTTTATTCAATGTTTAGTATGGTTCAGTGTATTTTTTTAATACCATCTTTTAGATATTTTAATTTTAATTTAGTTTATATATATTTTATTTTATGACCGTAATTATCTTGTTTTTGTAAATTACCAAGAATGTTGTGTATGCTTTTAATTGGCTAACATATATAACTATATCTTTATTAAGTGTTCTGTTATGTAAATGTTTTTGTTGTTGTTGTAAGGATACCTTATAAATAAATAAATACATAAATAAACAAGTACAGTTTAAAAAGGCTATTGCAAAATGCAATTTAACTATTTTGTTTATGTGTTTGCTTAAATTTGTTGTAACGCCTCTTTTGAATGTAGTTCTAGTAATATAATGAAAAAAAACATTTATTCAATATAGGTTACACGTAGGTACATAATTTATAGGAACCCAAAATACTGTATTTTTGGTTTAAAAAAAACTAAGCGTTATTTTTAGAATAAATTAAACGACATCAAGAGTAATCAAAAATATAACATTTAATTAAAAAAAAGTTGTCAATTCCTCACGCATCCTGTTGTTTATTTTCAAGTAGATTAGTTCACGCATCCGACGCAATCTCCGTGAGACATAATCAAAGTGACTGCGCCTAAAATAGTGATGTGACGCAACACGACACAAAACACGACGACGACGTATGTAAAACAATATAATAATTACAAACTTCAACAATTATAATAATTTATTATACCTAATAGTAAAATATATTTTTTCTGTTAATATAACCTGGATGCGATCACCTCAAAACAGAAGGGAATAGCGTAACATGGAGTAGGCCTATGCTCAGCAGTCAGCAAGCCTATCTAATTATATTAAAAAAAACATATAAGTAATTAAAATACCATAAATATCCTTGCTGATCGTATTTTCATATCATATACGAGTATAAACCAATTTCACGAGGCGTTCACCATACTAAGTGCCTCTGGTAAATTCGTTAGCATGCCATATAAAATACCGCCCGGGAAGAGGGATGAAAAATGTGGCACTACGGCAAAACGGTACGGCAACATCGCGGAGGGGAGTTGTCAGTTGATGTAACAATTTAATTTGTTGCCTTTACGAAACGCCTCGGTGGCCTAGTGGTGTAGTGCTCGACCCGATACCCAAAGGTTCCGGGTTCAATATCAATTCGGTTAAAGTGTGTTTCGGATTTTCGATGCATAGCCCGGGTTTGTGATCACCAACCCGCGTTTGGCAAGCGTGGTGATTAAGCCATTACTTATCAATTGTAGTGATGACTTCATTTTAATGATGGAGGCTTTTGCCCAGCAGTGGGACAGCCAAAGGCTATTTTACTTGCTGTTACTTTAACTTTTTTTTTATATAGGTATATAATTCGATAGGCTTGCATTTGACCATTATCTCACCTGATGGTAAGTGATTATGTATATTTTACTTTTATAATCGTTAAGTGTATAAGGTGCTATAATAAGGTGCTCCGCAGACAGAGAAACTTTGATTTACGGTTGCGGCAACAGGCAACTCGTAACTACGAGTAGCTATTTCCATATACGTGTATTTCTATCGGTTTGAAAAGCAAATAATATCTATTATTTACCTATAAACTAAAAAAAACTGCGTAGACATAACAACTCTAAAGATCGTGAACAGTTTTCAATTGCTTCAAGCGATGATAGAATCAGTTTTAAATTGCTGTAACATGCAACTTTTAGTACTAAGTAGTTGTGTCAAGTTGCTGGTTTCCCCAACTGGCAATCATTGACTGTTGGTAATAGGTTTGAAAAGTTCATTTAGAATTACCACCACCGTAAACTGTTGCTTCAACTGGCAACCTTTGTTTCTTCAATTCAGTTGATAGTTTCTGCAACTAAAATCGCTCTGTCTGCGGAGCGTTTCGCTCGCTTCGTTCGCACTTTATTACTTTGTCAAAGTAACTTAATAATCTAACAACCGTTTGTCAACTTGCACGTATGTTATAATGACATGGTGCTATATTGTTCGGCCTTACACAAAAGTTTTTATCGCTTGCGGTCGGAAACATTGTATTTGACTGGGATAAAAGTAGCATATGGGACTATATATTATTAAAATTATCATTACAGCAATACATATGACGTAACATATAAAAACTTCTTAAAAATATTATAATAAGAAAACACCTAAGATATATTTCCAGTTATTTCGTGTGATGCAGTCATCTTAGAAGTGTTTCCTGTTCCATTCTATATCAAGTCGTGAATTCATTTTATTTTTATGCGCATTGATGACTTCATTACAATAACGTCATTTTTGAATAATACTACATAATAAACCACTAATGCACCTCGTCTAATCAGGTGTCATTATGAACTTAAGTCTTATAATATTAATTTTCACATTTCTGTGTTATTTCCATCTTTTTGTTGCAGATTGGTAGGTAATATATTTATTTTATTGACAGAGCTGTTTAAACTGTCGTAGTTACCTTACCTTCAATTCAACCTCCAATATATGACATAATATATATTATACTAATGGCCCGGTCGCAACTTCGTCCGCTTGAGAACACCCGTATCTCATGATAGACCCCTATTGCAGCGCCACCTACCGAGCCCAATTGTAAATCTAAACCATTCTCGATTCCACTTGAACACAAGAAAAAAATTAATCAAAATCGGTCCAGCCGTCTAGAATGAGTTCAATTTTTTTGACGACCTCCTTGGTTGGTGGCTTGCACACCGGTTTTCATGGTGTCGCCATCTCTGAGGTCCCGGGTTCGATCCCCGGTCGGATCAATTTAGAAATACCTGTTTTTCTAAATTGTTTCGGGTCTGGGTGTTTCCTATGTATAATAAGTATGTATTTAAGTATATTAGGTATGTTTATCCGTTGTCTAGTTAACCATTTTAACAAGTTTCTTAAGGAAGCTTTTCTTGGGGCTAGATAATTGGTGTGAGTGTGGGAAACATTTATTTTATTTATTTTAATTACAAACACACGCACAGCAGATTTATATATATAAAGATTATATACATGCAAATAGCTAAAATCACAAGACATTTTATAATTCGTAATATAACTGCCGCGCTCAGAGAATTCAAATGAACTATTTAGCACCTATGTTTTTTGTTGAAAGATTGTATAAAAACGACCTTAGCACTTTTTTTGATATAAAAATACAGGGTACTAAATAAACGTCTCTGTGGCAGTAAGTCCTTTTGTCACATCAAAACGAACATAACCAATAATAAACATTTCACAAACGACTCAGTAACTATTCCTGTTACAAAAATAGCATTAGATGAACAACGCCGTATCACCCGCAAAGTAAAAGATTAATATCCCTTAAACAAGTTGTGCCAACTCCACGAAGTACCCGCTCCCAATTACCCTGTGAAAAACATTTCCACTCGTCATCCAAAACGACGTGTACCGACAACAGTGACCTTTGCAAATTGTACAGACCCAACTCATTCAAAAACTGAAGCTGACGTGACGGGAAAACGCGAGAATGGAGCTTGTCAAAAAATAGGGTCACCGCTCTTGGCGTACGTAAAAAATGTATTTTTAGAGAACGTGTTTTTTGAATCTCCAAATTAATTCTACAATAAATCAGCTGCTAACGCCTTCTGGTTAGGATTGCGAAATTGGGAAGCTTCTATTTTTAAATTGGAACACAGAGGGAAAGCGAATGGCCTTGATGGTGAGTCACGATAAGACCGAAAGTGGAAACACCGAACGTGGAAAATACAAAGAACTACCGAAACCGCTCTGGAAGGACAACTTACCTCTATCTAATCTCTCTATCTATCGTATCGTATACACAGAATGCTACTAACATGATCGTTATGACCCGACAGACTTCAAGTTAGAGGCAGCTAACCAGAAGATTCTTAAAACCAGTTCTATCAGCAATCTAAAAGAGCACAAGTAGAAAAATACTAAACAGAGGCACACAAACACATCATGGGCTCCTCTGCATAAAAGCGTCTTAAAGCTGTAGGACATATGGCCGGCGAGTTCCTATCCTATTCATTGTAGTAATGTTATCAAATTAAAATTAGAATCGAATAAAAGCTTGACTTCTTGACATAAATCGGACCAAGACCATATAGGCGGAGTATGACCTTACATTATGATTCCTAACATCCCGCTAATATTTTCAGTTCATACGCCAGATGAATCTACGATAAACTTTTCCTTATTTCCTTAACACATGGCCGCCCTGTGCACGACCCAAATCCCGCCATAATTAACCCAATAACAAACGTCAACAGCCAGACTTCAGGGATATTAATAGAGGGCAACACCAACATACGCGGCAAAATTTGGCTTCAACCAAACTACTCGTATAAGATTGTCGCAGAACAATCGATTTGATTGTTAACTCAGGATAAGAGTAGGTAATGAAGATTCATTTTAAACCCTGACGTAAGGTGTTAAGTTTGGGGTCTGTGTCTCGTATTCTATAGTATGTCTGTGGCATTATAGATTCGTAGCTTCTAGCGAAATTACTGATTTCAATGTGACTATATTCAAATTAGATCTTTTTGTAGCTTAGTCTAATACAATAGTTATGATGGAAGAAGCTTCCATTTAAGCATTTTAAAATCTTGCTTGGATAAGAAGTACCTGTTCCTCCATAGCAAGGTTACTATACTCTTCATCTAGCGAAGCTTTTTAAGTAGACTTAGTGGAAAAAGGAATATCCATTTCCAAGATATTTATGTACTTTTAAAGGATAAATAATCTCGAAATAGTTAAAGCTAGTAAATTGAAATGTCGATTAAAGATACTGAATGCAAATTTGAATTTAGGTTTCGGACTGAGATAGAAATCCCACACATACCTAATCAAACTTTTAATTTTTTTTATACTTGCAATGCAAATTTTATTAGCCTTACTTATCTGCTACCAAAACTTGACCCATCCTCTTTATCTACCTTTTGACTTTCCAACTAATTAAAACCCAGATAGGTACCAATAAAACTCGAACTTTTACTCGAGCAAAATTATTTGAGTAGGTTTTAGGAAGCAATAGAGTGTTTTCAGCTTTTATTCCAAACATTATAGAGATCAAATTCATTTAACATGGTTTGGTGGAAACTCCGTAGGCTGGTAGTGACGGGTACGTGAGTGGAATATCGACATGTCGATAAATGTTTTCGCATTCGATTCTGCCATGACATGTATTTCGTGACGGGACTTGCGACCGCAACATTTACCGCAGGAGACAGTTCAACTATCAGATATTTGCTACGTGAGAAAGTGCTGTTTTTTGTAAGAAGCAAGGTGTGAATATTATTATGCAGAAGGCGAGAAACTCCATTCGCTTTCAAATCGTATGATACGGTAACTCCATTTATAGGGTTTTGGAATTGGAAATTTGAGGTAGGATCTACTACGAGGTACTTGTTATTTCTGAAAATAGATCCTTTAATGAGCATGCTTATAGCTACGGAAGCCTTAAATACATCGACAACACTTAAATACATTTAGCTCAATGCCACCCACGAGTTATTAAGGGCGTAGGTTGCTGTTGTGAAATTTCGACGGTACCATTAGATAGCTAATGCGATAAAGCCTTATTTAGAAACGGCGAGCCGATTACATAAAACGCGGCAGATTCTAATGTAGTACTTAGTATTGATCAGCACTTAGTAGAAATAGCCTTTATACCTACTATCCCTCTGACGGGCACAAGACTTTATGTCATTGAAATCAAGTCATCGCTACAGTTTATGCGTATTGGCTTAATCAAAACGCTTGCCAAATGCGGGATGGTGATCGATCATAAAGGCGGGCTTTATGATCACCAACCCGCTTTATGTATCGATAAAAAATCAGAAAGACAGTTTGTCTGACCTAAAAATTAACCTAAAATTTCAAGGTCGGATGTCGAAAAGATAGCGTTAACACTTATATATTAAAATTTTACTTTTTTTTATTTTCAAGTGCTAATTGCTGCACTGAAGTTGAATTAAATATTTATAAAATTTATAAAATACTGTGCTAATAGCGGCACAGTGCGCCATCTATCCAACGGTCATTGCAACGGATGGCCATGCAGATTCACCCTTGCAGATGAAATACCACAAATTTTTTGATAACACAACGCTATAGTAAATTTGACTTTTTTTTATTTTCAAGTGCTAATTGCTGCACTGAATCTAAATTAAATGTTCATAAAATTTATTAAATACAGTAAAAAAATTTAACGCCCACCCGACCCAGTCAGGAATCGAACCTGGGTCTTCCGCAATCCGGGCGGCTGCACTGACCGCTATGCTACCGGAAAGGCTGACGTAAGCGCTGAATTTTGTCACTGCTTTTTAATTTTTGAGTGCTAATAGCGGCACAGTGCGCCATCTATCCAACGATCAATGCAACAGATGGCCATGCAGATTCACCTTTATATATTTTTCACATTTCTATTATTTTACTAGATCCCCATTGTTGGGGAAACCCACAACACACACTATGCTATTGCTTAGAAATACACCTTAAAATTACCTTAAAATTAACAAAGTCCACTTACATTTCCATGCCGCTCCCGCCGTCCTGAACGGGATCCATATGGTCCGATGGGGCCCGAATCCGGCTCCGGGTCTTCTAGGGTTCCCTAAACACACCCAAACTACCCCAAAGTGCACCTTCCCACTGAAAAATACCTGTTACTTCAGCAGCGGTGTGGCCGACATCCCGGCTAATTGTTTTCCCGAAACAATTAGTTTACGACGCACACACACACACACAATTTGCACAATATACTTAATTAAAGCAATACGGCTCCAAATGCCCTTATTACTACACAAAACTATTTAATTATCAACACACGATAACCTATCATCCAGCCATATTTGCTTTCCAGAGACAAGAGTAAATAAAAAAAAGAACAACTAGTGATGGGGCCATTATGCCACCAAACAAAATTGAATCTCGATAATCGATTCGTCCATAATATAAATCAAAGTTTTATTTCTAACAAAAATAAATGCCTGTTTATTTGCAACATCCCGCCACCCAAAGCGGACGTACCGCTTTCTAGCCTGAAATCTTAAACTAGTCAACCGGTAATCGAGCTAAGGTCGCGACCGCGCGATTTAGCACCGATCCATCAACCAACACTTGCGCCACACGCGGAGTCCCGTCCGCGCCCCAGATTAACTTTAAAATGCGACCTCGTCTCCAAAATAACGATGGCAAATTAGCCTCTTTTAATAAAACCAGATCCCCCTCCGAAGGGGGCGACGTCCGGTCTGTCCACTTTACACGCTGCTGCAATAAATGCAGATACTCCAGTGACCAACGACGCCACAAGTCCTGACTCATTTGTTGTATCATTTGAAAACGAGACATCCGGTGTCTGCGTTCATCCTTCCAGGGATACTCGGGCAGGGCAGTGAGTGGCTGACCGACCAAAAAATGACCAGGGGCCAGGACTTCCATGTCATTTGCGTCAGAGGAGAGTGGACAAAGCGGACGCGAGTTGAGAACCGCCTCAACCTTACAAAACACAGTTGTAAGTTCCTCATACGTGAGGGTAGTTTCCCCGACTACCCGGCGCAAGTGGGTTTTTGCCGATTTTACCGCGGCTTCAAATATCCCGCCCCAGTGGGGACAGGCTGGCACACTAAATCGCCATGTGATTCCCCGCTGTGCGAGAGCTTGACTTATGCTATTACAATTTTTATCCAGAAAATCGTTCACATCTTTTAAGTAGTTGGCAGTGCCTCGGTAGTTGGTACCGTTGTCGGACCGAATGAGAGAAGGTAAACCCCGTCGCGAAACAAAACGATCCAGCGTGGCGACAAAGGCTTCCGTAGACAGAGCCGAAACCACTTCCAGGTGGACGGCCTTAGTGGCCAGGCAGACAAAAACGCACAGGTATGCTTTCGTGACCCTAGTGTTACGATAGGCTGTGGTTTTCACCAGAAACAGTCCAGCAAAATCCGTACCGACCCCGTCGAACGGCCTAGTAGTCTGACAAACCCGGTCAGAAGGGAGATCCCCCATCTGTGGCTGCATAGTGGAGGCCTTCACCCGATAACAAGCCACACACTTAAATAACACGCTGCGAACCACTCTCCGAGAGGACAAAATCCAGAACTCCCTCTGTAATATCGCCAGTAACGCATTACACCCCGCGTGAGCGTTTTTCAAGTGTCTATCCGAGACCACCAGTTCTACCAAAGGTCCTCCTTTGGGGAGTAGCAGAGGATGACGGCTACCGAAGGGCAGGTCGGCATTTTTGAGGCGACCTCCAACGCGTAACAGTCCATCCGCATCCAGAAATGGGTTGAGCCGAGAGATCGCTCCCTTGAGCTTTGCGCGACCGACGCGCAAAATCTTCAGTTCATCCTCGAACCGGTCAGCTTGAACCAGCCGTATCAGGGCCAACAGTGAACTCCTGCGTTCCTCAGCACCCGCCACGGGTGATAACTGCCTCTTGTCTGGATGGCGGCAGTTATGTAGAAATCTCCGGATCCAGCAAGTTACTCCTAGCAATTTGTCCAGTTTGCTGTATCGAGCCGTCAACCAATTCGGATCTGGCCTTGACTCGTTTGTTGTCACCAAAACTTTTACTCCAGGGAGCATCCCTAGAGAGCCATCGATCATGGTGACCGGCCATGATGACTCACCCTCCTTTAACCACTCTGGACCCCACCAGAGGGCATGCTGCACCAATTCCGGCGCGGTGCAGCCCCGAGAGGCACAATCGGCAGGATTCCAGGGGCCGGGAACGTGCCTCCAACAAATTTCGATGCCCGAGTTCTGTACCTGAGATACCCGATTGGCCACAAACGTTTCCAATACGTGGGGTGCCCCGCGTAGCCATGCCAGAGCTACCTGACTGTCAGACCAGGCGTAGACATTCCGGATGTCCACCGTAGACGTCAGTTCCTTGTGCACGTGGCACAACAGTTTGGCCAATAGATGCGCCCCGCAAAGCTCCAGCTTCGGGATTGTCAGCCTAGTTTTGAGGGGAGCCACCTTGCTTTTAGCCAGAAGCAAGGAGACGGCGACTCGACCCTTCGAGTCCACCGTTCGCAGATACACCACTGCGGCATACCCTCGTTCTGACGCATCGCAGAAGCCATGTAGGCTTGCCCTGTATTTGCCCCGCGGCAAGATCCGCCGCGGCAACGCCACCTGATTGATCGCCTCGATCGTAGATATCAGAGCGAGCCAAGTGTCGAGTGAGAGCCCTACCAGTGGCTCATCCCACGAGACTCCGAGTGTCCACAGTGTTTGCAATAAACACTTCGCCATAAAAATGCACGGGCTGATCCATCCATTTGGATCAAACATCCGAGCGATGGTGGAAAGGACCGTCCTTTTCGACCAAACTCTTGTAGTTTCCAGTTCTACCCGGAATGTGAAAATATCGTGAACCGGCTGATATTTAATTCCCAAAACGGCGATAGAGTTCGGGTCTCCTGCGTCCTCGAATAGCTGAGGATTCTGTTGGTGATCTTCCGGAATCCCAACCAGAAGCTGTGGCTCGTTGGATAACCATTTTCTCAACTCATAACCACCAGCCGCGAGGAGTCCGATAAGTTCATTCCTGATGATGAGCGCCTCCTCCAGAGAGGCTGCCCCTGTGCAGATATCATCTACGAACACGTCACGTGTCAGTACAGCGGCTGCCCGGGGAAAGCGAGCCCGTTCCTGCTCCGCCAGTTCCAGCAGTGACCGGATGGCAATGAAGGGACTCGACTTCAGGCCGTACGTGTTGGTGTTGAGCTCGTAGACGGTGATGGGATCCTCCGAACGTTCCCTCCAGAGTATTAACTGAAACCTCCTGTCCGCAGGATGTATTACTGTTTGGCGGAACATCATCCGGATGTCCGCACCGATCACCACCTGGTGTCTTCGGAAATTTAAAATGATGTCGACAATGTCCCGATGTAACTTCGGACCAGAATGGAGACATTGGTTCAATGAAACTCCAGTCGACGACGGTGCCGATCCGTCAAAAACAGTCCGTAGTTTTCCAGATGATGCCTTCAACACCGCATGGTGAGGCAAGAAAAAATGATCTGTCGTTGTCCAGTCGACAGTCGCCCGCGACATATGCCCCAAGGCCTCGTATTCTCGCATGAACTCGATATACTTTTCCCGAAGTACCGGATCGCGAGACATACGACGCTCCATGGACAAGAGTCGTTTCTCTGCCAACGCCCTCGATTTTCCCAAGAGAGGGGGACAGTCGATAAAGGGCAGTCGAGTTTCGATCCTACCCGACGCCATCCGGCGTGTGTGATCCTTATAAAAGGTTTCGCACTCCACATGCTCCGGATCCAGACGGGAGACCATGGGAGGCTCTTCCAGTTCCCAGAATTTTTGCATCGTCCTAGCGATGGAGGTAGTAGCGACGACAGGTGAGACATCCCGCGTCTCCTGGTCGAAAACCGGTCCCATTAAAACGTGTCCAAAGATGGTAGGTGTAGCTACCAACGAAGAGCGGCCCAGAATCCGCTGAGGCCCTAAAAGGATCCAGCCTAGTACATCCGCTCCCAATATGAGGTCCACCGGAGCCGGCTCCTCGAAATGAGGGTCTGCCAGCATGAGACCTGATGTGTCAGGCATTGCGTCCCGCGGAATGTCTGTCGGTGGATGCCAACCCAGCAGATTGTCGAGTACGATCGCGGCCGCCGCAATCCGTATCGAAGCGGAATGCACAGGAGAGAAGGAAATGTGGGTCTGACCGGACAGACCCCCCACTTCTGTATCTCCGACTCCCCGAATCGGAGCTGAGGGAGGCGCGCACTCCAGACGTAGGCGCCTCGCTACCCTCGTAGTAATTAAGCAGCCCTGTGCCCCAGTGTCTAGGAGGGCTCGTATCCGGACGAAGTCCCCCCTAGGTCCCCAAACGCGTACCTGCGCGATGGGCAAAAGAACCGTCCTCGGTTCCGACGTAGCCCGACCACAGGCTAGTCACGCGTCAGAGCCAGCAGCCGACCCTGTCGAACCGTGATGACTCGGCCAGTAAGTCGGACGCGTGCAGGCCACCATCCGGGGTGGTGCGTATCCAGGTGCCCTACCATACCGGTGATAGGGTGGGTGGTATTCCAACCTCGGGTACTCGTGCAGTACCGGTGAGAACTGTTGACGGTTCTCACGTCGTTGTTGTTCCGGTAACGGCGGCGGAGGATAGGCGTACGAGTATCCGGGTGTTGGGTCCGGAGGTGGGGCTCCCTGCACCCAGTGGCCCTTAGAGGCACCAACTCCTGGTGTTGGTCGCGCCGGGTGCCGGGTTGTAGCCAGAACCTGGCTCCGTTCCGGCGGTCCCCAACTCACCTGAGCCGGGGTGTACGAGGGGTTGTAGTGTGGCGGCCGTGGCGGACTCCGTCTTTCCGGAGGCGGAGTTGACCCCGGCCCCAAACCGCCACCCGTGGGAGACCCCCTCTCCCGAACCGGTGCTGAGCCCTCAGCACTACGGGTGCACAGTAAGCGATGGTGCGGTCCGCCGCACACATCGCAAGGCCTCGCCTGGGGACACTCATTGTACCTATGTCCTCCCAGGCAGGCATAACACAATCCTCGTGTCCGAACGAGGTTTCGGCGCTCTTTCGTGGGCAGCCCGAGAATTGCTGGACATAGCTGCTCCAAGTGCTGCTGTCCGCAAATCCGGCATCCAGAGCCGGGGTTGATGGCGGCCGCAGCCACCAGCCTGCCGCGACCCTTCCCTGGGTTGCGTGGCGGCTGGGCGCCGTAGACTCCGGAAGTGCGGGCCGGCGCACTTGTCGGAGCCTCCTGGGAGGCTAGCTGGTTTTCCAGCAGGCCAGCCTCCTCTTCCAGGAACTCCAGAAGTTCCCCTATCGAGGGCAGAACGCTGCCGAGATCCTTGTGGACCAGTCGATTCCGCTCGAACTTGTCCCTCATCTCCTGCGACAACTTGGCCAGAACTATGTGCAGAAGAAGGAAGGACCACTGGTCGACGGGCAGTCCGAGCGTCCTTAACCCGTTCAAGGACACGGTGAGCGGGGTGATCAGCTGCGCCCTCAGCTGAGCCCTATGGTTGACCCTCGGCAATCCCAGCAGATGGGTCACGTGCGCGTCCGCCTGAAGACGCGGCTTTTCGTACCGCTTCTCCAGCAGCTGCATGGCGGTGTCGTAGCTCGCATCCTGCAGCTCCAGATGCTGTACGAGCTGTCTGGGTTCTCCGTCTAGGAAGGAACGGAGATATGCCAGCTTTTCGGCCTTGGTGAAATCCTTCCGAGTATCCACCAAGGCCAAAAACATGTTCCGGAATCCAGCCCAGTCCCGCATACATCCGGTGAAATGCGGGACCTCCAGGGCACCCAATCTTCCCATGGCGCTGGGTCCAGGGGTGTGGAGCGAAGCGGGGCGCGCAACAGGCTTCCCCTCCCGCAGTCGCTCGATGTCCTTCACCCGCTGAAGGACCTCGTCGTAAATGTCTTGGATGTGCTCCAGATCCTTGACATATTGGGCGTGGAGGGCCAGCTCCTTCTCCCCGACCGGGTCGGTTGACAATAGGGCGGTTACCGACCGCTCGGCCAACAAGAAACGAGCCTGCATTTCTTTCGAACGCGTCTCCAAGGCGTCCTCCCGGTTAGGCCGATCTACTAATGCAAGCAGCCCGGTGAACCACCGGAGCTGCTGAGCCAACTCCTGCCGTGACGCTGTCATTATAAATAATTTAAACTAAATAAACCTAAACACAAAATTAAAACGAGTCAATGAAAACACGGAATCGATTATCCCGAATCGACTCGATGCTTTCAATTGAACGAAATTAAATTAAATTAACGTTCTGAGAAATGTCCCAGCCCAAATGAATGAACGAACAAAACAACGGTACTACCAACCTTACAATTTAACCGCACCTGTCCCGGAAGTGCGATTTTACACAAAATGAGCTTAACCTATTACGAACTAACAAAAAATACACAAAATTACACCGATTAACCTAGAGGTCCGGTATTAACCACGCTCTGCTACCAAAATGTTGGGGAAACCCACAACACACACTATGCTATTGCTTAGAAATACACCTTAAAATTACCTTAAAATTAACAAAGTCCACTTACATTTCCATGCCGCTCCCGCCGTCCTGAACGGGATCCATATGGTCCGATGGGGCCCGAATCTGGCTCCGGGTCTTCTAGGGTTCCCTAAACACACCCAAACTACCCCAAAGTGCACCTTCCCACTGAAAAATACCTGTTACTTCAGCAGCGGTGTGGCCGACATCCCGGCTAATTGTTTTCCCGAAACAATTAGTTTACGACGCACACACACACACACAATTTGCACAATATACTTAATTAAAGCAATACGGCTCCAAATGCCCTTATTACTACACAAAACTATTTAATTATCAACACACGATAACCTATCATCCAGCCATATTTGCTTTCCAGAGACAAGAGTAAATAAAAAAAAGAACAACTAGTGATGGGGCCATTATGCCACCAAACAAAATTGAATCTCGATAATCGATTCGTCCATAATATAAATCAAAGTTTTATTTCTAACAAAAATAAATGCCTGTTTATTTGCAACACCCATCTCTTTCCGTGGGTGTCGTAAAAGCCGACTAAGGGACCATTCCAGAGGATGGGCAGCAGCATCTCTCTGAGGTTAACTCTCAACATACTGCGATCGCCAACCAGCCTGCCAAGCGTGGCGATTACGGCAAATACCCCTCATATCCTTGGGGGAGGCCTTTGTCCAGCAGTGGACGTTTTTTGGCTGAGATGATGACTAGATACCATGCTCCCATGCTGGTCTGGGCCGTAAAAAGAATGTATCAGCTGTCTAACTACCCGTGCATGACGTAAGAGCCGACTAAAGGAGCTGCTAGCCGATCGCCTGATGTGAGACTCCCTACTCGCGAGTAGAGACTCGCTGACAGATGTTGTCTATTCCAACTCGGAGCATTACTTTGATCATGCTAAATGTAGCATCGAGGTCACTACAGGCGAGTTTTCTCAAAACTGGTGATTTTGTTTCTCTCTACTCTACACCCTTTTTTACGAGAAGGACGTGAGAGCATGTTTGTATGTATTTGACTAGAATAGGCAAATGACCCCACTCTTCCCAAAGTTGGTGATAGATAACTTCGTTGGCCTCTAGTTATCAATCAAGGTCAAGGCGCGGTGCGATAATTGGAGTAGTAAATCTCTCATTATATCCATCCACTTGCAGCGCAACAGATCACACAGTGGCCTACTTTCGTTTATATCTGTCATGACCTTGGTAAGCAAATGAATCATTGGTGATGTACGGTTGAAAAAAATAGTTTTCTTCGTTTTCTTGCTATGAAATACGTATGCGACTTACATTTTTACAGAAATAGCATCAGACATCGAAGAAAAATGATTAATTAAAAAGCTTAATCTCGGCTTCTAAAAATCAAACGAAAAAGTTGCTATAATGAATTTACTAATAGATAACTGTTTTCTTTAATGTAATAAAGAAGTAAGTGTAATACAAGAGACTTTTAATCCAAATTAAACGATTATCATAAACTAGTTACACAAAAAATAATGATTTAATTATTTTGGCAAATGTACGAGTAATATCATTCGCAAATGTTCTAGATATTTTAAATGAAAGCCCGATTCTAATGAAACTTTATACGTTTTAGAGAATTACAAAGACCTTGACAGTTAAAAGAAAACTGATTTTATGCGTTTACAAACTTTCCATAGTGACATAGACTTTAAAAAGCATAAAAATGCTGACGTGAAATAGCTCTTAAGAATGATATAGATAACTGTTGTTCTTGTGTTGTCTTTGTCCTAGGAAAACGTTTACGGCGATAAATCCTTGTTTAGGTTGGACACTAATTTATTCAACAGCTTACTACTAAGGTTTCATTATTCAACAGCAACCGTAGAATCAGTAAATACAGAATGTTTATGTAGTTCAAACAAATAGGATGTGTTTCCAAATCCTTGCAAATAGGGCATGCTCTCATTATTTGGTAAAGAAAATTCGTCCATGATTTCGCAAGATCAACTTTTAAGTAGTAAAATTTATAAGCCTATTTTTTTTTCTTGTAGATACTTGGACACCCAATGTAACCACAGTGCCATCATCATCATCATCATCATCATCTCAGCCAAAAGACGTCCACTGCTGGACAAAGGCCTCCCCCAAGGATCTCCACAACGACCGGTTTTGTGCTGCTCGCAGTGCCATAGAACAATTAAATTTCTATTGTCTGGTTTAAGAACAACTAAATCGTTAGTTTATCAGCATATACCATTTCTGAATACAACCGAAAACCATAGCGGGATATCACAAAAAATGCAACTACTAAATAATAATAATAATAATAGAAGATAGATAGACCGATGGTTCCTATCTCTGCAGCCCTAACCACCGGCAGCTTGAGCCCTGCCCCGTTGCCGGCGGTACCCTAGGCTAGGTTTTTTATAATATTTTTATGTTTTGTATGTGCTTTTGTATTTTACTTTTATATTAATATTATAACAAACCTAGGCTAAGAAAAAAAAAGAAATAAAGAGATAATAATAATATCTTTATTCATCACAAAAACAATATACACAGTTAAAGTGAATTCCCTGCAGCTTGTGAAAGTAAAACTGTGTTACAAGCCACAGTGTCTTCCCTAACTTTGCTAACAAACATAGTTATAGTGATATTTTAAACAAATCAAATAGTATTTCTAAAATGTATTTAATGTAAAACAAAACCACATCAAATGGCTCAATAAAAAGCTATAAACAATCGCCAACCAATTATACAAAGACGCGTGGGAAGACAATCAACCAATGGCCACCAACCACCATACACACCAGAGAAAGTAGATCAGCGCCAAACAATAGACAATCAAAACAATACCACGCACAAAGACTTCATCCAAAATGGATTTCTTGGCCTATATGCTATGCAAAAAAAATTAATAAGGTTAAACCATTACAGAAAGATAAATTCAATTTAAAGGAAATGTTGTGTTCAAAATGACTTCAGAATGTAGTCAATCTAACAAATGGCCAACATATGGAAGTCATTTAGTAGAGAAAGTGGATCAATGTAAAACAATACACGACGGTCAACAATGCGTTAACACAAGACTTCTACCAAAAATGGATTCCTTGCCCTACATGTGACAGCAGACATAGAATGAAAGATTAGTGTGATTGCGATTGAGAAACAAAGCGATTTGAGAGGTTAGAGCAATGTAAGTCCAAATTGAACCAAATTTTAGTTGACTTTGTTTTTTTTTTGCATACTTATGTTGCAAATGGCTTCAGGCATGTTTTTGGGTTGATATATATTTTTAAAGTTCTAAGCTCACATTAAAATGTAAGCCAATTATATCAATCTCGTAAAATTCACGAATTATTTATCCCATTTCATTAACAACTATGTACTTGAATTTACGTCAACATTTTCAGATTTCAGTTCAGCTGTCTATGTAACATTCGATTTTCGTTTGTTTCGAAGACATTTAAGTAATACCTATCTACACAACAACAATACCATATTTCATAGGACTTTGTCATAAAAGCACCAGATTTGCATAAAATCGTATATTTTCACGATCCTATCGTAAATCAGCATTTGCTGACGTCGAGATCGGCATCAATCATCGTCAAATCTCATATCATATGAGCTTACGAATTTACGATATTGCTTTCCATGACATTTTGTCGTACTTATCCCTCGGAAATGTTTGGAGGCAGTAAATTTATGACCAGTAGTTATAAATTCGTAGAACAAACAAGAGCATTCATGTTTGATATAATGAGGGGCTTCTGATAAACTTTCTTATTGCCCTATATTGTACCGCTAGAGGTCGTCTTAAAAAATTAGGAGCTTAGATATTTATTTTAGTATCAGACGTCTGACGCCCTGCATTCACATGTGAACTTATAACAATTGGTTTTCTATTGTGTCTGGTTTTACGGTGCCTGACTGATTACGGTTGTTGTATGTATTATTATAATAAGTTTTTATTCTTAACAAAGTTTAAGGACTTTCGCCGTAACATTATTACTACACTCATTATTAACTTAACGGGGTTTGACTAGTATAAGTATTATAAACTTACCTTTTCATGTTTGCGTTTAAACAATTTAAATATTTTATTCAAGTTGGGATTCAAAAGTAAAAATTATCTACACCTAATAACGGTCATTATTTTTTTAATCTTATTAAGATGCTCTAGTATATCATGGATACATCTTTGCGGCTGCATCAAAACCAGGACTACTTTACCTATTTACAATAAGTAGTAAAAAAATGAAAAACTTGGGACTAAATATATTTACTTCTAAACCTCTCAAGTATCCGTAAGACAATTCTGTCATCACCAATTCCCCACATTACAACAAAATAAAGCCCATCGTTCCACTAGGCACAAGCTCTTAAGACTTCGGCTTACATTTGAGTGGGCAGACATCCCGACATCCCCAAAGCACAGCTTAAACGAGTAAAAACCGGATATCTCCAACTTTTGTGGGGGGAATAGTGAGGAGTGGCCTCCTTTGAGAGCACTTTTCCTGTCGCGACAAATACCTTGTACCTGCGCCGCATACTTGAAATGTCGATTTTGAGCTCTCTCTGAAACGTGAAGGGAATTTGTAGGTAAAAAATGTTAATAGTGTTCAAATGTTATAAGAGCGTTACCATGAGCCTCTTAAAGCAGTGTTGTTGCGTCTGTGCAAACATGACGCGTGTTAACTTTGCAAAGGGCAAATTTTCAACAACAAATTCAAATTAAATACGACAGTACGAAGTACGGAGGAGCTCACGATAATTCAATTTGATCACTAATCCCAGCACGACCAAACCCTGAACTGAACCTGAATGTTGAATACGATAGAATAAAGCTATTCGGTAATCACAGCTCCCGTTCTTTCGAGTGGTTTTCTACATGTAAACCTACAATATGAAACTAGATACGTTTAGAACGTTTTCCCCATTTCAGCAGCTACTTCAGGAATATCTGCGACCAAAGTTACACTTGATTCATGTATAACACTGTTTCATCTAAAGAAAGAAAAGAAAAGAAAAAAAAACATTTATTGACACACACACACACGCACGCACACAAAATACAATACAGTCAAAACAAAGCAAGAACTAATAAGAATGGAAGGAAAACAAAAAAAAAACAATTAAAAGGAAAAATAAACAAACTACTGGCTAGACACGGCTAACAGAACTGGCGAGTAGCACCGTGCTATATTACACGAACCATTTGGAGCCACTTTTGACCCCTCATAACTCAAAAACTATTTTACATAAACATGTCAAATTGGGTCATATATTGAGACTTACGAGATACATATGTGCTCCAAATTTTATAACCACACCTCAAACGGTTATTTAAATATTAACGTCCAAAAATCGTCATTTTTATCACTGACTTACTGACTGATCGACTGATCTATAGATAGAAAACTCTAACCCAGTTCCAGATGACCTAGAAAGTTCAAATTGGCATTCAGATAGGTAGTTGGGTGAATACAAAGGAATAAATCTGAAACTAGTAAGTTTTTATCAATTTTATATATTTTTCAATTAATTGATTCTATTAGAAACACTTACTTATAGGTGCCTGTAATGTAAGAATCAGCAATCAAAAGTGATGACAGCTGGTCTTTATGTGGATTGTAAGGTCTTTACGTGAATATAACGAGTGGAATACCACCCTTATTTTTTTAATCCAAACATATCAGTTATAGTAATTATTACTAAGAGTATAGACGACTTTCGTATTTATTACGTTATTATTAACTGGGATTTAGTACCTACTAATAATTTATGTACAAAAAATAATGATATCCCATCAAAAACATAAATGTGAAATGAGAGCCAAGTTCAACATTATGATATATTTGTTGACTTCAACGACAAAATAAGTGAGATCTAAATGGGTGCCCAATTCAATGGTCAGTCCTGAAATGTATTTATAACATCATAAAATATTTTATAGCAACTTAAAATATCATTTCTTCTTATAACTTAGGATAATATATTGAAGCCTAAGGTCTGACTTGGCTAGTTTTCAATACGAATTATATTACAGCCTTCGCAAGTTCTAAAGCTGTAAGTTCTTATTTTATTCTTCCGGAAATTTGGCTGGCTGGTAGAAACTAGCCATCGAACATAAGGCTTTTCCATGACTGTTTTAGTAGGTTTTTAATAAAAAATCTTATATGAAATCTAATCGAATCTATATTATCCTAAGTTATAAGGAGAAATGATATTTTAAATTGTTATAAAATATTTAATGTTATTATAAATAAATTTCAGGACCTAGGATAGGGTTAGGTTGGTTAGGGTTAGACCATTGAACTTGGCACCCATTTAGATCTCACTTATTTTGTCGTTGAAGTCAACAACCAAGGCATATATCATAATAATATTGAACTTGGCTCTCATTTCACATTTATGATTTTGATGGGATTACCCCTACACAAATCAGCAATGCCATTTTACCCCTATGCAGTAATTAAACACAAATTGAAAAGAGCAGCCATTTAGCAGCGTCCTGTCCAACATTGAGAGCTTGTTTAAAATTCCAGCATATTCATACTGAATGCCAACTGTTCACAGGACAAAGAGTGGAGGTTAAATAACAAAAGCCAACGGGACGTTTGAATATTCAACGTCATGCCCTCACCGTACGTACACACACATTACGTAGCGAGTGGGCGTTAACGTTGGCGAGACGATTGCGATTGCGACACGATTACGACACGATTGCCACACTTTTAAGTAGCACTAATACTTAAACACGTTTTGGATTATTGCATGCACGCATTAGCGCAAATTTTTCGGTCGAGTGATAGATAAAAAAAATAAAGGGTATAAAAGCGTAAGAACTAAGTTTTGTCTACTTTACTATCGATATGGTGTACTGTCGATCGATGTAGCGTATCATCGATATAGTGTACTCTCGCTACAGTGACCCGTCGATGGAAGGTTTTCGATAAAGCGACCGTCGATGTTGTGACTGCCGATTTCATGAACTAGACGTACCATCTACATGATAATAACCTAAATAGTAGTGCACCTGGGTGCTGAGTGATAATGTTTAGGCTTTAGACGTTAGACGACACAGTCGTGGTGTAAGTAAGTATTGGAACTTTTTATTGCTCACTCATCTAAAACATAAAGTAACTAACTTAGTGAAATAATGAAATCGTTAATTGTAAATGGACTTTCCTCGGAAGGTATTCCTGACACGTCCCTAGGTGCACGAAAAAATTGAAATGAATAGCATAATGACAATAACTCGTGTTACGTAATTATTGACACAGTTGTTCGGCCAACAAGTGTTGGTGTCCAAATAAAACATATCACTTTAAATGGATGAAAAAAATCACAAAATAGGTGATATCTTATAAGAACCTTTGTCACATATTAAGAGAATAATGTATCACCATCATCAGCCTAAAAATAGCCCACAATTGGGCTTAGGCTTTCCTACAAAATGGGCATTAGAGAGATAAAGCCGTAACGTTAACATTTTATTTAATCTGTGCCATAACCTACCACGCTGGCCGATGGAGAGTAGATAAGAATAAGCGACTGCCATCTTCTATGTACTTAACACACCCTCTAAAGGGTGAAGGAGCTTTAGCGATTTTAATTTGGTCATCCGACATTGCGAATCATCATCTCAGCCAAAAGACGTCCACTGCTGGACAAAGGTCTCCCCCAAGGATCTCCACCACGACCGGTTTTGTGCTGCTCGCATCCAGCAGCTTCCCGCGACCTTCACTAGACCGTCGGCCACTCAAGGACTATTCCGCCCCAGCGGCCATCAGTCCTGCGACCAATGTGCCCTGCCCACTGCAACTTGAGCTTAGCAACTCTTCTACAATGCGAATGATGCTTAACAATCCAAAACCGCGAAACACATACGCGTCTTAAAATCCTTTTCTTTTTTTTTCCCTACACATAAGCATTTGTCCTTAACTCAACTGATGACCCTGGTGTAAGTGCGGTGGAAACGCACTTCAATACACCAATAAGGAGCTGGCTATATAACCTCAAACTGACGGACCGCAACAATGGTACTGAACTAATATTGACGCTACAGCGACACATTAATCTACAGGGTGTCACAAAATTAGCACGTCACACTGACACCGGAGGTAGGTGGGCCTCAGACGCATCAAACAAGCCTAACTTGTCCATAGAAAAGTTTGAAGTAATTTTTTTTCACGGTTGCTGCTCAAAGTCGAAGCCATTGTTTTTCTGTGATAATAAAGTTAAGAGAAACTATCAATTTGTCGTTTTTGCACATGACTTTTCTACTAAATAATGTTGTTTCATTATTAAGTAACTATTCTCAAAGACGTAAACGTAAAAACAAGTTAAAAATAAAGGGCTCACTAAAAAAACTCTGATACAAAAATTATATAAAATTGGTGATTTTTTTAAAATACCTGAAATTGGTCATATCTCTAAACCATGAAACTTTTCTAGGGATAAGTTAGACTTGTTCGACGCATTTGAGGCTTACCTATTTCCGGTGTCAGTGTGACGTGCTAATTTTGGGACACCCTGTATGATGGTGGCAGCTAGCCAAGTAGACGTAAAACCCTACCACCAACCAAATCTAGCACGAACCTGCCCCTGTCTAACTATAATACCTACCTATCATAATACCTTTTAATTTGACATTGGAAAGTTATTCAGGAACTTTGCAAGCTAATTCAAAAGGGTAAGTGAGTAAGTGTGATAGCGACGCGTTTTTGAATGATGTTGAATGAACGACATCGACCATAAGACATTTATTTGGAATCGTCTATTTAAAATGACAAGCGTAATTACCTTTCAAAGGTATCATGACAGAGGTTGAAATTAGACAATTAAGCCTCTGTATCCCCGCTGATTATTTAAGCCGGAACGTGTGAAACGACTAAAGAGGCGGTTCAATCGCATCATCGCATAATTCTTAATCATTGGTCAACCGCTATAACAGCGGGGCAACGCAACACAAGTTACAGCGGCATTCAGACCGTAAAGACTGCAGTGCTCATCAACGGAAATGGATTCATCGAGATAATACACCAACGTTTTACAATGGCTTTCAAAGCTTGAAACATATGAGGAAATGGTCCGTTTCATTTTTAAATGTTTAATTCGCTTCATAACGTTTGATAATCGCTTACTATTAGGAATTCAATTTTATTTCTATAGTGCTTAATTGTGTGTTCGGTCGCGTGATTTTAACAATGGTAACACAATTCAGTATATCTTATTCAGAGCGCTCCATAGACAGACCAACTTTAATATCCGTGTTGCGACAACAGGCAGCTCGCAACTATCTGTTTCCTTAAAAGCTAAAGAAACTGCGCAGACATAGCAACTCTAGTTGCGAGTTCCGATGATCGACAACAGTTTTCAGTTGCTGCAATCAGCAACTGTTGAATTTGTACTAGTTGTGTTAAGTTGCTATTATATCCAACTGGCAAACACTGACAGTTGACTATGGAATTAAAAAGTTTATTTAAAACTAGCTTTTGCTCGCGGCTTTGCTCACATGGGCTAAACGACTTGTAACTGTTTTTAATAAAAGCCAATTTATTAAAGATAAGTATCTGTAGGGATAATCCTGAAACACTTCATAATTTCTAACCAGGCCAAATACGAAACTTAAGGAATGACAGATTTCCATACAAACTTTGACAGAACAGATTTCCAAACACGTCATTCTTTATTTTTATTGAAAAATCTATAGATCGATTAAATTATTCATTTTTATAGATATTACTTTAAATTTAACGATTGTCCCCAAAAAACCGTCTTCCCTTTTTTACTAACTAACTAGAATATCGCAGCGATCCAAAGTGAGTCTTGGCCTCCGATAATCATCTCCGATCATCTGGGTCTGTCCTTGGTCTGTCCTGCGCCACCTGGTGCCAGTCATCCGCGCCATCATTTACTCCTTTAAAGGAAAATAATCAAAATTTCTGAGACAAGTCATCCTTTATTTCTTTTCAAAAAGCTAAATACCAATTTTCATGTATTTTACTTCAAAACTGACGGACTTTCATACAAACTTTCACTCCCTATTTGACCCTCTTTGGGTATGATTTCCGTAAAATCCTTTCTTAGTGGCTGGTTACGTCACTCAATTAACCTATCGTCCAAATTTCATAGGAATTAGCTTCAGTGGTTTCGGCTCGACGATGATGAACCAGTCAGTCAGGACAAGTCATTATATGTATATAGATTGCGGCAACCTTTATTTATTTATTTAAACTGTTGCAACATAAATATTACATGGCGGACTTAATGCCTGAAGCCTTCTCTACCAGTCAACTATAGGGTGGTGCTGAGATAACATTGGTAGGTGCCATCAAGATATTTTATAAATAATTTAAATGTAAGTATATAATACATATGTTTATGTAGGTACCCATATATAATATTTATGCGTGTATTGTAAATACGTAAACTACAATAAATAATTATACATAAAATACACAATTCTAAAAGAACCTAACCTTTAACGAGAACTTTAAAAAAAAGATAGTTTCTTTAACTAAAGTAACTGAAGCACTATGCCTATCAGCCCATACGTCTACAAAGCGGGATACCTACCTTGTACCGAGGACAACCGGCAAGATATTCAGCAAGGTCATTTCCTTTGTCCCATTCATTTACAGCGCCAAATACTGAATATACCCTTCCCTTATCATAGGACACTTTCAATTCATACAGCACTGATATAAGTATATACGGCACATGATTGTGGAAGATTTACGATTGTATGATAGAGACCCGAGCTTATTGAGAACTTTCTTGAATACAAATTATTTTTTTAATGTTATGAATGAAATAACGACTTACCTAACTAGACTAACTGCTTATATTCAAAGATAAGCTGAAGACCCAATTAAAAACAGTTGACGCTAGCAAGTTAAAAATTAATTATGAAAAGATAAACACGACCACGGACCATGCCCAGGGCAGGGTTCGAAACGTTACACAACAAAATTTAAAGTTAAAAAAACGCGACTAGATTAATAAAAAGATCGTTTCGTTTCAAATTTTCCCTCTGCAAATAATAGTAAAGAACAGTTATAATAGCGCAATAGGAAGACACGCTTACATCAGATTGGAACTATCATTAACTAGAAACTCGGCGTCCGCAGTGCACTGACGAAACTGGGTTGGTGGATTACCTTTTTTTCTTTATTACAATGAAAATGGAGCAAAGGAAACATGAGTAATGCCAGTACGTTGTGAGGTTTCGCTCGCTGCGGAATATAAAGTTCGCGATGCTAAATCCATTCCCGACTGTCAGGTTACCAGTTAACCTGATTGTGTAACCTCTTTGGTACGTAATTAAAGTAGCAGAACCATATATATATTAATAGCGTAAGCCGATTTTTGTCCCAGTGATTATGGGACGATAGCTGCACATAAAAAAATCAGTTATGGTCTCATTTTGAAAAGCTCTAGTCGTAGATATGCAGAAAAATAAAGAAAACTGTCATAGGTTTCAAAATTCCTAAAAAAATTATTGAATTAACGCGAAGTTCTGCGGGCGACCCATTAGTATACTTTTACTACTACTAGTTTACAACCTTTACTCATCGATATAGCATGTGATATCGATGTGGCATGGAGAGTAAATGGAGAGACGATATAGATAGAGTCGCTGGAAAGAACTGTGGCGGTAGCCAAAGTAACATTAAGAAAACGATAGCGAAGTTCGAAAAGAATAAAATGTATGGGATTGACATAAGATTGACCACGTGATTTAGAGCGGCTTATGTTAATCCCATACATTTTATGCTTTTCGAACTTCGCCATCGTTTTCTTAATGTTACTTTGGCTAAGCCTACTGGTTTGGAATGGCTACCAACAGAGAAAGATGGCGTGTAAGGGGCCTACACTCAGCATTGGGTGGCGACAGGCTGAAAAAGAGATGAAGAGATAGTGTAGTATGTCGGCGAGACTTGTTGTTAACTATAATTAACTGTATATTAACTGTATATTAACTGTATATTAACTGTATATTGAGGAGCTCGATGGCGCAGTGGTTAAGGCACCCGGTCTGCGAGTGCTGAGGTTAAGCAACTTTCGCAGAGGCCGACCATCGGATGGGTGACCAAAAATAGCTCCTCCGTGCTTCGGAAGGCACGTAAAGCCGTTAGTTCCGGCCGCATTAGCAGTCGTTAACAATCACCAACCCGCACTGGGCCGGCGTGGTGGTTTATGGCCCGTTTTCTCTATCCATCCATAGGGAAGGCTCGTGCCCTAGCAGTGGGGACATAAAATGAGCTAATGATGATGATGATGATAATTACTGTGGCCGAGTAACTGGGGTGAAGCGCTCGGCCTGATACCCGAAGGTCCCGGGTTCAATTCTCAGGTCGGGCAGTGTTTTTCGGATTTTTCGATAACTAGCCCTGCCCCCCAATTCTGCTATTTATTTTGATCTGAAACGAATCTGGAACGCTATAATTTCAACGTTATCGTATTCTGCTAACTACGAAACTATTTGATGTGTGACATCTTTCCTCTCGCTTTCTATATAAGCAATTTGTGGGTGTGATTTCGTGAAATGGGACGGAAGTATGTGTAACAGTGTAACAGGAAGGAGTTGATTTCGTAGTTAGCGGAATACGAAAACGTTGAAACTATAGCGTTTCAGATCAAAATAAATAGCAAGATTGGGGGGCGGATGTGTGATCACCAACCCGCATTTGGCAAGCGTGGTGATTATGCCATTACCCATCAATTGCAGTGATGACTTGATTTCAATGATGGACGCCTTTGCCCAGCAGTGCGATAGTCATAAGCTATTTACTTTACTATAAATACTGTAATTGATGTTTACTTTGTTCTTTTTTTTTTTAATTTCGCTATTTTCTACTTTTCTTCTCACATGAAACACTTGCAACACCTGCGACTTGCAACGCCAATCGCTCAAGTTGTTTAAAAAAATGCAATAGCGTTACTTATCCAATGCTTTAGCCAGCCAAGCTTCACACATTAATTAAAATCCTACATTAATCGGAAGGAAAGTCATAAAAAGGTCCCTCCCTGGGAAAAGGCATTCGCCTTGTCCCAGCTCCCAATCCCAATAAAGTCCTATTGATTCAACGCGGAATTGGAGCGGCCAAACTATTCCCGGGGCTACGTTCAAAAATGCCTTGAGACGTACCAGGGTCGCAGCCTTGCACGGAACAATTATGATGCCGATCCATCCGGTTGTCGTTCAGCAAATTTTGACAATACAGTTTTGTTTCCATCTTTTAATCGCTCATTAAAGAAGGACGGCCCCTGATTGATACTCGTAAAAATGTTATTGAAAAAACACATAACGACGCTAAAGAGACGTCTATAAGTTTGTATATTTCACATCATCAACTAATACTAATATTAATACAAAGATCGTATTATTTCAAAAAATACATGTTACGAGTACTAGATACTTAGACTGCACTGTAGAAAAGATCCGTACCTGCAAAGATAAAACATTAATTAGTGTTAATAAATTATTTGATAATAACTATTTAAAAATTATTGGTCAATGACCACAACGAAAATTATTCATATTTTTTTACATAAGGTTAGGTACTGTAAATCCTTGTAATTTACAAATAAAAAATATATATATCAGTAATCAAGTACCTAGGTGCCAAATTTCAATTTCTATATTTATTAAGACAACTATACAAGTTGACAATTATTACTATACCTACAGAAGAAAACATGATAAAAGTAATCAATTAAATGATCATAGAACTCAAACTTGAGCACGAAACAACCAGAACTGCTTAAGAAATATATAAATCGAAACGGGTGTACCTGCAATATGCTAGTGTGGTACAAGTTACAAAACTATCGCGAGTGGCGTGTAGGTCGATTTAAGAATAAGGACACTCAAGAAGCAAACCTTTTGCCCGTCAGTCTGAGATAAAAGAGACAAAAAGTGTTTTATTTATTTTCTATCAGCGTTGCATTCTGACTATTTAGTTTTATTTACGCACTTATCATACTTAGGATGAAATTATAAAGCATAGAAGAATAAATACTGAAGCTTCAGAGCCGGCAATGCATGTCGCAAGCATCCTTAGGATTTTGAGCATGTACATATTTTGCAGCAGACAGAGCATATGTTCGTTTACCAGTTTAGTTTAAAAACAAAAGGTACATTTGTATTCGTATTACCTTTAAGCCAGACTTCTATTCACACACAGCTAAGTAAAGCTAAGCGGTGAAAGAGTAACGGGTAGTTCGCAAAAATAAATAACTATGAAAAGAGATTTTATATAAAGAATTGAATTATGCAGTATTATGCCTACAAGAAATTTCACAGCGCCAAATATAGGTAATTAAATTTTGTAAATTATTAGTAAACCCTTAGACTAGGTGGACTTGTGGAGCGACGATCTCCGCAAGAGCTGGATGAGAGTAGGCGCCTTAGTGTAGTAAACTTAATGTAGAACAAAACCATATTTTTTTTTAAAACGTAACTTTTATGAGACTGAATCGCGCTATCAAAAAAATGTAATAACGTTCTATTCTATAGCTTTCGATCACCATAATAAAACCACACATTTACGAAGTATAAATTGGTTTGATTGCATTCTTATCCACAGACCTACTGTCTTAAACAGGCATAACAACCTTGCCACATAGCAGTGTAAACCTTTTCACTTTGCAAGTGACGGTAGTTTCTTAAAGTGACACGAGTTTTTCGGCCACCTCCTAATAAGCAATTACCAATGCCCTCGTAAGCTTAAGCCTTACACCACACAATAAAGGGTCACGGTACCGCTACGCTAGCCGCCGAGGCGCCGACACTGCCAGCCGTAATGAATGCAAAATGTACAGCTACTGTTACTTCACTAAGTCTGGAGTAGCACAAATCAATAAATGTAAAGCCGAGGAGCTATGTGTGTCATCTTAATAACTTTATATATCACTAGCGGCCGCTCGCAGTTTCACCCGCGTGGTTCCCGTTCCCGTGGGAATATCATTAATATATAAAAAGTAATCCTGTGTTATTCCAGGTTATAAACTATCTGTATGCCCAATTTCATCCAAATACATCCATCCGTTGCAGCGTGAAGAAGCAACAAATATACGAACATACATACGCACAAACTTTCGCATTTATAATATTAGTAGTATTAACGTTGAGGACTAACGTGGAGAAGCTCGATGGCGCTGTGGTTAACGCGGCCCAGTCTGCGATTGCTAAGGTTAAGCAACTTTCTCAAAGACCGGTCATCGGATGGGTGACCAACCTATCGCGAGCTCTTCCGTGCTCCGGAAGGCACGTAAAGCCGTTGGTCCCGGCTGCATTAGGAGTCGTCGAACCAACACCAATTCGCACTGGGCCCGCGTGGTGGTTTATGGTCCATATTCCCTGTCCATTTATAGGGAGGGCTAGTGCCACAACTGCGATAACATGGCACTTACCATTTGCTTTTACCAGCCTATGGTAACGTGCCAGGGCCTCAATTGCGTCTTAGTAGCTTGATTCTGACATTCGAGGCCTTGAATAATGGCTATAAACCTAAATAAATCAGCCTTACAAATAGTACTGTATTTTCTACTCTTCAGTTTTCACATTCAAGCTACATAATCCATTGCACAACTGAGTAAAACTAATCCATTACTCGTGACTGCTCCAATCAGACTGCGGCGATACGGATCTTTCAAGCGCTAGTAGTAAGTATGCCAATTCAGCGCGATTCTCAAGATTGCTTAAGCCAACTAACTGGAACGACATTCACAAAATACTGAAATCACTTTTACTGACGCTTAAGATAAAGCCGAGTATCAATTATTGGCTTTGCGCCATTAATCGTTTTGTTTGAAATTCATTTGACATTGACACGCGATTTAAATAGTAAGTATATTATATCAAGTTAATTACCTGACGGATCTGATTGAACATAACACATTGATGGATCTATTTGCGTTTGTTTTACATGCTATTTCGTTCTGAAATTTAGATCCGTGCGTGGTAACAGGGAGCTGGGGATATTCATGCGTTATAATCCTATATGTATTTTATTATGCCCCGTGTGGTGCCGGGGATAAAGAATTGCACCACCCCATCTCTTCCCGTGGGTGTCGTAAAAGCCGACTAAGGGACCATTCCAGAGGAAGGGCAGCAGCATCTCTCTGAGATAACCCTCAACCTACTGCGATCGCCAACCCGCCTGCCAAGCGTGGCGATTACGGCAAATACCCCTCATATCCTTGGGGGAAGCCTTTGTCCAGCAGTGGACGTCTTTGGCTGAGATGATGATAATGATATGTATTTTTATAGTCATACAAATAAGTGCAAGATAGTTATATGGTATTTGGTGAAAACTTCAATATTTTCAGTAGATTAGATACCAGTTTCATATGGATGTGTGTAGTGCTGATTCTAATTCAGCTATTGATAGCAGTAGCGGAAGGAGGCGAAAGGCAAAAGGGGGACTGTATTTTAAGAGGCAAAGTAAAACGTACAATTATAGAGAGAGATAGATAGTCAGTAACCACGATGACAATAAAAACGCAGAGCGCAAAACAAAAGAAGATTGACATGAGAAGAGTAGACAAACTAAAACTAAAAAGAAGTACTTACTCCATAACAGATAGCAATAGCACAGATTAAGTAATAGTCAATAGCAACCAATACCGACTGGCACAAACAGTTTTTTTTTTTCAAAGAGTCTAAAGTCAAACAACCACTTTGATACGTTGCGTTTATTTAGGTTGCAATTAATTAGAACCGGCGGGCATAGCTCCATTTATGGGAGGACTGGTTTGCCGTTACGCTCCGCAGACCTGGTTTAATAGTATGTGGCGATGGCGATGACCGATCGTTATGTCATGTTACTTCATTTTCGATAAGCAGGCGTTTTTTTTTAAAGAAAATGAGCAGGTAAGAGCTTACGGGCGCCGGCGCTGGCGCCGCCCTCCGCGTGAAAAGTGGTCACAACAGCCCATGGACATCTTTTCTTTAGTAAATATGTAAGATATCGAAAAATTCGAAACATACTTTGCCCGACCTGGGAATTGAACCTAGAACTTGGCTTTGCCACTCGACCACCGAGGCGTCTTTCATATTTTTCTTTTTCTTTTCCATAGATTAAATTCGCTGCCGAATCCTCACGGGTAAGCAGCCGCCCGCGGGATATTTGGGTTTTTAAAGTCAAAGTCAAATCGTATATTTAATCAATTTACCTAAGCATGTACAGACACTTATTGACGTCAAAACTAGGTATAAATTCAAATAATAATAAACTAAAATTTAGTCGAACTAAACAAAGGAGATCAGCCAAGTTGGGCTATTTTCAAAAGTACCTACCGGCCAACAAAAAAAAACTTAATATTTTATTAGACTATAACATAATGAACATTTTTTATTATGTCAACAAAATTGTATTCACGAATCTTCACTTTCCCGCCAAGAAGTCCTCGTCAGTAAATAAATACTTCGGGTATTGGAATAGCGATCTGAATTTGTTATAAAGATACAGTTACACACATTACATTCTCAAGCCAATTTGGCCTTACACCGTATTGTATCGAACACAAAGAGTAACGCCGACAGAGATTTTAAAATTCCACTCACAGTACATACTGTATACATTATACATACACGTTATGGCATATGAATTAGGTATTCAATAACGCGTTGGCTCTCCTGTAATCAATTTCGACGAATCCGATACTAATATTGGGCACGTGTTTTATTTTTAAATCAGTTCTCATAAAAAAGTTCGGACTTTTGTAACACGTTCTATTTTCTCTGTCGCACGGACCATCTTTTTCACACTTTATACGCAATCTTATGTAATGGAAAAGCACATGTGGGAACAAGGTGTTTTTAAAGCTATTTCTTGTCAAATCGTTAGCATAAACAATGCATTTTTATAGGGAGGAAGAGGCCTTATTCTTATCGGCCCTGTCAGAATACCAGCGTCGTTGTGGTTTTTGTTTCTCAGCACCGCAACGGCACAAGCTGAGGCAGGGTCCAACCCCCGACCGCCTAAACGATCACTTTGACTACGCGTATAGTTTATGACGTCATCTTGCCACCTCGCACCAGCTATGAGAGTAATATCAAAAGTTAAAGGCTATAGCTTTCGATATTGCTTTCATAGGCGGCACGAAACGACAAGATGACGTTATAAGCCACATACGAAGTCAAAGCGATCGGTTAGGCGGTCGGGCCCCTGGTTGGCCTTCACACACATTCATGCTTCCCTATATATTTGTTTAATTAATTTTATCATTACTATTATTTATTAAATGTTTTCTTTTCTTATTCACTGTTTCTTTTTTTTCTCTGTAATGTCTGTGTGATCGTCAATAAAATAATTTATTTCTTTCTTCTTTTCTTTCTTTATCCAAAATAACTCTTTAGGGTTCAAGAGTGTAACGGGCGTTCTAGTTTCCACAGCTGCTTAGTTCATCAGGAGATGTATTAAAAACAAACGGAATCGACAAAAAAATATTTAATGTTTGATTGACTTTTACTACTGACGGTTCTTTTAAGCTAAACGTAGTATTGATTAAGTTTATGAAGATAAAAACAAATCGAGATCCTCCGGGACAGGATCCTCGGGGAATGAGATCCTCAGGGAATAACCCGAATAAATTACATTTGTTTTGCTTTCTGATTGAAGCATGATTACTATTATTATTTAAAATGTTGCATTCACATTTTTTTCACTTTGTGCATGACTGTTAAATAATAATAAAATTTCGTTGGTTCAAATCCGCGAAGTCAAAAATATACTTGGGTGGTTTGCACCGTGGTGCGAATCGCTGAAGTACGAAAAAGACATTCGCCGATTCACACTATGGTTCGAAACAGCCAATCCAAAAAGCGTAAACTGCGATTCACACCGAGGTGCGAACCAGTCGTGGTGTGATTCGATGATATACCCCTAAAAGTAGTTACAAGATAAACATTTTACTAGAAAAAAAGATTGTTAAAAGCTTGCAAAAGTGTTCATTCGACTGTGACCAGTGTACCAGCGGTCACTGGTACCCACCAGTGACCGCTGGCTTGCAGCGTAAATCACAAAGTACGAGTCATCTGGGGTGTCTGTAGCTCAGCGGGCAGAGCATTGGGTTCGATTACCTTTCGAGCTTCCTGAGACTGGGTTGATTTTTCCTAGTAAATTTTTTATCTTGAACCATGATTTCTCACAACCCCGCTATCTACATATCTACGTATATGCATTATAATTAGTTTAAGTACCTATTTATTTAATAATATTTTAGGTATTTATTTATGTTATGGTCGACAGCTGGTACCGCAGACTTTCTTTTCCAACTACAGCTAGGGTTGGCCGGAAGAGATCTCTTTTAGAGATAAGCCTTGTTTTTTATAATGTAATTTAGACTGTAATTTTAATGTACCTACAATAAAGGATTTAAATATCTTTTCAACTTCAGTTCGACAACGATGATATAGAGGTATATATGGATGTAATTCTAAATGGAAAGGCCCGTTAACACTTCTATCTAAGGTCCGCCACAGCTTACGGTAATCATTGATCAATCAATCAACCAAATCTATAAATACATCATACAAAACCAATTCGTGGAGCCGTGTACGCGTGACATTCAGATCGTGCGTAAGCACTTTCCTATCCACCGTGGATAGTTTCGGTACATTTATTACAGGCTTTACAAATACCTTCATAAATAAATAAATAAATTTTCCTACACTCACACCAATTATCTAGCCCAAGAGAAGCTTCGTTATGAAACTCGTTAAATGGTTACTAGACAACGAATAAACATACTTAAATACATACTTATTATACATAGAAAACACCCATACCCGAGACAATTTAGAAAAAACAATAATTTCTAAATTGACCCGACCGGAGATCGAACCCGGGACCTCAGAGATGGCGACACCATGAAAACCGGTGTACAAACCACTCGACCAAGGAGGTCGTCAACTTCATACTTTTATATCGACAGTAAGTTACTATTTATTGTCGATAAGATGGGATTCAATTTATTAGAAAAATTTTAAGTTTTGTTTTGTCATTTAATAAAAATAAAAAAAATATTTGTCCAAAGCGTAAAGTCACGTTCTATACTTAAATGCGAAGTTTATAAAAAAAATATTTTAACAATATTACAGCAGAACAATGTCTCTTTATTTTTATTCTTGGCTTTAGAAAATCGAGTATATAACATAAAATACTAGCGACCCACCTACCCGCGGCTTCGTCGGCGTAAACAACCGTATCCTGTAATGGTTTTCTCAACTCAGAAACACAACAACTTGCCCGAAGTTTCATTGTAATCGTAAGCTTAACACAACTTGCAAATGCTGCAAACTAAAAACAAAACATTAAAGAACTGCTTATTTAAATAAAAGAACTGTATAAAAAAAACTGCAAAGAGAAAAAACAGAAAAGAAAAAAAACAAGTTCTACGATCCTAGAATTCAATTTGAGCAATTGAATGCAACGTGAAATATTTCTAAATACATTGAATATTGATATTTGTCGCAGTCGGGGACAATCACCAACCAAAAAGAGTGCGGATTTAATTGAGCTAGCCACAGCCGCTTGGTTGATGATTTTCCCCGTCCAATTGGCGTAAAATCGAAACTCTTGACGTCTAGTAGGTACTTTTGACTGACAAGTTCTTTGAGTTTTTTAAACATGGGAATAAAATCTGTTAATATTCCCAAAAAAAAAAAACACCATAAAACATTGCTGTACCTAAATGAAAATTATTAACTACATCTACCTACGTCCATAGAAAAATTGGCCATATCCTTTAAATTCCGTAGATGTTGTGGTTCCTTCAAAGAGTTTTGATCGTGTGGTCGATCTAACAGTTTTTTGGGGTCAAGACTACTAATAGCTAACCCGGCCAATGTATTTACCTTAAATAAAAATATTTAATAGACTATGTCACTCCCACTGCCAAAACAAATCTAACGACACCTCATATGTTAAAATCCACCATACAAAGAAACAGACATACATATACACTCGAAAAATCTAACGACACCTATGTTAAAATCCACCATGCCGTTTGGGATGTAGGGCGTGCCAGAGAAACAGACAAACATACATATACACTCGAAAAACATAACCCTCCTTCTAACGCAGCCGGGTAAAAAAGGTTTTATTCTTCTGATTTTTGATGTTCTTGCTTTCTTCAGGTATATAATCAAAGGCTTTCTTATATTATTACAAACACTTCTGACAAGGAGTGGTGTGAAAGATACACCATTATCTCACTATAATATTCAACATTACTATTAAATAAAATCGTAGACATTACTTTTCTCTTTTTCGCCAAGAAGTCCAAATCACGGACAAAGAGGCGATGCGAACGCATATTGCAATCGTAAGCCTTTGACACGACATGCATGCTCTGATTCAAACCGAAAACAAAACACTATCCCTTATAGAACTGCCCCCCGACCGCCTAACCGATCGCTTTGACTACGCGTACCTATAGTTTATGACGTCATCTTGCCACCTCGCACCGCCTATGAAAGCAATATTAGCTTAAGGCTATAGCTTTCGAAATTGCTTTCATAGGCGACACAAAACGACAAGATGACGTCATAAACCATACACAAAGTCAAAGCGATCGGTTAGGCAATCGGGCCCCTATTTATTTAAAAAAAGGTTTTATTCTTCTACTTATTATATATGTGACCAGTTGCCAACAAACACTTCTAACAAGGAGTGACCTCTTTGTGAAATGGGGGGGAAACTTTTATGCGCCCGCGAAGGTGTAATAAGATCTACCCTGGAGGTCGGGAAATTTCTTTTTATAACTTCAAGTTCGTTAGTGTTGACGGTTAGTTCCGCTGTAGGAACATTTAGAGGGTAGGGTCAAGGGTCAAGGTTGAAAAGCCCTTTCACTTTTATGTTACTGCATTCAATTACAGCGTTAAAAGCACAGAACACAAGAAAGAGGTTGTGTTCTGTGGTTAAAAGGTATATAAAGTTATAATTGTAACTTTGCTCAAAGAACGTTTCGAATGGTAGAAGAGATGTACCTAGCCTGAGGCAAATCTCAAACAATAGATTTCAGTTCAAATCTTGACCCGATAAAATGTTTGAAGGAATTTCAAACTTCTGTAGAACTCCGGACAGCCATTTAAAAAAAAGAGATTAAATACGAAGAAGTTTCAAAGAAAATTACTTACAACATAATGAACCACTTTATTATTTTCCTTAGTCTAATTTGTCGCTTTTAAACGTGTGAGAATAAATCACACACTATGATGTCGATTGCGAGTCATCATCATCATCATCATCATCATTATCATCATCAGCTCATTTTATGTCCCCACTGCTGGGCACGAGCTTTCCCTATAGATGGATAGGGAGAACGGGCCATAAACCACCACGCGGGCCCAGTGCGGATTGGTGGTTGTTAACGACTGCTAATGCAGCCGGGACCAACGGCTTTACGTGCCTTCTGAAGCACGGAGGAGCTCGAGATGATAAAGTTTTGGTCACCCATCCATTGACCGGCCTTTGCGAAAGTTACTTAACCTTAGCAATCGCAGGCCGGGCGTTAACCACGGAGCCGACGAGCTCTTCTGAGGGGGCTTACCATGTACTGGTGTGGGTGGTGTTATGACTGAAAATTTTTAAAATATATTTTTTTGTACATTTATTTAAGCATGTGTTGTAATTTGTTTATTATTCAGCTTATAAAAACTATTCGTCATCGATTATGTTAACGAAAACGTGAACTTATAACAGGCTCTATCGCAGACGGGGCGCGTTAATCACTGCGCGATCGAGCTCCTCCGATTGCAAGTGCTCAAAGTGTTTACCATTCGTGTTGTACCTAAGTAAATGAATTATTATTAATGCATAATTTAAAAAAAATATATATTGCACGTATGCATGTACCGGTTATTTCTTTCTATTTCATCTTAAACATACAAGTATCAGAACCATTGCGGTTTTACATAATGTCATCATTGTCATCACATCATTTTATGTCCCCACTGCTGGGGCACGAGCCTTTCCTATGGATGGAACACCACAGGAAGAACGGGCTATAAACCACAACGGGCGGGTCCAGTGCGGTGCGGTGGTTGTTAACGACTGCTAGGCGGGACCAACGGCTTTACGTGCCGGAGGAGCTCTAAACGATACATTATTGGTCACCCATCCGATGACTGGCCATTGCGAAAGATGCTTGACTTCAGCAATGACAGCGCCATCGAGCTTCTCACCCTCCTTCCTTACATAATATGCCCGGTTGAATTTGGCTCGGTATTCTCACATGTTTTCCATATTGGGTGGCAGGCGTCCAAAAGCGTGACACTTATTACCAGCCAGGGTATCTAATGCGTGTTGTATTTGCTATTCAATCGTTGTTTACAACAAAAGCGAAACTTGATTGGCAAAATTAACTCCCCTTGTTTGTCACCGGCACTGCATAACTCTAAATACATACTAGTGGGTCACCCGCACAACTTCGCGTTTATTCAACAGATTTTTTAAGAATTTCGAAACCTATGACAGGTTTCTTTATTTTTCTGCACATCTACGGCTGGAGCTCTTCAAAATGAGACCACAACCCATTTTTTATGTGCAGCTATCGTCCCATAATCACTGGGACAAAAATGGGCTTACGCTATTATTATACTTCGCGCCTCGTCCTCGAGATTAGTAGTTAATTATTTTATATTGTTACTTGTAGTATCGCATAGATGTCACCACTCCTGCACTATCGTTGAGATTTAGTTTTTTTTTTTTGTTGTTGTTGTGGGTATCCCTATCTTTCTCTATGGCGCCATTGCCTCGCGTTCGTCATTCGCTTTTTAGTGCTCGACCACTCCAGTCACTTTAAATTTCTTCCGTGTTCAATCGACTGTTTTCGAACGCAAAATGCCGTAACGTAAAAATCCTAAGACTTGTGAAGAAGAACTTGAACATATAATGAAAAAATGCGCAAGCTACAGCGCTAAATACGTGACAAAGGAAGCCCAGCGAGTGACTCGCCGCCGTTAAAACACAACAACGGACTCGTAAACTCAGGTAACGAGTGTTTTATTAACTTATCAGTGTCTTAATTTTGGTACATACAGAATGCAACCAGATTTAGCCGTTGGGGCTTCTTCGACGCATTCAAAAGTAACGGTTGGCGTTGAATCCATTGGGGATTTTTACCTAACCTTGACAAGATAACAATCGTTATCTAATATAAATGCAATGCCATTATTTAATGTTTTCCAAATACGCACTTTTTGCTCGTACCTAGTTAAGTATAACGTATTAACGTTGTCTTATATGTATGTAACTGAACTAATTTTGGTACATACAGAATGCAACCAGATTTAGCCGTTGGGGCTTCTTCGACGCATTCAAAAGTAACGGTTGGCGTTGAATCTATTGGGGATTTTTACCTAACCTTGACAAGATAACAATCGTTATCTAATATAAGTGCAATGCCATTATTTAATGTTTTCCAAATACGCACTTTTTGCTCGTATCTAGTTAAGTATAACGTATTAACGTTGTCTTATATGTATGTAACTGAACTAATTTTGGTACATATAGAATGCAACCAGATTTAGCCGTTGGGGCTTCTTCGACGCATTCAAAAGTAACGGTTGGTGTTGAATCCATTAGGGATTTTTACCTAACCTGGACAAGATAACAATCGTTATCTAATATAAGTGCAATGCCATTATTTAATGTTTTCCAAATACGCACTTTTTGCTCGTACCTATCTAAGTATAACGTATTAACGTTGTCTTATATGTAACTGAACTAATTTTGGTACATACAAAATGCAACCAGAGTTAACCGTCGGGGCTTCTTCGACGCATTCAAAAGTAAACGGTTGGCGTTGAATCCATTGGGGATTTTTACCTAACCTTGACAAGATAACAATCGTTATCTAATATAAGTGCAATGCCATTATTTAATGTTTTCCAAATACGCACTTTTTGCCCGTACCTAGTTAAGTATAACGTATTAACGTTGTCTTATATCCACACCTATGCCGCAATTATCTGATTGATTGTCTGAAGAACTCGATAATGCTGAGCTAGTTGGCTTTACCCATGAGGTACAGGCGCCTGCTGACGATAGTCTTGTAGATGCAATGACTCCCCCAGAAGCGCCCTGTACGTCTTTGAGGGCTCCAGCCCTTGATACTACCAACAAAGATGGTAATTTGAACACTGATGTCTTTGAAATTCTGGGTGACGATCCGTTGCTCACAGAAAAACTTGGCAAAGACATTCGGCAAGAGCTTGCTTGCCGACTTGAACACACATCCACATAGGGTCTTAATAAAGAGGGTCGTAAAGAATTGATTTCGAAATACTCGATACCCGCCAATTGCTTGCGTATTAACCCCCCAAAAATAAATACCAAAATCAAAGTGGCTATTCCTGAAAACACTGTTAAGCGAGATAAAGGTATAGAAGCCAAACAAAAACAGATAGCAAGTGCTATTTCCTGCCTAGGAGAAATCATTACTGCCCAACTTACGTCAAAGGACATGGACAAAGAAACGCTTTAAAAGCTTATGGATCTCAGCCGATGGCTATGCGATATTATTCATCATGGGGTCTTCTTAACAAGAAGAAACTTCATCCTTTTTCATTAAAAAAGGATCCTAAAGAACACCTTAGCAATACTAAGATTGACACCTTTTTATTTAGCGAAACGTTAGCTGAGACTAATAAAACAGCTAAATCGATTATTAAATCAGGAGTCAAATTAAAGGCTGATACATCATACCATAAAAATATACTTAAGCGGGCGAAGACACTAAACCAGAAGAATTTAAACCGCAAAGCTCCTGGTCCAGCATACAGGAAGCCGGGCCCACCGCCGAGGAGCTACGAGCCTGTAGGCCCCCGCGCACCACCTCCGCCACCGCCGCCCGCGCACTCACGGAGACAGCCGTTGCGTCAGCAACAGCTGCACTGATGCAGACACAGGCACGTCGTCGCTACTAAATTCAGTTGAGTATGCCGGCCGTTTACATTACTTTAAAACCCAATGGTTCCTTATTACGAAAGACAGAACAATTCTTTCTTGGATTGATGGTTATAAAATCCCTTTCTCGGCTCCAGCATTTTAAGATTCGATCCCACACACTCCGGTTAAAAGTAATGAAAACAATATTCTTTTTACGAAGCTATTGGTGATTACGTAGATATTGAACTGAATGCGAACCTTGTAAAAACCAGTTTATATCAAGTCTATTCCTAACGCCGAAACCTAACGGTAAAATGCGGTTTATCTTTAACCTTAAAAAATTAAAACTACTAAGAACTGCAGGATTAATTTCCACACTTTATCTTGATGACTGGCTGCTATTCGGTCAAACTTATCAGCAATGTATAGCAAACATAAAAATTACTAAAACCCTATTAACTTCAATTGGGTTCATTATCAATGAGGAAAAGAGCGTTCTTAAACCTTCTGTAACTTGCAAATTTGGTACGATCATTCAATTCGCACGAAATTAATTTAAGCTTACCTTTAGATAAAAGATTGCAAATTATAACAGAATTGGAAAACTTTTTGAAGATAACAAATTGTAAAGTCCGGAAGCTCGCCCAAGTCACTGGCTTGCTAGTATCAGCATGCCCAGCTGTATTGTATGGGCTACTTGACACTAAGGATTTAGAACGCTGTAAATTTCTTAACCTGAGAAATGACGACGACTATGATAAAACAATGAATATTCCTGTTACACTGTATCCGATATTCAATGATGGTTAAACAACATAGGTCACTCAGTGCGCCGCATTAGGAATGACGAGTATAGCACAGGAATTTATTCTGACGCCTCAACGAAGGGGTGGGGTGTGGCCTGTCAAGATGAAACAGCGAGTGGCCAATGTTCTAATGATGAGCGGTTAAAACATCTACATTATCTCGAACTCTTGGCTGCTTTCATTGCGCTGAAAACGTTTGAAAAAGGCTTTCAAGGCTGCCAAATTCTCCTGTTCATAGACAATTCTACTGCAATTGCCTACACAAATCGAATGGGTGGGATCCAATTCCCACACCTTACACAGATAACCAGGGAAATTTGGCAGTGGTGCGAAGATCGTAAGCTGTTCACTTTCGCATCTTATATCAAATCAAGTGATAACGTCATCGCAGATGCGGAATCACGCAACTCTCACCGGGACATTAAGGGAGTTAGCAAACTGGACTTTTCAATGCTTGATAGAATCATTTGGTATTGCTGATATTGACCTGTTCGCAAGCCGCATAAATAAAAAGTGTGAAATTATATCTCATGGCATACAGACCCTGATGCTATAAATATTGATTCTTTCACCATAACATAGAGTGGTTTGAATTTTTATGCGTTTCCTCCCTTCTCTATTATATTAAAAGTATTAAAGAAAATAATTTCTGACAAAGCAAAAGTTATCATGGTTGTTCCTTCGTGACCTACGCAAAATTCAAAATCATTTATTCAGTTTAGGCTACAAGTAGCTCTTGTGAATGTCACTATGCCATCATACGCAACCATGGTATCCCGTATTTAAAGCCCTTGTGGTCTCTAGAATTATAACATTTCCACCTCATAAACGCACGATAATTTCCCATTCCAGCTCTCGGTGGATACACTAATCCATTACCCTGGTGGCAGCAGTTTTATCCGAGACGCGCTATCAAAAATTTGCTTAAGTCCCTACTGTGGTATATTTTACCCAGTTATATAATGAAGCCTGTCAATATGGCACCCTGAACTCATGCCGATCAGCGTTGTCGCTGTTACTGGGTCCAAACATATCAAAAGACTGGGTGTATTTCGTCTCCGACCACCGTTACCAAAGTATAATGTTACCTGGGATACAAATTGCGTTTTGGATCAATTGAGTCAATGGTACCCCAATGAAGACCTAACATTGACCAAAAAGACAATAACATTACTGTCACTTACAAATGCCCATAGAGTTCAGACCTTGTCAAAAATAAATATTAAGAATATACATTCATCATCCAGCCGTATTACTATTACAATCTCCGATTTAATTAAAACATCAAAACCAGGCTGCAAACTGCCAATAACAAAAAACCTTTTTTCAATAATAAACCCACTATATGTCCTGGTAAAACTTTGTTATGTTACTAAATCCGAAACACCGCGGGTTGGAGCGGCAACTCCACTGTGTTTGCACGGTTCTATAATAGACCTGTTTTGAACGACGATTGTACATCTTTACCTTATTCTATTTTGATGCTTAGGTATTTTATGTAGCAAATTACAATACTGATTGATTTGAAAAATTTAAATTAGGAACTGTTATGATTATTACAAGAATAATTATATATTAGTTAAATTACTGATCTACATAATGTTGTTTAATTGAGTATACAAATAAACCTACATTAATTCGAAAAGTATTTCTATTGATGATATTTCCCACATTATTACTACTCTCAAAGTCTACAAGTAACAATATAAAATAATTAACTACTAATCTCGAGGACGAGGCGCGAAGTATAATTGATGATTAAACGAACTTACCTGTAAGTGAAGTTCTATCATAATTATACGAAGCGCCTCGTCCGAAGAGATTAGTAACTCCCACCCACCCTTACTCTGCCATTATTCCCGTTACTAATCTCTAGGGAAATACATCAAAAAAAAAAAAAAAAAAAAACCTGAATCTCTAAACTAAATGACGAACGCGAGGCAATGGCGCCATAGAGAAAGATAGGGATACCCACAACAACAACAAAAAAAAAAAAACTAAATCTCAACGATAGTGCAGGAGTGGTGACATCTATGCGATACTACAAGTAATAATATAAAATAATTAACTACTAATCTCTTCGGACGAGGCGCTTCGTATAATTATGATAGAACTTCACTTATAGGTAAGTTCGTTTAATCATCAAATATACTATCTAAATGACTATGCCTGATCTACTGATCCATCATCCCCTATAGGGGGTGTAAGTTTGTATTAAGTCCGTCAGTTTTAAAGTAAAATACATAAAAAAATTGGTAATTGACTTTTTGTTAAGAAATTGAGAATGACGTGTTCAGGAATTTAAATATTTTTCTTTAATTTTTTATTATTTTTAATTTAGTCAAAGTTTACAATTTTGGAAAATAGTTTTTTAAGTAAAAAATAAAAATCAATATCATTCAATTCTCGTTTTCATTTAAGTGTTCGAATAGCAAATAAAAAAAAAACTTAAAGCCTTTTCTCAATGAGGTATTTACACATATCTTACACTATGACGCAAAAAGATAAAAATAGTACTATCTCCTGCAGCGGCAGCCAAATGAGTTATGTCATTCACTAATGAAATAACTCCCTTTGACTAATTGGGCTTAAATGGGATGACGTAACCGCGCGAGGTCAAGGCAACAGCCGGTATGTAAACAGCACACATTTTAATTGTTTGTGATTGTGTTTTTTTCTTATTATTGAAAACAAATCAAAAGTAGTAACGACTAAACTATTTAATTAAACTCAAAAACTGTTATAACCTCTCCTTCATAGTGGGGTAGCTAGAATAGCCAACTTTGGAAATAGGTAGGTCCATGTTCTTTTGTTCACGAAATAAGACTAGATATTATCACAAAATAAAGAGACCCCAGAAGTAGGGTTGCCAACTATACTAGGACACTTGCTGAGTTTCTTGCCGGTTCTTCTCAGTACAAGATCTCCCGCCCAGAGTAGACTTACGAACCGATGACATAGTGACATTCACAAGAGCTACTTGTAGCCTAAACTGAATAAATTATTTTGAATTTTGAATTTTACTGTTAAAAATAGTATTATACTGTTTTTCACTACATTATACTTTTACTGTTGAACAAAAATAAAGTATTGTAAGAAGGCGAGGTTACCGGGTACGACGATCCGGAAGAAAAGAAGGAAAATTGATCGATTCCTCGTATATTTGCCACCAACGGTACATACAGTACAACAGGCAGGTAAAACTATTGGCGAATAAACCGGCCAAAGACTAGGCTTGGCTCAGACCGATAGCGAAAGCTGGTCTAAGCACAAAGTCCAGTACAATAGCTAGTGTTAGTTCGCAATAGCTGCGTAGAAGATTCGATTCGATACAAACCAAATGTCAAGCCCGCTATTTATGGTATCGGGAAAACGAAACGATAGCGTGATTCAGGACAGTACCGCGCAGCGCCATCTAGTAACAGACATCGGAACTTTATATGTGTACAATGTTTGTTTCCTACGTTGATTATGGTTTACAATTATTATGGTGTGCTACAGGCTCCCCCTTCAGGTTCCGACGGCGACCCGACGAGGAAGATGGTCAATTCTTTTTTGGTCTCCATCTTTTTCTTAAAGGTTGCACTGGCGCGGGGAGTGAAGCCTCCGATCCATAGAAAGGAGCTAGAGCAGATGCATGGTATGTCCCCACTGGCTTATCAGGTGCTATAGGATTGGCTATAACATAAGAGGCTGGGCCGTGTTGCTTCATGATTACATAAGGCCCATCTCTTCGCGGTGAAAATTTTATAAATTCACCGACATGTTTTTCTTTTCCGTCTTCACAGTAGTCGTTCGGCCAAACTTCGTCACGACGAATTGTGGGGGTGGTTCAGTTGGTCCTTTTCTACTGGACTAGGCCGCCACGTTGACAGATGACAGCTTGGGTCCAGGTCCAGTGGTGTGAGGATGCCACAAGTTGAGGCGCCAATGTAATGGGCGATGTGTAAGGATGCCCCACGTTGGGCGCCAATGTAAGAAGGCGAGGTTACCGGGTACGACGATCCGGAAGAAAAGAAGGAAAATTGATCGATTCCTCGTATATTTGCCACCAACGGTACATACAGTACAACAGGCAGGTAAATCTATTGGCGAATAAACCGGCCAAAGACTAGGCTTGGCTCAGACCGATAGCGAAAGCTGGTCTAAGCACAAAGTCCAGTACAATAGCTAGTGTTAGTTCGCAATAGCTGCGTAGAAGATTCGATTCGATACAAACCAAATGTAAGCCCGCTATTTATGGTATCGGGAAAACGAAACGATAGCGTGATTCAGGACAGTACCGCGCAGCGCCATCTAGTAACAGACATCGGAACTTTATATGTGTACAATGTTTGTTTCCTACGTTGATTATGGTTTACAATTATTATGGTGTGCTACAGTATACAAAATACTGTTTTTCAGCATTAAAATGCTTAACACTAGAAGTGTTAGACTTAGACGTCTATAAATTTTTTTTTTATTTATTTTTTTTATTTAGTCATAGGGCGCTCAGTGCAACGCAGTCACAAACAATTACAATAATGGAGTTTCAGAACGAATCTGTCTGTAAAATACTGTTCATTTTTCTAAAATACTGTTTAGCTTTCTTCTCAGACCTAAATATACTTTATTTCTTGTAAAAAATAGTTGGCAATCCTAACCCAGAAGGAAAGCTAAATACTACGCTCGAGCAACGGACACCAACAACCTGGAGACGGAACCCCGCAACAGCTGCACGGTTCGAGGCGGTTCGCATGTAACTTGTGACTTTGTTATTTTGTGACATCGTTGTTAAATTGTCACTGTTCAGAGCATCGTCGCCACAAAAACCTTTTCGGTAGCACGCCTGACCCGGAAATTCAGGATGGAGGCGCGATCAAACCTTGACAACGGACGTTAGGTCTACTAAAAATATACTTGCTGAATTTATCGATAATGAATATTATTAGGTATATATATCGGTATTATTACGCCTTTTGTATCCTGACAGTTTAGGTATCATTATTACCAGCTCATAATGTCCCCACTGCTGGGGCACGAGCCTTCCCTATGGATGAATAGGGAGAACAGGCCATAAACCACTGCGCGGGCCAGGTGCGGATTGGTGGTTGTTAACGACTGCTTATTCAGCCGGGACCAACGGCTTTACGTGCCTTCCGAAGCACGGACAAGCTCGAGGTGATATATATTTTTGGTCACCCATCCGATGACCGGCCTTAGCGAAAGTTGCTTAACGTCAGCAATCGCAGACCAGGCGCGTAAACCTGCGCCATCGAGCTCCACAGTTCGCCTGTTTAGGTATATTATATTGGTGTTGTTCCATTGTGGAGCTCACGGCCTCACCGATCGTGATAGGTGATTGCTTTTTGAAGGTTCTAAAGAACATATTAACCCTTCAAAATAAGGAGGAGGTTCTCGTTTCGTCTGTATGTATTTAAATTGCAATTATGCCATATAATTTTTTTTCTTAACGTGATCAAATGGTGAATAAAACTAGCATCCGCAGCACTCTGTGAACTTGTTCTTCTGCGAATAACTCCTGATCGTGTAGCTGCTGAAGTATTCCTCGTAGATAAACTACCAATATTTTTGTTAGGTGCTTGTCGTGAAGCAATAAAAATATCAATTTCAATATTTTCAATTCCTCGAACAGCCAAGTTGAAGTACCTTCTATCTAAGTGGTGTGCTGCATACGGATCTGCAGAGCGATAGATAGATATGCTTATTGCTCAGACACAGATGAAAAAACAGTTATTAATCATATTATTAGGCGTTATTTAAAAAATGGCATCACTGAAGATAGTCTCCGTGGCTATTAAAACAGGTATGTGAATTAAAATCACGAACAATCATTTAAATAATCAAAGAACACCAGACGTACCCTTTGCAAATAAAAGTTTCGAGCTTCGAGTTTTCAGATATCAAAGGGAATATAGGAATCCAAAAACAATATATGCTATTCAAATCTCAAAACGGAGCACGACAAAAAGGTCGTAATACCAATATTGCCATCGAGACAAAAGACTATCCACAGACCAGTGGGTCTGCACAAAAGAAGCATGCATACCCATGCTTTTCCCTTTTTATACTCCCCTGCTTTTGATTCCCATGTTTTTAGGGTTCCGTTGTACAAGCAAAGATAACACTTGTACTTGTTCTTCTAATCTTAAATATTCACCGACACTCATAAGATTTTCCTTCACTTGTTTGGCTCTAACTGAGTTTGCAATTAATCACACAATTTACTTGATGTTAAGCAGGCCTTTTCACATTTGCAACATACATTGCTGATGCTGACCCTAAGATCTTAGTTATTATAATCTTAATGCAATCCATAATGCGACACGGTTATTATACTCGTAATATTAACTCCATCTGATGTAAAGTGGAAATTGAGTATAGACGCGCAGACAACTGGTGCAACGAGAAAACAACGCAGCATCAGTCTCCCTCACTCTGCCGACCCACAAAGTGCCTCATCAAGCCTTGTTTGAAGGACCCCATGTCATAGGAAGGAGGGAAAACGTGTGCTGGTAGACTATTCCATATTTTTAAAGAGCTACAATGAAACGAGCCACCATCCTTTGTGCGCGATGGAATGCTCGAGACTGTACAGCGTTGACTACGGAGAGCAGCAGTGACACAGGAGTTATAAGATAGGTTAGGCATCATTACATCATCATCAGCCAATATCAGTCCACTGCAGGATATAGGGCTCTTCAAGGCATATATCTACTCAAATCTGGGATTGCCCTTGGTATCGATGTATGCGTAAAGGTGGTCCAATATCCATTATGTTCGCGCACCTGCTGCGCTTAGCGCTATTGCCACTGTTACTGATAAAGGATATGTTGGCAAGCGTTGCACTCTTCATGTTTTTGAACGTATCCATTACCAGTAGCAGTTGCAGGAGCGCATGTGCAATGCAGTAGGTACGCGAACATAATGGATACCCACTGTTACAGACTTTTCTTCACCTACTTTGAGGCAGAACTTAGCCTAGTTTAAAAATAAAAGTTGCTGTAAAATGTACAGTGTGCACCTACTCGCACTTGGCCACTAGTTAAGTACAGCTCGACACTCCCCAAAGGTTTTGTTTGTGGCTTTCATCATACGAGCAGCGATTTTGTCCTCCGGGGTTCAACGAACCGAATCTATTGATTGGTAGTGGAATCTTATCGCATGGACACATTTGGATCATTGTTACAAGCGAAAATGAATGTTTACTGATAGGTCTTATTGTTGTTTAATCAGTATCAGCACATGTTATATTGTTTATCATTTATCCTTAAGTTGAGCGACATTATTTTACGAAATTTAACACAAATTAAGCGTTTGCTGTGTTTGTCAGTAAAATACGTAGCAATGTGTACATAACATTATGTAATATATTTGTAAGATATATAATAAAAAAGTGGGATGGCACGAGCCCAAATAACTGGTTCCCTTGAAAACAAACGACGATCGACGAGTTCGGGAACTAGACACCCGTGGTAACTGTGAGATTGACAGCAGCCGAATCCTTAGCTCCAGCTTAGGCCTTTAAATTTTTTTTACGATCGACATTTCCAAAGACTATCTTCAGACCATTTATAATAAAGCTTTATTAAATGAAACGATTAATGTGATACGCTTCATCATCAGCTTCATATCCCTCCGAACTACTGAGCCCAGCCTTTTGGCATTGTCATAAGAATAATAGAAATATAGAACGAAATGTGGCCATATAACTAGCATAAGATAAGCTGGTTTAATATAAGGACATCGCACTATGAGAAACGGCTATTAGGCTTTAGAAAAAAATTGAAAAAGACTTTTGAAAAAATATTGGTCGCCCTTCCTTGAATTTGACAATACGAGAGTTGCCTTTCACGATGACAATCAGAAGCTATTATATGAGCACTAAATAATATACCTACTCTGATACTATCTACCAACTAATACAGACGATAATGAGCAAAAGCGGAGAAAATTGTCAAAAGAAAAGCCTACTTTCCTCAAAACAATGGCAGCACGATGCCGATGTCATGCTGTGTGAAAATGAAAAAGATTTTAATACCAAATTACAGTCACTACCTACCATCGAGGTTGTTGACATTAGAGATTTAGAGCGCACTCAAGTAGGACTCCTAGTGAAGTGCGCTTCCAACTTCGACATTATCGTCAATCACAGAAGTTGAGATGAAGGCAAATCCGATACCCGATCCCTATAGTGTAAATAAAAAAAATATATATAAAATGAGGAAAAAACAATCGCCCGGCTGATACAAGCTACATTTACTATCAGATGATGCAGGTTCAATAGAAGTAGCGGTTGGCTGACAAAGTTGTCCTAATTTAGTCCTAGATTTCTTATATATAGTTGTATTCCTTTTTGCGCTGCTTTTTATTCGTTGTAATTGACATAATAACACTAGTTATCATTGTGCCAGTATCAAAGTTGAATGGACAGTAAGCTAGTGGATCCAGTTCAGTAAGCGCAAGTCATAGTACATCTTAATCAACGGTAGAGCATAATGATCTAATACCTATATTACGGATGCAGTTGATATTAAAGGTTGGTTTATACTAATGCCCGGTTTTCATCGAAGTCCCCTAAGTATTGGGTATCCCTTAGCCATGTTAGATAACGGCTGCCGGAGTAAAGCCGTCACCTCAAACTGTCACATGTCTTAGTATTCAACTAAAACTAATTAACATTTTAATTGATTTATTTCTAGGAAAGCCGACAGGGGAGTAAATAGTATTGGTCATATACTCGTTATAGTGGGAGATTGCTAATTGCAGGTTTTCATAACTAACAGTATCATCATCATCATCATCATCATCTCAGCCAAAAGACGTCCACTGCAGAACAAAGGCCTCCCCCAAAAATCTCCACAACGACCGATTTTGTGCTGCTCGCATCCAGAGGCTTCCCGCGACCTGCACCAGATCGACGGTCCACCTTGTTGGAGGTCTGCCCACACTGCGCTTTCCGGTACGCGGTCGCCACTCAAAGACTAACAGTATAAAGAACTTAAATTATTATTATAACTTAGCTATTTATAAACTGAGCTAGAATGCATTTAAACCTAACGTTTACACTAAAACATCTTAATTATGGAACATAAATAATATATTAAGCATCTAAAGTCAACCCAACGCATTCTTCACCGAAGCCATATTTGCATAGAAAATATACAAATCGAAAGTGCTTTAAATTTATGGTGTTGTCGCAAAATATACACCAACAAACAAGTGGACGTTTAAAGTTAACACACTGTTAACACTTCGTTATGTTATGCCGAGATCGTGACGCGAGTCGCTTCGACACGCGTCGACCACTATTAGTGATGAGGCTATCGATAGAAACAGTTGATTTAAATCAGTACATATAAAAAGAAAACTCATCCAGACTGGTTGTCTAGAAGAAACCGCTTTAAAGCGATAAGACTACCAAATTGTTTTTTATTTGCTATAATTTTGTAAATGTTTATGGTGTTGCACTGTAAGTATTATCATCTATCTATCACCAATGCTAAGCTCAAACTCTTCGATCTAGAAAGCCGAAATTTTCCACAGAGATCCTCTTTACGATGTAATATAAGGGATGGGATGGGATGTAATATATGGAATAAGGGATTTTTCATAATTTCCATTAGCGTGGTAGGTAACATCCAAACTTCCCATGTTCTATGGATCATGTGGGAAGAGGTGGTCTATGGGACGTTAAATTTCAATTTAATTGGACGTCCTATATAGGTGGCCTCTTAGTTCATATATTATTATTAGAAGTAAAGTATAAATATAAGTAAGTAATAATTAAGTAATTAAGTAAGTTATATATAATATCACCGCACTGTATCATATTTAAATTAGATTTAAAGCATGTTCCGCTCACATCTAGTTGGATATAATCTTGCAATTTTTCATTACATCATTTGCCTGCCATGTTACCAATCTTTTTTAGGGTCGGTGCTAAATTATTCATCCGTTAGACTTTCAATGATGGACAAAAGCCTTTCCCAACAATTTTTTTATTAAAAAAAACCTTTTTAAAAACAAGATTTTATTTAAATGCACCAAGAAAAAAAAGAAACTTTTACTTTAAAACTTTTAATATCAACTTATAACGTCATTACACAATTTATATGATATAAAAGGTTATCGCAAGGACCATATTTTGATAGTACTTAAGAAGGCAAATATCAACCTTATTCAACAAAACTATATGAAGGGGACATACTGAGATTATTAATTTAAAATTGCACTAAAAAGTAAAAAATAAGCGTTAGACTTATACAGACAATAACTTTATTAAGAAAAAATATAGGTACAATTATTGTTATTTTTGGGGCCGGTGCCAGCCAACGAAGTTTTTGAAGCCGGTGCCAATCCGCGTTTGTAGTTAAAATTTCATACATAAGATTTAATGTACTGATTATAATATAGTATGTCGTTAAATGTTTATGTTGAAGTTACCTTGGCTGGCACCGACTCCAAAAGTAACAATAATTGTACCTATATTTTTTCTTAATAAAGTTATTGTCTGTATAGTCTTTTTAGTGCAATTTTATCAGTAAAATTTTTTGGAGTCGGTTTTTTTTTGTTAAAATTTTTGTTTATTTTTCGCTTTTTAGTGAATCGTTTCGATCTATTTATCAAAAGCGAATATGGGTAGACCTACTAAACACGCTGCTCATATGAGACAGCGCCGTTTAAATGAGACAAGCGAAGAAAACGAGAAACGCCTATCTCAAAGTAGGAAATCAAAAACTGAGTTCCGGTGCCTGTCTTCTTTTGCTTCGTCATAGTCGCTTAACTATCTTAATCGAGATATTTTATCGCCACCCGTGAAATACTTATCATTGAGGAGTTCCGATGGCAATCTATGGTCTTTTTTATCAGTTACACTTCATCAAATGATACTTTCTGAATGCAAATGCTTGACTTATTTCTGAAAATACCAAAATTGCGATAGGTATGCCTATAATATTCGAGGAGTTCCCTCAATTCCTCGAGGATCCCATCATCAGAACTGGACCAAATTAAAATGGGACCACACGGGAAGCACCAGCTTTCAAATAAAGAAGGAATCATCAAAATCGGTTCACTCAGTCGAAAGTTCTGAGTGTAACAAACATTAAAAAAAAAAAAATACAGTCGAATTGATAACCTCCTCCTTTTTTTGAAGTCGGTTAAAACACGAGAAAATTGGGTGACATACTATTAAAAAATATGGAACTCCGAAAAGGGGGCAAAAATCTACAATTTGTACGGAAATGAGAATTTGTAGACAAGATCAGAAAGAGGGGAAGTGCCGAACAGACCGGATTTAAGTAGGGCAAACAGGACCATTTTCGAGATGCATTTTTGTTCCGGATCCTTTATCTCTAGCCCCCTACTCTTATTTACTTAGATTGAAAATTTTATTAGTTAAAATCAATCACATCAAGTTATTTAATTTACTTGTTTATCTACGCAAGTAAATCTCGCGTCAAGCTTTTGTATCATAAAAATTTTGGAATGACGTTATAAGTTGATAAGTAGTAAAAGTTTTAAAGTTAAAAAAATATTTTTGTTTATTTTAAGGTTTTTACTTTTATTACTTTTTAGTTATCGTTGGACACGTTATCGCTGGACACACACATTGTAAGAATGCATTAAAAATAATTAGTCCGCCATCTTGGGTGTGCCGCCATGTTGGATTTAGAATGACGTCACACAGTTAACCATGCATTGTCATCCAAACTGAACGTGTATACAAAATTTCAGCTCAATCGGTTGAAGATATCTGCTTCAAAATTGAGTTTCAAGCTTTAGAAGTCCGCCATATTGGATTTAGAGTGACGTCAATTAATTTTTCGAGTTATTCTCAGCAAGTCATTTTATTTGATACCCATATTATAGGAATGCAATAAAAATAGTTAGTCCACTATCTTGGATTTAGAATGACGTCACAAAATTAACCATGCATTGTGCTCCGAACTGAACATGTATACAAAATTTCAGCTCAATCGGTTGAAGATATCTGCTTCAAAATTGAGTTGCAAGATTTCACCCCAACAAACATACATTGCAATACATTGCAAGTTAAATAAAAGCTTGTAAAAATAGTACAATCGACATCTACACAGACGCATCACTACAACCACCGGCACCGGGTCGTTGACCCGCGAGTTTTTGCGGTGCACGACCCTGCTCCGCTTCCGCCGCTAATGAGATGCTGCATCTTATGTCTTTAACCTTAACGCTTAACGCATAATTATGACGATTGTGATATAACCATCGAAGAGCATTTGAAACGGTGGCTTCAACAAGTATTCTTGCTGCTTCTTCTCGGTACAAGGTCTCCAGTCTCCGCTGCCGTAGGTAAAAAGCCATGGCTTACATTGACGTACAAAACATACAACTCATTTAGAATTTAAGAAAATATATTTTGTCTTTTGTTTTTACCAAAGCCAAATAATTCTGGAATTGAACAGATTTTTTAAAATCTGTATTTTCTTTATGTTTCTGTTTTAAATTAAGTATTTTATACCGTATAAAAATCTAAACTCCAAATAATAATTAACATATTTGATTTGATTTTCTTTTACGTAAAGAAGGTTAGTTACTCGAGCCGCCATTTCCCGTATTAAAAAACTAATTTATTTCATAGACGTACGTTATTTCTGCTTAGCGAATTGAGATCAAACGCTCGCATGAGGTTTGTATAAAGCTATCGAGAGTGTTCTCTTCACATTCATACCGTTAGCGTCTCAATTAGTTTGTTTACTCCGATTCCCACACGAGATGTGGTCCCATTCTGCGAGTTGAAAACCAGGTGAAGCGCCTAATAACGGATTACTAATGTAAACTAAACGATCCAATATACATGAATAGATATGCTTGAGGAGTTTGATTTTTCACTCTTCCCGACGCGAAGACTGGGTGCAGCTTGAAATTGACGCAGCATCAGTCACCCTCATCCTGTCGGCCCACAAAGTGCCTCTTCACGCCTCCAGACCCCATGTCATAGGAAGGAGGGAAAACGTGTGCTGGTAGAGATGAATATTTTAGGGGCCGTATCCGTAAAGAAGCGAGTCACCAAATGTCTTGCAAGTAAAACCACTTACATAATGCCAGTTCATATGATGGGTGAGCATGTCTTATTATAAAGGCGAAAGTTTGTAAGTATGGATGGATGTTTGTTACTCTTTCACGTAAAAACTACTGAATGGATTTGGATTAAATTCGGCACACAGATAGTTTATAACCTGGATTAACACATAGGATACTTTTATCCCGATATTCTCACGGGAACGGGAACCACGCGGGTGAAACCGCGAGCGGCCGTTAGTATTAAATATATCAAGCCCGTATCTCGGAAGACACGTTTAACTGTTTTCTAATCTGTTATTAATCTAGCAAAGAAACAAAAAAAAAATACTATAGTATAGCAGAGGGTGCTGAGTGCTAGTTTTCGTTCGCTGCTAATGCCATGCATTACATAATTATCTTCATTAACAATGAAGTGATCGAATGTCAAAAAACTCGAGGCACCCAGATGACGCAGAAAGTTCAGTCGATCATTTATCAGCAGTCCAGTAAAATATTTGTTGAGGAACACCTCACACGGCGTTGCTAAAGAAACACACATCGTTTATGCCGAAACTTTTATGGCTCCATTCCAAACAATACGCCACTGTTATAGCACAGTTATAGAGCTTTTACTATATTTTAGAGGGCAGATGGAATTTCATATAACCTACTGCCTGGGGTGAATACGAACAAAATTATTTGTAGCTTATTGCTTTTATATAGGACGTTAAGTGAGCTTGCAGCAATATTGTGATGCGTTAAAATGTTTTCATTGGAAAAATGATGATTAGAAAGAGTCACAAAGTATAAGTGATTGATGATGTGACTGATAACTGACACTCTTTCAATTTGAGCATTTCTATCCTACGCAAAATCCGTTATTTTGCTAAACTTATGTTTATAATATAACTTTTAAGACCTGTATATTTTAAATGAATAAAGTCAATTATATAATGTAACATGTCCCACTACTGGGCAATGATCTACGTTTCGGAACAACAAACTTGATGTCGCCTACAATCTACAACACAGCTATTCACAACCTTTTAGAAATCGACTCAAGAATCAATGCACACCAATATCAAATTACATCGAATGTTGAGATACCGGTACTCGCGTTGCGGTCTGCGGGAGCTCATGTCAGATTGTGTATTTAATGATATCGACGGTAGTACCGCTAACTTAGGACATTAATACATTACAATAATAATCTTGATGAGAGGAGGAGCTCGATAGCGCAGTTGATAACGAACCTGGTCTGCGATTGCTGACTTTAAACAACTTTCACAAAGACCGGTCATCGGGTGGGTGACCAAAAATGTATCACATCTCTCTCCGCGCTTTGAAAGACACGTAAAGCCGTTGGTCCCGGCTGCATTAGAAGTCGATAACACCCACCAATCCGCACTGGGCCCGCGTGGTGGTTAATGACCCGTCACCATCATTCTCCCTATCCATCCATAGGGAAGGCTCGTGCTCCAGCAGTGGGGACAGCTAGTAGATGGGGGGATGAACTGGATAAGGGGTTGGCCCGAAAAAGCCCAGGATAGAAACAAATGGAGGAGGAACTGAAGGCCTTTACCGTGGCTTGTATTGGACGTTGAAGTAGTAATAGCAGTGACTTTGTGTATTTATTTAATTCACCACGAAGTTCTTCAGCTTACATCAGCAAGTGTAGATAAGTCCGAAATAATAGAAGCGATGTAACCCATGCTGTTGCAAACGATGCTCTCATTGATTCACAATGTGTAAAAGAACTTTGATTTGATATACGATCCGCATTTGAAAGCATTAAATCCAGAACGGTCTGCCAGAACCATAGTCTGAATTCGGCCACAGGAATAGTATCGAAAGCAATTTAATTGAATGACTAGCAATAAGTGGAGTTGGGGAGGACACTTGGCCAAACGTAGCAACGACAAGTAAACCAATATTCTGGCCTAGAGAAGAGACGGTTACAAAAATAAATGAACTTCTACAATCGAAATGAGTAGATGATATTACGAAGAAAAATTGGCTAATATATTATATATCCTCTTATCCTTGCATACGAAGCCGTTGCTATGTTGTTACAGTTCAGTACACGGAACCGATCAAATGATTGATTTGATCGAACTCTGTTTGTGACACCATGTAATTGATCACATATCCGATTCGCGAACTATATTAGACTGTTATAAATTGTCTTGTATCATTACAACTACTTAAAACATATAACATTATTGAGGAGCTTGATAGCTACTCGCGCGTTTGCGTTGTTATCTTGGAAGTTATATAAGTCCAGCACATTGTCCAGACATGTAGTCCAGCAATTTGCGTCTTGGATGTCCCGGAATTCTGCAAACCGAGGAATAATCAATCGATTGTTATCTTTAAGTACATATTGTTATTACAATCGATTTCGTATTTTTGTTAAATTACGTAATTATGAATATTTGGTGCAGTTGAATCAATAAAGTGGTAAGTGCGTCACACATACATTACATTAAAAAATAAAAAAGTTCTAGCAAAACATAATATAAGATGGTTTATCGAACAATCCTGAAATTGGAAACTAACGAAGCTATAAAAAAAAAATTATAGTGTGGGCTTCTGTTGTGTCTGGATTGTCATTAGTAACTAATTTCTTCTATTTTATTTTATTTTAATAAGGCAGTGTCTAATTGAAAATTTTATTATTAAAAATAAAAAATAAAATCATTAAAATACCTATAAAATTATTAGCCTATTGACCCATTACTACATCATTACAGCATTCAAGAAAAAAAAGAAAAATAATAACAAAAAGTACAAAATTTAACAACAGTTTTTCAACAATTGAATTTTTGAAAGTGTTGTTGCAGCAGGGACCAACATTAATATAAGCAGACGCTAATCAGAAGTGGCAATGGGCAGGTCACGAAGCCTGTAAGTCAGACTCGTGGTGCACGGTCTCCATTCCAACAGGTGGAATGGAGACCGTGGGACTATAAAATACCAGTTTGCAGATTCCAGAGATGGAAAGATGACATCAGAAAGGTAGCGGGCCAAAATTAGATACTGACAGCTCAAAATAAAACGAAGTGGAGGGGGTTGAAGGAGACCTACACCAAGCTGGTCGAAGAAGGCTTGAGATGAGATGATAATAAAATAAATAGTGATGAAATTACAAATAAAATCAAAATTAAATTAAATTGGGCAAATTAAAAACTATAATGATTGTAAAGATTTTTTTAAATAATTGATAATTTTGATTTAAAATAAGTGTAAGTTTTTAGGTTGAGTCTTACCTACCACTAGCGGTAGATGGGTGCTCTGGGGTTTTTAGTGGGTCGGCCACTCCGTCCGGTCAACCCCACATACCTCGGAGTTGGAGTACGTTAGAGAAAAATGTTGGACGCCATGCCCTTGGACGCTTGTAATACCAAACGTAAAGGTAAGAGAAACGCGTGCGTTGCCGACCATGGTGTTAACCTGCCCTACTGCCGAAATGCATTGTAATTTAACTAAATCTAGTACCTTAACAACGCTTTTGGTTATTGAATGTAAGTATTAAGGAGGTGGCATCCATTCAGAATGTGGAATCTTACAACCAAACCGGCATTATTTACTCACATGATTTACTCCAAAACCTTTGATATTGTCATTTATAGAATTTCGAAAACGCATCGGAAAAACATGACGTTCCAAGGGCAGACACTTATTGACAATTCGCATCAACCAGTTGCTCGATAACGTACCTGAAAATAAAGAGACAAGAGGTTAATTTACGTAATATTGAAATAGGAAGAAGAAGAATATAAATAAATAATAATAATAATAATAATAATGCAACTGGAAGATTTTGAATTTACCCCACACCATATACAAACAACACACCACACCCTGTAATTACTTGGTTTGTACCCGTAATTATAGAGAAAACCGGCTTCTAGCTGAGAAAAAAAAAACACACATACAAATAATAATAATAAACTTTCCTACACTCACACCAATTATCTAGCCCAAGAGAAGCTTCGCTATGAAACTCGTTAAACGGTTACTAGACAACGGATAAACTTACTTAAAATACATTAAATACATACATAGAAAACACCCAGCCCCGAGACAATTCAGAAAAACAATAATTTCTAAATTGACTTGACCGGGGATCGAACCCGGGACCTCAGAGATGGCGACACCATGAAAACCGGTGTACAAACCACTCGACCAAAGAGGTCGTCAACAAATAAATAATAATAAAGTTAAAACAATAAAGTTAGATCTTTAGATTTTGAAGAGTATGTGACAATTTCTGAATTACTATTATAAGTATAATCAGTTATATTTATAACTGATTACAATATTATTAATAATGTGTTTAAACACATAATAACTTATTGACTCAAATATTTCGTAACATTAATTTCTATATAAGATAATGATGTATCAATATGATACCATTCAGATAAAGCATGTTCGCAGATTGACAAAACAAAACAAAATGGCGCAATTAATAAACAAAAAGTATATAGTGTCTAGTCCAATATCATATATTTACAAAGTCCAAATATTTCTTTTGTACCGTAAAGGTCAATACGGACCTCAATTATTCTGTTAAAATGTTATTATCAACCGAATTACTATCTTCATAGGAGTTATCATCAATGTTTTGCTAATAAAGCAAAAGAAATCGTAGGCACTTCTGTCAGGCACAGTATTATCAGTTCCGTTACCCGAATAAATATATCGTATCCGATGGCCAATTAGTAGAAAGAACGAGCTCGTTAAACATAACATTCGCTTTTGATATGAAATTCAAAGGTAATATTCAGAGACTTAGGCCATTTGTATAACAATGTCTGACAATCTCGAAACTCTGCTGACATTTCACAGATATTTGTATAAATCTGGATACAATCTATACTAATATTATAAAGAGGAAACCTTTGTATTTTTGTATGTATGAATGTTTGCAACAAATAAACTCAAAAACTACTGGACCGATTTAAAAAATTCTTTCACCATTAGAATGCTACATTAGCGCAGAATAACATAAGCTATATTAAAAAAAATAAAAAAGTGTCCACCCGTGCGAAGCAGGGACGGGGGCCGCTAGTGTTAAATAGAATTGAACGCAAACCGTTTCCTAGCTAGACATCGTCATTATCATCTTCTAAAGTCTCACTGCTGTATTTCAGGCATTCCCAAACGTACAAAATCTCATAAGGAGATTGGTCCAAAAATAATAAAACACCACGCTGGTTTTATACGAATTGATGGGTTTTTAAAACGACTGTCGGCTTATGACAACGTAAGAACTACCAACCAAAGTTAAGAGGAGCTTAATATAGTCCACCTATTTGATGACCTTGCATTGCAAAAGATACTTAACTTGCAAATCAAATTTAAACGGGAAGGGGATGGTGTTAAACGAAAATAGAGACGGACCCATCATGGTGTTAAAAGCATATAAAACGTTATTCTTATCTGATTAACTGGCAAGAACCTTATACCCTGTAGTCTGTTTTGCTACTCGGGCCTCTAAATATCAAGCTTCTAATGAAGAATCAAATTGTCCAGCAGCGTCGGCGTAAATTGCTAATTTATGTGAAGCCTTGCCGTAAATGAGAAATTTCAGGTAGCGAGCGATGGTATACGCTCTAAGAGGCTGTTAGGGGAATGAAGATCTTAATGCTTTTTATTAGGGTTTTAAATAATTAGATGGTAATATTTTTATCTTAAATTAAGGTGTTTCTCTCTATTATTTCTATCCTTTTAGAGGGCAAGACTTGTTTCTCTTACTAGGTATAATGCTGTCTCACGCATAGCCCAAGGCTAAAGGCGACTCCGAGTTTTTAGTGAACATACCTTTCTTACCCTTCAAGAGGGGGGTCGAGAGGAGAGTACAATATAATTATTTGTTTCTCCCCGGTTCAGTGGTATGCCTACTGCATTTTTCCTGTATACATATAAAGGGGCAACCCCATGTTATGCTACTCCCCTCTCCTTATATCGTCCAGCCACGAAAACATCGGCAGAAAGAAGGGAGGGAGTTCTATCCACTAAAAAGCCTATTCCTTATCATCAATTATCTGCCATGAGGATGGCTCTTTGTATGTCTAGCAGGGGAAGGAAGGCCTAAGACCAGGGCTTCGATTCTTTTATTTGAAACATCTACAACACAGACCACATATGACCTGTGATCTACAATCACGTTGGAGGCGCATTTTGTTAATTTTTCTGTAGTCCTAATTTTAAATCAGGCACAAACGCACTATCAAGACGTAAACGCTAAGAAGGCTGTCTTAAGGCCCAGCAGTGTTACTTGCTTATGATGGACTACATCAGCAGATACGTTTGATATCAATTGATATACATTGAAATCATGACAATTTCTCACGTATTTTAAATTCACAGCTCTACCGGCATTTTACTAAAGCTTCACACTGATTACAAAGCTTCGGTAGAATCCAAACACTACGGATAATAACTCAATATGTTTACGGCTCACTTCCTCTACCAATGTTTACAACTTAGAATGTTCCAGAAATATCGTCTGCCCTGCCCCTACTAGCTAATAGCCCTTTGATTATGACAGTTGGTAGCGTTTGATGAGAACAAAACTTTTACCTGTTTATCTTCTCGGTTATAGGAAGTATCAGAAGGGTATGATCAGTCTGATTGTAAGTCTGTTAATTTTCTCGTAACACGATATTTTATAAAACTACCTTATGGTTGACTGGTAGAGAATGCCTCAGGGTATTAATACCTAACTTAAGTCCGCCATGTAATTTATGTTCCAAAAGTTTTAATTAAATAAATATTTTTACATAGCGATAATATAATAACCATAGAGGAGGTCGATGACGCAGTGGATAACGCGCCCGGTCTGCGAAATCGCAAAGTCTGGTCATCGGATGGGTGACCAAAAATGTATCATCTCGAGCTCCTCTGTGCTTCGGGAGGCACGTAAAACCGTTGTTCCCGGCTGCATTAGCAGTTGTTAAAACCACCAATCCGCACTGGGCCCGCGTGGTGGTTTATAGCCCGTTCTCCCTAGGGAAGGCTCGTGTCCCAGCAGTGGGGACATAAAAATGAGCTGATGATGATGAATAATAACCACGAAAATGAAATGTTCATCCAGCACACGTATTTCCTCCTTTTTTACAACATGGGGTCCTTTAAACGAGGTGTGAAAAAGCAACCTGCGGGTCGGCAAGGTGATGACGGCTAGTAGTGAGGCACAATCATGATTCAATAACTGTCCTCGCACCTGGACTTAGCTTCTGCTGACCATCAGGTAGAGTGGAATCATTTTCCTATACCTATCTATAAAAAATAATAACAGCGTCGAACTCGCTTATAACTTGCAAACGAATTTCAACCTACTTTCGAAAATAGTAATAAAGTCTACATTCATTTTCAAGTTATGAGCGAGCTCAATGTCGAGGTCGACGCTGTTTTGCTTAGAGAATTGCACTGCAGCTTATCAAAGTCAAATATTTTTTATTCAAATAAACTTTATAAAAGTGCTTTTGATTCGTCCAAATATTTTTTTACCTACTGCCCATTCAGGACGTTTATTTTTTAGCTGTGGAGAAGAATGGGCGCAAGAAACTCCACAGCTTTAATTTAATATAAGTAACGACATTTACAAAATTGTATGCCGTTACCAAGTTATACAGTTTAAAAACCTAAACAATATTTTAAATTAGAAATACCTGTTGGGAGTGATTGGAGCATTTTAAACCCATGCTGTCTTCAATGTAATCAGACACTTTATAATACGCTTTTTAATAAAGCTTTTCTTTAATGGCGATTTTTAATTTATTAATATAAAGTTTTTGGATATTACTTGAAACTTTATTGTAAAAACGTACAGACAGGCCTCTAAATTAACCTTTTCACCGTCCAACTATCCTGCACGCGATGTCCCGCTGTACGCCAACGTATAAATGTATTTTAATAATGTAGGTACAAAGAAGAACTTCTATAGAAGTGCTGGCGTGGACGGCACGAAAATCTCGAACTTCTATAGAAGTTGCTGGCGGTAAAAAGGTTAATTAGGTATTTACTTTGTGGAGCCTAGTATAAGGTACTGTACTATCCGCTTTAAAACAAAGAACCTTTTGAGTGCGGTCGGTACTCGGCTCTGATAGGTGATCAAATATTTTCACTAATTGCTATCAGACGATTGCAATCTTAAATACAAGGCAAGTCTTCTGTGTGTGTTGTAGACATCTATAAATAACAGCCTAGCAGTAGAGCTAGTACCGATTGAGTTGAAGGGTTTTTAGCCAAGTTCACAGTAATAGAGTTAGTCAAGTCCACTACTCCACTTCGTTAGCTCATCAACTAAGTCAACATCAAATTGCTTGTACCAAAGTTCAATATTCAATTTAAAGTCAAATGTACCAGTAACAGAAGAGACACATCGGGCATCAGGGTATTAATGGTGCTGAAGCCGTATAAAGATATTATTTTACACGCGATGTCCCGCTGTACGCCAACGTATAAATGTATTGTTTTCTAAAATTTACGCGAACACTACACATTGAAATGAAACAACTTTTACGGATCTACTCGCCCTGTCAGTCTCCCTGTGACCACGAACCCTGCAAAGGGTTCGAAACGTCAGGATAAACATTAAATAAGTAATGTGTAAAATAAACGCGAGTAGATCCGTAAAAGTTGTTTCATTTCAATGTATGTATGTTATGTGTTAATAAAGTAAGTACAAAGAAGAACTTCTATAGAAGTGCTGGCGTGGACGGCACGAAAATCTCGAACTTCTATAGAAGTTGTTGGCGGTAAAAAGGTTATGCGCTATTATCACATTAACAATGGTCCTGCCTGTTAACCCATCCAGAAAAGCTAATACGCTAATAAAAGGCATGTATTCACGTCAGTATAGTCTAACGTAGCTATGGGAGATTGAACCACGTCTTTTCGCATTCAACCCGAGCATAATATTATCCGTTCGGCTACCGGACGCGGGGTTATACACTAACTCGAAACAAGAGACCGGCTCCGGACACGCGTGTCCAGTTGGTGAAACTCAAAATTAGTATCACTTATTATTTCGTCATCTGGAAACGCCAAGATTTTCACGCGTGAAAGCGTCATAGTGAAACTTAAATTAAATCACTTTTATGTTTTCGAATTTAATCGGTCCAGTCACTTAATAATCGATGGTGATTTCATGAAAAAGCTGCTTCACTTTTTTGCTTGAAACACCTTATTAGTTTCTATTTAAGACAAATTTTATGTGAGATTTATTAATTTGAAGACAAGTATAATGTTACTATTACAAGCTAATGTTACTTTTGTTTGATTACCTATGGTACTTTTTTTACAATAGCGTGAAAATAATCAATATAATCTAAAAATACCTAATATTTGAAATCAAACAACTTTTACGGATCTACTCGCGTTTATTTTACACATTACTTATTTAATGTTTATCCTGACGTTAAAGTTGTTTCATTTCAATGTGTAGTGTTCGCGTAAACTTTAGAAAACAATATACCTAATAATTTAAAATCATCACTTCGAGTATCACAGAAAATTCAAATGAGGACATACATGATTATATTAAACATTAGCTATGTTACTTTTTTATTACCTATATATAGGTACTTTTATTACAATAGCGTGAAGATCCGTCAGTAGCGTCAATAGGCTTCCTCAAAGAAGGAGCCCTCGCTTCAGCTGTCAAGAATATTAAAGGAATCACAAAAGTGTAATAAATAAAACTGGTTACATGTTATACATTATAGACAAGCAGATAGATAGTGACTTTTAAAGACTATTAGTGTCAAAACTATATTCTTTATAAATTCACAAATAAATAACAAAACATACAAAATTACCCGTTCCCAGCAGTGGGACGTTTAGTGGCCGAAGCGATTGTGGCACAAAACATTAATCTGCCTGACTGTACTTTGTCATGGATTCGGGTAAAATGCAAACGTGTGTCCAGTTGGCGAAAACATAAAAGTGATTTAATTTAAGTTTTACTATGTGGACACGCGTAAAAATCTTGGCGTGTCCAGATGACGAAATAATAAGTGATACTAATTTTGAGTTTTACCAACTGGACACACGTGTGTCCAGTCTAATGCAAACGTGTGTCCAGTTAGCGAAAACATAAAAGTGATTTATTTAAGTTTCACTATGTGGACACGCGTAAAAATCTTGGCGTGTCCAGATGACGAAATAATAAGTGAAACTAATTTTGAGTTTCACCAACTGGACACGCGTGTGTCCAGTCTCTTGTATCGAGTTAGTGAATAACCCACCGGGCGCAAGGGTTTACGTTGAGCGACTAAGCTACAGAGCGCCTAGTGTGAGTTATTATGTTTACTATTCGTATTCATTCGATTACATTTACGAAAACGCAAATAGCATGGCATTGCAGCAGCGCCTCCTGGCGACATACGAGAAGACATTGTTGACATTGTGGACATTGAATGACATTGAATGGGCGCCTTTGGCTTTCAAAGTAAAAAAGTAAATAGTGTTGAATGATTTCGACGGGCTGGTTAGAACCACGATAGCTCAATTGGGAGAGCACCTGACCCGGTATGTCAGAAGGGTGCAGGTTCAAATCCTGGTCGTAGAAATTTTTTCAACATTTGTGTTTTTGTAATACGGGAAGAGTTAAAATTTTGCCATACAAAGACTCCTTTTCGTTAAACGTGATCGAATGGCGTATGAAACTCGCACTTGGCACCCAGAAGCAAAACTACGTGTGTTGTGAAAGCCGTAGCTTCACCTCTTTATATTACAGCCAGCCTGCCAACTGTTACAGTGGAAGTTGCTGGGGGGCGACATCAAAATGGACCGGCAACGTAATTGTTCCGAGCAGTGTGAGGCCATAGTGCTCGTCCACGGTGGTGAGCGGTGGCGACGGCGGACGCGAATATCAAACAGCGGCGGCGTCGGCGACGGTATCTTACGTTACTTTTGTACGTGTCTTGTACCGTATCGTGTCTAATGAAGCGACTGAGGTGGGCGCCTAGCGTGGCGGTTTTAGGCGAGAAAGCAATGCATAGTTTTCAACCGTTCCTATCCGCCCGTTGCCCGGCCACCCTACGAGTTTAGACAGCGTGCAACCCAACGCGCGGCTGGCGGGTGTATCAAACCGTTTTAGCCTATCTCGTAAGAGTAATGTAACAAAAAATAATAATTTAAATAATATGTATTGTTAATTCCGCTAATCACTTGTTTATCCAGCTTGAATGCAGTACGCACCGACTCGTTGCGCAGCTTTCGACCAGTCAACAGCTCTCGAGGATGCCCCGTGGATGGGGCGAAACACGTGTCGGGTATCGGTGTTGGTGTGCATGTTCGCTTGCATCCATTGATTCTTCTGCATGTGCATATTTTTTGCGGGCGGGAGGCCGGTGCGTGCGTATTGCATGACATCCAAGCTGGATAAACGAGTGATTTTGCGGAATAAAAACTACATATTATTTTAATTACATTTTTTTTTGTACCATGGATTTCTACAAAGTAACGCCTGATTCCATTAATAAGAGTAATGTAATGTAATAAATCGTCATCTATGGTTTGCAACACCTGAGCCCAAGTCACCGCTCGTAACCCTGGACGCGGCCATATACAGCTCCGCGTTCCCGCGTTTGCTGTAATTGGTTTATAACAAACACAGAGCGGCGGCGTCACCGCAAGCCCCGTTCTGTAAACTACGAGTTGAGACCAGGCTTCGGGTTGATTGTGATCGCGAAATCACAGCGTCAGTTTACGAACTCACTTATAGCTTGGAGACTTCTGCCTATGACTAGCGAGCGCCCGCGACTTTGCTCGTGTATCTAATTAGTACTCACGAGGCAAATTCGGAAAATCTTGTCTTATCTCTTGCTTACTTATGCTATTAACTGAACCTGCTTGCTTAATTTGAGTCTACAAAACTTCTAGGTCCAGAGCGGTCCGTGCGGTCCGTGCTTCGGAAGGCACGTAAAGCCGTTGGTCCCAACTGCATTACAGTCGTTAACAACCACCAATCCGCACGTGGCCCGCGTGGTGGCTCTGCCCCAGCAGTGGGATATAAAATGAGCAAATGAAACTCGCAATAGGCATCCAGGAGGCGCTGTTTCAGTGCCGTGACAATTTCCCGCTTTCGCTGACGTGATCGAAATGGCTAATAAAACTCGCACACAGCGTTCTGGTGCGAGTTTCATTCGAGAACTTGTACGGTATTGAAGCAGCGCCTCCTTGTGACAAACGAGAGCGCAAAATTGGTATACAAATTCAGCAGTCTATAAATCTGCTCGCCGCTTGGTCCCCCCCCAAGCAATCGCGCACAGCTAATGCAATAATAAAGCCATTAGCTCCCGTCCCAACCCACCGCAGCCCGACTAGACACCTGTACACATGTAGCTATGATCCGAGGAGCGAGCAAACAATAAATGTAATACTGGTAACTAGTGGTCGCCCAGTAATTTTTATAAAAAGCTGTTTACTAAACAATATTTTATTAAGGCTGCACGGATTGTATCCTAAGCAATGAAAAATAAAAAAAGATAGAATGTGAGTTTGGATTGGCATTGACAGAATCCGGCCGCTCCTCTTCCATTTTTGAAAAATATATGTGTTTATTTAATCTATACTAATATTATAAAGCTGAAGAGTTTGTTTGTTTGTTTGTTTGAACGCGCTAATCTCAGGAACTACTGGTTCGAATTGAATAATTCTTTTTGTGTTGGATAGTCCATTTATCGAGGAAGGCTTTAGGCTATATAACATCACGCTGCGACCAATAGGAGCGAAGCATCAGTGAAAAATGTTGCAAATACGGGAAAAGATCCTAAAAAATTAAAAATGCTGCCGAAAGTCACTATTCCACGCGGACGAAGTCGCGAGCACAACTAGTTTAATATATTTTTAAAGCTTAATTTAAAAAAAAAAATTAGCATCCTGCACTCTTTCTCTATATAAAATTTCGTACTCCTCCGTCCGCACAATTTTCGTAAAAAGGAGTAGGTACAAAGTTTTTGCTTCACGTATTAATATAATAGATACGTACCAACTTTGCCAACTCAATTCGACGGTGCAAATAGTTTAGATTTGCTTGAATTCAGAAATTCACGGCAAAGTTATCGGACGCCGAACGATTATGTGTCTTCTTGTGTTTTCTTCTCAACACCTATGCACATAAGTAACTATGATCCGAACAATAGGTGTGTATAACCTACCAACTGATACAACTCAATTCAAAACGGCGCGTATAGTTTTGGTTTAATTTTGATTTTAAGATAAAGTCATCGGGCGCAGAATGCTTCAGTGTTACTGATTTATCCACATATCTAATATACTATTTAACCCTTTAATGAGTAGAATATAATAAAGTCATTTGATCCCATTCCACCACAGCCGGATTCGACACCTAAACATACATTTAGCTATGATCCGTGGAAGCAAGCAAACGAAAAGTGTTATACCAACTTTGTCAACTCAATTCGACAGCGGGGGTCGCGTAGTTTTGGTTTGATTTAGATAAAAACACAAATGTTGAAAAAATTTCCACGAGCAGAGTTTGAACCTGCACCCTTCTGACATACCGGGTCAGGTGCTCTTCCAATTGAGCTATCGTGGTTCTAACCAGCCCGCCGAAATTATTCAACACTATTTACTTTTTACTTTGAAAGCCAAAGGCGCCCATTCAATGTTAACAACTACCGGATGTTAATGACGGTGAAAATTTTTTCAACATTTCTGTTTTTGTAATTTGTTCGCAACAAAATTTGCGTTAAAAATTACCTATACATATAAACATTTGATTTTTTTTTTTTTATACACAGCTCGGCAAATGACTCCACTCCACCTGATGTTAAGTGGAAATGGAGTCCAGACGTAAGGACAACTGGTGCAGCGAGAAAACAACGCAGCATCAGTCACCCTCACCCTGCCGGCCCACAAGGTGCCTCTTCACGCCTCGTTTGAAGGACCCCATGTCATAGGAAGGAGGGAAAACGTGCGCTGGTAGACTATTCCATCTTTTGGAAGTGCGGCAGAAAAACGAGTCACCAAATTTCTTTGTGCGCGATGGAATGTTCGAGACAGTACAGCGGTGACTCCGGAGAGCAGCACGCGTACTCCTATGGAGAAAGGGAGAAGGTGTGATGAGGTCAAAAAGCTCTTCAGAGCACTCGCCGTGGTATAAGCGGTAGAAGACGCTGAGTGACGCTATATCTCTACGCAATTGCAGGGGCTCGAGAGCATTAGTGACCTCTGCACTGCCGATAATGCGTATAGCGCGCCGCTGCAATCTGTCCAAGGCATCGAGAAGGTACTGCGGAACCGTCCCAGAGGTGCGAGCAATATTCCACGCAAGATCGCACCTTTGTCTTGTACAAAAGGCACAACTGATCCGGCGTGAAGAATCGCCGCACCCTGTTCAGGACACCGAGTTTACGTGACGCTGTTTTTATCACGGTTTCAATATAGTCCCTCTGGTTCAGATCGCAGCGAATCTCCATACCAAGCATGTTTATACTGCTCTGCAGGCCGAGTGATGTGCCTTGAAGAGAGGGAAAGGGTAGGAATGGCGACTTTTTTGCCGTGAACGCGCAAACCTGTGTTTTCTTGGCATTGAACTCAACAAGGTTATTGGAGCCCCATTTAGATATGAGGTCCAACACCCGATTGAGCTCAATGACAAGATTTACTCGCTTTACTTCAGTCTTGACCTGCCCAGCAGCTGGGTGACCGTTATACCCACCGTGCACCGTACTATCATCTGCATAGCAATGAATATTTCCAAGTGGAAGCATATCATTGATATGCAGAAGGAACAGCGTGGGGGATAGAACGGACCCCTGAGGGACACCAGCGTTCAATGACATGAACCGCGAAGCACATCCGTCTGTGAGTACTCGGATTCTACGCTCATGTAGGAAGCCAGCGACCCAGTTGCAGAACTGAGCAGGCAGACCGTATGCCGGGAGCTTGGACAGAAGGGCTTTGTGCCAGACCCGATCAAAAGCCTTGGCTATGTCAAGGCCAACAGCCACCGACTCGCCACGCTTATCAATAGCCTCACCCCAGAGATGTGTAACGAACGCTAGAAGATCACCCGTAGACCGTTTCGGCCGAAACCCGTATTGGCGATCGTGAATTAAGGGGTGTTCTTCTAGGTAGCGGATAAGCTGTTTATTTAGAATCCGCTCCATGACTTTACACAAAACTGAAGTAACGGCTATTGGGCGGTAATTAGTCGGATCTGACCGATCTCCTTTTTTCGGAACCGGTTGCACATTAGCATCTCTCCAAGATTCCGGCACACAACCTGAAGAAAGCGAGAGACGGTATAGGCGAGTTAAAACGGGGGACAACTCCGCTGCACACATTTTTAAAACTATTGCTGGGATGCCATCAGGGCCATTAGCTTTCCGAACATCGATTGACTGTAGCTCCGCACGTACATCACACTGTCTGATTTTAATATCAGGCATTGTGTGGCCACAGTGAGGAATTCTTGGTGGCTGTGCATTGCAGTCATCGATTCGGGAGTTAGCCGCAAAAAGTCCGGCCAGGAGATCGGCCTTCTCCTGCGGCTTGTGAGCTAAAGATCCGTCAGGACATCTCAGAGGTGGCAGCGAGGGTTGGCAGAAGTTAGATTGCACGGCTTTGGCAAGACGCCAGTAGCTACGGCTGCCCGTAGGATGCGTCAGTAATTCTTGGCCAACCCGTGCAACGCGCTGGGCATCCGCTCTAATGTAAGCCTTCTTGCAGGACTTGGTGGCATTGTTATAGGCTGCTTTCAGTGTGCTGGTCTCAGGATCTCCTTGGGCTGAACCTCTGATCCAAGCGCGGTATGCCGTCTGCCTGTTAACAACAGCGTTGGCACACTCGCGATTGAACCATCGGTTGCGCCTGCCTTTGCTGATGATATAGGAGTGCGGAATATAGTACTCCATTCCTAAGACTATCTCATCAGCAACTGCAGTCGCACTAGCTGTCGGGTCCTTCCCGCTGAAGCAGCGCTGCCCCCAAGGAACGGATGCGAAATAGTCCCGTATACCATCCCAATCTGCCGACGAGTAATGCCAAATCTGGCGTTTCGATACCGCTGAAGGCAGTAGCGGGGCCAGAGGCACTTTGCTGGATACCAAGCAGTGATCCGAGGATCCTAAAGGAGCTCGAACCTCCACTCGGTAGCCAGCTGGGCGACTCGTCAGCAGAAGGTCCAGCAAAGAGGGCGCGTGACCGACTATATCTGGGATCCTGGTGGGCTGGTTCACCAGTTGAGTCAGGTCGTGCGTGAGAGCGAACGCGTGGGCAGTTCTACCAGCATGGTCAGTTTTGGAGGAACTTAACCACAACTCGTGGTGAGTATTGAAGTCCCCCAAAAACACCAATTCCGCCAATAGAAACCGCTCCTGCGCTTTATCTGCCACCCGACTAAGGTGTTCCATAAGTCGAGTTGTCTCCATGTCGCCATTATGGGATCGGTAGACGCAGACGTAGACACGGCTATGAGAGCCCAAGTCGACGTGTACCGCAAGGAGGGAAAAGGAAGGGTCCTCCAGACAGCGCAGACGGCGACAGCAAACATCCGTCCGAACGAACAAGCAAACTCCGGCTTTGGCTTTGAAGGACTCTTCAAGCACAAAGCCCGGGTAGTGCAGGTAGCTGGTGTCGGCCGGACAGATTATTTGCGTCTCCGACAAAAACAACATTGCTGGCCGCGCCGTCTCAAGATGGTGGTGGACGGCATTGAGGTTTACATGGAGTCCGCGGATGTTAGCGAACTCGACCTCAAACGGTAAGGTTGTGGTGGGGGTGTGCACCGCTGTAAGACCAGTTTTAGTGATTGGCGCTGTCATGATTAAGAAAAGGAGGGAGGCGTGAATCGAGGGAATGCTACCGCGATGCAAATGGTTAAAGTGTGGCGGCCTGTTTCACCAGGGAGCAGCCTACAGATGAGTATCATTAACCCGCCGAACGGAAGGGCCCCCGAACCCCCCCGGGAATGGACGCCGGGACCCCACCTTCCGGTCACCAACCGGCACGACGGGCCACCCCGAGATTATGCGTGGCATGGTGAGGCAGCCTCACGAGCTGGTTAGGCTCGCTTGGGCCCCTGTACTGTGCCACGGGCGGCCAGCGGGACAGCCGTTTCTACGGGTCTCCCTGGTCGGCGGGTTAACGAAGTCCTCTTGGCACTGGTTTGACGGAAGCCTCCACAGACCAAATGCATCGCAGCAACATCCACTCGAGCTCTGGTTATACGCTGGCTGATCCCGAAACGCGACCGACAAGCGGTCACTTGACGGGTTTTACACCATGCGTACGGTGGTCACTAACCAGACGGGCCAAGCTCTACCACGCAGTAGAGCATATGGAAGCTCGAAAATCCGTTAGTCGCCTCTTACGACACCCACCGGAGGAGAGGGGCGGTGAATAGTATTCTTTCTCCGTCACCGCACGGATAACAATTTAGATTTCAAGGTAAAGTTATCGGACGTAGAACGATTTTGTGCCTCCTTGTGTCTTCTTTTCAACACCTAAGCACATAATGTAGCAATGATCCGTGGAGCGAGCAAACAATAAGTGTAATACCAACTTTGTCAACTCAATTTGACGACGACGGTGCGCGCGCCGGCGTCGCGTATAGTTTGTTCTTGAATTCAAGGTAAATTTAGTGAACGCAGAACGTTTCAGTCTTACTTACTGTTAAAATAAAACTACTGAATTATTAAAAAAAACAAAAACACAAATGTTGAAAAAATTTCCACGAGCAGGGTTTGAACCTGCACCCTTCTGACATACCGGGTCAGGTGCTCTTCCAATTGAGCTATCGTGGTTCTAACCAGCCCGCCGAAATTATTCAACACTACTTTGTTCGCAACAAAATTTGCGTTAAAAATTATATAAACATTTACTGAATTATTTTTAAACGCTATTCTCATTTCTTAAAGGAATGGCGTGATGTAAGATGTTGCAGGGGACCGGAAGGTGTGGAAAAAGTGTGGGAAGGCCTTAGCCCAGGAGGTCGTCAGTTGCCGCTAGGGTAAACACTGTTAACTGCCAAACCGGTGATCCCAGCCATCCTAGCGGCACGTGAAGGGGATGTGCAGTGGTTTTTAGTGGGTAGGCCCCTCCTTCTCTCAAATCCCTGTCGAGACCGTCGGGTCTGAGCAGGGAGGCAGGAGCTGGATGGGAGAACCCCACATAATCTCATCCGCGCCTCCCCGGGCGCGATGGTACTCGGCCGACGAGTTTCCTACTGTCAAAAAAAGGAGTAGAACAGCAATGGCTGATATAATAATAATAATTATTATTATTCTCAATTCTCTTTTTCTTAACGAAACTAAAAAACGTCAGAACGTAAAAAAACGTAAGAACGTCAGGATAAACATTATTTAAAAGTAGTGTATAAAATAAACACGAGTAGATTCGTAAAAGTTGTTTCATTTCAAAACTAAAAATTTAAAGAGTTGCCGCCCCCGCATTGTAAGAGGTGATCAGTTTAAGAGCGTTTACGCCGCACACTAGCGCCGCCAATGAAAAAAAACATATCTAGTAATTAGAGAGAAAATCAAATTATGCTCAACAAACTATCTGAATGAAGTAATTTAGCATTTTTACGTCACCTAATGAACACCTGACATGTTATGGTTTAGTTAAATATGGCGTTATAGTTAAAAGTGGCCGTAACGTCTTATTTAACTAAACCATAATTATTAGTTGAGCATAATTTGATTTTCTATCTCCAATTACTAGATATGTTTTTTTTTCATTAGTGGCGCTAGTGTGCGGCGTAAACGCTCTTAAGTCTCACTCGGATATTAGTATAATTAAAGTTTAAAAAGAAAATTGCTATGTGAATGCAAAATAGTCATGGAAAACAATTTTTTAAAAATCTTTTTTCGAAACATTGCTTTTTAGCTGCTGCAAGCCGACTTTACCTGTTATATATTGTGGTTTTACCAGCCCCTATCAGTGAAACTCACAATTTTCTAGATACCTACTATATAAACGAGATTTCAGCGTAACCATAATCACACTAACCCGATGCGGGTCGGTATAGATACAAAGACTGAGTCCACAATAGAGCTAGCGAACTATCCCTTCTATTCACAAAAATATTGATATTGACAGATTGTACGAAAAACTGAATATCAATACCGTAAGTTGACAATGATAAAAGCTATTTTAATAGATATAAGCAAATAAGCGTTATGCTTTATTTGTCCTCTTGAGTGAAGACCCGTATCCCATCACATCGCATGATGATTTAAAAAAATACCTAAAACCCTTGCGAAACTTACCGGGTCCAATTGGTTCATCAAAATCGGTCCAAACGTTTAGGAGGAGTTCAGTGTCATATACATACACGCACGGAAGAATTATAGTTACTAGTGATCGCCCAGTGGTCGAAATTCGACCGTAATTTTATTATGACTGCTCGGATTGTAACTGATTGTAGCAATTGATTGTAGCAATGAAAACATAAAAAAGATAGAATGTGAGTTTGGATTGGCATTGACAGATTTCGGCTGCTCCTCCTACATTTTTGAATTTTTTGAAAAGAGTATAATATCAAATACACATGCGTGTGTGTCAAATATAATACATGGAAGTGTGTGTAATGTTTGTTTTATTGATTTAATGTATTTTTATGCATAATTTAATTATATATAATTATGCATAAATTACATTCGGATTACCTTCTCTATATAAACTATAATTGTGCGAAATTTTATACTCCTCCGTCCGCGCAATTTTCGTAAAAAAGGGGTAAAAAATGTTTGCTTCACGTATCAATATAATATAATAATATAGTGGTATATTATAGGTAGTTATTAAGATAGGCCACGTAAAGCGTTCGGCTCGATCTCAGAAGGTTCTGGTTTCCGGGCAAATGGTATTTCGATGTATACCCTCATATGGCAAGCGTGATGGGCAGGGTTCGACAGGATAATTAATTATTAACAACAATAATTACCTATATCAAAATATTGCCCTTGCTAATATTAACTGTATTTGAACAAGGTTTATAACTTAAAAACATTATTTCAATCATCATCATCACCAGCTCATTTTATGCGCCCACTGCTGGGGCACGAGCCTTCTCTATGGATGGATAGGGAGAACGGGCCATAAACCACCACTGGCCCAGTGCTGGTTGGTGGTTGCTAACGACTGCTAGTGCAGCGGCTTTACGTGCCTTCCGAAGCACGGAAGAGCTCAAGATAATAAATTTTTTGGTCACCCATCCGATGGCTGGCCTTTGCAAAAGTTGCTTAACCTGAGTTGCAACGGGCACGTTAACCACTGCGCCATCGAGATTCCATAAATCTAATAATTTAAGATGTCATAATAAGTAAACATGTAGGTATATTGTATAAAAGATTTTATTCGCTTCTTCATACGGACAGAACATGCATATTCCATTACTAAACTGTTCTGGCTCTTTATTCACATCGGACGTGTTAGCTTGAATATCCAGCGCGAACGGAAAAACATCCTGCTTCCATTCTGTATGACTGTCACGAATTGTGTTAGAGTTTTATATCTCATCTTCAAGGAGCACTAAGTGTTAATAAGAGCATCGAATTTACATAATCATTTCAAACATGACGAAGAAATACGTGTATGGCCGGCACAACAATGTTAATTTGTATTCATAATATTAAACAAAGATTGATTAACTGATCAGCGCCGCCAAACAATTAAAATTCTATTGAGTCTGTATTCACGGCAGACGGCGCCGGCGACGGCGGCGGATTAATCTATGAAGTTCCATTTATAGTGTTCGCAATTTTGTCAGTGGATGCTTTGCAGTTTAATACCGTAGAATATTAAAAATTATAATTTCATACGAGTCTAAGTAAAAGTTTTTTTTATTTTGCTTTTTTTATCATTTTGTATTATTTCCGTATTAGTTCTTTGCGCAGCTGTTGTCTATCTAACTAGCTGCCTACTTAATAATATTCTATCGCGTCGCTGGGAGAAATCTGCCTTGTAAGTACTCCAAAAAGCATGTTCATTAGGTACAATCTATAAATATATAAATCGTCTGTGCGTATGTTACTGAACTCCTACTAAACGGCTGGACCGATTTGGATGAAATGTTCTGTGTGTGTTCAAGTGGATTCGAAAATGGTTTAGATTTACAATTGGACCCGGTAGGTGGCGCGTCTATAGGGGTCAAACATGGGATACGGGTGTTCTTGATTTGTTAGTTTTGTTGTCATGGAAACTATCCAGAGCGGTACGAAGTCCGCCGGTCCGCTAGTAATCTATAATTTACACAATGAAAATAATAAGATATAGAGCTATTCGGTGTAAAAACCTGGTAGCGATCAGTTCAAAATAGAAGGGATACTTGCTGAAAATGATGATGATGATAATCTACCTATTTACCCCCGTAATAGCAAACAGAGTAAGAGTTTCCAATAGTTATTCCGTGTATTGCCTCCTTAATCTATCTATCCTGCTATATAAATCTGTAGGCTCTGTGTGTACTTGCAAATTTTCTGACAAATTTTGGGATAAATATTCGTTTTTGAAATTTTTGTCTGTCTGTCTGTCTGTCTGTATGTGCTCTCATAACTCATTTTGTATTTGAGAAAGGAGACAAAACAATGATTAACTAAATAATGCTTAAATAGTTTTTATAAATAAGGGGGTAAGTGTACGAACTAATAACAAAACAATAAGCTTATCTATTCTTAGCAGTAAAACGGCCCTTAGTGTACAAACTAATAAAAAAACAAGGTCGCGTGTGATCCGCATCATATGAGAATTCGTGACAATAATTAGGGTCAATGTCCCCTGATTGCTGCTTCCTCTAACAAGGTAATAAATTCATTAACACGGGCGGTGTAGGCTAGTTCAGCAAACGGCGGCAAACTAATTACGCTGAACGACTGTCCTATTAATTGTTTCGTATTTGAGTTGATTTGCTTAAACGGGTCGGTCTGTCAGTTGGGTTTCGATGATAGACAGATAATAATAATAATAATAATAATAAAAACATTTATTCGGCTTTTCAAACATTAAAGACATGAAAAAAAAAAGTAACACAAAAGTTATAAAAAAAACTTAAAATAAAAAAAAAAAGATAAATAAATAAACAGATAATAACAGATCGATAAACCGGTACTCCTTACATGCCAATTTTGATATAAATTACAAAGCTTGTTTACAAATATCTTATGTTCTTCTTTCTCTTTGCGAAGCGATTTCTTTTGGGAAGAAGATTTATTAACGGATTATAATTTAAGAGCTGGATGAGAGTATCCGCGTGTCGTGGTCAGTAGCGGTGCTCTTGGAGAGGCCTATTTCCAGCAGTGGACTAATATAGCCTGATGACAATGATACGGTATTTAGCTATAAAACCTAAAACATATCTAGGTAGGTAGACGTTTAATGGTTGAGATGGGAAACATGAAAAAATAATATGTAGGAAAAGAAACCGGACCTAGTTCGTATTTTCTTTCTGGTCTTATTCCTAACTATTCGGGGTCGGCTTAGCGCGCCCGCCCACTACCGACTTTTTGGTAGGACCGACAATCAGACCGATTTTTTTGCTGAGATTTTATGATCTTTTTGGTGACCGACTTTTATAGGACGTACGTGTACTTCATACGTTTCGTATCACAGACACAAAATCGGTCACCGATTATCGGACGTGGACGCGCGCTTAAGGTTATCAACAGCTTTTTAAACAATCATGGTCACTTACATTAGAATAACTATTACCATATATTTTGTTGTGAGTGAACAAAAACATGGTAACAATCCCGTTAATAATAATTATTCTAATATCAACAGCTTGTCGTGTCGTGTGCTTGTCTGTCAGATCGCATTCCTTGTATAGTCGACAATGAAATTGCTTTACCACCTTAGAAGTGAATTTTGTTTGCATATAATAAACAACAAGTTCTATTTTTGTTTAAAAGATCAAGTGACATATACGTTGTCATCATTGACAATGAGCCTTAGCGAAATTTTATTGTAATGGAAGTTTTTGTCAAAAGTGATAAAGCAATTTCATGGTCGACTATACCACTTCAAACCCATATCACAAGGCGCGTTTCTTGGTATTCAAGTGGCTGTACACACATTCCTTTACCTCTATTTTAGTCTTCATAGAGTAATTTTATGTGTGAGTTTGCAAAAGACTCCCCTTTACCGGACTCTTCCCCCGAACCTTTCAAAGGAAAAGGAAGGTATACCCACCTAATAACTCCTGCACTTCCCCTCCGTGCCGACAGGATAATCCAGGACCTATATCAACGGAGTTGTTTCTTCGCACCTCGTTCCCAGGACACGAGGTAGAAAGAAGGAATAAGTGTGCTGGGAAAACAGTAAGTTTTCCCAAACCAAGACTATCGAGGTTTATAAAACCAGCCACGCTGAAAAGGCCGTAGCGTATTACCAATACAATACTGTTATAGCTTTAAATATACTGAATCAGAATCAGAATCAGAAACATTTATTGCTAGAAACTGTGTTACAAGTTTGGTGATAACAATAACTTTCTTAAGTAGGTATCAACAGTTAGGTACCTTAACAGGCATGCAATATATAAGATTAGGATAAAACAAAGTGACATTAACAATTTACATAATCTCTATAGAGAATGTTTTACAATCAAAATATTCACTTAATGTGTAAAAAACATTTTCTAATAACCATTTTTATAATTTGTGTTTAAATAAATGGCCAGTTAGAGCTTTGATATTAGTAGGCAAATGGTTAAACACTTTAATACCGTTTATAAAAGCACTCTTATATACATTATTAGTTACACTTGGCAAGTTAAAATTGTATTTATGAATATCACGTCGATTACGAACAGATTTAAATGAGTTAAAATAGTCCATATTATTTTTGATGAATATAGAAATTTCCAGTATATAAATATTAGTAAGAGTAAGTAATTTCTTATCTTTGAAAATCTCTTTTAGCGTTTCATCATAATACAGTTTATAAATAATGCGTATGCACCTTTTCTGCAACACGAATGTGGTATTGGAATTAACAAAATTTCCCCAAAGTATAATTCCATAAGTTAAAAGAGGATACACATTACCAAAATAAGCAGTCCTGGCAACTTCATGAGATCAATTTTCAGCTAAGATAGATTTGAGAAATTTGAGATTATTTATTAATTTTAAACTTTTGCAACCAAATATTACATGGCGCACTTAACGCCTGAGGCATTTTCTACAAGTCAACCGTAGGGTGGTGCAGAAGTGACATGGTAGGTGCAATTTTGAGCGACAACAAAAGTAAAAAAAGATTACACGTAACTGTTATTACAATACGGTAATATCATAAAAATCTGTATATTTTGAGTTACAACAGTATTGTGTTGGTAGTGCGATAGGCACATGCATACTCTTTCGAAATAAAATTCATTAAGCGTCGCTCATAAGTCCATACATAACATAAAGCTACAACCTCACAACGCAAAGTGTGTCACATATAAAAAGGAAAATCGATAACTACTCATTGTACTACGTACATCATCATTATCACTGACGCAGCAGTAATGGATAGTACGCATTAAGGTTGGTTGGACGCAGAAATCGTTATTAAATGAAAATGACTGGGTTGTTGGCATGTTACCGACACTAGTAGCGTATATGGCCTATAATATATATAAGCTTTGTCTTCATATTGCCTGCTCTCTCTTGCTCTTACACCGCACACGCGGACGGAGATGTTTTCTCTGTAATTAATAATACTAGTGGTCGCCCAGATGTCGAAATTCGACCGTAATTTTATTATGGCTGCACGGATTGTATCCTAAGCAATGAAAAATTAAAAAAGATAGTATGTAAGTTTGGATTGGCATTGACCGATTTCGGCCGCTCCTCTTGCATTTTGAATTTTTTGAAGTATTAATATGCGTGTGTGTCAAATACATGGTAGTGTGTGTAATGTTTGTTTTATTGATTAAATGTATTTTTATGCATAATTTAAAAAAAATATATAACCGTTCGGATAACCTTCTCTATAAAACTATAAGTGTGCGAAATTTCATACTCCTTCGTCCGCGCAATTTTCGTACAAAAGGGGTACAAAGTTTTTGCTTCACGTATTAATATACATATAGATGAATAAACCTCATTTGCACAGTAATATAAAGAACTAGTTATTTATTTTGCCGTGGTACACCACTACAAATGCGAGCGCAGCCTACCGCGCCACATAGGTAACAAACAATTTACATTTTCTCTACGCAAGTAGTTATATTATGTGTTTCTCTATAGCAAATAGGTAGTTTCGAAATAACTCATAGATTAACTAAACTTTTTATAACAGACCTCAGTGGTCTTATAGAGACACTACGGACTCTGAATAATAGTTTAAAAAGCCAGGATAAAATAATAAGTAAAATAAAACGTTACTTAATTCGTTCATTACAATATGTTGTGTTTTCGTAATCTTGAGAGAACAATAGACTTAATTATAGTTTATTTAAACGAAATACACATTTGTAGAGAAACAAAACACCTCTAAACAAATTGTACTTTATTAATACATTATACTTTATTATGCATCAGCGCCACCAAACCGACTAGGAGTCGAAGTGGTCGCCATGGCCGAAAACGGTCGGAATGATCATCATCATCATCATCATCATACATTATATAACACAGTATCATCATCATCATAGTATAACTTTCGCAAAATGCATCTTATCCGAAAAGAGATTGAGACTAGACATCTTGTAACACTTTCAATGAACTTAGCATCATCATCACCAGCTAGAAGTTACATAAGTATCTATGACTAGGTATCGCCTGCGACTGCGTCCGTACCACTTGGTACCACCCGACTCGTATCCCGTGATTCCGTGGAAATTGAGAAAAATCCGGCCTGATTCATTGTTTACACAAAATAGGGAACCCCTGTGCAAAATTCCTGCTTGCCAGTTCCAAATATTTGGGCTAGACAGTGAGCGAATCTGGAATGTTCTTTAAGCCATATAATAACGATTGATGAAATATCATCTAACGCCGACTTCAAAAAACCACCAGCAAGTCTTTCTAAAAAATATTATTTATTGCAACATCTCTGCTCATTCGGTAAGGGTCAAACGGTCACATATTTATTTAAATCTTCGATTCTCAAGGAGCTACGGTTAGATGTTAATTAAAGACAAAGCAAACATTACATCACCGAAATATCAACCAAGATAACCGCTATTAGTATCGAGAACTGGACGGAAGCAGTCGAGGACATATTATTGGAATGGAACTTCAACTTTAACGTAACTATTGTAAGCAAACGTATAAAATTTTGTAACAAACAACCACAAAAGGATGCTGGAAGTTTAGTAGGCTTTTAAAAAAACGAAAGTAACAAAACTAAAAGCGTCCTGAAGCTTGTATTCAATACAATGCTTGTATGGATGACCAATTTTCCCCGGTACAATTGAGCCAAGAGCTAACTACTACTCTACTAACTAGACCTGGTGAGGTTAAGCTGGTAACTAAGCGGAGAACCAAAAAGCGCTTCTTAAGATAAGGTCCTCGGCTCCGGTTGACCGTGTCCCGGAAGGCTGACCAAGAATAGTGTACAAGTCGAAACTTTACAATTAGACTTACGTCACAACTTGTTAATACCTACTTTGTTTTTTTCTTGCAACTACTTGCTAATTATTATATTGGCGATTTATTACCTTTTGTAAAATGTAAATGAATAAGTAGTGCTCGGATCCGGACAAATCTATCATGGTTTTATTAAATAAAAAAAACTAAAGAAACTTCATAACATGCCTTAGTAATAACAAAGAAAACCACAAACAAAATCCAATTGAGAGTTCGATCCGTCGCTTAGCACAAATAGCGTTGGACCGCTGCCATTATCAACAGCCTTGCCAAATGGGTTACTCCACGCCCAAAAACCAAGTCTCCCCTATACCAAAGACCACACGTGCCGTCGAGTTACATAATGCATGAGCATTTTATATCTTGCCACAACAACTTATCCTATGTTAGTGATACTGAAAAAATACTTGCCTCAGGTAGGATTACGAGTAGAACTAACTACGCTCGTATTTCAAAAGTAGTACTAGTAGTAGTACAATGAACCGAGTGCTAAGCCCGAGGATTATTCACTATTCGATAAGTTATATATCCTAAAACGGAAAGCAGATAATAAATAAGTAATAACAGTTGCCCTTCAAAATGACATTTGCAAGGTAACACATATCCTATGAATGCTGTTGCTATTAATGAAAATAAAATAATTACCCCTACTAATATTTTTTTTAAATAATTAACAAAGCTGATGACTCTACCTTACTTGATGATAAGTAGAAATAGAGTCCAGACGCGAGACAACTGGTGCAGCGTGAAAACGACGCAGCATCAGTCATCCTCACCCTGCCGATGCCGGTTTACAAGGTGACTCTTTACGCCTCGTTTGAAGGACCTCATATCATAGGAAGTAGGGCAAACGTGTGCTGGTAGATCTTTATGACTGTTAGTTCAATCTAAATAAGAATGTGTAAGGCAATAAAGCACAAGTCCTGGTAAAAAACGACGCGGGTTACCGAATTTTAATAAATTATTATCTCTCTATTTATTTTTTTACATATTAATTTACATTTTTAAATATTTTCTAAAAAAAAAAAAACATTTAAAAATATAAAAAATAGGGGTCCACCGGCATCGGGATTAGGGTCCAAACTACCGGTGATTAGGGCTCCAGAGACAGGAACCTCCTCACAATTCTCCTCATAACGTAAATTTTTTTTTTTTTGCCCTATGTTGTAATCAAGTGAGTAAAAAAATGCTTTGTACATCTGCGTGTGCCCAGTAGTGCAAGATTTATATTCCTCTCCTATCTACAATATTGCCCATTTGGTACTTTAAATGACATGTGAAAAAGCCACTTGCTAGTCAGCAAGGTGAGAACGGCTAGTGAGGCACAATTCTGCTTTACTAGTTGTTTTCGCATCTGTGACGGTAGTTAAAGTAACATTAAGAAAACGATAGCAAAGTTCGAAAATAATAAAATGTATGGGATTAACATAAGATTGACCACGTGATTTAGCGCGGCTTATGTCAATCCCATACATTTTATTATTTTCGAACTTCGATATCGTTTTCTTAATGTTACTTTGGCTAAGCTAAGGACTCTGCTTCTGTTTAACATCACACTACTCAATTGCCTGTAATTGATGAAATGTCAAAGTCAGTCACACTCGTCGTATGTTAAGATTACGTAAGTGAGCATTTCGGCATGTTTACACCCAAAACGTGACTGAGCCAATTTGCGTTATAATTAATTGTGTAAATATAGTTTTAATGCTTCCTGGCTGCTTCACTATTACGGTACAGCGAGTGTTTGAGGCACAAACAACGGTAACTCTGGAGAGCTAATTATTTAGTGTGGGGAAATAACATCACTTTGGAAAAGGTTAAAATCAAACATTACGAGTGTTTTTTGAAAACAATGTTTTTAACTTGATTGCACCTGCGACTTTACCTGCGTGAGCGTACTCTCGAGGGAATTTATTTGGATCGTCATCATCATCATCATCTCAGCCAAAAGACGTCCACTGTATTTGGATAAAATTAAATAAATAAATAAATCAACTTTCCTACACTCACACCAATTATCTAGCCCAAGAGAAGCTTTGTTATGAAACTCGTTAACTCGCTAACTGGTTACTAGACAACGGATAAACATACTAAAATACTTAAATACATACTTATTATATACATAGAAAACACCCATACCCGAGACAATTTAGAAAAACAATAACTTCTAAATTGACCCGACCGGGGATCGAACCCGGGACCTCAGAGATGGCGACACCATGAAAACCGGTGTACAAACCACTCGACCAAGGTCGTCAAATAAAAAATTAAATATAGTAACCTGTTTGTTAAACCAGGATTTACTCTACCGGTATACCAAATTTTAACACTGTTCCAAAACAAACAAACATTAGAAAGTAAACTGTTGTACTTAGATTTTGTAGGATGGCTATATGAGTCCAGTGTTCAGTTATAGTTAGTTATTCAGCTATTGCACTGCTCTCTTGGTATACCTTACCTATCGGTATCTTTGTTTTTGATGAAAACTGTAGCAGTATGTTGAAGTTATTTATTCTTAAATAAAAATATACTTAGCTTCTGTTGAGAAAAACCCAGATGGCAGACGTTGCTCACACCATTTCTAAATATTGACGATTAATTTAATGGTCGTACTAAACTAAACTCTGATTTCTTTAAACAAACATAAGCATTACCTTTTATGTATACCGTACTAGTAGCCAAAAGCCCGTACGTTGCTGCTATTTGCCGTCCAAACAGAAAGCCAAAACGGTTATTCGCAAATTCGACAGAACTCCAACGCGATAAACAAACATTGAGAGCGCATTGCATTGGGAGATCAAACATGCCTGGATGTGTTTAGATCGTAATGAAACGTGCTAACCAGCTGTATACTATGCCGGTACACGCGTCTCGTTTCCACAACTCCAATAATACTGCTTTAAAAGCTAATGGTAAGTGAAATGAGTAAAGGTCAATAGACAAAACAACCATTTTTTTTAGAGATTGCCGATTGCCTCCAACGGCATTTCAGCGTCACCGGGCTTTTTTGAAAGCGGCGAGGTACGTAAAGGGTACCTCAAGCCGTGTGAAACGAATCACCTTCGGAGGTTTTCTAGAGGTAACGGCATCACACACTTAAAAGTGCGTGTCCCCGCGTGCCCTACTAGATTCTCCGAAGGATTCGGATCGGATCGGGTCAAAACCACCAGCATGATTGATCACACTGAAGCAGAATCTAGAATACAATCTGTTTGGGCACACACTTATCATCGCTAAAGGCCTGCGCAGACGACGGACTTTTCTCCGCGGCGGAGAAAAAAGTACGCTCCGCTAATAAAAAGTCCGCCGCGGATTTACCGCGAACTCAACGCACACGGTGTGCGATCATTTGTTGCCCGGAAATGTAGAGAAGTGCACGCTACGGAAGCAAATATTCAGAGGTTACGTTGTGTTGCAATTTACATGAAGTTTAAGAAAAAGAGAAGACATTTTAAAAGAAAATACTGGGTCCATCCCCTTATACGCACAACGCGGACTAAAGTCCGCCATGTGCGTTGCTTCGCCTAGTCACATGAGTCCTATTTTTTTTGTCCGCGGTTATTCGGGGGACTTTTTGTACGCGGTGTACTTTTAATCCCTCGTTTGCGTTACTCGATACAGTTGTAAGCGATCTATTTTAGCGGATAAAAAAGTCCGCGGACTAAAATCCCTCGTCTGCGCAGGCCTTTAACATCAAGGAAATATGAAGGCCAAGTAATTTTTCGTAAGGACTAAACTAAAAAAATAGTTTAGAGTAGGCGAGGGTTCACTACTCAATTCCAACAACAAAACAAGTGACTAAATTCATCCTATTCCCCTTAGTTTTACGAAAAATGAGTCAAAAACAGAATCATCTGTAAAGATACAACGACGACATATGCTCGAAAAACTTGCAAAATTGCATTCACAACTCATCTTGTATGTCACCAGGAGGCACTGCTACATTTGGTACACATCGCTTGCACATCAACCTAGCACCAACTGTCAAATTTCTTTAATATTCTTTGAACTTTATGCCGTAATAATATGGTTGAAAATGTATTGAAGAAATTTGACAGTTTTGGAATGTCCAGGCGTCTGTACACAAAGTCTAGTTTTCGTGATCTAATAGTAAATCAAACTACACACTAGAAAATATCTATTGTAGATGAAGTCAAACTCTTTAATATAAATGTTCAGAGGTCAAAACTAAACATCAAGCGAGTTCAAAACTAAACATGTGGATGTGGAGAGAGGGATGAGGATCATAAGCGTCATCCGGCTGTACCGCATAGCAATCATTAGACACGCCAGTGACAGTACGCCTCGGATGCAATACTAACATGCATGTTGAATGATGACTAGGGATGGGTAAACAAAAATCAAAACTTTTTTAATACATGGTTAGCTTTCAAGAGAAATTAGTAACCGGATAATTACCATGTGTTTGGTACATCATCTCTCATTAAAAAATGTTGTCGATTGTATAATGTAGCTGATGGAGCAAAAAGTAAGGTTATAGCTGCTAAGGCAAGTCATAAAGATAGTGAACGATAGTAGTTCTAAAGAATAATAGAATTATGCATGTCTACTACTAAGGCATGTTGAATGATGATTAGGGATGGATAAAACGTACAAAAATCGTTGTCAATTTAAGCGGATGGAGCGATACAATAAGGTTATAGATGCAAAGGCAAGTGACAAAGATAGTAAACGATAGTAATTTCAAAGAACAATAGAATTATGCACTGCTACGACTTAAGGCTAGCTAGTAGCTGCCACCATGTCATCTGCTAGCATGATACTATTATTGTTAGTAACATTGTTCGTAGTCAGTACTTGCGATGGGTGACCAAAACTTTGTCTTCTATTTTCCTCGATGCTACGGACGACTTATTGATCCCTAGTTCTGAATAAGCAATGCATTTGAAAGCACTAGATTAACCTTACCGATATACTTTAGGTAGCGTCCAGTGCGCACTAGAGCCATGTAGCCCTAAGACGATAAGATTCGTCTATAGACACAATGCTATATTACTGTGTCGTACCGATAGGGCAGCAGTAACATCCGGCAGTGTCACACAGCATACTCATTAGGCACGCACCGAGCAACACACCGCGCATGCGCTATTAACATACGATACGATACGACTAAATTCCATACCACGCTTTCATCGGTCTAGCTCCCTTAATCAGAATAATTTCCCAAGCGAGAGATTTTCAATTGTTATATTCGTCACTCTGTTACATGTACGGTAAAAAAAGGGACAAGGCGTACTTGCGTAGGGAAAAAGTAAAGGGGTAACAGTCCAAAAACATTAGTCAGGAAAGGGTTACACTTTGTGGCCTAGTTGTCTAACTACCTTCGATATATCATAATCTAAAAAGTCTCGAAGAAAGAGGTCGTTAATACTATATAATTTTGTTTGGTAATCTCTAAATGCGGTAAGCAAACTATGACTAGCCTTGATGAGCCTTTTTCCCACCAGCCTTATATTACCTGTTGATAGAAAGGATTCAAATGAAATCAACGGAGTCTTAAAGCTGGCAAGTAATTCGATACTTGGGATGAAGCGGTAGCGCTTTTAACTAATATTACGTTTCATTAAATTAAACTTTGAATATAACAAAATGTTTACGATACGACTGATGATAAATAAAACAACATTATCCTCGCTCAAAGTCATAAAGGAAATTAACTTCTGAATTATGATTATTAGAGTTCACAATATCCAGGTAACATAAATCTTACGGAGACTCGGTGAAATGTCACCAAATTGGGGTAATTTGCAAAAGACATAAATGCCGCCATTTGTTTGAATAACGGAAGTATACCCACGATTGTGGGTGAGCCTATTAAAAGCAGATTAAGTAGCATATGTTGGGGCAGTTATTAATACAATTCTTTCTTCGATATAAATTCGTAAAATACATATATTAGCCTGAAGCTTGCTCCACATACAGGAAGGCAGAAACGAAAATTCCATTAATTTTAAAGATAATGTGCTGTTAGCATCTCTTTTGGTCTTTTCATCATTACTGGGCGAGAAATTAAAAGGTTCTTCGAGCCTTTGACATATTATTACAAAATTTTTTTGGGGGGCATATCTAGCTGTGGGGCTTTTGGGAAGGAACAGCCAGATTCTATAGTGGACCATTAAGTCTTCCTAATATATCTGCCACTGACTTAAGTACATAAAAGCTAATTTGAGCATAATGAGCCTAACAACAGGAAGAGTAGTAGCATCAGTGGAACAGTCTAGAATGCATCTGCGGCCGATAGCATTTTTAATAGGAAAGCCATTCTGTTTCATTAAATGCGCATTCAACTGTTATTTCTTAGTACAAAAACAATGCGCCTCGTCTTCTGTTCGTGTGCACCGAGAAGTTATCTTTTTATACAATGACATCATTATGCACTATTACCCTAATGCATGTGCGTCGTTAGACTTTTATCAATGGCCGTCATTTCGTTGCGCTTTCTAGGTTATGTGTGGTCGCGAAGTTTTAATTTTCTTTGGAAAAGTTAATGATAATTTTATTCACGATTGGCGTATGTTAAAACTTGAGTCGCTCAATTTTATGAGAGCATCAAGAAACTATCGTGATTACTTACTCCTTGGCCCTTCCGATGAATCGAAGTGCTACTGGGACAGGGAAACCTTGGCAGGCCCTAGGATAAGATAATCCTTGACGTCACTTTACTGTCTCATCAGCATTAGCCTATTAGGTCTCGCACTGTTTGTATTAGGCCTACCCATATTATCAGGCCGTAACCCAGAACCTATAACGCTGAACTACTCGGAGTTGGTTAGTTTTGAGGTACGAGTTGGTAATTTTTTTTTTACCAAGGCGTTAATTCATTGCAATGCCGGGTCACCGGGATATCTAGCATTACCATGCTTCGAATGGAACGTAAACTGTTGGTCCTTGTCGTAAGATGGCAGTCGTTCACCAGCTCATTTTATGTCTTCCCCAGGTAGCACGAGGATTCCTTATGGAGTATGCAGGCACGCGGGCTCAGTGCGGATTGGTGGTTGTTAACGACTGCTTATGCAGCCGGGACCAACGGCTTTACGTACCTTCCGAGGTACGGAGAAGCTGGAGATAATAAATTTTCGGTGACCCATCCGATTATTCGAGTAGGCAAGCCCATCAGTGGGATATTTGCTGATGATGTACAACTGTATTTGCTTTAATAACATTTTCAAAACAACTGAAATGGCTGGCACATAAAATGCAACGTTCTCGTCACAAATGGGGTGAATGTTTTTCGTGTCTCATGAAAGATGCATGACCCGAAGCATTGTGTACGATCCTCGCTCCAGTCGAGATGAAATATTTAACATTTGCCTTTTATTCTTCGAAAAGTGAGGTATTTAGTCTAGTTTCTTTGAAGTTACTAATAATAGTCTGTCGAGATGGTGTGATAGCCTTCGTATGTAGGTACCTATATATAAAGTGAAAGAAAACTATCATCAATGGTGTCATCACATGAGTAGATATATGTATACATACATTAATTGTATGGTTACACACACTTGACTATCAGGCAACAGAATCAATCTTACCATTTTGAAAATTTCATATAAAACATGATGACGACATTGTTTCTGGCTCACATTACAGACTCATAACTACGTTTTCCACTCTGTTTGCACACCACTATTAATAATTTTAGTTTCATTAATAAATTGGCTTTTTTACTGAATTTTATTTCATTTTATTCTTACTCATGAATTTAATACTACTATTCTGCTACTTAATAAAATTTTTTGGTTGCCCAAGAAACAGGCAATGCCTAGTTTGGGATCCCCTGTTCCTTTCTAGATAAGTTCTGTTTTAGACGTAATAAAAAATATTGTTAAGATTAAGTACTACTGTATATTGTAAGTATAGTCTAAGTTATTCTGGAAGTAATAAAGCATTTTAATTTTTTTTCATTTTCTATTTCATATCTACTCATGTGGTGTCATGTCATCTCAGGGCAGTTGACCACACATGAAGTGTAACAGTGTAATAATTTTGCTTACTTATTTGGTTATGAACGCCTCGGTGGCCGAGAGACAAAGCGTTCGGACCAATACCCAGAAGTCCTGCTGTTCCTAGGTAGGGCAAAGTCTGTTTCGGATTTTTCGATGCATAGCCCAGGTTTGTGATCACCAAGCTAGTGTTGCCAGGTCCAGTGTGTCAAATTTCGGGACGGAAGATAAAAATAATCGGGATTTGTGATTTCAAATAGGGAGAGCTACTACAATTGCTAAAAAATGCAGGTTATTGTGAATCGTCATTTATTTACGACACGAAAACAATGAAACTAAAACTACCTAGTTGAAATTCTTTTTTTGCTGTCAAAATTATCGATCTAAGTACACACTAAAGAGGGTTTTTTTTTACATAATATTATATTTTGAAGCATTTTTATCTGACTGTACTGAATAGCTCTAATAATTTAATAGTGTCCGAATCGTCAGTGAAAAACATAATAAAATTAAAAAGTGTCAATTCGGACACTGTGTCCGAACATAATGTGTTCGAAACGTCAGCGAGCCACATTTGGCTGCTGGATCAAAGGTAAATCGGGACCTGTCACCAGAGCCCTGAAAATCGGGACGTCCCGCGCAAATCGCGGTCACCTCACAAGGCGAACGCTATCACCAACCCGCATTTGGCAAGCGTGGTGATTAAGCCATTAGCCATCAATTGTAGTGATGACTTGATTTCAATGAAGGAGGCCTTTGCCCAGCAGTGGGACCGACATAGGCTATTTACTATTCGGTTATCATTTATTTTTGAAAAAAAATCACGTACGAGATTAGAACTCGCAGCGTAAGATATAGTATATTAATAGCGTAAGCCGATTCTTGTCCCAGTGATTATGGGACGATAGCTGCACATAAAAAATCGGTTATGGTCTCATTTTGAAGAGCTCCAGCCGTAGATGTGCAGAAAAATAAAGAAACCTGTTATAGGATTCGAAATTCCTAAAAAATCTGTTGAATAAACGCGAAGTTTTGCGGGCGACTCACTAGTGATATTTTAGTGAAGCATTGGATTTTCTAGAAAATATGATCTAATTTTCTGAACAGCTTAACGCTTTCTTAACAACTAACATTCGCCATCAAAGCAACAAAGTGATCCATCAAGACAGTGCTAAGTGAAAAGTGAGGGAGCATTTAATTACCTACTTTTACTTTTCTTTATTCTAATTCCATAATATACATAAATTGCGAAGAGGCGCGTGGCAAATGAAATCATCTGCTCAATTTATTTTTGATACTGCGATGCAAAATGTTGTGGACACATTATTTAGTAACTAGTTTTTAAGGATGGCCGCGCTATCGCATTAGGTTAAGAAAACCTGTAATGGTAGTGTAAGGTTTTAGTAAATAAATAAATAAATAAATAAAATTTGTGTTTGCACTAAAATGTAACCTTAAATAGTTTACAACTTTGAACTAAAAAAAACACATCGTGTTCCTTAAAATCTTCCTTAAGTTCTTTAAATTAAATAAATCAATAATAGTAGTTTAGTTTGTTTGAGTCCGTAACTAGGTTCACACATAACATTTCAATGTCTATTATACATATTCAAATTATTAATTAATGGAATCAGGCGTTACCTTGCGGAAATCCATGGTACAAAAAAGTAATATAAATATTATGCAGTGTTAATTCCGCTAATTCCGTGTTAGTTAGCGGAATTAACACTACATATACGAGTTTCATAACGAAGCTTCTCTTGGGCTAGATAATTGGTGTGAGTGTAGAAAAAATTATTATTTATTATTTATATTAATATTTTTTGTCAAATTATTTATTTAAATATTAACATAATATTCTATTGCATTAACTGACTAACAAAATCCGTATATTTTTAAACAAATGAAATGAAAAAAACAAAACCTAACACGGATCTAGTAATTAACCTGAATCGATGTTGGATAATTTCATTAAACATACAAATGTACTATCAAAGATTCCCCCGGCAATTTTCCCCAACGCTTCTATGTAATTCTGTAGCAGGGGGTTTGTTAAATAAATAATAGGAATTAAAGTGTGTGGCTAAGACCATGTCACACGCAACTCACGTTAATCATTATTAATAATTGACAACAGCAGGTTTTACGATCGTGAAAACAAAGCCACTCTCTGAATTCGTCGCTTCGTGCGAATAGCACATTTAGCCAGTGTCAAAGTAATATTTCTTACAAGTAATACATAAATAAACATTATTTCCTTCCTGTATGAAGATGATGAATGATAATAGAAATGAGAAGTGTAAAATGATATACCCCCCAACCCCTCGAGTATCTCAGTAAACATGTGGGGCTTTACTAAGTCCTCACGCGGACTTCTTGAGAGAATTTGAAAAGTGACGTTGCACTGTTTTGTTTCATTTGCCAACACTCATGCACACTCACGAACACTTAACGGTTAAAATCCACAATTATTTCACATTAATATTCGATATAACACAAATTTTAGAAAATAATACAAAACAGCAGATGACTCTTCACTTTCCCGCCAAGAAACCGGGCGACCATTTATTTTAACAAACTCTTTAGCTCTTCGGACGGTAAAGTCGTGAAGCCTGTTCTTCTCCCGATTCAATCCGAACCCTTCGGAGGATCTAGCAGGGAACGCTTGCATAATGCCATTCCCTCTAGAAACCATCTGAAGCTGATTTGATCACGCAGCCTGAGGAACCCTTTAAGAGCGTTTACCCGCACACTAGCGCCACCAATGAAAAAAAAAACATATCTAGTAATTAGAGATAGAAATCAAATTATGCTCAACAAACTATCTGAATAAAGTAATTTAGCATTTTTACGTCACCTAATGAACACCTGACATGTTATGGTTTAGTTAAATATGGCGTTATAGTTAAAAGTGGCCGTAACGTCTTAAATGCTAAATTACTTCATTCAAATAGTTTGTTGAGCATAATTTGATTTTCTATCTCTAATTACTAAATTATGTTTTTTTTTCATTAGTGGCGCTAGTGTGCGGCGTAAACGCTCTTAAGGTTTTCCCCGCCTGCAAACACGTCCGGTGCCGCTGTAAAAGCCGTTTGAGGCCAACAACAAACTTGTTCGCTAAGATGGCAGTCGTTACTGGGTCCATTTATTTTTATTATAATGTAGGTACCATAAAGTAAACCTACTCGTAATCCAAGAAATAGGCAGAAAATGTATCGAGTACTTACGGTTCACGGTTTAACTTTCCAATATCATTTATGGATTGTTATAACGTATGAGTTATTGATCTCTGTGGTCTAGACAACCTTTCTCAGCCGGGCTTTGCATCGAATAATCCGAAACACGTTTCGAACTTAGGAACTCTGATTATCGGGTCGAACTCATAGCGACTAGGCCACCGAGACGTCCCTAAAGACCTTGTTAAACTAACAATTACCTCACCTTTCATAAGTCATACAAAAAATACCCCTAAAGTTTCTAGATAGAATATTACGTTATCAATGAAAAAAAGATGAGGAGCTCGATGACGCAGTGGTTAACGCGCCTGGTCTGCGAGTGCTGAGGTTAAGCAACTTTCGCATAGGCCGGTCATCGGATGGGTGACCAACACTTTATCATCTCGAGCTCCTCCGTGCTTCGGAAGGCACGTAAAGCCGTTGGTCCCGGCTGCATTAGCAGTCGTTAACAACCATTAATCCGCACTAGGCCCGCGTGGTGGTTTATGGCCCGTTCTCCCTATCCATCCATAGGGAAGGCTCGTGCCCCAGCAGTGGGGACATAAAATGAGCTGATGATGATGATGAATGTAAAAAAGGAACGTGACATCACAAAGTACAGTAACAGCGAATCAACTTTTGAGCAACTCGGTTAATTGGCCGATACCTACAGTCAGAAACCGCTTCAGTTTTTGTGCGTCCGGACATTTCGCGTAAAACCAGCTTTTTAATTGGCGCTCCTTTTACATAAATTACACGATAAACTGGCGTCAAGCCGTGTTATTATCAGAATGAAGACTTTGTTTATTTAGCTTGGCAAATACTCCACTTTACATGATGTTGAAATGGAGTCCAGACGCGAAGACAACTGGTGACGCAGCATCAGTCTCACCCTCAGCCTCACCCTGCCGGCCCACAAGGAGTCCCTTCACGCTTCGTTTGAAAGACCCCATAATGGGAAGGAGGGAAAACGTGTGCTGAAAGACTATTCCATCTTTTGGAGGCGGCATCGGCAGTACAGAACTCATGTTGTTAGGAATATTTCTAATTGTATTCCAATGACGTTAAAAGTCAATAGATGAAACCTTACATAATGGTGAGTAGCGATAAGGGCGAAGATTTTTGATGCATAGCCAAGTATGTGGCCACCCATCCGATGACCGGTTTTTGCGAAAGTAGCTTAATCTTAAAAGTTGCAGACCGGGCGCGTTAACCACTGCGCTATCGAGCTCCTATATTAGTAAAAAGGCTTTTTACAAAAAAAACCTACCTAACCGCACTATCACATGTTACTTTATAGGGTTGTCAACCATACTTTAATATAACGTATCCTACGTTATTTTCCATCCCCATACTTTATTTCCGATTAATTCGTGCGTTTGAACGGAATATTCCTGTTCACTTAATTTCTGAACTACTGAACGTTACTCAGACTCGGGTGATGTGAAACGAAACGCAACGCTAATTTCTGAACGCGCTATAAATCAATTAAAAATTATTGGATAGCGCCAAGAGTATAAAGAAATATGTTTTTAAACATTTAAATAAATAAATTTGGAAAATACTTTATTTTTTCTTCAAATTCTTTTTTTATACTAGTTAGTGATAGATTTACTTTAATTTCCTGAAAAATAGTTGGCAACCCTTACTACAACAATACACAGAAACTTTTTTAATTTGTCCAAAGCTATCACGCACGGCGATAGGCATCAACGGCATTGAATAAATCACCAGATACCACAATGGGGTGCTATCAGGGGGCCGTATCGATTGCTGCATTCAAGGTTAGGGTTACGATTCGGTCGTGGCTTGCATTGCATTCCAAATCGTCGGGGATAGTTCAAAAGCGCGTAAGTTGCTTTGGTGAAATAGCGAGAGTTTTGTATAAACCTAGCGGCCTGCTTGCAACTTCGTTCGTCCGAGTAAAGGTTTAAAAAACATTTTCTTACAGCGCCCCTTTCCGGGTCCAAATCAGGGACAAAATAAAATACAATAAGCTTCATCAAAATCGGTATAGCCGATTAGGAGGAGTTCAGCGACATTCACACGTACGGATTACTTATTAAGATAACTTCATTATTATAATATTACTTTAAAGTAATTGAATATTAATCAGTTTTCTGATACTAACGCAGTTATCCACCAAAGCTCCTTACGCCCTTTTGATTGAACTATGACGACGAAATGTGGGTTTGGGTTTCAATTCCTCCATCTATAAACACGAGTAACGCAACAACCGCAGCCTGCTATTGTCTATGCCGCGTAATAGCTAACGCTATTTCGTTTCTTTTGTTTTTGTTCAATTCAGGATCATATTTTTTTTAGAAGGAGACAAGAAACTCCTTCTTGTGAATGATGTTCAACTAGGTTTTTCAACGAATACACCTAATAAGAACACACGTATTTTCGTCTTGACAGGAACACACTTTCAGGCTGAAGTTGATAACACCTAGGTACTTCAACAACTCCCAGAAAGAAAGAAAGAAAATAGAAAAGAAACATATAATAATTGGTCTAAGCATTTTTTAAACTAAAGCTAAAAGAAATATTGCCGACCAAATGGTTGCCAATCGATATAATACATGACTTGAGTACATACCTACCTAGGTAGGTACGCCAAGGCGCTGGCTTTCTGTGGAACCATTCAATGAGAGCGCGCACTCCAATTAAGCGTAGCACCAGACCACCAGCGTATCAGTGCAATGATTAAACTTCGCAACTGGTTCAAGAATACAAAACGTTGGCCCATTGTGTCCATACTCCGGAGACACACCGGCGGCGGCGGCGGGCATCCCATATACCGAGAACCATTGCGAGCGAACGGACCGGCTAGGGGGAGGGGGAACTTTTTGAATAAGAAATTGACGACAAACGCAAAATGATGGCAAGGGAAGTAGCTATTAAAACAAATGACGTTCACTGGGTTGTGATTGTGACGTCACACGCTGGCACATACAAATTTTTAAATAAAAAGAAGAAATTAGTTAGTAAGTAGTAAAAGTAATTAGTAACAAATGAAGTTCCATAATTATAACTTTCTTTGATGGAGCCTTTGATTAAGTATATGACTGGAGCGAAGATGACGTCATAGCTTGCTATTATCACACAATTTATTATGTCGAATGGCTAGGAAATTGGACAGTTATACATATAATCTATAAAATAAAAATCAATTGCTGTTCGTTTGAGTGACTAAAACTCGAGAATGGCTGGACCGATTTCGCTAATTTTGATTTTGAAATATTTGTGGAAGTTTAGGAAAGGTTTAAACGGTGAGAAACATAAATAATAAGTTACGGAAAATAAGAGTAAAAAACGACAATTAAATTTTCCAATACAAAATATTCCTAACGATTTATTTGTTTTGTTGTCGTGGTACAAGTCCGCCGGGTCAGCTAGTTTATTTTAAAAATCACTGCTTAACGCATATTTTTATTTTAGTAGCACATTTTTTGCATATGAGATTTAACATTCCTACAACCAACGTAAGGTTCTTTAAAGGAGGTGTGAACTGTGAAGAAGCACCTGGCGGGTCGGCAAGGTACAAGGATGGCTAGTGAAGCACAATCCTGCTCCACCGGTCCTCGCATCTAGGCTCTGCTTCTGCATCAGGTAAAGCGAAGTTATTTGCCAACTATACGATAAAAAAAATAGCACACGGACCTATTGGGCAACGGACACAACTCACTGCGTTAGCAGAAATGGCTAGTCGACTATTCACCACACTAATCACTACATAGTATAAAACTAAGTCGCTTCCCGCTGTCCCTATGTATGTATGTATGCTTAGACCTTTTGAACTACGCAACGGATTGTGATGCGGTTTTTTTTAATAGATAGAGTGATCCAAGAGGAAGGTTTATATGTATAAAACATGCATAATATAGTAGAAAAACACTGATAATTTTAGAGGTTTAACATTTTTTTGCGCTTACATTGCAAACGCTGGCTGAACCCCACGAGATAGATCAAAATAATGTACTACAGTATTGTACACCTTAAAGAGGTATACAAAAAAGTCCGCGATGGTATATATCTATCTCTTAGGGATAACCCACAATAATCATTTTTTATCCTTTACTTTTTACAAGAAATAATGGCTTATTTACGAAGCGATTTTAAGCAATACAGCATTAATCCTTATCCAAATAACAACCTTAAATACATTGTGCATTTAATATAGATCAATATGGCCCTTTACAGCATGTAATTTAAATGAATATTTTCGAAGATATTACAGATTTTAAAATGCAGGGACATAGCGGTTGCGCGTGTATTAGCATTGCACCCTTGCGAAGCCGGGGCGGGTCACTAGTCAACTATAAAACTAACTTTAAATCTGCATAGAAATGTAATTTACATTATTTATTCCGACACTACCCTACAGTAAGCAACTTGCTTGGTTACCAACTAGCAATTAGTGTCTAAAAGGGGTAAGCCCACCCAAAGTACCTACTACAACAAAACATAATTAATAACAATTAAAAAAACATAACCAAACACCCAATCGACCCAATTCCAACTCGACTATATAAGAGACGCAGATGGCCGACATTTATGCAGCCTATACATAATAAACTGAACCGTTTTGGACATTACACTTCCGCAGTTATTATTATCGTGCTATTAAAACGGTATCATTTCGAATTTTACAGACGAAGTAAAATCATCGATGGCGGCCGGCCGGCGGCGGTGGGCGCTTCGCTAGCCGAACAGAACGGGGATACGCATGGGTTAAATTCGAGAAACCGTGGTTCAATCGCCTGTAGTCAAGCATCAGCGAGTTAATGCCGTTAGTAGGGCTATTGTCAATGCCATCCAACAATATCAACACCATGTCTGGACTGAAATTTTTCCAAATTAACAATAGAGCACAGTGATCTCGGGTTTAAATCCCGGCAGCCTTTAACTCTGTTTGGTTGGTCGTAGTGCTTGTTTTTAAGTTCGCCTGGCTAGCTACCACCATCTTATCTAAATACCGCCATAACATCAATGTTAGTAGCATTGTCATGTTCCGGCAGAACGAGATAATATATAGTTCCTCAGTAGTTTATGTTCAGGGTAAAGTCCTTTTTTTTGAGAGAGATTGCGGATAGCCTTAAACGGCATTTTCAGCGTCGTCGGGCTTTGAAACGAATCACCTTCGGAGGGTTTCTAGAGGGAACGGCATCGCACACTTAAAAGTGCGCGTTCCCGTGCCCTACTAGATTCTCCGAAGGGTTCGGATCGGATCGGGGAGTAAAGTGCGCTTCCACTTTGGGCTTTATCACTTAACAGGTTCACTGTCCCGCAGACCACATATGGTCCGTAACAATTGATTTAACCATTGTTATAAGTTTTGGAGATGAGGCGAGGAGCTCGATGGCGCAGTGGTTAACGCGCCCGGTCTGCGAGTGCTGAGGTTAAGCAACTTTCGCAAAGGCCGGTCATCGGATGGGTGACCAAAAGCTTATCATCTCTCGCTCCTCCGTGCTTCGGAAGACAAGTAAAGCCGTTGGTCCCGGCTGTAATAGCAGTCGTTAACAACCACCAACCCGCACTGGGCCTGCGTGGTGGTTTATGGCCCGTTCTCCTTATCCATCCATAGGGAAGGCTCGTGCCTGCAGTGGGGACATAAAATGAGCTGATGATGATGATGATAAGTTTTGGACAGTGAACCTGTTAACATTAAGTAAAATAAAGGTTAAGTGCTTACCTGTTAGGTATTTTAAAAAATGATACAGGGTGATTGCTTGGCACAATGTACCTACGGGAACGGGAACCACGCGGGTGGTGGGAATTTAATAAAAACAAAAAAAAAATACGAAACCCAAGTCTATTAATTTAAAAAACTCTCTATTTAGATTTAACTGTAACAAGCGTTTTCGCACAAATGCAGACTCCAGATATTTCCAAAGCGACATGTCACTGCACCGCCAGCCAGGTCGCAGACTAGCCGACCCGCTAAGGTCGAACCTACTCCAAAGGTCAAGGTGACTCGGCAACGAGAGGCTGTTACTGTTTTACTAAACGCTTAGTGAACGTAACGACAGCTTAGATTTCATACTTCTACACCTTTTTTATTGATAATTTAACCATACATACGTCTCACACGTCGTTCTCACAAAACGGAGTAGACAGAGTAACCAAATCACTGTTGTTAGCTATTCCACTTTACTTACTATCCTGGAGCTGTAGCTCCAAGTGAGCTTTGGCCTCACAAGACGGCGCCAATGAACCCGGTTTTGAACTGCTTCCTGCCAGTTGTAGCTAGCATTCCACCTAATTTGTTTAAATGCTAATGAAATCACAAATTTTGAGTATACTCGCCATTAGCATAAACAAAGTAAGGTTCTATAGATAACATTAGAGATGGGTTGCTTGCTAGCCGAACTCCTGATGCGCGAGTATTTTGGAACCCTTGTTTCTTAGTCGGCTACTACGAAATGCACCGGAAGTTAAGCAGCTGATATACAAGTTATTATGCAGCGCAATCTCCCTATGACCACGGGCCCTGTAATGTAAATGGGTCAAAACGACAGGATAAAAATAGGTCAAATAAAAAATAAAAAATCCGACCCGCCCGATAGTCAGTCGTAAAAAAAAGTGATTTATTTCAAAACACCAGCATATTTTGTTGTGACAACGACTATAGGTTTATTAAATTGTTTAATAATACCTGACACAATTAAAGTACGGCTACTTTTAATAAATCATGGTGTAACACTGATCTCACTCCCTTTCACTGTCTGCCACATGTAGTTCTACGCTATGATTCTGGATATAACACACACTAGAGACGCCTAGAACGCTAGGGTTACCCATTTTAGCAGCTACTTAATGATCTATAGCCGTGATAAATGTTACATCTGATTCAAAAGTAAGCTCCATTCCACTGTAATGATGAAACCAGCAAAAGAGTTCTACTACTACGAGTATAACCATCGCTTACGAAAAACTGGCCAAAGAAAATCGTTTATAATTTACACTTTATCGGTTTACTCGGCTGGCATTTCGATGAGAAACAGAGCATGCACATATACGTCGCTGTTAATAAGCGGGTTGAATCGGCGCCGGCGCAGTCTATCCGGATAGAAATATTTTTGAAATAGAAAAATGTTTATTCGGTATAAAAAAAATGTACACTGTTGTTTAACGTTTCGCTACACATTGTAATGTTAATGAAACACTGTTTTACGAATCTAAACAAAGTTAAATTTTTACTTGGTTTAATAGAGGTATTATTTGATTAGATGACCTAGGTATATCCCAAACGTCTCGAACCTTTCCTTACATGTTACATGACCCCTTTCTGCAAAATCAGCATTAGCAGAAAAACCATAATTACTTTAATCAACATTAGAAAGAACTTTCTTACCAACCATGACACTTTCAGTGTTTAGTCAGGCTTAAAATTCTAATTAAAAGAACATGTTAAGATTTTTAAGAATTGTATCGGTTTTGAGAGGAGGTACCTATTCTGCCAATTCTGCAATTTAAAAAAGACGTCAATCTTGTCTCTGTTGTCTGATTCTGACATTTTTCCAGTAGTTCAATCAAATATCAAAATTAGACGACTGAATACACAATTGTGAATTTTTTATAAAGAACCTCATCGGCGCCCTGCATTGAAAAACTAGTGGCATATACCTAGTGTATATATGAACAAAAATCTAAAGAGGAACAAATCTTTAACTAAAACTGGATGCATTACCACTTGAGCTGTTATATCTCAAGATAATTGTCCAATTAAGATTCTGCGACCGATACCGGCCGCGATAGGAGCGACGGGTGGTGTTCTTTACACTCTGCTTGCTTAGAAAGCTAAATTAGCTATCTTTTTGGTGCGTTCTCTGCGCAATTTGATAATTGAGTGAGCTGTTACATTACCAACCTACCTACTATGAAATTTTATGAACCTTAAGAAAAAAACGTATAAGGTTTTTTTGTCCAAATATTAATAATGCCCTTTATCACAACAGTATATATATTTACCAAATGTTAATAATGCCCTTTATCACAAGAGTGCCTATGTAACTGGTATCCAAATATTTAATCATCTGCCCACTGATCAAAAAGCCTCTGTAAATTTAAGCTGTTTTAAAATTAAATTAAAGAGATGGCTTATAGATAAGGCGTTCTACAGTTTGACTGAATATTTCGGTACAAAAACAGCATAGTGGCTGTTTCTATGTAACATGTACATCTACTAAAAATTGCATGCCCGACTAGGGTAAATTGTTTGTTCCCAATTATAATATGCTTACACCTGCTATGTATTTACACAATTTTATGGCAATAAAAATTATCTTATCTTATCTTGTCTTCCAGAAGCCTATCCAAATTTTTGTGATTTCGATTACGATCCGAACGCTTCGGGAAACCTAGGGGAGGGGGACGGGAAGCTTGCATGATGCCCTTCCCTCTGGGAACCTATTAGAGATGTTTGAGCACAAAGGCTTTCAGGAACCTAAGTTTCTCGCGGGCCCGCCCACATAAACACTTCTGTTACGCTGTATATGGGTCATTCCATGTCAAACGCTACCACGACGATTTTTTTAAAGTACTCTTTTTTTACATACTTATAATCATAATGACTAAAATTTCTAAAAAAAAAATTTTTTTACAATTTATTTCATGTGTTTGAACTATGACAAAAATACTCCTTTAGTGGCAGGGCTTTTGGAGCTAAAAATGACAACACTTTAAAGTAATATGACGATAACTGGCAAAGCTGATTTCGCGCCATGTTGAGTAGTGATACATAAACTGCTTGGTTGACGAAAAGTTAACTGGAAATCGGTAAGTTTTCGTTCGTTTATAGTACTTTTACAAAGGGGACATCGCATGGTACACCCGTTACGGAAATAAGGCAAAAGTTTAATCTGTAGCTTACTTATTGCATAAACAGCTTTACGGCTTTGGGAAAGTAAGGTCATGTTTGCAAACAAATGGCCAATATCATCGATTTTATATTGAACTTTGTACTTTATAATAATTTTGCTAATCAAATTGCGTTACGCCCGTTACGTAACGGGTGTAACACTGTTATAGTGAGGTTTTGCGGGTGCAAAAAAAACCTTTTAAGTTATGTTGAATGGGAATTCGGTTCTTTTTATGGGCATAATTTTAGAAAACCTGGTTTAAGTAACATTTCAATAACACTTTGTTTTTTTATTTTTATTTTGGATAGTTTATGTCGAAAATAAGTTTTAGTTGTTATTTAACTTTGTTTGCATGTTGGGTGTTTTGCATAATGGCTTATATTTTGGTCTAGGTATTCAAGGTTCACGAAACGATGCCTTCAGCCAAAGAAAGAATGAAGAAGTATCGGGAAAGAATGAAAAATTACCAAGCAAAGCACGCCGAGCACCTGCAAAAAGAGAAGGAGAGAAAGAAATTTTGAAAATGGTTGATAATAACGCAAAAGTATTCATTAGCAACAAGCAAGACCTTTCTGATATCTCTTTTGAAAATGTTATAAGAATTTTAGCGGATACAATGTAAGAAATAAGGGTATACAAACATACTACAATTTTAATAACAGTATTGATATTTTTGAAAAGTAAACAATAAAAATTAAAATAAAGTAACACTTCTTGATTCCTACATCGTTTAGATTGTTTTGTGATTTAAAATGTTTTAGATAATAAAGATTTTTCATAAAGTTTTGGTTATCATTCGTACTCGTTACGCCCGTTACAAAACCCTGTTACGCCCGTTACGCACAAATATTTTCGTGAATTTTAAATTATCGCCTGTTCTACTTTAATTTATGTTGTAGATGAAGGATTGAGTATTTGTCTACAGCTTAACATTAATTTTTACTCATAAAACAAGGGTAGTTCGCAGAGTTTCGCAAAAATGTCGCACTATCTGGAAGTGGGAGGCAAAATCAAGTTACGCCCGTTACGGTACTTGCAACTGATTTTCACGAAATCCATTAAAGTTGTAGGAAACTTAAATTAAAATTAACTTTACATAGGCTAAAAGGTTATCAATTAAGTTATAAAATGAATATGCTTTCCTTATAAAACATTATTCAATCACCAGTTAAAAGTGTACGACCTGTTACACCCGTTACATGGAATGACCCATATATATATACCTAACATAGATATATTTATTACTATTATACTCTATATTTATTTTCTTAAAACTAGATTTTTACAATATTTTAATATAAACAATAGAACATTATAAAAACTTAATCCGAGAGTACCGCCAGCAGCGGGGCAGGGCCCAAGCTACCGGTGGTCGGGGCTGCAGAGTGAGGAACGTCCTGACAATACGTGCCGTGTTAAGGAGTACTGCTTTCTGAATCTGACCCTTGATCCACCCATCAAGCGAGAGCATCTAATGGTGTTGATCGAGGCTCTTCGCTATCAGAAAGTTCGCTGAAATAATAATAATAATTATTATTATTATTTTGACAGGCAAGCAGTTGCCATAACTGATAGTGCTTGTATCCTGATTATCGTTATATACTGCGGTATCATTTATTTAATTCTTTAAATATCTGTCTAGTCTATTTTTAAATTGGTTGATGTTGGACGCTAAGACAACATCAACATCATCTGGGAGTTTATTCCACTCTTTTACCTTTCTGTTGCATATAAAATGTTTATAGGGATTGCTGTTAGCAACATGATGGGTATGATGGGTTCGTAGTTTGAAACTATGACCTCTGAGATGTCTGTTTTTATTTTTTCGAAGATCATGTGTATGTCATTGAGGTCATAATGCCTATTTAGTACTTTATAGGTCTCAATCTAGTCACCGCGGCTCCTGCGGTCTTGCATGGTTGTAAGGTTAAGCGCATCCAACCTTTCCTCATATGTGCATCGTTTCAGCGATCTAGGTATCTTGGTAAAGCTTCGTTGCACTTTTTCTAATTGCTCAATGTCTTTGCAAAGTAAGGACTCCAAACCTGAAATGCGTACTCCAAAATGGGTTAGACAAAGGTTTTATAGATCTTCAGCATCATTTCTGGGTTTAAAGCACCAAATGCTTTTCTTATTAGGTAGATCAAAGCTTTTAGCTTTTTTTGTTATGGTAGAAATATGTTCCTCCCATTTTAAGTCTTCCGAAATCTTTACTCCTAAGTCCGTTTAAATTTTGACTTCAGAAAGTTGAACATCATTTGGGTATTTATAAGACAGATGTGGATTCCGATTACCTATGTGCAAGACCGTGCATCTCGTGGCATTAAAGCTGAGCCAATTCTTTGACCAGTACTCTATGGCATTCTGATTCAGATCTGATTGAAGGCTATCATTATCAAGCAGAGGGTTCCGAAATTACTTTGTATCGTCCGCAAAAATACTGATGTGGCTTTGCACGGAGTGTGGAAGGTCAAATGTGTAAACAATGAACAATACTGGACCGAGGACCAAACCTTGCGGCACGCCACTGAGTGCTTCACGCTGCTGGCCAGACAGTTCTTCACATATTCTTACTTGAAAAGTTCTATGCTGCAGAAATGCCTCTAGCCAGTTGAGAAGTTTGTCTCGTATTCTTACATGTGACAGTTTATGCAGTAGCCTTTTTATGGGAACTTTATCAAACGCCTTCTCGTAGTCGAGATAGATGACGTCTGTTTGTTGTCTTTAAACCGAAGGTAAGTATTGACAGCATTTGCTGTCATCAGCAATGTGCAAAAAACTAGGAAAAATATTTTGAAATCTTATGAATCTTATTTTAATCTTAGTGAGGTTACCCTCTTTCAGAAGCACCTCTTTCGACTCATCAAAATCTTTTGCACAACCTGTTCTTCCACTTATCTTCCTCAGTGAAGATTGCCTTTGGAATAGTTTAATTAAAAGAAAACTTGAACATAATACCTATGATAAAATATAAAAACAAGTAGATCTATATATTATAATGTTTTGTTTTAAATAACTAGTTGTTCCTTAACCTTTTCACCGCCCAACTATCCTGGACGCGATGTCCCGCTGTACGTCAACGTATAAATGTATATCAGATTCTATAGTATGAAAGCAAGGATGTATTTTAATAAAGTAGGTACAAAGAAGAACTTCTATAGAAGTGCTGGCGTGGACGGCACGAAAAAGGTTAAGTTTATGCTATCATACATTGAAGTGAAACCATTTATACAAATCTTTTCACCTAATAGGTACTTACCTATATTTTAGCAAAGTTCAAACGTAAGGCAAAAATAAATATGTAAAATTAAATTGAAAGCCAGTAGATAGGTATAGCATGTAATTGATTACATGCTATCCAATCAATCCAAACCAATCGTTGAAATCAATCAGAAAACCATTAGTATTGGCTTAATTTTGCATTTTAATAAGTATTTTGTTTTATTTACATAATTACCTACAATGAAATTTATATGGAGTACCTACCTAATTCTTTTATAATAGGTATACCTACTTTATAATTTTAGTCTACTAGAGCTAAGTTGTCATTGTTAGAATTCTGCATTAGGACATTACTTTTTAAAAACATAGGATAGGTTTTTTTCTAATAGAAGTTATGTACTTACCTACTATCGTAATTTTATTTGCAAACTGGCACTATCTATTGAATTTATAATTTGAATAATTTCATTTCATTCAAAAGACTCCACAACAATCAGACAGACATTTAAACAACAAACATCTTAGTTGCTTCACAGAACTTTATCTGTTTCTACTTTTTCTGTATTTATAAAGAATATAAATAAACTACTCAGCTTATACATATCATGCATATCAAGATGATATTATTATAATGTAGGTAGGTATATATAATGAAGTAAGAATAGCAAAACGATGATCACATCATCAATGGCAATGCATTCTAATTGACAATATGCATGTCATTGTGATGTCAACTTGGAAAAACAGTGAAGTACCAATATACCAATTAATCTTATTAGTCCATGTCTATGCTAACGAAGGAATACCTTGGTACATTAAGTGAATAAAAGAATATTCATTACAAATCAACATGTGCTGCATGTCCCATACATAATCTTAAATATTGCATAATAAATTTTAAAAATAATTTCACTGAAGTAGGTAGGTATGTCAAATGTGATGTTATATTGTTTTTTGAAGATTGATTGATTATATATATTTTTTTAATTTATTGAATTAAATGATAAAGAAACAAAATGTGGGTCAGGTCAATTGAATTTTTATGTTGAATTAGATATATCTGCAGGGTAAGAGAAACATTTGACCATCAACATAAATATGTCCCTGTCCTGGTCTAAAGTCTTTCCCATAAGGGATATTGAACCATAAAAAGATTTTTTACGTTTCATTGAATAACATGTTATTCTTAACTAACATTACAGGTTTGAAGTAATAAGTAGGTATCTTGAATATTAAAGAATAGCTTCACTAATGAAGCAAAGTCTATTTCTATTAAAAAAGAGTATTTATTTATTCCTTTAGCTAACTTAAGGAATAAATAAATACTCTTTTTTACCGATAAGTCTAGGTTGTAGTATTCACTTTTTTTATAACATGTAAATAAGATAGAGGATAGAGAAAGGTTTGTGTAAATACGAAAATACTTACGTTTTTTATTGTTGCTAAGCATGTTTTTATATGAATCTCTTGTAGTCACATTATTTTTAGGTCCAGTTGTTTCCTTCTATCTTTCTATCAAAATATTACATGATGTCCTTATTTTCTTACAATACTTCTTTAGATATTATAAAATAACTTCCATTCATTGAAAATTTATAAACAAAGCCTTGACAACCATGTCAAATGTTTTGATGGCAAAGACAATATTTTCTTTTAAAAAATGCAATGTAAACTTTTTATGTTATTCTTAATTTGTATAAATTTAAATTATATTGTGTTCTACGGGAAGGGTATATAAGCGTCCTGTCCTGCGGTCAAAGGCCAGTCTAATTACGAGTTCCGAACAAGGAGTAACTAATTACGGAACCTCTGGCTGACTATGGATCCTCTGGCTGACTGCGGAACCTCTGTCTGACTGCGGAACCTCTACCTGGCCTGACCTCTACCGGTCTGACCTCTGCCGGTCTGACCTCTGCCGGCCTGACCTCTGCTGGCCTGACCTCTGCCAGTCTGACCTCTGCCGGTCTGACCTCTGCCGGTCTGACCTCTGCCGGTCTGACCTCTGCTGGCCTGGCCTCTGCCGGCCTGACCTCTAACGGTCTGACCCCCAAGATCCTGTGCAGTGCTGCTGAGCCAGTCCTTCGCTACGTATTGCTGAGGTAGCGCCATCTGGCGCTGATAGATTCCTCATCATTATCATCATCGGCTTATCTTAGTCCACTGCTGGACATAGGCCTCCCCTTATTAGTTGATAGATTTTTGTATATAAATTGTTTTGTATAGATATTTTGTAAATATTTTCTAATTATTAAATTTCATTTTGCCTTCTTCTTTTATTAAAATTGTTGCTTCATAACAAGGTCATTTGTATAGTACATGCATGTCAATCGATGGCCATTCAGTAAAGATAAGACTATGATGGACTTGCACTATACCTGGACTCCTCAACTATTTTGCAACTGGCTCTCTAATTAACGGAACATGACAACATTGCCAATATTGTTGTTATGGCAACAGATTTAGATGATGGTGGCAGCTAGCTAAGAATGTTCCTGCTGGGTATTGAGTGGTGGTTCTTATTGAGTAGAATTGGTGGTTTAACTAGACCAGTGTTGATATCCGAACTCCTTGGAGAATCTAGTAGGGCACAGGGACACGCACTAGTGTGTGATGCCGTTCCCTCTAGAAAACCTCTGAAGGTGATTCATTTCACACGGCTTGAGGTACCCTTTACGTACCTCGCCGCCCCCAAAACAAGCCTGCTGAAAAGCAATCAGCAAACTATCTCTAAAGAAAAAACCATTTGGTCTAGTAAGTGACGATGACTGGAGGCAAAAAAATGTGTACTTATTGACTACTGGGCTTCTATAATACTTATTTAGTTATAACTATTTAAACTATCATGGTCACTTGCAATAGAGTAATTATTAACGGATTACTGTAATTCCGTGATCATGGCGCATGCAACTGTGCCGAAATATCGGATACTCACAAATAATAAACATGGTACTCACAAATAATAGAATCCTGTTAATAATTACTCTTATTTAGTTATGTTATCTAGAAGCTATAGCAAATAGATAGACAAATGTTATTTAGTGTAATTTTTTAAATTTATATTAGTCTAGTTGGTCAGAGGAGTTTTTCTGCGCAAGAGGTATTTTATTGGTGTAATCAATTAACTTAAATGGTTTCTCGCTTATTTTTTTATATTGGTGGCCTAATGGCATTGTTGGCCTCGCAAAAGAATTTCGATTTTGTGACCACAATTATTTAATACACTTGTTTCATACAATTAAACGTCTAGAATCTAGTGTGATAATGGCTTCAAAATATTTACTTGATTCTTGTTTTCTAAATAAAATTAATAAAGAAATTAAAAGTACACATAGACTTGAATTGTAACAATCTTCTAGGGCTGATGTGTTAAAACTAAAAACAGCCCCGTGAATGCTTTTTACGCGGCCTGCTTCGATAGCTTTGCAAGTTCGTTCCTGATTGTATTCTTACTGGTCTATTACACACTAACAATATTATAAAAAAATCGATTCGCTATTAATAAAGAAACTAATACGAACGATTCGTTCACAGTGAGCGATTTATCAGGACAAATTCCTAGAAAACTGGGGCAGCAAGCGTCGACATCGCCATTAGGCAAGATGTGTGTGAATGTAGAACAGAGTTAACATGACCTACCTTCATTTCTGACACGATCTGCTGGTACAGGCCCCATAGGGGAGAGCAATCCTTCTCTGTAGTCCCCTCCATTGTTAGAAAACAGAACAAAATCACAAGAAATCAAACACTCGGAGCGATCACAAACACAGTCGCGCCATAACTTTTCACGGACAGTTGCATTTTTCGATTATTTTCTTGGATTTTTAACTTTTACCTACATTTCACTTCACGTTATGAGGTATAAACACAATGTTACAAAACAAATAACACGATATGCAACAAATCAATATTTTTATACATGAATACCCTCCTTGTTATCCCGACTATCGGTGAAAAATATCAGAACTTCACAATAAAAACTTACTGAAACTATTTAGAAATATTTTTTAAAGTATTTAGCGCTCACATTCATTCAAGAGAAAAATATTTTCAATTATTTTCATTCACAAACATTCGACTGAATATTTCTAAGCGAAACTTTAGCACAGCGACAGACAAGCACATCGCTCGGCTCGACCGGATTCGTTTTGTTTGTTTGTTGCATTTTGTGATTCGTCAATTTTGTAACGGTGTTGCCAGTACTATTTTAATTTTTCTACTATTATATTGCAAACAAGAACCTGCATTATATTATGCTTTAAAATGCAAAGGGCCAAATTAATTTACTTTGTTTAATATGATATTTGGTATGGTTTCTAAAAGTAATTGTTTAAATTCTTGATGAACGTAACATCATTCAGCTCGCTTTCTAGCATTACTTTGTGAGAGTGATTTCGTGAAATGGGACGGAAGTATATGTAACAGTGTAACAAGTGTGTAATAGGAAGTCGGGAAAGCTTGTGGGAGTGATTTCGTGAAATGTGTTACAGTGTAACAAGTGTGTAACAAGAAGTCGAAGCGTGCAAGCGCGCGCCATTTTGTAAATTTTAAATCGATATTATGAACATGACATATTTTTAGTGTCATTTGACTATCAAAGGTCATTTTGGTATGTCAAATATCTTCTAATGAGTATTTACTGCATTTTTTTATAATATAACGATGTTAAAATAGCATATTACTAAGGTGAGATGTCAGATGTTACACAATCTTAAACTATTAACGTCCTTGGTCTTACAGTAGTCACATAAGGCTCGCTCGTTTTTTATTTAAAATAGCAATATTCTATTGATTTTGTTTTAATTATTTATTGTTTATGTAAATAAAAATTCGTTTATAGTAGTAGCGTTATTTTAATATAGTAGGTAATTATTAATGATATTATTTTTTATTTGTACCAATAAATACTTATTTCACCCAACATAAGAAACCCTAGTTTCCAAGCCATAAACAGTAAAAATATGGGAGCCAGTGTCTTTCCAATAATATTACAAATTATAACTAAGTACAGTCATTATAATTAAAACATAAAAAGCATTTATCTAACAAGTTATTTTCATTGATCTTTACATTATTATTTTAAAATCATATAAAAAAATATATTTTAAAACTTTAAGAACTCTAGAATCAGGAATAAGGTGTTTTTATTAAGATTTAAGCAATACAGTCGTACAGTTGTAGTTTATTATTCTTTAAATCAGGGCCATAACGTTACCAAAATTACGCTATATATCGTTGAGTAACGTTATTTCTATAGAGATATTGCAGCGGTTACATGTAACCGATCCGCATATGGAGAGGTTAAACTGGTGGTGTTAATGTAGGTAACGTTATCCGGTACAGGTATCGTTACTTTCGTTCGTTAATAATGTGCATTAGCCAATCCGCATATAAATATTAGCTAGTTTACCGGTAAAAATGTCACCCAGGTAACGTTAACTAATTTTAAACGTTATTCAAACCCCTGCTTCAAACTAACACTCAGAGAGTGGTGAATTTATATGGCAACCCTATAAGAAGCCAAAAGAGAAAAAAAAGAGGTGATTGTCTGTGGTTATGTCTAGTGATGTTCACAACTAGGTAGAGATACTAACGTGCAAAGAGTAGAGTTTTTTTTTTTTTTTTTTTTTTAACTTGGCATCGCACGGTTTGTGTATTTGCCACAACGAGTATTAATTAAAGGTAGGGAAACCAATTTTTGAAATACAATGTTAAAGGAACGGAATTTGGAAAAAAGAATAATAGGATCAAAGTTGGTGGTTACAATATAAATGAATGGATATACTACATAAGGGGATACTTAGTTGGAGTTAGGAAATAATACTTTTTACACTACATACACACAGTACATTATTTACAAATTACACTTTAATATTATTGTTAATTAAAAAAGTTGATAACAAATTATATATATCAAAATTTATAGAACTCAATAAGGTAGGGATTGATGTAGGAAGAGGAACACGGAGGACTATGAGGGAATTTAAGAGTGAGGAACTGTCATGGAGGGGGCAAGCAAAAAAGATATGATTTAAATCTTCCTCACAGGCACCACAAGCACATAAATTGCTATTAATAATACCAAGTCTTGCAAGATGAGAGGCTGTGCAGACATGACCCAAGCGCATTCTTATTATACTGGAGGTTGCAAGCTTAGAAAGTTTTAATTTTGTGAACCATACTTTGAGTGGTATTTTGTGTTGAATACGTTTGTAATATTGACCTTTATGACAACTTGAAATATTCCAATGGGTATTCCAAGCATGATACAAATGATCTTTAGGAAGAGAGAGAAGGTCGGCAACCACAACAGGTTTATGCAAATTAATGAGATAAAGTAAATCACTTTTTTTAGTATTAATACTGCGACAATTCCACTGAAGGATTGTGGACAGATGATCCATTATTAGAGATATTGTTATTTATGAGTTGATTTATACTTTGTACAGCAGCGTTGGACGGTTCAGACATATTCTTAGTTAATGAATTAATTAAAATAATAATCAGTTCTCTAATAGACATATTTGTTAAAGAGTTATTATTTTCACTAGTAATTGTGCCAATGGATGGTAATGGAATGTTATAATCTTTAGTTAGGGCAGCATGTGTATATTTGTCATAACCTTTACTATTATATTTTGGGGAGCTATTTGATTTAATATAAACTGTTTTTTTATATGAAGTGGAATTTTCATTATTACTATTGCCTTTAGTTGAATTAAAAGTTTGTCTTAAAGGAGATGAAGGTGCTGCAACAGATGTCAAAACTTCAGAGTAAGATCTAGTAACAGGAGGGTGCAACTTAAATGCTTCCGCATAGGAAATGCAATTATTAGCCATCGACTCTTTGATAGCTTTTTGTCGACTATATTCAGGGCATTTTCTGTTGGTAGCAAAGTGGGATCCAGTACATATAAAGCATACAGCATCATCTTCATCAAAATCACAGCTGTCTCCTGAGTGGTTATTACCACATTTGAAACAGCGTGGAGTTGACCTGCATTGTGATTTTATGTGACCATAACGGCAGCAGTTGAAACACTGTACTGTTGGGAAAATGTATAGATCCACTGGAAGGGAATTATAACACAAATATATTCTTTTGGGTAACACCTGGCCATCAAATGTGACTACCACGGTCTCAACAGGAATATAGGTAATTTTATCATCTTTAAAACTTTTTCTATTTATGCGTCTTACTTTTAAAATTTTTCCACATCCAAAAGGTACAGACAAGTTATCTAATATGTCTTCTTCGGACCAATCAGTCGGTACTCCTCTAACAACACCCATTCGAGTAACTGATGAGGTTGGAATGAAAGCTTTGTAGTTAAATTTTTTTAATGTTTCATTTTCTAAGAAAGAATTAGCATCTGTGTAGTTATTGAATGATATTACCACTCTATTTCTTCCAATTTTTTTGAGACTGCCATTAACTATGTTCTTTATAGAATTCTTTTTCAAAAAATGCCCAAATGAAATGGGGTGTATAGATATGTTATCATTCGGACTTGTCTGGATCTTTTGGATGTGGATATTATAGGGTGCAGAGTCATTAGTTTCATACAGCTTTCTACCTACATATGTGCCTGGGTCAGCCTGTTTGGCTTCATCATTGTTTGGTTGGGAGGGTTGAGATTGTGATACTGAGATAGGAGTTACTTCCGGAGACTTAAAAACTTTAGGTGGCTGGATTTTTGAATTCGATTCGCATTGGCAGTCACTCTCACAAAGAACGACAGAAGACGACTTATGACGCCTCCGTTTTTTATTACAGTGTCTACATATTTTTCGAGATATTGTACGTTTTCTTTTAGAATTACTACAATTATTGATTTTACTCTCGGAAGCATCCGTATCCAAGAGAGAGCCCTCCGTATCCATCTCCAAACAATCATGAGGTACCGTCACAACCAGAGCTACCTGAGAAGGTGTCCCTCCACCAGGGTCATCTGGTTCGTCGTCCATTAGAAAAGACAAAAAACTTACCTACAGACTGCAAATATATACAATAATAACAATAAATAAACTAAATTTTAAACACAATGATCCTATTTACACTTAAAATCAAATTAAAATTAGAGAGGCTAAAATATTCGACCGCCAATTTTAAGGTTTCCCGCGCTTCGACAAGAGTAGAGTTATTGCTAACGTGTGTTGTCTACGTTTGAGTGATGTGTTGAATGATTTTTTTTTTTTTTTTGAGAGAGACTGCTGGTTGCCAAGGGGCATTTCCAGCTTCACCGGGCTTGTTTTAGGGGCGGCGAGGTACGTAAAGGGTACCTCAAGCCGTGTTGAAACGAAACACCTTCAGAGGATTTCTAGAGGGGTACGGCATCGCACACTTAAAAGTGCGCGTCCCCGTGCCCTTCCAGAGTCTCCGAAGGGTTCGGATCGGATCGGGTGTTGAATGAAGTTAACTCCGGAAAGACTTCTTGGGGCTGGACTTTTCGAGGTTGAGTGCGTGATACAAGTTTTCATTCTTTAGGCCTTGTTGAAGTTCTATCGATTGATTTTGTGTGTGTTTTTGTCTACTAATTGTTTGTGGTGTCTGTAGTGTGTAAATAGTAAGTATTTAGTGCTGATTTAGGTACAAATATGGATACCGACCCTCCGGATCCCGGAGGCGGTAGGATGTCATCCCCGGACGTATTTGATTCCCAACAAAATTCTACTGGCAACAGAAAACGTGCTCAAGACAACTCCGTTGTTTCAGTCCCGGCCAAAAAAACAAATATTGCCCAAGTTGTTGGGTCAGCCCAAACAACTTATACGATACCGGAATATATGAACAACAAAATCAGTTATTCTGATGATGATGTCGCTCCTTTTGTTGTCCATGTAGCCAAAAAAGAAGAAATCGCGCAGGGAACTGTGTTTCGTGCTATACAGATAGGCAAATTCTTGCATACTAATAAAATTAAGAATATAATTACAGATGGAGTTAAGAAGGTAGGACGAAATCGCATCTCGGTAGAATTTAAGTCTGCTGCGGATGCTAACTCTTTTCTATGCCACCCGGCTTTAAATGACTGCAACTTTATTGTCAACATTCCCTCGTTTAATGTGTCCCGCATGGGCATTATTAGAGAAGTTCCTGTTGATTGGTCCATGGAGGAATTGATCCAAAATATACAATTACCCCCAGGTTATGGAAAAGTATTTCGCGCCAGACGATTACATCGTAAATCTACCACAGCTGGTTCTGCCCCTACATGGATACCTACCCAAACAGTAGTGCTAACAGTTACGGGTAAAAAGTTGCCACAACATGTATACTGCTACTTTACTTCACTACCTGTAGAAATTTATCGTTTACCAGTCATTCAGTGTAACAACTGCTGCAGATTTGGTCATGTCAAGTCTCAGTGCCGATCTAAACCTCGCTGTTTTAAATGTGGAGACTTGCATGATGGCGAATCATGCCTAAGGCAAGCTCCTCCTAAGTGTGTCCTATGCTCTGGCAATCATTTAGCAACTTACTTTTCATGCCCAGAGCATGAAAGACAAAAATCTATCAAGCTGATAATGTCACAAGAAAGTGTCTCATACATGGAAGCTTCGGCTAGGTTCTCTCCGATAAAAAAATCTTTCGCCGATACTACACGTGGCTCGCCCCCACCATCAACTCAGACTCAGCCAAACACCTTTTCTAGAACCTCAACTACATCATACCATAAATCCATAGAAATTCCACACCGCCCCAGACTCCCTGCATCAAGCCACGGTTATGATAGGAACTCCCACTTTGAAATTATCCGTTCCCCAAGTTCCTCTCTTCCAAATGGCAGTGCCTATATAAACAATCCTTCGGCTCCACCGGAGCCTAACGATAATTTGCTGGAAATGCTATTTTTACAATTATCTACTTTAATTAATTTTATTCAACGTTTTAATGATATAGAGTTACCGTACAATATTAAACAAAAACTTACTGAGCTGTCTTCCTTTCACAATAAAATTCACTCCAATACTTCAGTGGAACTGTAGGAGTATTGAACATAAAAAAGCTGAATTAATTTATCTCATTAATACTCATAAGCCTGTCGTTCTTGCCATCCAGGAGATGTGGCTTAGACCTGAGTCCATTTTTAGGATACCAGGATATGCTTGTCTCCGGGATGACAGGAGTGATGGTAAAGCCGGTACTGCAATTTTCATCTCTAGATGTTATAGTTTTTCACAGTTTACCTTCCCATCCAATGATCTTTTTAACTTGGTAGCTGTCCGTGTTATGGATATAACGTTCATATCATTGTATATCCCAAAACCCAGCTTATCTATTTTAACAAATTTATCTAATATTATTTCATCCCTACCCCAGCCACTTATTATTCTAGGTGATTTTAACCTACATAATGAAATTTGGGGTTCCCATTACTCTGAATCCCTTTCGTTTAATCTTTTAGACCTGTTAGACGATTTTAATCTGTGCATACTGAATGATGGCTCCCCAACACGTCGGGTAGCTCCTTCCCAGAATTTAAAGAGTGCAGTGGACTTAACACTTAGCTCTGCTAACTTAACTTCTAGTCTCACTTGGCAAATTCTGCCTAATAGTCATGGAAGTGATCATTACCCTATTCTTACCTTTTTACCTTCTCCTAGAAGAGAACCATCTCGAAATAAATCCCGACTCTCTTACCTAGTTTCACATGCGGATTGGGACAAATTTAAGACTAATACAGATGACAAAATTCAAAACCTTCCCACATTAACCTCTGATAATGTACATGCACAATATAATTTCTTCAAAAACGCGATCCTGGCATCTGCTGATGAATCTATACCTAAAAAAAAGCAACCTCCTAAAAATATCTCTTCCCCACCCTGGTGGGATAAAGAGTGCACTGCGGCATGTAAAAAGCGTAAGGAAGCAGAGCGAACATATACTTTTTCGATGAATACCCAAAATTACCTAAACTATCAGAGGATCGCAGCCGAAACAGTATTACTTTTAAGAAGTAAAAAGAAAGCAGGATGGGGCACGTTTTGTATGTCATTATCACCAAAATCTTCTCCATCTCATATATGGAAAAACAATAAAAGATTTCGTGGGTCACTTGTAAACAATAATAACAGCTCTCTAGACGCATCATCATGGATTGAATCTTTTAGTCAAAAAATAGCCCCGCCATCCGCTCCCTCGTTGGAAGAGATTTCAGTATTTCCGTCTGTCCAAACAGCATTCCATGACAAATTGGTATCCCCTTTTTCCCTTGAAGAATTATCGTCAGCTCTATCAGGTCTTAAAGACTCCGCTCCGGGAGTTGATGGAATACCTTATTCCTTCATTGTTAAAAGTGGAGACGAAACTAAAATATACTTCCTAAATATGATTAATTTGATCTTTGAGTCTGGATGTCCTCCTAATGAATGGAAGACCCAAATCATTATCCCTATTTTAAAAACAGGCAAACCCAGTGACGATCCTTCAAGTTACCGACCTATCGCTTTATCAAATACTATGGCAAAAATTTTAGAACATCTTATCAAGAACCGTTTGGAGTGGTTTTTAGGGAACAATAATAGACTATCAAAATCTCAATTTGGTTTTCGTAAGGGATTGAGCACCGTAGACAGTCTCGGTACATTTATGACTGATGTCCGTATTGCTTTCTCAAAACGAAAATCGGTAGTTGGCGTATTTCTGGACGTGGCGTCCGCATACGACAATGTTCTTCTCCCGATGCTCAGGCAGAAAATGCTACAGCTGAACATTCCTGAGAAGATTGTTAACTTTATTTTCAACTCTCTATCAGACAGGTCGGTTCTTGTTTGTTCTCAAAATTCTACGCTCCCACCGAGAAGAGTCTGGAAGGGCCTACCCCAGGGATCAGTCCTTAGCCCTTTACTATTCAATGTTTATACCTATGACCTAGATCAAACAGTCAATTGTTTTTGTGATGTTCTGCAGTACGCTGACGATCTCGCTCTGTATGTGGCTGCAGATAATATTTCTGTTGCTGTGAATAGACTTAACTCGGCTATTTACTATCTTAATAATTGGTTATTGGATCATGGTTTATCCCTCTCAATCTCAAAAAGTAGTGTGGTAGTTTTTTCAAGAGCTAGGTCTATTCCTGACATCGAAATAACCAGTAATGGTTAAGTTTTTCCAGTCCATGATAGAGTCAAATTCCTAGGAATGATTATTGACTCAAGATTGTCTGGAGCACATCACTTGAATTATATTGTTAAAAAATGCGAAAAAAATATTAACGTACTGAGAGCTCTCTCTGGGGTTTGGTGGGGAGCTCATCCATCTACCCAAAAATTACTCTATAATGCGCTCATACGTAGTCTACTGGACTATGGGTCTTTTCTGTTAGAGCCCTGTAATAGAACGTCGTTGGTCTATTTGGATAGAATCCAATCAAAATGTCTACGGATTATTCTTGGTGCTATGAAGTCTACCCCTATAAACGCAATGCAGGTTGAGTGTGTCGAATCCCCTCTCGAATTTCGTAGGCAATATTTGTCAGATAGATTTACATCTAAAAGTTACCAAATGTCATCAAACCCACTAATTACTAAGCTAGATATTTTAAATAAATTAATTCCTCACAATGACTATTGGTCCCACAAAAAATTACCCTGCCCTATAGTAAGTTATAGAAAACTCATCAATGCCGTCTCCTATTTATCAGTTTAAGCTTAACCCCCTTTTTGAAACTTCATATGAAGCCATAATATTTCAACCGGAAGTAATTCTTGATATAGGCGTAGACAAATGTTCCATAAACGCACATAATCAACTCAATGTCATAGTATCAACCAAATGGCCTGAGTGGCTGACCATTTACACCGATGCATCCAAATTGTCTGAAGATGCTTTTGTCGGATCGGCGGTCTGGATCCCTAAATATAAAATAATACTCAATTTTAAATGCTCTCCTTTCGCTTCAGTTTTTACGGGTGAAGCCATTGCCATTTTGGAAGCTCTTAAGTTTGTCCTGTCTCATAGTATTAGTAACGTTATTATTTTCTCAGACTCTAAAAGCTGCCTCCAAGCAATCATTGCTAATCAATTCCGGTGCAAAATTCAATTCCAGTTTATTTTAAAAATTAAGAATATCCTTTTTGAATGTCATCGTCTGGGTTTACGTATAGCCCTTGTATGGATTCCAGGCCATGCAGGCATCAAAGGCAACGAAACTGCTGACAACTGTGCTAAGCAAACCACTATTAACGGATCTGCTACCCATTCTGGCGTATACGCAAGCGATATCTCGTTGTTGGCCAGGAAAGACCTCTTCTCGAACTGGACTGACTATTGGGAAAAAAGTTGCATTGTTAAGGGTTTACATTATGCCGCCATCCAACCGGACATCCCCCATATACCATGGTTTTATAAATTCGACGGTGCCGATAAGAGAGTTACCTCTGTTGTATGCAGACTTAGATTGGGACATGTGTGCACTCCTGTATTTCTAGCAAAGATTAGGGTGAAGGACAGTTCCCTGTGCGAATGTGGACTCGACGAGGGTTCGACAGAACATATATTCTTTAATTGCCCCAAAAATAACCCCTCCTTATACTCCCTCCTTCCTCCGTCCATACCGCGGCCTACTAATTTTAAATCCATATTATCGTATATAAATTCTGATTTTGTGAATGTCTTGTGTTCGTACATTATGTCTAATAATATTAAATTATAAACCTTATTTGCTTTACTAACACGTTTAGTTAGTTGGTTGTTTGTCATTGTTTCAGGTACCTCAACAGAATCAATCAGTAGCCACCTGTATCTTCAAAATTGGGTCTCAGTGTTAGAAATTTTGTCTCTTGTACAAGCACAACGCCTATTAAAGTCTTAAGCAGAGTTACGGACAATGTCAAAACACTAATAACCTGCCCTAAAACTAGACACTGGCTAAATCATAGCGAAAGCTATTTTTCAAGAAATTGAATTGAAAGTTAACTCCGCAAAAACTCTATGAAAAGAAGTGATAGTTCAAATCTATCCACAATAAAAAACTAAATTTCTTGTGAATTACGTATATTTTTACAGAAATCAGGGTGTTATATTGCTGTATATCCAATCCTTGTATTCATATACTTTCGTATAAATCGCTGGAACATTTTCCTTGCCGCACATCTTTATCCCGAAGCTCACCAATCCGATCACGTCGAAGGTGTTCTCTCTCTCGTACATCAGAGGCCCACCAGAATCGCCTCGGCAGGAGTCTTTGTCTTTCTCTCCTCCAGCGCAGAGTTGACCACTCCCTAGTGCTACGTTCCGCGTAGGTTCGCTGTAGACTTCTTGGCATATCTAGTAACAGCAAATAACCTTTGTTTAATTTCCTTATCTACTCAATTGTTCTTAAACCAGACACAATAGAAATTCAATTGTTCTATGGCACTGTGGTTACGTTGGGCGTCCAAGTATTTACGATATTTCTGGTTTCTTCCTTCCTTCGGGTATCGGACCGAGTGGCAAAGCACTCGGCCCGATACCAGAAGGTCTTGGGTTCAATTCTCAGGTCGGGCAAAGTGTATTTCAGATTGTTCGATGCATAGCCCGGGTTTGTGATCACCAAACCACATTTGGCAAGCGTGGTGATTAAGCCAAAGCCATGACCCATCAAATGTAGTGATGACTTGTTTCAATGAGGGAGGCCTTTGCCCAGCAGTGGGACAGTTACAGGCTATTTACTAACCCATCCGGAAATATAATACGCTTGTGTAAAGCTAAGTTCGCGTAAGTAGTCTAAAGAAGCTAAGACGACTGACGACTTGACGACCTCCTTGGTCTAGTGGTTTGTACACCGGTTTTCATGGTGTCGCCATATCTGAGGTCCCGGGTTCGATCCCCGGTCGGATCAATTTAGAAATTATTGTTTTTCTAATTTGTCTCGGGTCTGGGTGTTTTCTTTGTTTATTAATTTATTTAAGTATTTTAAGTATGTTTATCCGTTGTCTAGTAACCATTTAACGAGTTTCATAACGAAGCTCTTGGGCTAGCTAGATAATTGGTGTGAGTGTAGGAAAGTTTATTAAATTGTTTATTAAAGTGTTTATTAAGTTTATTATTAAATAGCTTCTTTAGACTACTTACGAACGGTTCCACATGGATTGATCCACGATTTTTCTCATCCAACCCGAGCATAATGTCCGCTCGGCTTCCGAACAACACGGCGCGGCGGCGCTTCAATTATGTTACAATACTGTTAGCATACTTTACCTTCTTGTTGACAAACGGTACATCAACGTGAACTTTAATATTGCTGTGTAGATGTGTGGAGTTTATTTGGCCCCAACCGGCAACATACAATCGGAAGTTTGGCGGTGGTGCCAATGTATCGTCGACGGTAGGAAGACAAATCGGTCGGATAAAGTCTGAAAGAAAATGAATGCGAATCAGATCTTTTTTAAGTTCAAAATTTATTGTTGAAATTTGACAGTTTTGGGTGGGTTGATCAGCCGCCGTGTGTACAGAGCTCAGAATAATAACTAAATCTATAGAAACCGGACTAAAATAGCAAAGGTGTCACCAGATTTGTGACGTCATATTTGAGGTAATGTAGTGAGTGATAAAGGACTCAAGATTTTTTTGATCACCGATTATCTGATGACCGTTTGACATAACAATACAAAAACAAAAACTAAGTGTCAACCATTTGTTGCACTCCAACCTCCTTTTCTAGCCATAAGATAGAACGGAACTAAACATAGTTGCACGATTTTTATTTTAGCCATCCTTCTATAGCTTTAGTTATTGTTCTGAGGTGCAGAGCCACGCCACGACCACAATTTTACAGAGAACAGAACAGTTATTTATTAAGTACCTATTCCGTGACCACAATATAGCATAGTTCGTAGTGTACCTGACCATGGCATGTCATGGGGTGCGGGTTCGAATAACGTTGGTGGATTTTTTTTCAACACTTGTTTTTCAAAAGATACCAATACTTTTTAATTACCCGTCCAAGGCGCCAATTGTTTCATCCTAATGAGACCGATGTCGTTTTTCCTGACGTTCCCGTCGTACCCTGGGTGAGTGACGGTTCTCTCGATGCGTAACGACACAGGCGCATCGTTGCAGTCCAGACCACCACCGGCGGCCTCTCTGCAGTCCTGCTCAGTAGATGTGTCGTACTCTCCAAGGCGTACGCTTACCCTAGTAGGAAGGGAAAATTTATGTTTAGTCAGCCGCCCGCTTTGCGGAAGACCTGTGGCGGTAGCCAAAGTAACATTAAGAAAACGATAGCGAAGTTCGAAAAGAATAAAATGTATGGGATTGACATAAGCCGCGCTAAATCACATGGTCGATATTATGTCAATCCCATAATTACATTTTATTCTTTTCGAACTTCGCTATCGTTTTCTTAATGTTACTTTGGCTACCGCCTGGGTCTTCGATTCCTGGCTGGTTCGGGTAGGCATTAAATTTTTTTACTACATTTTATATAAGTAATTCAGCTTAAGTGCAGCAAATTAGCACTTAAAAATAAAAATAAAATTTACTTATAAGCTTTGTGTTATCAAAAGTGGTAAGTATTTCATTTGTAAAGATGAATCTGCATAGACAACCGGTTGCAATAACCGTTAGATAGATATCACTACTGCCGCTAAAAAGCAATCTAAATAAAAACAGTGAAAAATTCAGTGCTTACGTCCTTCCCGGTAGCGTAATGGTCAGTGCAGCTGCCTGGATTGCGGAAGACCCAGGTTCGATTCCTGGCTGGGTCGGGTAGGCATTTAATTTTTTCACTATACTTTATAAATATTTAGTTCAGCTATGTCATTTTCAGTTGTCACTTTGACTTTTTCAAAAGAGTAGTCATCATAGTAGTCATGTAATCAAGATGCAAAGTGGAACTGACCACCAATTTTACTATTAACGCGTTGGTTTTGGAATTATCACTTAAAAATAAAAAATAAAATGTATGTTTATTAATGTTAACATTAACTACAAAGTAAACATGCACATCAGACTCCTACACATTGTCAAATTGCCCCAATAGACTTCGAACTTACTAGCGGCCGCTCGCGGTTTCACCCGCGTGGTTCCCGTTACCGTGAGAATATCGGGATAAAAAGTATCCTATGTGTTAATCCAGCTTATAAACTATCTGTATGCCGAATTTCATCCAAATCCATCCATCCGTTGCAGCGTGAAGAAGCAACAAATATACACACATACATACACACAAACTTTCGCATTTATAATATTAGTGTGATTAGCGTTGGACATTTATTAAAGAAATTTGACAGATTTGGATAGGTATGATGTGCAGGTTTTTTAATTTTTTTTTATACCTAGCTCAGCAAATGACTCTACTCCACCTGATGTTAAGTGGTGTACAATGTGGGACTTAAAGGTAAAGTCCGCTCAGCATGAATTGTCAATTAGTGTAGGTAATTGTAATAGTGCAAGTTTCATTCGCCATTCGATCACGTTAACGAAAACCGCCTCTGTGGTCTAACTCTTTACAGGTAGTGGTTAAGACCATCATGGCGATATACTTTGATTCTAGCGTCAATATCTACTAGTGCCTGTGCAGAGATGCATTTGGAGTAAAGGTTGAACAAGAGAGGGAAGAGAATACAGCCCTGACGTACACCTCTTCGGACCTCCTCACCACCAGTCAGTCATTCATTAATCTCAGACAAGACGTCCGCTGCTGGACGTCTGCCTGCCCCAAGGGGAGACCCTTGGGGGAGGCAGACGACAACGACGACGACAACGACCGGTTTTGTGCTAATCGCATCCAGCGGCTTCCCGCGAACTTTATCAGATCGTCGTCGGTCCACCTTGTTGGAGGCCTGCCCACACTGCGCTTTCTGGTACGCGGTTGCCACTTGAGGACTGTTCCGCCCCAGCGGCCATCAGTTCTGCGAGCGATGCGCCCTACCCACTGCCACTTGAGCATAGCAGCTCTTCAGGCTATATCGGTAACCTTTATTCTTTTGCGGATCTCCTCATTTCTGATTCGATCACGCAAAGAAACCCCTAGTTAAGCCCTCTCTATTGCTCTTTGTGTGACCTTGAGCCTTTAGGCCCATAGTGAGCGACCACGTCTCAGTCCCGTATGGCAACACACACTGGTCAACGACTTTCTGAGATGAGGTTAGTAGGTTTAAAAAACTTTTAAAATGTAACATCTTACGGGGTCCCACGTTCAAGGATGGGTCCAGTGAGGCAGTGGGCAGCGGTCAGCACATACTTCCCGCTGATGAGCACGCCGCCGCACAACGTCTTGATACGCGTATCCTGTTTATACTCAATCAGTGCTATCCACGGATACTGGTCCAGCTCCGTATATGTGCCACCCACTGGAATTTATAAAGTTGTTATTTTCTTTTATTTATTTATTTATTTATAGCTTATGTACTCACAAACAAACAAGGGAGAACATAGTAAGAATAGTTAAGTACAAGGGCGCTGCTTATTTCACATTGAAATTTCGTCTGGCAGGTCCTTAGAAGCAGAAGACACAAAGAAAAGTTGAAAAAGTGAACACTTCACAAAACAAAAACAAAAAGAGTATTATAGCCTTAACATACAGTTAAATAGTTACGACACAAATTAAACATACATACAATAACGATAACACACTCAAGTGGAAAGATAGTACTCCTTTACGCGCTTCTTAAACGAGTAAATCGACGTGGACTCCCGAATACTGGGTGTCAGGCCATTCCACAGACTGACTGCATGAACTATTCTAAATCGATGGCATGAACGGAAAAGGAATAGGAAAAAGTCGGTTTTATTTAAAGGCATATTGAGATTGAGGAGGAGGTGTGAGCGACAAGGAAACAGAAGTATGGGAAAAGGTGTTAAAGGAAAAGTATTAGTTAGTAAATTTTATAATTATACTTTATTAACTGACCACAATTCCTCGACCCATCGCGTCACATCGCGTCGCCGTTAATAAAGTCATAATAGGATGTTGGTAGCCTGATTTTGACTTTATAACTATGGGACATTTTGTCAGAGTCTTTTATTTATTTATTTTTATAGTGATATGGGCTTGCTCTTGGCCTCATTCTAATCCCTAGGGCTAAGAAGAGGCCGACGATGGAACCAGCTTGCCCAGAAATAGCCTATTCCAGGGACGGCGAACCTTTACGTATCAACGTGTCATTTTTTCTAAAGATATGTTTATTGAGGTCACAGACGTGCCATCAATTAGTTTTGACTTTGTGATTATTAGACTTTTTTTTCGTAATGCATAATGAATTTTGTGATCAGTGACGTGCCCAAAATATTGTGTTGCGTGCCATTAATGGCACGAGTGCCATCGGTTCGCCGTCCCTGGCCTATTCACTCGGGCTTTAAAAACTTTAGGGTTATATGCACTCGGGAAAACAGACGCCCCGATAGGGAATTCCACTCTTTGGATGTACGCATTATAAATGTAGAAGCAAAACGCTTGGTGCGCAAAAGTAGAATATTAACCAGGTAAGGGTGGTAGCCAGCCGTAGATACGTTTGGATTCTCGATGGTAAAATGGGGAAGGTGCAATAAGCTCATGCAGCTCAACAGCACACTCTCCGAAGTATAGCCTGTAAAAGATCGATAAGCAGGCAACTGTGCGGCGGTGAGCGAGAGGGTTATTCCCGTTCGTCCCACCAGGCTTTGTCCCACCAGCAGGACGAACGGGAATTCTATAAATTAATTCATTTTTATTCCCGTTCGTCCCACCATCAAGTTCAGTGGGACGAACGGGAATAGAAATTAAATATTTAATTAAATTCCCGTTCGTCCCACTCAATGAAATGGTAAACAATTTTGGGATGGTATAGCAAGAAATTACACATTAAGAAATTCTGATCCATTTTCAATTCACATTTTTTGGGTTATTCCGAATTTGCAAAGGATTAGAAATATATAGTGTAGGTAGGTACTTAGTGTAGGGTATGGGGGTTTAGTGATAACACACTTTCGTTTTAACTGCTTGTATTACTATTAAACTATTATATTACAACATTATTGATCTCTGAGCACATTGGCTCTTAGCCGGGCTGTCTAGCTTCTGACTCCTTTCTTTTTTTTAGTGTAGTTTGTTCCTTGAGGAACCGGCTAAGGTCATAGACCATGCTGCCATGTCATTAGTTTAAGTAATACATAAATAAACAAAATTTTCATATATGATGATGATGATGAATGATATTAGAATTGGGAAGTGAGAAATGATATACCCCCAAACCCCTCGAGTATCTCAGTAAAGATGTGGGGCTTTACTAAGTCCTCACGCGAGCTTCTTGAGAGAATTTGAAAAGTGACGTTGCACTGTTTTGTTTCATTTGCCAACACTTATGCACACTCACGAACACTTAACGGTTAATAATCCACCATTATTTCACATTAATATTCGACATAACACAAATTTTGGAAAATAAAGCAAAACCGCAAACATGACGCTTCACTTTCCCGCCAAGAAGTCCCTTCTGACTCCTATTGTCTGCGACTGTGTCAAACAATTGCAAACCTTTTTAATTACTTATCGATGATTCAAATAATCATCTAGACTAAAACGGTTTACATACAAATAAATTAAACTTACTTTTGCTATGAGCTGCATATAAACTCCTTACAGTAGGCATGTACTACCACAAATAAGTTTTAAATAGACTGAAGCTTAGTTTTAACAAGCTTATCGTCACCTATAATTTTTCTGGCTCTGCATTCCACCGAATCAAGCGCAGCGACCTGGTATTTTGCTGAACCGTCCCAAAGATGGTAGCAATACTCCATGCACGATCGGACTTGCGCTTTATATAAAGTTAGAAGCTGTCCCGGCGTGAAATATCGCTTAACCTTACTTAGGACACCTAGTTTTTTTTTGTCGCTGTTAGAGCCCTAATTTCTATGGTGTCGCCGAAGTTCAGACTAGAAGTCAACTTCATGCCTAGGAGATTAAGGTTGTCGGTAATCGGTACAGTCATACCTCGGAAAGTAGGAGTCAGGTTAAAAGGACTTCTTTTGGCCTGCGTTTTGGTGGCGTTACAACTGACTAAATTGCTGTCACCCCATTGGGAGACAAGACTTAGAGTCAAGTTTGTCCGCTCTACCATGGCCTCTCTCAAGGAACACAGTTCTTTCATGCTGACTTTACCGCTGGACAAATATCTTTCTGTGACCGTGCTGTCATTTGCATACCCAATAATTCCGGACATGATACAAGATTGTGAGGAATAGAACACCCCAAGATACTTGCCGGTGATCTTGTCTCCTTGCCTGCTGTCTCTGCCGCAGCATCCGCTTGTTTGGTGTGGTGGGTAGGCAGAAATAATGGATTTGCAGCTACCCACTTCGGTCGCCTTTGCCGTTTGCGGGCAGCATACCTGGAATAGTTAACATCATTAATTAGCCACAGTCTGACTTCATCCACATGACGTACCCATCCATGTATTGACAACACTATAACCTTAACGCATTAACTACACCCAATTTTTTCGTTATTTTCTTTTGCTTCCTCCATTTATATTTTAAAATCTGTGATTATTGAATGTGCGACAATATCTACAATTCAAATTCAAATTCAAATTCTTTTATTGCTCTATGTTGTGTATATTGGTCTTAAAATATTAATTAGATTCTACTAGGGTAAAGTAACAAAGAGCACGCACTACCAAAGAGTACCGCATGATCGCAGTATTAATTGAATAAAGTTAGCAACTACTTGCCTGTGACATAACGTGTGCATGGAGTCAATAGTATTTATTAATCCCATGAATGTTTGTTTGCCAATACGTTAAATCGAATTGCGTATAGTAATAGGAATACGTAATGTTTGGCACGCGTACTCTTTGGTGGCTCTAACCTACTGCTAATTCACACTACTAAACGGCTCCAATGATTTTCATGAAATTTAGTATGCAGGGGTTTCGGGGGCGATAAATCAATCTAGCTAGGTTTTATTTTTAGAAAATTACCAAAAAAAATACCGAGCAAAGCTTGGTCATCCAGGTGCTATTAATTAACGAGTGCTTCCCTTCTTGTACTTATTTGAAGTCACCAGTATTTATAACTTTGACACTGATAATGTTCAAACTTTTTCGATCACCGCATTGCGAGTGTGAGACTCAGAGGACCTCGGCACACCGGCCAATCGTCCTATTGGATAAGCTTTTCGAACGCGTGCTGGCTCGCTGAATCAACGACCATCTTGGTTCGGTAGGCCCGGACTTGGCTTCATGCCAGTACGGGTTCAGAGAGGGTCGTTCCACGCTCAGAACAATAACTAAAGCTATAGAAGGATGGCTAAAATAAAAATCATGCAACTATGTTTAGTTCCGTTCTATCTTATGGCTAGAAAGGAGGTTGGAGTGCGACAAATGGTTGACACTTAGTTTTTATTTTTTGTATTGTTATGTCAAACGGTCATCAGATAATAGGTGATCAAAAAAAATCTTTGAGTCCTTTATAAAGTCACTCACTACATTACCTCAAATATGACGTCACAAATCTGGTGACACCTTCGAAATAACGAAAGAAAAGGGACAATCGATCTCTTTCCAATACATCACTTAGGTTCATTAGTTAAAATAGTACGAACTGATGAATGAGTGTTGCTATTTTAGTCCGGTTTCTATAGCTTTAGTTATTATTCTGAGGTTCCACGATTGACGCCATCTTGGACGTCAAAGCGCACTCGCAAGAGGCCGTTGCGCAAGGTGAAGTCGTGCTGGCGGTATCACTCGATATCGCCAACGCCTTTAATAGCCTGCCGTTCGAGTGCATAGGGGAGGCGCTCTGCTACCACGGGGTGCCCCACTACGTAATGCGTATCCTCCACAACTACCTAAGGCGGCGAACGGTCTCTGAGGGCGTATAGTACAATCACAGAAGAGATAATAGTACTTCATACAGTTAAGATGTAACAAGAACCGCCTCTGTGGAGCAGTCCTAGACCCGTTTGATTCGGGCTTGTTTGTTCGCCTGGCTAGCTACCACCAGTGTCCGGCAGCTAGAGATAAGATAGCCAGGGCCTCAGTTTTGAAGTTTCCGGATGAAGTGCGCTTCCACCATTGGTCGTATCAGCACTTAACATCAGGTGAGATTAAGGCCAAATGCTTACTCGAAAAATAAAAATAAAAAGAGATTACCTTTGGCATGTCACCGTCAAAGCCACATTTTGAATTGCGCAACAGATACAAGTCTTCCGCGGTCCTCGTCGGGGCTCGTATCAGGTTGAATAGTGATTGACATTTGTGTATCACCACACAGTCGCCGGTACCACCACTGGGAGTTGTACATGAATCTGAGGATTCGTCAAAGAAGGTTTTAAATGTTGATATGAGTACAGTGTTATTCTGTGTTGTTCTTCAAATGTTTTTTAAAGGTTTAATTTGTGACTGAAATTGTCGTTCAAGAAAAAAAAAAGAATTCTTTCTTTTTTTTTTACTTACATTGAACGACGTCGTACGACGAACGTCAAAGACCAATTTTTTAAAGATTTTTAATATGACAATTAGTTAGAATCCCATTACGAACACATGCAACTTTTCAAAATTTATTCATCATCATCATCATCAGCTCATTTTTTAGGTCCTCACTGCTGGGGCACGAGCTTTTCCCATGGATGGATAGGGAGAACGGGCCATAAACCACCACGCGGACCCCAGTGCGGATTGGTGGATGCTAACGACTGCTAATGCAGCCGGGACCAACGGCTTTACGTGCCTTCCGAAGCACGGAGGAGCTCGAAATGCTAAATGTTTGGTCACCCATCCGATGACCGGCCTTTGCGAAAGTTACATTACATATACATTGTGTATTTTATCTTCTAAATTGGTGTTGTCTATTTTCTGGTAAACAAAGAGGAAACAAAATAATTTGCAAAAGTTAACAAAATATAGTAAGCAGAATTGTGCACATTAGTGTCAACAAAAAATGAAGAAAAGATTGTTATTCAGGCGCTATATTTATTTTACATATTTATCTTACGGGTAAGCACAGTGCTTTTAGCTCACCTGATGTTAAGTGATGATAAGGCCAAATGGTGGAAGCGGACTTCACCCGGGATCCTCATCTATTAAGAGGAAATACTAAGGTCGACTGATTTGAAAATTATGTATGAAAAGTAGACAAAATCAACGTTTCGTAGTCCCCTGATTCCTCCTCCAAAACTAGACCGATTTAATTACTTTTTTCATTAAAAATTTAAGAAAGGCTTTGCCTGTGTCCCCATGTTTTCCTTTTTTTCATAAATTAATTATTAAAAAGATATGAACCTTTAAAAACCTTAAAAATTGGCCAGATTTTGCGCTGTTTTTTCGAAATTTTACGAAATTATAGGTATAAAAAAAAGGTAAACACAGGGGACACAGCCAAAAAATGAAAAAAATTATAAGTAAATCGGTCCAGTTTTGGAGGAGGAATCAGGGGACTACGAAACGTTGATTTTGTCTACTTTTCATACATATTTTTCAATTCAGTCGATCTTAGTATTTCCTCTTAATGCTTATTGATGATAGCTCTATTAACCCATCTGGTAATATATAACACTGTTAGGAACGAGTTAACGTAAGTACCTAGTCTAAAGGAGCTGTGGAGATTGAACCATGTTTTCTCGCATTCATACGAGCATCTTACTGACTAACTATATAAAAAAAAAAATAGCGCTGAAAATGGCCAATGTCACAAATACGCAAACCTGCCCCCCGACCGCCTAACCGATCGCTTTGACTACGCGTATAGTTTATGACGTCATCTTGCCACCTCGCACCGCCTATAAAAGCAATATCAAAAGCTAAAGGCTATAGCTTTCGATATTGCTTTCATAGGCGGCACGAAACGACAAGTTGACGTCATAAACCACACACGAAGTCAAAGCGATCGCCTAACCGAGGTCGGGCCCCTGGTCGAAATTATATATATTTGTTTCGTAAGTGGTGGAGACAATGGCTCCATGTGGCCGGAGGTAAGGCAGCTTGTTAAAGAGTATTGAGGCCTCCGATGACAAGAAGGCTGGCAGCTACCTCAGCCAGCGTATTAGCTTGGCAATCCAGAGATGTTGCCAGCATTCTTGGGACCTCCCATGAGTCCACAGTTGGTGGACATCTTTTATTTATAGGTATACCATTTTTATTTTGTTATTTATTTTCTTTGTTTTATTTTAAGTGAAGTTATATTTCTTTTTGTTGTGTATATTAATTAATATTAAGTCTAAATCAAACTACAATAATAAACTGAGAGATTAATTATAGGATCAATCGATAGATAAATATAAAAGCTTGGCACTGACTGTCTGTTACAAAAGCTGGATATACTTAATAACACTTTATCTAACTGGTCGTCGTTAATTTTTGTATAATCAACATTTACGTATACGTACGTCACCAACAGAAGAAGCGTTTGTTAGATTCTTTAGTTGCGTTGAAAAGTACATAATAGGTACTAATTGTTTCTTTTTTATTTATTAGCACAGTTTGTCGGAAGTGTTCTCGCAAAAATTCACAAATAGGAATAATAGCTTACTTAAATCAACGCATTAATATAAATATATAATATTCAAAGAATTTGAAAAAGTAGGTAGGTATATCTTGGTAAAGCCGTAAAGCCCCATCCAATTCTTTCCCTATAATGGAACGCGAAAATAAGTTTTTTTTATAAAGTTATACAAACTAGTTAAGTAGTAGTAAGTAGTAGTTATTTATTTGTTTCGTTTGCGGTGGAGACATTGGGTCCTTGGGGGCCGGAGGCCAAGCAGCTTGTTAAAGAGTTGAGTGCTCGCCTTATAGAAGCCTCCGGTGACAAGAATGCTGGCAGCTGCCTCTGCCAACGTATTAGCTTGGCAATCCAAAGATGTAATGTTGCCACCATTCTTGAAACCGTTCCCATGAACCCACAACTGGAGGACATTTTTTATCCGATCCGATCCGAACCCTTCGGAGACTCTGGGAGGGCACGGGGACGCGCACTTTTAAGTGTGCGATGCCGTACCCCTCTAGAAATCCTCCGAAGTTTCGTTTCAACACGGCTTGAGGTACCCTTTACGTACCTCGCCGCCTCTAAAACAAGCCCGGTGAAGCTGAAACTGCCCCTCGGCAATCAGCAGTCTCTCTCCAAAAAAAAAAAAATATTTTTTATTTACTTATAGGTTTTATTTTGTCTTTAGTTATCTTAATTTTGTTTTTATTTATTTTTTTATTAATGTAGTTAGTTATGTTATGTTTCATTACCATTAACTAGCTAAGTATTATTCTGAGAAACAAATAAACGCCCTACAGTTACCTTTCACTACAATTCATTTCTTTTATTTACATTGACACTAACCTCACTAATCAATCATACCACAACAATCATACTTCATACCACTGAGGTATTATCACCACGGTCACCCCTACCTTTGGAATAGTAAGCGTAAGAAGGGATGACAAATTGTTAGGTTCAGCGCTTTCGTCTGTGCTTTCGTTGCTACAAAAACATTTACTCACCCACACTTAACAATCCTGATAGCAACGCGGATGTAACTAGTAACAACTTCATTGTTAATTTGCAACGAATCTTGATATAACTTTGATAACCAACCGAGTCTTCGCACTTTTTTAATTTATGTGTTTACGAACTACTACTGGTTTTAGAAGCACTACCATCGCGGTCGGGGTCGCGGAGATGTTTGTCATAATGTGGCTATGTGTATAACTCATGCATGCTGCCTCAAGTTTTCCTCAATACTGTGAGAATGTTGCTAAACAACAAACCTGTTGTATTTATAAAGTTGTTTGCTTGACAGTGTGTATCAATGTGGTCAGTTTTAGCGATGGGATTTAGATAAACTGTGTTTAACAAGCTTCAATGGTAGCTGTCATGGTAAAATTTAAAAAAATATAATTATCTAAGCTTATGTAATGTTGTCTATATTTTATGAATAGAATTAAGTTTTATATTTAAATAGGTACACAATAAAAAGAAACATAACATAACTTAACTGGAAAAAAAAACAGAAAAATAATTAGAAAATTAAAAACTAAAGACCTATAAATAAAAGATGTCCTCCAACTGTGGGCTCATGGGAACGGTCCCAAGAATGCTGGAAACATTGCCCTCATTTTATGAATTGAAATGATGCGTCAACATTGATAGGATCACAATCTAACACTAGAAACTATTGAATCTTTAAAAAAAAATAAGGAAACTTTATTGTATAAGTGGAAAATTGGGAAATAGTATCTTAAAGCCTAAATATTATATAATAATTATAATAAAACAAAAATAAATAAAAACAACCACTGCTCAATCAAATAACCCTCCCCGCGCCATTCCATGTGCAAAGGTGCCCAACACACTTGCCGCGTTTCCGCGTTGAACAGCGATAGACAACCTTTGCATCAGGAATGACTCGGAACGAGGGTCAAGACCCCTCTCTCGTAGACGGCGCCCCACTTCCTTGAAAAACAGTTTGGCCTCTGAACCCCAACAACCAGTTGTTTCTACTGCAAGGGGTACAAACAAATAGTTTGTGAGTACCGAATACTTCTCGTGCTTTCTTTGAGCTGCCACCTCAGCAGCTGCAGCCGCCATCCTCATGGTGCGACTAACGTGTGAAGCGGCAAAAGTGCTAACACATGTGACGTCCCAGAGCAGGCACTTTCCTTTTTGCCAAGGCACAAGGGTTAAGCCATCAGGCCTTTTGCCATCTGACCGACTAAGGCCTGGTGGCTCCAGCACACAAGGAATGTTTGCCGAAACTAGCGCCCTCCGGATGATGTCATTGAGGGCATGATGGCGCGGAAATCTCCCTGCACAACGGCAACAGCTCAAGGCGTGGTGACCGTTGCTCTCTACCATAGTGCCACAGATGCATATATGAGGTTCACAAACATCACAGCCTAGGCGGAGAGCCACGGCGACCCGCATAGAGTCGTCATCAAGGAGAGTTCCCAGATGTGGAGAGGGAAGCGCGTGTAGCCAAGCCCCGGACTCTGGCCTTGATACAGCAATAAGCCTTGACCTATCCACACCCACAGCCCTTTCTAACTGGCAGTCAAAAACCCGCTTCACCCCTACATCGTCCCACAAGCGCTGACGGTCTAGTTTTTCGGGCACGCTCGAACCAGGGTTGAGTGCCAACCAAGCGGCCTGTGCATCAGAAGCGAACGGTATTGTAGCCTTGCAACCATCTAAAGAAAAGAATTCAGTAACAAGGTCAACGACCCCAGCTGCTGATGCCAGGAAGGCCGGCAGACTCACGTCCCTTGCACGCCGTAAGCCCAAACCACCGTTCCGAATGGGAAGAGAAGCGAGGTCCCATTGATCAGTATTAAGGGAGACATTCAGCAGACACTCAACAGTCTCTTTCAACACTGAGTCAAAGGAATCAATGTGCGTGGGGCATAGCCAAGTCGGAACCGTGCGCAAAAAATAGTTTAACTTGGGAACTGAAAAAAAAAACCTCAACAAAATCAGTGCAACGTGTGCTGGAAGATTTTTAAGCCTTTCCTTAGCAGACATGAGAAGCTGCCTTCTTACCTCAAAGGCTTCAGGAAACGCTACCGGGAAAATGGGAGAACCCAACAGAGTCAAAGTTTAATCTGATAACTCTTTAAGACCCGGAAGTAAAAAGCAAAAAGAAGGAAAGAAAGCACGAGATTCGGCACTGCAGGGGTAGAATTCACATTTTGTCGTGTTTACCTCCAATCCCAGTTGACGAAAACGTGGAAGGAGAGTGACCAGATCATGCCGTACTTTCTCAGGCTCTCCCCCGAGGGTACCATCATCCAGGTACCATATATTCAAAGGGGATTGAAGATCCCATATTGCTTTTTGAATGGCTAGACAGAAAACTAGTGGGCCAAGCGGATCCCCTTGCTGCGCGCCAACCTGAGAAAGTACAAGGGATTCGTTATAAAAAAGATTAGAAGGAGATGAGTAAACTTGAAAAAGAAAAGGATAGAGGGAGGGCACCCTCTCCCTGACTTCATTCAACAACACATCGCGTTTGTGGCGGCTCCACCTACCGCATACGCCGCACATTAATCGACACGAAACAAACACCTTCTCAACCGTGTCAACAGATGGCGCCACAGACGCAAATCAACGACGTCGCCATACCACGACGTAAAATAGTATGGGAAGTCTGCATCGCGGTAGCGAAGTGTCACCATCTCCTTCGCTTTATATAGCACCTCCAACCTACATCCGTTGGACCTCGGTCCCCGAGTTATACCACCCAGCTCGGAGGAAGATCTTCCCTTTGGCCTTCCTCAGTGTGGCATATCTCCCTGCCATCGGCTCCCTACAGTGGTGACCCCGACGTGATCTCCCCCACTGGCTTCCTAAAGTGGTGACCCCGACGTGATACCTACCACTGGCACCCTACAGTGGTGACCCCTACGGAGCACAGAAGCACCTTCAGCATCGTCGCAACAGCGCCCATCCATCACTCCACATCCATCATCTACCTTCGCCAGCAGTCACAGCAAGCCAGCAATCGAGCCACAAGGTTCCACCGCAGCATCTTGGACGACGCTTCCTGGACCTCCGGCACACTCGACGGCATCATCCCGACCTGATCTCCGCAGCCCACGACCGGTGCATCGATGTCGGCCGCATCACTCCGGCGTGGCAGCCCTGCACACCAGCAGCTCGGACCCACCGTCATCATCACCTGTCTCGACTCACCGCAGACAGGAACAGCACACTGCATCACTGGCAACGCGCCTTCACCCCACCCGTCTCGGTAGTAGGTAGATGGAGTGGAGTGGTCGCGGTAGGTGGAGCCGCCACACGTTCAACGGAATTAAAAGCATTTTTAATATCCAGTTTTATTATTACGCAATCCGCGTTCCCCGCATCCAAAGAAAATGCTCGTGCCGCATGAATAGCAGCCTCACAGCCTAATCTTGTACCAAACCCTAGCTGACATGGTCGCAGGTAAGAGGCCATTTCCTCCCTCACGGCACGACACCCGAGTTTGGCGGTCAGGCGACGAAACGTGCTACCGACAGCAATGGGTATTAAACCTCCGTCCTTTTTCGACAACGCGCATAAAGTAGCTCCGTAAATATAAGGACACACCGCAACATTTAACTGGCCACTCAGAAGGAAGTTACACAGTTTAGTCAGACCCTTTAGCAAACGTATCCCGCCATCACCTGCTAATCCAGAAGTAAGCTCCTTCAAATGGATAGGGCGTATGCAAAAAAAAAAAAATCTTTAAAAACCTTTTCGTCTTTGTAATAATAATTATATTTTGCTTAACTTTCGTCTTTTTATGAATGGACAATTTATTTATTTTGCAACATAAATTAGTTACATGGCGGACTTAATGCCCGAGGCAATGCTGTGTCAATATTGTAATAGTGTCAAAAAGATTCGTCACCGAACTTAATATGCTAATATTAAATTGAATGTTAATGACTAGTGTTTCGATAAGTTGGCTGAATAAATAAACATACACAGTAACAGTGAATTTGAAGTGTAAAAGGTGCAGTAGTATTTTATTGGAAGTTCGATGGAACAGCGGTAGGCGCGTTCAGGGGCCCGACCGCCTAACCGATCGCTTTGACTTCGTGTGTGGTATAAGACGTCATTTTGTCGTTTCGTGCCGCCTCTGAAAGCAATATCGAAAGCTATAAGCCTTTAGCTTTTGATATTGCTTTCATAGGCGGTGCGAGGTGGCAAGATGATATGTGTGTTTTCGCCTCCTGGCGACATACGAAAGGAGTTACAATTTTGCCATACAAATTCTCGTTTTAGTTAACGTGAAATAACTGTGACGTAATCGAATGAAACGGATAGTAAACAAAAATCATACTAGGCACCCCCAGCGGGCCTAGTGTAAGTTTTTTTTGACAATTTGTATGGCAAAATTTTATCTTTTTTTTTTTTTTTTTTTATTGTGAGATGGGCTTGCTCTTGGCCTCATTCTAATCCCTAGGGCTAAGAAGAGGCCGACGATGGAACAAGCTTGCCCAGAAATAGCCTATTCACTCGGGCTTTAAAAACTCGTTTGTCGCCAGGAGGCGCTGCTAAAATGCCATACTAATTTTGGTTTGCGTAAACGTAATCGAATAAATACGGATAGTAAACAAATTCACACTAGGCACCCAGGTTGCGTTCTTGAAAGTTAAGCAGCTTTCGCATTGCCGTGTCACCGGATGGGTGATCAGAATAAAATATCGAGTTGCTTCTCTTAAATGCACGTTATAACCACCCGCTTTACATCATGTTTGGTGGATGGGTTGATAGACAAATTTCTTGCAAAATTTTGCATCGCTAAACTATTATTGTAGGAACATACTATGCCGAAATTACGCGACCGGCGTTTTCGGCCTCAGAGGTTAAATGCTATACGCTATAACGCAACGTAATTTCGGTATTATGTGTCGTCAGTAATTCAAATAGCATTGTAGGCGTAATCATGCCGAACTTCAGTCGCGTAACTTCGGCATAGTGTGTTTTTACACTTAATCTAATACGGAGCGTTTGCGCCCCGTCACATTAGAAAAACTGTTTTTTTCTTCTTTCCAATTAAAACTACAAATCAGTTTAAAAAAATGAACTAGCATATTGAAGTGTTGTGTTAAGAGACTAATCTACTATGAAAATGTAGATGCTTAAATCGGTCTGGTTTGCCTGTAAAATGCAAATCTATGTTTTTAAAGAGGTTACTTTGAATTTTTTTTCTCTGTTATAAAAGTGAACAAATCGTGTTTCTGCAACTAGCAAAATGAAGTCAATTAAATGAAAAATCATGTCATCAAATATCACTTTCATATGTTTTGTAATTGTTGGGAAAAATCAAGATCCCCGCCACGTAAATTTCCAATGCGTCGCTTTAAACCGAACCCGGGACATGGAAATGACATGGGACTGTTGTTTATGATTAAAGCCTTTTTAAACCAGCAGTGGAATGTTACAGGTATTATTTTAATATCATTTTATGTATTGGGTGAGTATCATCACCAGCTCATTTTATCTCCCCACTGCTGGGGCACGAGCCTTTCCTGCTATTTAGGCGGGTGCTCAATGTGGATTACTTCTTTCCTATGGATGAATAGGGAAAACGGTAGGTAATATGAACCGTTTTCTCTAACTACGGAACCTCCACGCGGGCCCAGTGCGGATTGGTGGTTGTTAACGACTGCTAATGCAGCCGAGACCAATGGCTTTACGTGCCTTCCGAAGCAAAGATGATACATTTTCGGTGATCCATCTGATGACTCTGGGCGCGTTAACCACTGCGCCTCCTTAGGTTAGTACCTATATCGGGTTCTGAATAAGGTGAATGTCCAGCATGATCCTAAGCCGGTAGCCGGTTTTACCGGTACCGGACGTGACGGACGGAAGGGGTGGGGGGAGGAGGGGGGGGGGTTAGTAGATACCCCCCATTCCAATCTCAAAAAAGAACTTTAACTTATGTAGGTTGGGCAGATGGTGTGCGTCAAACATTAGAATACAAATACGTCGTTTTTTTATTGCTTACGGGTAAGCACTTTGGCCTTCATCTCAACGGATTGATGATAAGGCCGATTATGCTGAGTTGAAACCAATTAGCCGACAACCAGTTTAATTTTTAATTTAATTTAAGTATTTATTGTAAACGTTATCGAATGAATACGGATAGTAAACAAAACTGCCCAGCAGCTGCTGCCACATCGTTCACACACATTCATTCATCGTTTATCACAGCGACGCGGTGTGGGTGTGATGTGTGTGACCCGCTCCGCGGGTAAAGTCCGCACAACGCACAGCTCTGAAACAAGTCTTAAGGTTATTAATTCATGTCGTGTAGTGCCTACTACTACTACTACTACTGCGGCATTGAGCAGCGTCTATTTTCAGTAGTACAGTCTCGCATACTCACATTCTTCGGACACGTCTCTCGACGCGACCATCAGTCCATCGAACGTCTTGTCGTTTAAGGAAAGATGGAGGGCACAAGACCGCGTGGAAGGTCCCCCATGCGATGGACGAACCAAATTAAGGCAGCCGTGGGAGGTCCATTAAACGACTGCAGCAGAATGACCTCCAACAGAGAAAAGTGGCGCGCTGTCGTTAGGCGAATAACATCTGCCCAAACCGCTACTACATGACGACCACGACCGCTCTGTCAAGAGCGTAGCGGATAAGAAGGAGAAGGAGTGCCTACTACAATTTGGTGCACGTTATTCGTAGCAATAAGTGCAATCTTCTACAGCATAATACTACAAGGCAAAATACAAGGCTAGAGAAGACCTAGCCTAGACTAGACTACACCTAGACCTTGACCAAGTCATGGGCCCAACAATTGACTACAATGATAGCTGACCTCTGATAGGAGATGGCACAAGGAGAACTATTAGGTACCTATATAATACTGTACAAAAAATACGTATACTTACTTAAAGCTAGCACTTTTCACGCGACATCGTTCACGTTGATTTTAAGAGATGATATGGGCTATGGTCGAAGCTAGGGTTGCCAACTATTTTTCAGGAAATTAAAGTAAATCTATCACTAACTGTATAAAAGAACTTCTTGGCGGGAAAGTGAAGAGACAGGTCTGCAATTTTGTTTTATTTTCTAAAATTTGTGTTATGTCGAATATTAATGTGAAATAATGGTGGATTATTAACCGTTAAGTGTTCGTGAGTGTGCATAAGTGTTGACAAATGAAACAAAACAGAAAAATGTAATTTAAATAATATGTAGTGTTAATTCCGCTAACTCACTCGTTTATACAGCTTGGATGCAGTACGCATGCACCGCCCTCCCGCCCGCAAAAAGTATGCACATGCAGGAGAAACAATGCGTGCAAGCGAAAATGCACACCAACACCGATACCCGACACGTGTTTCGCCCCTCCACGGGGCATCCTCAGGAGCTGTTGACTGGTCGAGAGCTGCGCACCGACTGTTACGGCTACGCAGCTCCCGGCCGCTTTTATAAAGCGCCATCGTTTGACATTTGTGACGTACTACCCGCGACAATACGTAATAATGGGGATGGAACTAAATTTGTTTGGTCATTCAACAGCGCATGACTGTCATTATTATGTTTCATTATTTCTAATTGCTCCAACACACACAACCGAAAACTTTTATTACAAACATGCAAAATATTATAGCTGTTATTGTCGCACAAAGAATGGCCGGTATCAATTAGATGTTTTGCGAAATGTGATTTATCTGGATGGCCATTCCTATACGCGGCAATATGTTCCTTATATCTAATGTCAAAATTTCGGCCTGTCTGACCTACATAGACCCCATCACAGTCGTTACAATTAATTTATAAACACCGGATTTTTTTGAGTTTTCTAAACGATCTTTACCGTTACAAAGGTGACGTACATTTTGGTCTGTTCTAAAAGTAACGTAGATCTTGTTTTTCCTAAGATACTCGTTGGCAGCTTGCGATTGATGGGTAGAGTGGGAATTAGCTCTCTTGAGCCAATTGTGTACGACGGAACGGTCATACCATTTAGCCCGAATGTCAAAAATCTTGGCCTGCATCTCGATTCTACGCTCAGTTGGTACTCTCAGGTCGCTAATGTTGGCCGGAAGGTGACCTGGACCTTGCGCTCCTTGAATCGCCTGAGGAACTTTTTACCATTTAAGACAAAGGTTATGCTTGCGCAAACTTTAATATTTCCCATGATCGACTATAGTGACGTGTGTTATTTCGATCTTAATGCTGACTTGTTAGACAAACTCGATAGATTGCTCAACAATACTATACGGTTCATTTAACCTCAAAAAATATGACCACATCTCGCAATATAGAGCCGAGCTAAAATGGCTGCCCATTCGCCAGCGGAGGCGTGTACGAGCCCTGACGACACTTTTTTCACTGCTTAATTCTCCAAATGCTCCCTCTTATCTCACTCCTCATTTTCAATACCTTTGCTCCTCTCATAGTAGGAATCTCCGATCTACTAATAATCTTCTCCTTCTCTGTCCTTCCCATACATCTGGCGTTGTACACTCGTCCTTCCATATTCAGTCCATTCTGCTGTGGAATGCGCTACCTCTTGAAATCAGGATGGCTACTAGTCGTGACGCCTTTAAAAAGAAAGTCCGTATGCTCTATTTTGATAAAACCTTGGCAGAATCATCTCAGTAACGTCCTTACATACATATAATACATAATTTATAACGTAATTTATAAATTATGTATTATATGTTTATGTTTATTTTTGTTTTATATTTGTAAAAGTAGTTTATGTAATAATAGTGTATATAAGTATATTTATATAAATTGTATATATGTAGGTATATACTGTGCGTTTTATAATATATTATTTTTATTTCTAAATTGTTGTCTTCACCCAATTGCACCTACCTTGTTATTTCTGCACCACCCTATGGTTGACTGGTAGAGAATGCCTCAGGCATTAAGTCCGCCATGTAATATATGTTGCAAAAGTTTTAAAATAAATAAATAAATAAATAAACTTTTTTGACAAAGGTATCAATTTGACGTCTAGTACCGGTCCAGCAAATAATTACGTCATCGACATAACGATAATAGAACTGAATATTGGGTTCGTTCACTATATGTTTACGTTCAAAATAATCCATAAAAATATCCGCCATTAGTGGACTTAAAGGTGAACCCATTGCCAGACCTACCTTTTGACGATAGTACTGGTTATTAAACCTAAAATAATTTTGTTCCATGCATATTCTAGTAAGGTTAAGTAAATCATATACTTCTCCAGGATGTAACCTTTGTCTCTCAAAATGGATACCCAACATACTTAAACACTCTTCATAGGGAACGTTGGTAAATAAACTATCAACATCCAGAGAAAATAATTTGGAATAAGGGGAGATGTTGATGTCTTTAACTTTCTCAATTAAATCTAAACTATTTTTTAAACTATACTGAGGTTTAAAAGAGGACTTTGTTCGTAAAAGGTTGTTAAGGTATTTAGCTAATTCGTATGTTGGGGCACCAATATAAGAGACAACAGGGAGTATAGGAATGTTGTCTTTATGAGTTTTAGGTAAACCGTATAAAAAATTATTTAAATTACATTTTTTTGTACTATGGATTTCCGCAAAATAACGCCTGATTCCATTAATGAAACAAAACAGTGCAACGTTACTTTTCAAATTCTCTCAAGAAGCTTGCGTGAGGACTTAGTAAAGCCCCACATCTTTACTGAGATACTCGAGGGGTTGGGGGGTATATCATCTCTCATTTCCCATTTCTAATATCATTTATCATCATCATTTAAGGAAATATTGTTTATTTATGTATTACTTCTAAGAAAAATTACTTTGACACTGGCTAAATGTGACGCGTGTAGCGGCAAATATATTTGCGTCTCTTTTCCACAACTGCAATACTCGTAATACTGCTATAAGAGCTCATAGTTAGGGGGTATTTCACCTGCTTCCTACCTGTAGATAATACTATAGTTTCATCGAAAACCTGTGTTATTTTTGGGCGGCCAAAACTGTGTCAAACACTTGTTCACCACACAAAATAAGGAGACTGCGTGCAGTCACCTTATTTTATTGTTGTTTTATTAGGCAAGCTTTAAATAAATAAATAAATTTACCTACACTCACACCAATTATCTAGCCCAAGAGAGGCTTCGTTATGAAACTCGTTAAATAGTTACTAGACAACGGATAAACATACTTAAAATACTTAAATACATACTTATTATACATAGAAAACACCCAGACCCGAGACAATTTAGAATTGATGGAATACTATATTCCGCACTCCTATCTCATCGCAAAGGCAGGCGCAACCGATGGTTCAACCGCGAGTGTGCCAACGCTGCTGATAACAAGCAGGCGGCATACCGCGCTTGGATCAGGGGTAAAGCTCTTGGGGATCCCGAACCCCGCTCGCTGAAAGCAGCCTATAATAATGCCACCAAGTCCTGTAAAAGAGCTTACATTAGAGCGGATGCCCAGCGCGTTGCACGAGTCGGCCAAGAACTACTGACGCATCCTACGGGCAGCCGTAGCTACTGGCGTCTGGCCAAAGCCGTGCAATCGAACTTCTGCCAACCCTCGCTGCCACCATTGAGATGTCCTGACGGAACTTTAGCTCACAAGCCGCAGAAGAAAGTCGATCTCCTGGTCAAACTCTTTGCGGCTAACTCCCGAGTCGATGACTGCAATGCACAGTCACCTACAATTTCTCACTGTGGCCACACAATACACGATTTTAAAATCAGGCAGCGTGACGTCCGTGCGGAGCTGCAGTCAATCGATGTCCGGAAAGCTAATGGTCCTGATGGCATCCCTCCAATAGTCCTAAAAATGTGTGCAGCGGAGTTGTCCCCCGTGTTAACGCGCTTTTACCGTCTCTCGCTCTCTTCAGGTTGTTTGCCGGAATCTTGGAGAGAAGCTAATGTGCAACCGGTCCCCAAAAAAGGAGATCGGTCAGATCCATCGAATTACCGCCCCATAGCCGTAACTTCAGTTTTGTGCAAAGTAATGGAGCGCATTTTAAATAAACAACTTGTCCACTACCTAGAAGAACACTCCATAATTCACGATCGCCAATACGGGTTTCGGCCGAAACGGTCAACGGGTGATCTTCTAGCGTACGTTGCACATCTTTGGGGTGAGGCTATTGACAAGCGTGGTGAATCGGTGGCTGTTAGCCTTGACATAGCCAAGGCTTTTGATCGGGTCTGGTACAAAGCTCTTCTCTCCAAGCTCCCGGCATACGGTCTGCCTGCTCAGTTCTGCAACTGGGTCGCTGGCTTCCTGCATGAGCGCAGAATCCGTGTTATATCTGATGGATGCGCTTCGCGGCTCATGTCAGTGAACGCTGGTGTCCCTCAGGGGTCCGTTCTATCCCCCATGCTGTTCTTTCTGCATATCAATGATATGCTTCCACTTGGAAATATTCATTGCTATGCAGATGATAGTACGGTCCATGGAGGATATAACGGTCACCCAGCGGCAGGGCGGGTCGAAACCGAAGTGAATCGAGTTAATCTTATCATTGAGCTCAATCGGGTATTGGACCTCATATCTAATTGGGGCACCAATAATCTGGTTGAGTTCAATGCCAAGAAAACACAGGTGTGCGCGTTCACGGCAAAAAAGTCACCATTCCTTCCCCTTCCAACTCTTCAGGGTACATCTCTACGCCTGCAGAGCAGTATTAACATGCTCGGTATGACGATACGCTGCGATCTGAACCAAAGGGACTACATCGAAGCCGTGACCAAAACAGCTTCACGAAAACTCGGAATTCTGAACAGAGTGCGGCGATTCTTTACGCCAGACCAGTTGTGCCTTTTGTACAAGACACAGGTACGGTCTTGCGTGGAGTATTGCTCGCACATCTGGGACGGTTCCGCTAAGTACCTTCTCGATGCCCTGGGACAGATTGCAGCGTCGCGCTGAACGCATTATCGGCAATGCAGAAGTGGTAAATACTCTCGAATCTCTGCAATTGCGTAGGGATGTTGCGTCACTCAGCGTGTTTTACCGCTTATACCATGGCGAGTGCTCTGAAGAGCTCTTTGACCTCATCCCACCTTCTCCCTTTCTTCATAGGAGTACACGTGCTGCTCTTCGGAGTCACCGATTCACTGTCTCAAATATCCCATCACGCACAAAGAAATTTGGTGACTCGTTTCTTTGTCGCACCTCCAAAAGATGGAATAGTCTACCAGCACACGTTTTCCCTCCTTCCTATGATATGGGGTCCTTCAAGAGAGGCGTGAAGAAGCACCTTGTGGGCCGGCAGAGTGAAGTTGACTGATGCTACGTTTGTTTCCACGCTGCACCAGTTGTCTTCGCGTCTGGACTTCATTTCCACTTAACATCAGGTGGGATGGAGTCATTTGCCGAGCTAAGTATAAAAAAAAAAAAAACAATAGTTTGACACGACACCATGAAAACCGGTGTACAAACCACTCGACTAAGGAGGATGTCAATCGTTTGTACACCGGTTTTGGTGTTGCTATTTTAGAGGTCCCGGGTTCGATCCCCGGTCGGGTCAATTTAGAAATTATAGCTTTATATATAAGTACGCACGAGCAACGCACTCATAGACAACCTCTGAAGAACACGGAGTCCTGCCACGGACTGTTCAGCAGGCTTTACCGAAAACAGCAACCAGTTGTTATTTGTACAGACGGCAGCAGATCAACCTACCACAAAAAGTCAAATTTCTTAAATAAATTTTTGGGTATTAAGATCACAATCGATTAGAGAAATTTGACAGTTTTCGATAGGTTGATGTGCAGGCTAGGCGTGTGTATCATTGCAACGCGACTGCTCTAGTTGCGGTTGATAAATTGGTATTACGGACACAAATCGCTCATCATCATCAGCTCATATTATGTCCCCACTGCTGGGGCACGAGCCTTCCCTATGGATGGATAGAGAGAACAGGCCATAAACCACCACGCGGGCCCAGTGCGGATCGGTGGTTGTCAACGACTGCTAATGCAGCCGGGACCAACGGCTTTACGTGCCCTCCGAAGCACGGAGGAGCTCGAGATGATAAATTTTTAGTCACCCATCCGATGACCTGCCCATGCGAAAGTTGCTTAACCTGGTTAACTTAACCACTGCGCCATCGAGCTTCTCAAATCGCTCAATGTATGTAAACTATTACATAAGTACATTTTAAACGCAAATGCACTGAGCGTGCGATCGGAGCAATCAATTCAATTTAATCCATTCCGATCAATTGTACAGTTTGCAACTGGTTGCCGTTTTCGGTATTAAGCCTGCCGAGCTTAGAGATTCTTATATGCCACTACCTTAAACCAACTACGTTAATAACTATGTCATGTCATATTGAGTGGGTGTTTCAATGAAATATTAAATGTAATGACGTCAACTTATTCGGAATGACAGTTGATCATTTTAAGCGTTTACTTGCAAACAACTTTTTTAATACCTAATTAAACTTTACATTCTTATTCTACTTATACTATAAGCGTTTAGTTACAGTTCTTTTTTACAACAATGTCCGTCCTTGAAATAAGTAATTAATTTCTGTGGAAACTTGTAAATGGCCCTCAGTAATATAAGTTACATGTTATACTTTTATTTAGCTGTAAGTTTTCCTTAAAATGTATAAAATAAAATAAAATAAAATACTTACGTCCTTTTTTTAGAGAGAGTTTGCTGATCGCCTCAAACGGCATTTACAGCTTCACTGGGCTTGTTTGGGGGCGGTTAAAGGATTCCTCAAGCCGTGTGAAACTCACCTTCAGAGGTTCTCTAGAGGGAACGGCATCACGCACTAGTGCGTGTCCCCGTGCCCTACTAGATTCTCCGAAGGGTTCGGATTGGATCGGAACTTATGTCTGTTGATATTGTATATCATAGAGAGTAGTGATGTCACAACCATAAAAAGCTCCATCATATTTTCCACTTACACCACACCATACCCACCTTCCTAACCTTGAAGACTTTAATTTATACGATTTTTATTCTAACATTTTCTTTATATAACTAGTAATAGTATGTGGTTAGTTCATTAATCAAATCACACCCACCGTCACAGGCAGCGAACGGGTTTCTGCGATATCAAAAAATTTTGCGATTTCCTCTAAGTATTGCATGGCGCTTTGTGCGACCAGACTAAAACTTGTTATTTATTTATATATTCAATAAGGTAAGCTTACAATCAAACACATATAAATAGGTAACTTGTTGTTTTTATATTAGTTTTTTTAGAGAGAATTTGCTTATGCGTCATCGAACTTTTTTGGGGGCGCGGACGGTGAGAAACTCAAGGGTTCTTAGAGCCGTCGTCCGTGTGATGGAAACACCGTCAAAGGGTTTATAAAAAGGGTTTTTTAGGGCTTTTGCGGCATCACGCAAACGTGTCCCCGTTCCCTACTAGATTCTCCGAGGGTCCGCATCGGATCGAGGATGATATAAGTGTTTGATATACAGGTTCACTTTTTTATCACGTCCAAACCTTCTGAGGTGACTCCCGTGATACAAACGAACAACTCTTACTATTGGACCAACTCCCTAAATCGAAAATAAAATTCAGCTGTTCCATACAAAACATCAATAATAATAAATTCATTCGACCAAAATGTATGGAACAGCTGAATTTTATTTTCGAGTTACGTAGTTGGTCCAATAGTAAGAGTTGTTCGTTTGTATCACGGGATCGGGAGTCATCTGAGAAGGTTTGGACGGTGATAAAAAAGTCACCCTGTTTAATGATTTATGTTTATCTTTATGTAATAGATGACGAATGGATGGCATTGAAGTATTTTTTACAGCTATGGTATATTTACCAAATATGTGTTGTTGTTGATGTTTGTTGTGAAAAATTATACAAAAAGGGAATGACTATGTTTTGTTTAGAGAGTAACAAAAAAATACTTAAAAAGCAATCAAAACATTTATTCAAAATATTTAGTTATGTAGCTATACAGAACAATATTGCATTCGTATCCTAACTGAGTAAATACGTGAAGAAATCTTTGTAGACTACCTTTTTCAGGCACATTGTAAGTTAAAGTTCATATCGAAAACGAGTACACACAAAGATAAAAACTATGTAAAATATAGACATTGAACAAAGATCGTTTCAATACCTGAAAAGGGTTATTAGCCACCTACATTTTACCAAGTATACAAGACCTTTATGTAAACAAATATGCAATAAATATATGTATTTGCGAATTCAATCGAACTTCGACCACTCGGCGACCATGAGTACAATTAATTATTTTAGATCACGCCATAACATTGCTGTATATCCAATCAAGGTAATCATACACTTTAGTATATACGGCAGGTACATATTCCGTACCGAAGGTGACGGCTCGGAAACTCGCCACTCCCACCACTTCAAAGCCACTGTTCGTGAGATACATCAGAGGTCCTCCGTGGTCGCCTCTGTACGCATGTGGTACGCCACCAGCACACATGTGGCTGTTCCAAAGAGTTATGTTACGCTGGGAAGTGTTGTAGAACTTCTGACAGTCCTGGGGTGGTAGAAATAGATTTTGTTAACGGCTCCCGCCCTCGACCGACTTTTTGAAGGACCGATAATCGGACCGATTTTTTCACGGAGGTACCGATTTTGTGACCGACTTTTGTAGGACGTGTGCGTTGCAACATAGAATTCCATTCGTTTCATTTTTACCGACTAAAAAATCGGTCAAAGATTATCGGACGTGGGTGAGGGCTCTAACACAGAGATAACAGTTACGGTAAAGTACTATTTATTTTAGATACAGCATTATACACATAAAATCTTATCAAACATCCTGTATTAATACAATTAATGAATAGCCGTGTTTAAAAAAAAATAAACTCATTCATTCGTTTCGTTTGTACATTAAATACAGGCTGTTTGGTAATATTTTTTGTGTCGGTATAACCCCGCTAAAGTATAAAAAAAAACACTGTGATAACATGCAAAAGCAATCCAAGATTTTTCTAGGCGAAGAAAATGCCTTGGGATTGTGACAGAGTAAGTTTAATTGGTTAGTATAACTTACACTAGGCTATGTTCTCAAAGCGGACACGTATGTATTTATTAATTACCTGATTAAATTTATTACACAATTAAATGGACTGGAATGCGGAAACCGGAAAGTAATAATATGTTTATTAATTATACCTACGTTTCTCAGAATCCTAGCTAGAGTATGGCTAACCACATGTTTAAATCAGGGATAAATAACTAATAATTAGTTACATTATATTATTAAATAATGTTTTGATATTAATTAACGGATTAAAAGAAAGTTCGTGCTTCGGAAGGCACGTACAGCCATTGGTCCCGGCTGCATTAGCAGTCGTTAACAACCACCGCACTGGGCCAGCGTAGTGGTTTGTGACCCGTTCTCTCTATCCATTCCACAGGGAAGGCTCGTGCCCCAGCAGTGGGGACATAAAAATAAGCTGATGATGATGATGATGAAAAGAAAGTTGTAATTGTTTATCAAATCACTTTACTTCTATTTAACTATCTCTGTTATCTAGTACAGTGTTAGGGAAAGGAAACGCAAAAACATTCAACATAAGCAACTTTCACTAAATAGCAAAAGAAATTAATCAATTTATGTTTGATACAAAGCCGACCACAATGGCTAATCATCATTTTTAATAATAAAAATGAATAAATAAATGTTTCCCACGCTCACACCAATTATCTAGCCCCAAGAAAAGCTTAAGAAACTCGAGAAATGGTTAACTAGAAAACGGATAAACATACATAATATACTTAAATACATACTTATTATACATAGGAAACACCCAGACCCGAAACAATTTAGAAAAACAGGCATTTCTAAATTGATCCAACGGAGGATCGAACCCGGGACCTCAGAGATGGCGATACCATGAAAACCGGTGTGCAAGCCACTCGACCAAGGAGGCCGTCAAAATAATACCAGTTCACTGGTGGACTAGGCCTCCACGCTTGCTTTTGAGTGCGATCTTCAGCTTTCCCCTTCCAACTGCTACCAGTTACTTTGAGTATATCATCGCTTCATCTCGCAGGAGAGGCGTCCTCCTACATCATTATATGGTATCATCATCATCTCAACCTGAAACGTCCAGTCCACAGCTGGATATATGCCTCCCCCAAGAATCTCCTCAACGAACGGCTTTGTGCTGCTGCAATCTGCATCCAGCGGCTACCCGCGACCTTCACCAGATCGTTGATCCACCTTGTTGGAGGCCTGCCTATGCCCCTATGTATGCTATGGTATACCTGATTTTTTATGTTTTAATACTTTTACCTTTAAAAAAATGTAATTTAAATAATATGTAGTGTTAATTCCGCTAACTCACTCGTTTATACAGCTTGGATGCAGTACGCATGCACCGCCCTCCCGCCCGCAAAAAGTATGCACATGCAGGAGAAACAATGCGTGCAAGCGAAAATGCACACCAACACCGATACCCGGGTATCGGTGTTGGTGTGCATGTGTGTTGGTAGCGGAATTAACACTACATATTATTTAAATTACATTTTTTTGTACTATGGATTTCCGCAAAATAACGCCTGATTCCATTAATTATCTTTTACCTTTAGCTCAACATATGGAAGGATAACATCAGTTTTGAGGGTACTCCTTTCATCAGCTCCGCCCGCCCCACCCCACCCAGCTATGAAGAGATGGAGCACGGGTGGGCGGTCCCGTGTAAAATCCGAACGTGGAAGACAAATTGGTGTGATGAAGTCTGAAACAAAGTTATTTCTGGAATAAACAATGACACTAACTATAACTAGATTTGGGTCTCTCGACTTTTCTAATGCAAGAAGGCGAAGGAGATCGAGGCGAAGATGGCGTGCCGACCTGGATGACTGGATGGGATGCACACTAACCAGATTGGCCCACTGCAGCGGCTGATAAGCTGATAACAATCTTACTGTGTAGGTACTAAATCCTGTTCGTTCGTAAATTAACATTTTTTTTCATAGATACCTTGGCAAATGACTCCATCCCACCTGATGTTAAGTGAAAATGGAGTCCAGACGCGAAGATACAAAATTAAATTGGATGAAATTTTGCACATAGACAAACCATGACACGGACTAAGACATAAGACATTAATCCCGTTAACACGATGCTGTGAGATAGTATGTATAACCCTCGCGTACAAAGTCGCGGGCAGTAGCTATAGTAGATACAATTCCTATTTCCTATGCCGGTCTCCAAACTACCCATGAATGTCGTCAGAGACTACTTCATCGTCATCATCTCAGCCAAAAGACGTCCACTGCTGGACAAAGGCCTCCCCCAAGGATTTCCACAACGACCGGTTTTGCGCTGCTCGCATCCAGCGGCTTCCCGCGACCTTCACCAGATCGTCGGTCCACCTTGTTGGACGCCTGCCCACACTGCGCTTTCCGGTCTACAGAGACTACTTAAAGGCAAGGAATCTGACCAAAATACTCGTAAGTACATTAGGCGAGTGGCTAGCAGCCTGTCACTGATCGTTATCTATTCCAGCTCGGAAACTCGGAACCCTACTTTGATTATGCTAATTGTGGAGTCGAGGTTACTACGGTGAGTTAACTCAAAATTGGCCTGTCTGATCTACCCCTCTTTGGAAGAAGCATGAGAGAGTATGATGATGTTATGTTATATAACAATAATGACTATAACATTAAAGTGACAACTGATCTACCTGTATGAGGTGCGAGCTCCTTCAATCGGATGAGGCCTATGTCATGTCTTCTGGCGAGACTGTCGTACTGCGGGTGGGCAGTGGTGCTCTCCACTGGTATCGTTATTGTCTCATTCATACAATCTATATACCCAGAAAATGTTGTGTGGCAGTCAAGCTCGGTACTAGTATCATATTCTGCCAGGCGAACAGTCTTCCTGGAAAATGTGGAGGAAGTGAGTTTTCTTATTGATAAGGCACAAAGTCTGGTTTTTGAAAAGATATGTTTCTGACTTTTTGTATTCAGTAGAAAATGTATTAGGCAATACCTTTGTACCCAAATAGACTCAGATGGTTATTTGGAAGAATTTCAGTAGAGGGAGAGAGGAGGCACTAACAGCCCCTGCACTTGCCCTCATATGCCCATAGGGTGATCCGGACAACCATGAAGCAATATTATACAAAGTCTATGGTCCAAAAGCCCTGTCATAAGATGTCATTTATATTCTACTTACGGCGTTCCTTGTTCAAGAATTGGACCAGTAATGCAGGTAGCAGCCGTAAGCACATACTTTCCACTGATTAGAGCACCACCGCATAGTGATCTCTTCCGATCATCTTTCTGGTACTCTATTATGGCCAGCCAGGTGTATTGGTCTATCGCAGTTGAACCACCACCTCCTATATAAAAAACTTTTTGTTACTTACCTACTAGTGGCACCTCGTGTGAACTTTAATATGCACGCAACGTGATATAATCAGAACTTGGAACCTTAGAACAATAACTGAAGCATAGAAGGAATGATAAAAACAGTACTACGCGTGTTGGTCTGCGGTGTAACGGTGTCACCCCACAATCGATGGGGCCCCCTTGTTCCTGCCAGATCACTAACCGATAACCGATATTACCGATAAATATATTTGTGTTGCGAAACAAGAAATAACTTATTGACTGTTTTTGCCTTTTTTTTCAAATAAACCAGGTGCCTTACAGTGGGAACTGTATCTGGCTGCAAATAAAGAAAAATACCAGATGAAAAACTTTAGAATTTTACTTCTACCTACTCCTTTTGCCTGTTTCATTAAAATCTGGCTTAACATAAGGACCCCATTATTCTACTCCACAAGCTTCACATCAGGGTGTCTACTGCGAGTTTTATTCACTATTCTACCTGGTGACCTTCGAGGACCCTTCTATAAACTACCTTTGAATTTATACTTGCACCTTCTACCAATCGATTAGGTACTGCGAGAGGCTCCAGACGTACTTGCGCTACTTGTGCAAGATTGTCTGGACCAATACACAAGAGACCATATGCAACAGGTCATAACGCCGAAGCGCGTTCTTCATCCGGAACTCATAAGACTAGTGTCTCAAGAGGGTTACCCTTTTCCTTTTTTCCAGTTAGGTTTTCTCGTTGTACTTCCTCAATAGACTTTGAGCTTTAAATATATGGCTTAAGGTTGACATTTTATTAAAGAAATTTGAAAGTTTAGGTTAGTTTACATATAATTTTACGCAAATATTGTTGCGAACGAATTACAAATTGAAAAAAAGACAGTGTCGAAAAAATTCCACGAGGTAGTGCACCTGACCAGGCATGTCATGAGGTGCGGGTTCGAATCCCGCTCGTGGAATTTCTTCAACACTGTCTTTTTCAATTAGTTTTGGATATGTTGATGTGCATTGTGCATGCGTCTGTACGAAGAGCACCACTCACAGTTTTCCACCGATGACCATTGATTGAGAACTCCCTGCTACACACTACTTTTAAGTTATACTGACACCCCCCACCAACCTTACGGTTATAAAGTTAGGTGTCAGACATCCTTACGCAAGCACAAGGGACCATCTACGTCAGGTCATAACGCCAGATCAGAACACGCCGGTACGCATCCTTCATCCTGTATTTTTAAGACTAGTATCTCGAGCTAGTTGCCCCGTGGACACGTATAGTCCACTACCTAATATACAGATAGGTTACCGGAGCTGTAAGCTTGCTCACTTCTCGTTGCAACAAGAGTACAACTCGCAGATACCACTGCTCATTGATTGAGAACTGTTGAAATTTTATCATAAATTCTACTAGTTTTCGTTAGTACCTTCAATACTTACCATATAATATTTTACTATCAGTAATACTGTCGGTGCCGCAACAGTGTCCTTTAGGGTTTGGTGGGAAAGCAGTGACGCTTTTCATACAATTCACTGTTTGCACATCCCTATTTGAAATAGGACCGCAGCACACACTCTCGGTACCTAAGCATCTGTAATTTTGAAATAGTTTTTTTTTATATTTTGAGAAACAAATTCATTATCAGTCTATACTAGTCAACTGCTGGACATAGGCCTCTGCTCGTACACGCCACCGTACACGATCCGCGGCTACGCTCATCCAGCTCTTGCCAGCCACCTTGCGAAGATCGTCGCTCCACCTAGTCTGAAAGCGTCCTACACTACGTTTGCCGATACGTGGTCTCCACTCGAGATCTCGTTTACCCCAACGGTTGTCGGTTCTGCGGCTAATATGACTGGCCCACTGCCACTTCAGCTTGCTGATCCGATGAGAAACAGACTATAAAAATAACTTGAAAAAATTATAAAGTTAAAGTTTAGAAATTTATATATTTTTTTATAATTTACATTTTGTGGGTCGAATTAATAAAGTTAACCAGTTTTAAGCTAACATAAGGTCAAGGTACGAGTTTCCTTAGGGTAAATAGTTTTTTCTTCTATCAATCTTAAATATCGCATAAAATTGTTTTTTTTTCTAGTTTTTACCACAGAGTTAAAGAAAGATTTAAAATAATTACACTAATATTATAAATGCGAAAGTTTGTGTGTATGTCTGTATATTTGTTCCTTCTTCACGCTGCAACGGATGGATGGATTTGGATGAAATTCGGCATACAGATAGTTTATAATCTGGATTAACATATAGGATAATTTGGATTAGTTTAGTTTTTATCCCGATATTTCCACGGGAATCACACACTATAAATATATTAAAAATTACAATTTAATTTTCCAATACAAAATGATTTCTTTGTTTGTTGTCATGGAAAACAAAGAGAATTTAATCACTTGATGGAAACTGTCAAAGCGGTACGAAGTCCGCCGGGTCCACAATAAAGCAAATTATTCTAAGGTTCGTAATCGCTGCAATAGGGCGTGTAGGGATGCATTACGCCGCCACATACATAACTCAGTAGAAAATATCGACACTTCAAAAGTTTGGAAATTTCTTAGGTCGCTTGGAATTTGGTAAGGCAAGACATAATCCTATTATAAATAATATAAATATTGATACCCTGAATCTCCATTTCTCCTCTTCATCGTTTATCAGTGATGCCGACAAAGCCACTACGTTGCACAAATTGTCTACCATACCGGTTCTTAATTTTACTCCCTTTGCATTTGACCAACTATCGGATTGCGATGTTAAGAAGAACTTGTTATCAATAACTTCCAATGCGGTGGGTAGTGACGGTATTAGCCGCAATATGTTAGTGCCGATCCTTGACATCATCCTTCCAGTCCTAACATTCCTTTTTAACAGTTCTATTTCTAATGCAGTTTTTCCATCCTCTTGAAAAGACGCTCAAATAATTCCTCTACCCAAAAAAAGTAACCCTAAATCATTTACTGAATACCGACCCATTTCCATTCTTCCTTTTCTATCCAAAGTCCTCGAGCGCCTTGTCCACAACCAAATCAGTAAATTCCTTTCTAGTCATAATCTCCTTAACCCATTCCAATCCGGTTTCCGTCCAGGCCACAGCACTGTCACTACTTTGATTAAGATCACCGACGACATCCGCCTTGGAATGGAAAACGGCCACTTAACTGTGCTAACTCTGCTTGACTTCAGCAATGCCTTCAACACCGTTAACTTTAAAATTCTTTTAGTTTTACTTCGATCACTTAATATATCTCCAACGGCAACTGATTGGTTTCAAAGTTATCTGAACGGGCGAAGGCAGCGAGTTCGTCTTGAAGAGAAGTTCTCTTCATGGTGTGACTCGACGGCTGGTGTCCCTCAAGGTGGCGTATTGTCTCCTCTTCTATTTGCAACCTTCATCAACACTATTTCAGAAAGGCTTTCTACTTTCTACCACTTATATGCAGACGATTTACAGATATATTGTCAGGCACCACTGGTCAATCTTTCCGAAGCTATATTGACCACCAATGCCAATCTGGGACTTATCGTTGATTGGGGTCGAGCCTTCGGTCTTAGAGTCAATCCTGGTAAAACGCAGACTATAGTAGTTGGCAGTTCCAGATTGCTCTCAAGGGTCGACTGGGAAACCCTCCCTAAAGCTAACTCCCAACGCATCTGTGATTCCTCTGGTTTTGCGGGTGTCCATGGGCGGCGGTGATTGCTTTCCATAAGGTGACCCGCCTGCTCGTTTGCCTCCTTCTAATATTTAAAAAAAAAACTTTGATGGCGTGGACATTCCTTTCAGTCAATCTGTCACAAATTTGGGTGTGATCATTGATAGTTGCTTGGGTTGGGGGCCGCAACTGCAAGCTGTTAGCCGTAAGCTTTACGCATCGTCAGCATCCTTGAGGAGGCTGCGCAACTTTTTACCCACTGCCACTAAAATTGCGCTAGCGCAATCTCTGCTGCTTCCAGTTCTAGATTATGCTGACGCCTGCTATCTTGATCTCACAGAGGACCAGCTAAATAAACTTGAGCGTCTTCAAAATGTTTGTATTCGGTTCATATTCGGCTTGCGCAAATATGACCATGTTTCTGAGTATCGCTTAAAACTCAAGTGGCTTCCTATTCGTCTTCGCCGGAATGCTCATATACTATCCCTTCTTTATAACATATTGTTTAATCCCACCTATCCTTCTTATCTTAAGGAACGTTTCAGTTATCTTAATTGTTCAGGTTCGCGCTCATTACGGTCATCAGAAAACTTAAGCCTTATAACACCCTTACACAGCACCACCTTTTATGATTATTCTTTTACCGTCCAAGCTGTCCGTCTCTGGAATTCGCTTCCAGTTGCGATCAGGCGTGCGAAATCCATTCACTTATTTAAAGAGCTCGTGAAAAAATTTTACCTTTCCGATTAACCCTGTCCTGCTGCAAAACTGCCATATCCGCTACTTTCCTACCGGAGACTACTATTATGTTTAAGTAGGTTTATTTATATATAAGGTATTTATATATTATGTATATATGTTTATCATTATTGTCATTACCATTATTATTATTATTTTGCTTCATTTATAAAATACACATTATTCTAGCATGTTTTCATAGTTTCACCTCTGATCTTACAGTTTATTAGCTCTCTCCATCCGACTGATAGTCTGGAAGAAATCGCTTGAAAGCGATAAGACCGCCAAATTGTAACTTTGTAATTTTTTTTTCTTTTGTTCATGTTTATGTTTTATAGTGTTGCAATAAAAGTATTATCTATCTATCCACTAGTTATATAAATCTTCTTCAAATACAGACTTTGCCAAAACGAGGGTATACGCTTGTTCATCGTTTTCTATTTGAAGTCAAGTAATTAATCAATTGATTACCTACTTGACTTACGAAACACGTGAAGCGGCGTACCTATTACACGCGTCTCGTTTTCACAACTGCAATAACATAGCAGTAATGGTGCTTTAAGAGCTCATGATGAGCATGATCTCAGGTTAGGCCCCAGAACAAATAACTTTTTGTCATATTCATATTCTATTGTTTTATCTGGCAGTAGTTTTCTTATGTTTAGCAATTAAATAGACTATTTATCAACGGTAGATAATGATGTCTAATATTGAATATTGTACCTCTTTACTTCACAGTCTTTGCACAGTTGTGGGCAGTTGTTTCTGTCCACACATTGGCCCTGCTCTCCACTTGGAGTCAAGCACAAGCTTGGACAGCATACCTGAATATACAAAATGAGATTACGGTGCTATTCACGTTTATTGTGTACATTAATTTAATTTAATTTAATGTGTTACGTGGTACGGTCACGTAGTCACAGTCTCCATGTGACCATGGGCCACGGACTCTGCAAAGGGTTCGAAACGTCAGGATAAACTTAAATTAAATTAATGTTTTCAAATAAACGCGAGTAGATTTGTTAACAATAAGTAGTAAATAGTGATAGTGGTTATATATTGTCCCACCGCTGGGCAAAGGTCTCCATCATTGAAATCAAGTCATCGCTACAATTGATGGGTATTAGCTTAATCACAAACCCGGGCTATTGCCCGATCTAGGAAAAGAACCTGGAACCTTCGGGTGTCGGACCGAGCGCTCCGAGAGCGCTCCGACCGCGTGTGAGCCACTCGGCTACCGATACGTCTTGATAGAGATTTGTAAAACAATTATATCATATTCTTATTAAAAAGAAACAAGATTAACACCCGTTTGCACTAAACTAATGATTTCTAAACTTTGAAGGAGCTCCCCTTGATACTAAACCGACCATTGGAATCCTTGGCGTCGATATTTCGAGTGACGTTCAGTTTCACGGTCATTTGGAATGTAAAGCTAAATTAGCTTCGAAAAAGCTGGGTGTGCTCAATAGAGCGGGCGGGACAGTATTTCACGCCGACCCATCGCTTACAGCTTTACAAAGCACAGGTCAGGCCTCATATGGAATACTGTTCCCATCTTTGGGCTGGAGCGCCCCAGTACCAACTCCTCCCATTTGACTGAATTCAACGCAGAGCTACTCGAATTGTCGACGACGTGGTAACCTCTGGTCGGCTCGATCCACTGGCCCTTCGAAGAGACGTTGCGTCTCTCTGTATATTTTATCGCCTCTATCATGGGGAGTGCTCTGAGGAATTGTTCGGTTTGATCTCTGCCGCTGATTTTTTTCACCGCACTACACGCAATCGACTGTCTTTCCATCCATACCATCTTGATGGATGGCGATCTACTACTGTGCGTTTCTCACGTATTTTTTTACCACGAACTACAGTGCTGTGGAACCAGCTCTCAGTGGCAGTATTTCCGGACCAATACGACTTAGGGATCTTCAAGAAACGAGCCTATTCCTTCCTTAAAGGCCGGCAACGCATCTGCGATTCTTTTGGTTTTGCGGGTGTCCATGGGCGGCGGTGATTGCTTCCCATCTGGTGGCCGGCCTGCTCGTTTACCTCCTTCTAATATAAAAAAAAACTTATGAATCGCCTAAATCTTTTTATTTTAATTTTTATTTTATTGGTTTAAGGGAAACAAACAGCTTAATATAACACTAGGTAAAATGAAGTATTAAGTTTGTACATAAGCTAACAAAGTTTCCACAGCAAAAGAAATACAAACAGTTGAGTAGACATTGAACGTCAGACAGTGGTAATGGTTAAAATTACAATTAAAATTAAAATACAAATAAAAACAATAAAAAAGTAAATAGTCAAATAAATATTCTCAGGTGAAATAGTAAACTGTCGTTTACTCGTTCACCCGAGAACATCCATTTCCCCTTTTCTTCCTTTCATCATCTTCATTACAAATATATTTTTTGTATGTATAGGAACTTAGAGAAAAAATATCAAACTGTTGATAGCTCTTATCATAGGTACTACATGATCTTATGGAAAATCGGTTTTTGGCTTAACTACTACCCGGTTAAGTTAACTCGGCACCTGGATCGAAAACGTCGCTTACCGAGGTGCCGAGTTAACTTAACCGGGTAGTAGTTAGGCAAAAACTTAGGCGATTTATAAGTTTAGTGTAAACGGGTGTTAGTATTTGTCACTTGGTGGTTCCATTGCCTGCATATAAAGTGACGTGAATAATTTTAAAAGTGTACAGTGTAGTAAAAACCTTTGGAGTATTCCCTTCGAAGCCGCATGCCGATTTCCGCAGTAACTCGCGATGGTACTTGTTGATGATTGGTGAACGAACTAACTCTAACAGAGCTGGACAACTGAATAACTCGACACAGTTCCCTTTGCTGCCATCAGGAGTGGTACACGACTCTGCAATGTTATCGTTTATTTAGCATTATCTAATTGTCCAGTCAGTACTTCATTCACATTTCTATATTCATTTCATCAAAAATTCATATTTTTTAAACCATTTATTTATTTATTTATTTTTAGTTCGTACACAAATAAACATTTAAAGTGGTTAACATTTTGGATCGCAATAGTACAGGTAAGCTTATCTCTAAAAAGAGATTTCTTCCAGCAGACCATGGTGGCAGGATAGTATGAAAGTTCTTAGTTAGATAGACAAACTGCGCACAGAACTATTAAGAAAATATGATATATACCATTACGATCGGGGGGGCTTATAGTCTAATCAACCTCTATCACGATACCTCTCAAAGGTATTTACGCTTGTCATTTTGCATAGACAGTTCTAAATAAATGTCAAATTGACAGTGACCGATTTTTAGTCGGTGAATATGACACGCATGGAATTCTGTGTTGCATTGCAAGTATTGCAACGCACACATCCTACAAAAAGTCAGTCACAAAATAGGTGATAAACTTCGGCGGAAAAATCGGTCCGATTGTCAGTCATACAAATAGTCGGTCGTGGGTAAGGTTGCCAACTATTTTTCAGAAAATTAAAGTAAATCTATCACTAACTACTTAGTATAAAAAAAGGATTTGAAGAAAAAAGAAAGTATTTTCCAAATTTATTTATTTATGCGTTGCGTTTCGTTTCACTTCACCTGAGTCTGAGTATCATTCAGTAGTTCAGAAATTAAATCAACAGGAATATTCCGTTCAAACGCACGCATTAGTCAGAAATAAAGTATTTTCCATACTTTATTTTTATTAAAAATAATAAAATATGGAGATGGAAAATAACGTAGGATACGTTATTTTAAAGTATGGTTGGCATCCTTAGTCGTGGGCGGACAGCTCCATCCAACATCATTCAAAAGCGCGTCGCAATCGCAATCACTGACACTTGTGAATTAGTTTGAGGTTCTTGAATAGCTTTCAAATGTCAAATTGAAAGGTATTACGCTAAGTTTTAGAGTTAGGTAGACAATAAGCCTCCCGGGTCAAATTCCTTCGCTGGACTTCCGTCGCGGTAACCCGCTAACGGACAACCGATCTTTCGCGTAGTGTTCCCGACACAGATCATATAGCCCAAATTTTATGCAACTAGCATTTCGTCCGCATGGACACAAAATAAGGTTATTTTGTGGCATAGATTTTAAATATTAGGAAGACTCTTTAAAAAATAATTCACAGATTTCGCTGTCCCCGCAAGAATCGGAACATTAAAAATGAATACAAATATTTACGTATTTATTTAACATAAAATTTGAATAATAGAACACTCGAATGCACTTCTTCTTCTCGAATCCGCATCTTTTGACACCATTACCATGACGATCGCTCAATAATCATAGAAGCTACGTCACTTTTTATATACGGAAATACCTGTTTTTCTACAATACCAAATCTAAAAAGACCACCTACTGGTCACAATTATTGACCGATTTTCAAAACTTTTTCGCCATTTTGTAGCTAAACTAATACCCTTTTTTAATTTTTTCGTAAGTCGGTTTTTTTTCGAAATATTTACAATTTTGTAAACAAACACCCCTTCAAAAAACCCGACTTTTTTCACATTTTTCAAAATTCCGAAAAAAATTATTAGCCGATTTTAAAATTCAAACGCTCACACGTGTCTCGATAAATTCCTCAACTCTTGGTACTATTCCGATCTAGATTCTCCCAAAATCCTCGGTGCTTTGGCCAAAAATACGTCTCAGGCGATTTGCATCTGATAACCATTTTCAATGGTAAAAGTAAAGCCTATGTTACCCGCAATGAATGTAGCATTATATTAGTGAAAGAATTTCTGGAATTGAATCATTAGTTCCAGAGATTACCAGAGATATAAGTTCACGGATTTAATACAAGGAACCCGAATCAATTATGTGCACCGAAGCTCAGACTCAACAAGAGTAGGTCCTTTATAACTACATGATTGTAACTTGGTTTAAAAAATAGAGAAAAAGAAATAAGCCTCCTGAGTTTCTTGTCAGCTCTTCTCGGTCCAAGGCTCCCCAAAATTGGTAGTTTAGTCTAACTAAACTATTTTTTTAGAAATGTTTTTGTTTTGTTTATAGAATTTTTAACGCAAATTTTGTTGCGAACAAATTACAAACACATGAAGACCTTGTCAGATATTTTTTTAGTTTTTTATAATTTTTTGGATTGTTTAGTTTTGACGTCAATAAGTGCCTGTGAAGGCTTATGTTGAATAAATGATTTTTGACTTTGACTTTACCTACCTCTCCTCAAACAAACAAACAAACAAAGTCACAAACTTTACCTCTATATTAAATATATTGACGTTCCGCCGCGCCACTTCCACGGGGGAATCACCGCGGAATGTGGCCCTGGACTAGGTCTAACTATTCTAGTAAAACATTCTATTATGCATAAGGAAAATACAGAGATCCAGTGAGTTAATAAACAACATAAAACAAAACGTTTAGTTTTGAATTTATGCGATTAAAAGTCCACAATGCAAAGTTTCAAATCTATCAAAACATGTTTTTAAATGTTGTCTGACTGATAGATAACTTACAATATTTCATTGTATTTTCCTTATGTCAAGTTTCGTAAAAAATGGCTAAATAGTTTCAAAAGTTATAAATTTCGAAGTTAGTTATTAATGATTATGTTAAGCTTTGTACACACGTATCCTATATCTAGTAAAATTATAAATAGCCTATACGGTATAGGCTATAGGTATAGGCTAAACCTAAACTGTCCCACTGGGCAAAAGCTTCCATCATTGAAATCAAGTCATCGCTTCAATTGACGGATATTGGCTTAATCACCACGCTTGCCAAATGCTGGTTGATGATTGTTTGATCACAAACCTTGGGCTATGCGTTGGATATCCGAAACACGCTTGTCCAACTTACGCATTGAACCCATCGCCTAGTAACTCGCCACTGAGGCATCCTATATCTAAAATTCTACATTGTAAGGAAATTAGGAAACCAATGTCTCGTTAGCTTATAGTTGGAACTGTCACCAAGATTACGAAGGTTGGGTTCAAGTCCCAACTGAAGTGTGCGTTTGTAACATGAAGGTACGTATATTTTGACAAGGTTTTAATATATTATGTATTTTATATAACAGCTGTTGCGGAAACCCACAACACACACTATGCTATTGCTTAGAATTACACATTAAAATTACACATTAAAATTACATTAAAATTAACAAAGTCCACTCACAGTTCCATGCTGCTCCCGCCGTCCTGAACGGGATCCATATGATCCGATGGGGCCCGAATCCGGCTCCGGGTCTTCTAGGGTTCCCTAAACACACCCAAACTACCCCAAAGTGCACTTCCCACTGAAAAATACCTTTTATTCCCGTAGCGGTGTGGCCGACATCCCGGCTAATTGTTTTCCCGAAACAATTAGTTTACGACGCACACACACACACACACAATTTGCACAATCCACTTAAGTAGAATAATACGGCTCCAAATGCCCTTATTACTACACAAAACTATTTAATTATCAACACACGATAACCTATGATCCAGCCATATTTGCTTTCCAGAGACAAGAGAATAAAAAAAGAACAACTAGTGATGGGGCCATTATGCCACCAAACAAAATTGAATCTCGATAATCGATTCGTCCATAATATAAATCAAAGTTTTATTTCTAACAAAAATAAATGCCTGTTTATTTGCAACATCCCGCCACCCAAAGCGGACGTACCGCTTTCTAGCCTGAAATCTTAAACTAGTCAACCGGTAATCGAGCTAAGGTCGCGACCGCGCGATTTAGCACCGATCCATCAACCAACACTTGCGCCACACGCGGAGTCCCGTCCGCGCCCCAGATTAACTTTAAAATGCGACCTCGTCTCCAAAATAACGATGGCAAATTAGCCTCTTTTAATAAAACCAGATCCCCCTCCGAAGGGGGCGACGTCCGGTCTGTCCACTTTACACGCTGCTGCAATAAATGCAGATACTCCAGTGACCAACGACGCCACAAGTCCTGACTCATTTGTTGTATCATTTGAAAACGAGACATCCGGTGTCTGCGTTCATCCTTCCAGGGATACTCAGGCAGGGCAGTGAGTGGCTGACCGACCAAAAAATGACCAGGGGTCAGGACTTCCATGTCATTTGCGTCAGAGGAGAGTGGACAAAGCGGACGCGAGTTGAGAACCGCCTCAACCTTACAAAACACAGTTGTAAGTTCCTCATACGTGAGGGTAGTTTCCCCGACTACCCGGCGCAAGTGGGTTTTTGCCGATTTTACCGCGGCTTCAAATATCCCGCCCCAGTGAGGACAGGCTGGCACACTAAATCGCCATGTGATTCCCCGCTGTGCGAGAGCTTGACTTATGCTATTACAATTTTTATCCAGAAAATCGTTCACATCTTTTAAGTAGTTGGCAGTGCCCCTGTAGTTGGTACCGTTGTCGGACCGAATGAGAGAAGGTAAACCCCGTCGCGAAACAAAACGATCCAGCGTGGCGACAAAGGCTTCCGTAGACAGAGCCGAAACCACTTCCAGGTGGACGGCCTTAGTGGCCAGGCAGACAAAAACGCACAGGTATGCTTTCGTGACCCTAGTGTTACGATAGGCTGTGGTTTTCACCAGAAACGGTCCAGCAAAATCCGTACCGACCCCGTCGAACGGCCTAGTAGTCTGACAAACCCGGTCAGAAGGGAGATCCCCCATCTGTGGCTGCATAGTGGAGGCCTTCACCCGATAACAAGCCACACACTTAAATAACACGCTGCGAACCACTCTCCGAGAGGACAAAATCCAGAACTCCCTCTGTAATATCGCCAGTAACGCATTACACCCCGCGTGAGCGTTTTTCAGGTGTCTATCCGAGACCACCAGTTCTACCAAAGGTCCTCCTTTGGGGAGTAGCAGAGGATGACGGCTACCGAAGGGCAGGTCGGCATTTTTGAGGCGACCTCCAACGCGTAACAGTCCATCCGCATCCAGAAATGGGTTGAGCCGAGAGATCGCTCCCTTGAGCTTTGCGCGACCGACGCGCAAAATCTTCAGTTCGTCCTCGAACCGGTCAGCTTGAACCAGCCGTATCAGGGCCAACAGTGAACTCCTGCGTTCCTCAGCACCCGCCACGGGTGATAACTGCCTCTTGTCTGGATGGCGGCAGTTATGTAGAAATCTCCGGATCCAGCAAGTTACTCCTAGCAATTTGTCCAGTTTGCTGTATCGAGCCGTCAACCAATTCGGATCTGGCCTTGACTCGTTTGTTGTCACCAAAACTTTTACTCCAGGGAGCATTCCTAGAGAGCCATCGATCATGGTGACCGGCCATGATGACTCACCCTCCTTTAACCACTCTGGACCCCACCAGAGGGCATGCTGCACCAATTCCGGCGCGGTGCAGCCCCGAGAGGCACAATCGGCAGGATTCCAGGGGCCGGGAACGTGCCTCCAACAAATTTCGATGCCCGAGTTCTGTACCTGAGATACCCGATTGGCCACAAACGTTTCCAATACGTGGGGTGCCCCGCGTAGCCATGCCAGAGCTACCTGACTGTCAGACCAGGCGTAGACATTCCGGATGTCCACCGTAGACGTCAGTTCCTTGTGCACGTGGCACAACAGTTTGGCCAATAGATGCGCCCCGCAAAGCTCCAGCTTCGGGATTGTCAGCCTAGTTTTGAGGGGAGCCACCTTGCTTTTAGCCAGAAGCAAGGAGACGGCGACTCGACCCTTCGAGTCCACCGTTCGCAGATACACCACTGCGGCATACCCTCGTTCTGACGCATCGCAGAAGCCATGTAGGCTTGCCCTGTATTTGCCCCGCGGCAAGATCCGCCGCGGCAACGCCACCTGATTGATCGCCTCGATCGTAGAGATCAGAGCGAGCCAAGTGTCGAGTGAGAGCCCTACCAGTGGCTCATCTCACGAAACTCCGAGTGTCCACAGTGTTTGCAATAAACACTTCGCCATAAAAATGCACGGGCTGATCCATCCATTTGGATCAAACATCCGAGCGATGGTGGAAAGGACCGTCCTTTTCGACCAAACTCTTGTAGTAATTAAGCAGCCCTGTGCCCCAGTGTCTAGGAGGGCTCGTATCCGGACGAAGTCCCCCCTAGGTCCCCAAACGCGTACCTGCGCGATGGGCAAAAGAACCGTCCTCGGTTCCGACGTAGCCCGACCACAGGCTAGTCACGCGTCAGAGCCAGCAGCCGACCCTGTCGAACCGTGATGACTCGGCCAGTAAGTCGGACGCGTGCAGGCCACCATCCGGGGTGGTGCGTATCCAGCTGCCCTACCATACCGGTGATAGGGTGGGTGGTATTCCAACCTCGGGTACTCGTGCAGTACCGGTGAGAACTGTTGACGGTTCTCATGTCGTTGTTGTTTCGGTAACGGCGGCGGAGGATACGTGTACGAGTATCCGGGTGTTGGGTCCGGAGGTGGGGCTCCCTGTACCCAGTGGCCCTTAGAGGCACCAACTCCTGGTGTTGGTCGCGCCGGGTGCCGGGTTGTAGCCAGAACCTGGCTCCGTTCTGGCGGTCCCCAACTCACCTGAGCCGGGGTGTACGAGGGGTTGTAGTGTGGCGGCCGTGGCGGACTCCGTCTTTCCGGAGGCGGAGTTGACCCCGGCCCCAAACCGCCACCCGTGGGAGATCCCCTCTCCCGAACCGGTGCTGAGCCCTCAGCACTACGGGTGCACAGTAAGCGATGGTGCGGTCCGCCGCACACATCGCAAGGCCTCGCCTGGGGACACTCATTATACCTATGTCCTCCCAGGCAGGCATAACACAATCCTCGTGTCCGAACGAGGTTTCGGCGCTCTTTTGTGGGCAGCCCGAGAATTGCTGGACATAGCTGTTCCAAGTGCTGCTGTCCGCAAACCCGGCATCCAGAACCGGGGTTGATGGCGGCCGCAGCCACCAGCCTGCCGCGACCCCTCCCTGGGTTGCGTGGCGGCTGGGCGCCGTAGACTCCGGAAGTGCGGGCCGGCGCACTTGTCGGAGCCTCCTGGGAGGCTAGCTGGTTTTCCAGCAGGCCAGCCTCCTCTTCCAGGAACTCCAGAAGTTCCCCTATCGAGGGCAGAACGCTGCCGAGATCCTTGTGGACCAGTCGATTCCGCTCGAACTTGTCCCTCATCTCCTGCGACAACTTGGCCAGAACTATGTGCAGAAGAAGGAAGGACCACTGGTCGACGGGCAGTCCGAGCGTCCTTAACCCGTTTAAGGACACTGTGAGCGGGGTGATCAGCTGCGTCCTCGAACCGGTCAGCTTGAACCAGCCGTATCAGGGCCAACAGTGAACTCCTGCGTTCCTCAGCACCCGCCACGGGTGATAACTGCCTCTTGTCTGGATGGCGGCAGTTATGTAGAAATCTCCGGATCCAGCAAGTTACTCCTAGCAATTTGTCCAGTTTGCTGTATCGAGCCGTCAACCAATTCGGATCTGGCCTTGACTCGTTTGTTGTCACCAAAACTTTTACTCCAGGGAGCATTCCTAGAGAGCCATCGATCATGGTGACCGGCCATGATGACTCACCCTCCTTTAACCACTCTGGACCCCACCAGAGGGCATGCTGCACCAATTCCGGCGCGGTGCAGCCCCGAGAGGCACAATCGGCAGGATTCCAGGGGCCGGGAACGTGCCTCCAACAAATTTCGATGCCCGAGTTCTGTACCTGAGATACCCGATTGGCCACAAACGTTTCCAATACGTGGGGTGCCCCGCGTAGCCATGCCAGAGCTACCTGACTGTCAGACCAGGCGTAGACATTCCGGATGTCCACCGTAGACGTCAGTTCCTTGTGCACGTGGCACAACAGTTTGGCCAATAGATGCGCCCCGCAAAGCTCCAGCTTCGGGATTGTCAGCCTAGTTTTGAGGGGAGCCACCTTGCTTTTAGCCAGAAGCAAGGAGACGGCGACTCGACCCTTCGAGTCCACCGTTCGCAGATACACCACTGCGGCATACCCTCGTTCTGACGCATCGCAGAAGCCATGTAGGCTTGCCCTGTATTTGCCCCGCGGCAAGATCCGCCGCGGCAACGCCACCTGATTGATCGCCTCGATCGTAGAGATCAGAGCGAGCCAAGTGTCGAGTGAGAGCCCTACCAGTGGCTCATCTCACGAAACTCCGAGTGTCCACAGTGTTTGCAATAAACACTTCGCCATAAAAATGCACGGGCTGATCCATCCATTTGGATCAAACATCCGAGCGATGGTGGAAAGGACCGTCCTTTTCGACCAAACTCTTGTAGTAATTAAGCAGCCCTGTGCCCCAGTGTCTAGGAGGGCTCGTATCCGGACGAAGTCCCCCCTAGGTCCCCAAACGCGTACCTGCGCGATGGGCAAAAGAACCGTCCTCGGTTCCGACGTAGCCCGACCACAGGCTAGTCACGCGTCAGAGCCAGCAGCCGACCCTGTCGAACCGTGATGACTCGGCCAGTAAGTCGGACGCGTGCAGGCCACCATCCGGGGTGGTGCGTATCCAGCTGCCCTACCATACCGGTGATAGGGTGGGTGGTATTCCAACCTCGGGTACTCGTGCAGTACCGGTGAGAACTGTTGACGGTTCTCATGTCGTTGTTGTTTCGGTAACGGCGGCGGAGGATACGTGTACGAGTATCCGGGTGTTGGGTCCGGAGGTGGGGCTCCCTGTACCCAGTGGCCCTTAGAGGCACCAACTCCTGGTGTTGGTCGCGCCGGGTGCCGGGTTGTAGCCAGAACCTGGCTCCGTTCTGGCGGTCCCCAACTCACCTGAGCCGGGGTGTACGAGGGGTTGTAGTGTGGCGGCCGTGGCGGACTCCGTCTTTCCGGAGGCGGAGTTGACCCCGGCCCCAAACCGCCACCCGTGGGAGATCCCCTCTCCCGAACCGGTGCTGAGCCCTCAGCACTACGGGTGCACAGTAAGCGATGGTGCGGTCCGCCGCACACATCGCAAGGCCTCGCCTGGGGACACTCATTATACCTATGTCCTCCCAGGCAGGCATAACACAATCCTCGTGTCCGAACGAGGTTTCGGCGCTCTTTTGTGGGCAGCCCGAGAATTGCTGGACATAGCTGTTCCAAGTGCTGCTGTCCGCAAACCCGGCATCCAGAACCGGGGTTGATGGCGGCCGCAGCCACCAGCCTGCCGCGACCCCTCCCTGGGTTGCGTGGCGGCTGGGCGCCGTAGACTCCGGAAGTGCGGGCCGGCGCACTTGTCGGAGCCTCCTGGGAGGCTAGCTGGTTTTCCAGCAGGCCAGCCTCCTCTTCCAGGAACTCCAGAAGTTCCCCTATCGAGGGCAGAACGCTGCCGAGATCCTTGTGGACCAGTCGATTCCGCTCGAACTTGTCCCTCATCTCCTGCGACAACTTGGCCAGAACTATGTGCAGAAGAAGGAAGGACCACTGGTCGACGGGCAGTCCGAGCGTCCTTAACCCGTTTAAGGACACTGTGAGCGGGGTGATCAGCTGCGTCCTCAGCTGAGCCCTATGGTTGACCCTCGGCAATCCCAGCAGATGGGTCACGTGCGCGTCCGCCTGAAGACGCGGCTTTTCGTACCGCTTCTCCAGCAGCTGCATGGCGGTGTCGTAGCTCGCATCCTGCAGCTCCAGATGCTGTACGAGCTGTCTGGGTTCTCCGTCTAGGAAGGAACGGAGATATGCCAGCTTTTCGGCCTTGGTGAAATCCTTCCGAGTATCCACCAAGGCCAAAAACATGTTCCGGAATCCAGCCCAGTCCCGCATACATCCGGTGAAATGCGGGACCTCCAGGGCACCCAATCTTCCCATGGCGCTGGGTCCAGGGGTGTGGAGCGAAGCGGGGCGCGCAACAGGCTTCCCCTCCCGCAGTCGCTCGATGTCCTTCACCCGCTGAAGGACCTCGTCGTAGATGTCTTGGATGTGCTCCAGATCCTTGACATATTGGGCGTGGAGGGCCAGCTCCTTCTCCCCGACCGGGTCGGTTGACAATAGGGCGGTTACCGACCGCTCGGCCAACTAAAAACGAGCCTGCATTTCCCTCGAACGCGTCTCCAAGGCGTCCTCCCGGTTAGGCCGATCTACTAATGCAAGCAGCCCGGTGAACCACCGGAGCTGCTGAGCCAACTCCTGCCGTGACGCTGTCATTATAAATAATTTAAACTAAATAAACCTAAACACAAAATTAAAACGAGTCAATGAAAACACGGAATCGATTATCCCGAATCGACTCGATGCTTTCAATTGAACGAAATTAAATTAAATTAACGTTCTGAGAAATGTCCCAGCCCAAATGAATGAACGAACAAAACAACGGTACTACCAACCTTACAATTTAACCGCACCTGTCCCGGAAGTGCGATTTTACACAAAATGAGCTTAACCTATTACGAACTAACAAAAAATACACAAAATTACACCGATTAACCTAGAGGTCCGGTATTAACCACGCTCTGCTACCAAAATGTTGCGGAAACCCACAACACACACTATGCTATTGCTTAGAATTACACATTAAAATTACACATTAAAATTACATTAAAATTAACAAAGTCCACTCACAGTTCCATGCTGCTCCCGCCGTCCTGAACGGGATCCATATGATCCGATGGGGCCCGAATCCGGCTCCGGGTCTTCTAGGGTTCCCTAAACACACCCAAACTACCCCAAAGTGCACTTCCCACTGAAAAATACCTTTTATTCCCGTAGCGGTGTGGCCGACATCCCGGCTAATTGTTTTCCCGAAACAATTAGTTTACGACGCACACACACACACACACAATTTGCACAATCCACTTAAGTAGAATAATACGGCTCCAAATGCCCTTATTACTACACAAAACTATTTAATTATCAACACACGATAACCTATGATCCAGCCATATTTGCTTTCCAGAGACAAGAGAATAAAAAAAGAACAACTAGTGATGGGGCCATTATGCCACCAAACAAAATTGAATCTCGATAATCGATTCGTCCATAATTTAAATCAAAGTTTTATTTCTAACAAAAATAAATGCCTGTTTATTTGCAACAACAGCCTTCGTAGTTCTGAGGTCGATGCCCTGCCAAGTTTATTGAACTTAAGTAACTAACAAACTATCAACTTAATGTAAATAAATGTAATACTTAAATAAAAAATACGAGATTAAAAATGTTTTGCTCAGCTAAAGCTCATAATAAAGCTATTATTATGCTATTATGACTATCTCCTACGCTACGCTATCGATTCGTAAGTCTATAGGTCTTCCGATCTAGAACTGAGAAGAACCGGCAAGCTATTTCTGTTCCCACCTTTTGCAGCGTTAAATATTAAAATATGAGAGAGACGTGCTAAATAAACACGTAGAAGCTTTCACCCATCGGATGAGTGATCATGCCCCTGCCTGATTAAATTATATTTATATAAAGCACAGTATAAGGAAGAAGTATCTTTGTACTGTGTATAAATAAAGTGACGGTGGCGGCAGAAATTGTATGCGTGGCGGAGGGTCGAAGATCGGGCTCAATGGCGCGCTCTGGGAGAGGGCTATGTCTAGCATTGGATTGCGATAGGCTAATGACGATGAATATGATGATGATCCCATCTGATTACCTAACATTAGCGAACGTTCCTTATCTTGAAATAACCAACCTAAACACGCAATCCGTCCAGCCATTTTGATATGACATTTTGATAGTTCTTGTCTTCGGTCCATGCTACTCAACATCTTATCAACAAGATACTGGAAAACACATCGTGTTCCCCTCTGGTTTCTCACTTGGACGACTCCAAGGCCGCCTGGAGTGCAGCTTGCCTTAATTCCGAATGTTCCACAAACACCTCTTCCCAAAGGCTATGGGACGAGCTTCTCTGCGGACTGTTGCGTAATAACCTTATCAACACGTCTTCTAGCCCTGCAGAGTGCGCTCGCCTCTTAGCTGTAGGGAAAGGGAGTCAGGTTGCAGGCGTTACCATCTCCTAATACGGGTACTCTATTGGACCGCAGTACTTTTCGCCTTGCCACTGCCTTGCGTCTTGGCGCCCTCAGTATCGTCCCTCATGACATCAATATCGTAGTTTTGCGGCGCGCCCGTGGGCAGCCTCGGTCACCACGGGCTGTTCTGTGCTAGAAGTGCTGGTCACATTGCTCGTCATCATGACCTGAATGACGTCATTCGACGGGCTTTTGTCACCGCTGGAGTACCAGCGGTACTCGAACCCTCCGGTCTGGCACATGATGACGGCAAAAGACCGGACGGCATGACCCTATTTTCTTGGAAAGTAGGACGGGCTCTGGTATGGTATGCTACTTGTGTCGATACGCTTGCACCGTCCCACATTATAAGCACTTCTGTTGGTGTTGGCGCGGCTGCAAATCATGCAGAGAATCTTAATAGGGATCTCATATTTGAACCGTTTGGGGTAGAGACTTTAAGTCCATGGGGCCCGGGTGCTCACAAACTCTTTAAAGATATTTCTATTAAATTAGTAGAAACCACCCGGGACTAGCAGCTAGCAGCTACTTGGGCCGGCGTATAAGCATAGCTATCCAACGTGGCAATGCTGCTAGCTTACTGGGCACTCTGCCTGATGGTGATGATTTGGGGCAATTTTTTTATTTATAGTTATATAGTAGTAGTTATAGTTTAAAGTTTTTTGTAAGTTTAATTTTAAGTAGTTTAATTATTATCTTATTTTTGTCTTTGTTTGTAAATAAATAATAGTTAAGAGACTTTAGATAATTATAGATAGTTAGTAATTAATAAAAAAAAAATTATAGTTAAAATGTTAAATCCTTTATTTTTTATCTTGTAATAAATAAATCATCAACACAAATAAGAAATAGCCACTTCCGGTTAAACAATAGTGCTACGAGTATAACGAGCTCGTTAGACCTTGAGCTTTGATTAATAAATAAAAATCTTGCCTTGATTTAGTAAATAAGTTGATTATCAACTGCCTCTGCGTTCGGTTGTCGAGTGGAAGACCCCGAGTCAGGGTGCCTAGTGCGACTTTTATTTGATATTTGATCATCATCTCATCATAATCATCAGCTCATTTTGTGTCCCCCTATCATCATCATCATTACCATCATCATAATCATCAGCTCATTTTGTGTCCCTCTATCAGCATCATCATTATCATCATCATAATCATCAGCTCATTTTGTGTCCCCCTATCATCATCATCATTATCATCATCATAATCATCAGCTTATTTTGTGTCCCCCTATCAGCATCATCATTCTCATCATCATAATCATCAGCTCATTTTGTGTCCCCCTATCATCATCATCATTATCATCATCATAATCATCAGCTCATTTTGTGTCCCCCTATCATCATCATCATTCTCATCATCATAATCATCAGCTCATTTTGTGTCCCCCTATCATCATCATCATTATCATCATCATAATCATCAGCTCATTTTATGTCCCCCTATCATCATCATCATTATCATCATCATAATCATCAGCTCATTTTGTGTCCCCCTATCATCATCATCATTCTCATCATCATAATCATCAGCTCATTTTGTGTCCCCAGTAGGGCACAAGTAAGGTTGCCAACTATTTTTCAGGAAATTAAAGTAAATCTATCACTAACTACTATAAAAAAAAGGATTTGAAGAAAAAATAAAGTATTTTTTTTTCTAAATTTATTTATTTATGCGTTGCGTTTCGTTTCACTTCACCTGAGTCTGAGTATCATTGTTTGATGTTGATTTTTATAATGGTGGAATAATAATGAATAATATAACCTCTCCAAGTGCACGCCACCGAGCACGATCCGCGACTAACTCTCATCCAGCTCTTACCAGCCACCTTGAGGAGTTCGTCGTTTTGCCTACGTTTGCCGACACCCGTTTCAACTCGAGAACTCATTTACCCCAACGGTTATCGGTTCTATGATTAATATAATCTAATCTAATCTAACGCTCATCTAATGACGAGACGAGGGTCAAACGATTTCCCGAAAAAATTATTAAAGTTACTAGCTTGTGGACTTCGTACCACTTTGACAGTTTCTATAACACAACAAAACAAACAAATCGTGCAACATTTTGTATTGGAAAATAAAATTGTCGTTTTTAGTATTTTCTTAGTTTTTAGTTTTTAGTAGGGTGTACTTTATTTGAGATTTTGGTAATATTATTTGGTCAAAATGTAACATAGTATAAATAATATTGAAATCGATTCTATTACTCAAAATTCAAAATTCAAAATCATTTATTCAGTTTAGGCTACAAATAGCTCTTATGAACGTCATTTATGCCATCGGTTCGTAAGTCTATCTACTCTGGGCGGGAGATCTTGTACTGAGAAGAACCGGCAAGAAACTCAGCAAGTGTCCAGCTCTTTTCTCCCTTACAGCGTCATAAATAATGGAAAATGCCCTATCATAAAAGGGCACTTTCCGTCACAAATAAAAACACAAAATATAAAGGACAGTCACAACATGTAAAAAAAACACAAAAAAAGAAAAAAATAAATAAATAAAATATTTAAGTTTGCAAAAACATCATTTAACATCATACTGATTCTGAACAAACCGTTTTTAGGTTTCGTATAAACCAAAAATAACGTTGTATAAAGAATTAGTAAATAATGTCGACTCACCTCCGTTTGATTCACGAGTCACCAAAATTATAGCAATTAGTAGCAGTACCAAATGCTTCATCGTATTATGCATGATATTCAACACTTAAAAAGGTTTTTAATAGCAGTAAGGAGGTGAAAACTTTATTAATTTATATATTAACTACGACCGCGATCTCTCTAATTAAAACTGATTCTGTTGACTGCCAGAGAGGCTGTGCTGTTTAATACTGATGATATTTTAAATGTTTATTTAGTTACTGGTACGTTGACCTGTATCCCTTTTAATAATTTTACAGAGAATACTTTCAAAATGGCAAGTATGTCGTGTCTCTTTTTAAATCCATATAAGTGACAATGATAAATATACTCGTATGTCCATCGAATACTTCTCGTTTGGAAGTGACTCGGAATAAGGAGAGCTGGTCTGCACACAAACACAACACAAAGGCACGGCACAGAATACTGAGGCTACCAGAAGGTAAGCTTCTATCTGTGGTTTCAATACATAGTTTAGGTAGATTACTGATTATTTACTTACGTTGGATTATGGTATGACCGAGTCGCTTTTATTACTGACACTTAAATAGCCAGACTGTCACTATATCGTTTAATGTACCTACTTTTAATGATATTGTTTATTAATAATGTATGCAGTTTGATTTGTACCTACAAAGGAAGGTTTAACTGTCTATGATTCAGGTCGTATCAGTTAACCTCACTCTGCCGGCCCAAATTAATAATTAATAATTATTGTATCTGCTGTTTTATGAAAATAAAGAAATTTATTAATTTATTAATATCATTATTACTAGTGGTCGCCCGCGACTTCGTTCGCGAAGACTACACTATCCCACAGGAACCTGTTACCGGGATAAAAAGTCCTATATCCTAGTCCGGAGTCCGGGTCAGGGTCTGTCTATGTGCAAAGTTTCATCCAAATCCGTTCAGTCATTTTCACGTGATGCGCGGTCAAATAAACAGACAAACAGATAAACAACGCTTGCGGTGGTGGCGTGTGCGTCGGGTCGTTACGTTCCCTAAAATATGGTTGAGCGAAGCGATGGCTGATTCATATGTCATGCTCGTGAACGGGTGCCGCCTGTGGAGGCTGGTCTGCTCTTGCATACTTATCTTATTTTTAGTATTATTAATTATAGTTTGACTTTGTTTTACCTAAACAATTTTTGACTTTTACTAGAGTACTGTAGTGGTGCTGTATGACATTGTGGAAATTGAAACCTTTACATAAGTATCTGATGTAAATTTGTTAACTTACATTTTTTATTTTGTTTTTTTACATGTTGTGGTTGTCTTATATATATTTTTTGTGTTTATTTGTAATGGAAAGTGTTCTACTATGATAGGGCATTTTCCAATATTTTTGACGCTGTAAGGGAGAAAAGAGCTGGACACTTGCTGAGTTTCTTGCCGGTTCTTCTCAGTACAAGATCTCCCGCCCAGAGTAGATTTACGAACCGATGGCATAATGACATTCACAAGAGCTACTTGTAGCCTAAACTGAATAAATGATTTTGAATTTTGAAATTTTGAATTTTGAACAGACAAACATTCTAAAAACTGTTGGAACGTGTTCTGAGTGCCTAGTGTGAGTTTTGTTTACTATCCATACGGATAATATAAATAAAAATATATAATAAATATTTTCGTTTTCGTAAACGTAATCGAATGAGTATTCATTAAAACGAAAATTAGTATGGCATTTTAGCAGCGCCTCCTGGCGACAAACGAGAACAGTTAACATTTTGCCATACAAATTCTCGAATGAAACTTGCACTTGGCACCTTGTTAGCGATTCTAAGTATCCCCAGCTATTCTGTGCCCCAGCCAATTTATTTTCGAATATCTTCCATGTACAGACTTTCGACTCTCTTTGGCTTTATTATATGTATAGATGTATAGATAGAAGATAGATATATTATTATAGTCTATGTCTCGGACTGTTGCGAGCTGTCGCGAGATTCCGTGACGACCGTGAAAGGTGTCTATGCGTGCGTTGCTCGAGTGTGTCATGATTGTATGAAGCTTACTTTCTGCTCTCTCCTTATATACAACGTGTAACAAAAAGGTGTGGCCAAAATAAAAGGGTCCAAAGTGTATCCGATCTAGTTCTTGCATGTATAGTTACTTAGACATAATTATTAACTTTAATTTGTTATGAAATTTTTAATTAAATATTTGAATCGTGACGTTACAATCAAAATAAACAAGTTACATCCCTAGTGGCTTAGTAAAAAAGTAGTAAACAGCCTATATAATTGTCCCACTGCTGGGCAAAGGCCTCCACATCATTGAAATCAAGTCATCGCTACATTGGATGGGTAATGGCTTAAAATCACCACGCTTGCCAAGTGCGGGTTGGTGATCCAAACCAGGGCTATGCATCGGAAACAATCCGAGATAATACATATTTTTTTGCCCGACCTGGGAATTGAACCCGGGACCTTCGGCTATCGGGCCGAGTGCTCTGCCACTCGGCCACCGAGGCGTTAGTGGCTTAGTAACCTCTGTGTACTTACATTCATAATCACTGCTGCTCGCTTTCTTCTATGCGAGCCTGACGCGCATGATTTCACTAATATAAGTATTTAATATACAATTACATAACAAACTAAAGTTAATAATTATGTCTCAGTAACTCTGCATACTAGATCTAGATCGGGTACACTTTGGATCTTTTAATTTTGACCACACCTTTCTGTTACTCGTTGTATATTGTGGGCAGGGTCTCGTATTTTCCTGTTTTCAAACGAGTTTCTGTGCGAAACTTGTTACATATGTTTTACGTTGGTTTTATTATGGGTTTTTGACAGAAGCAACAGTGACTCACTTTTAGTAGGTATTAAGGAAAATAGCTGAGCTTAGCATTAATTTCAATAAAAATATATACAAACTACAATAGCATGACGGTGAGTGGCTAACGCGCCCGGTCTGCGAGAGCTGAGGTTAAGCAACTTTCGCAAAGGCCGATCATAGGATGGGTGGCCAAAAATGTATCATCTCGAGCTCCTCCGTGCTTCGGAAGGCACGTAAAACCGTTGGTCCCGGCTGCATTAGCAGTCGTTAATAACCACCAATCCGCACTGGGTTCGCGTGGTGGTTTATGGCCCGTTCTCCCTATCGGGAATATAGGGAAGGCTCGTGCCCCAGCAGTGGGGACATAAAATGAGCTGATGATCAGTTGGGATTGGAACCGTTTTGGGACATTTTAATTGTTGCTTTTTTTCTTTATACAGGTTGTTTGGTAATACAACCTTATTTTTAGTTTATACGAAAACCGAAACACGGGTCAATATTTTCATTTAAAGAATCAGTACAAAAAAAAAAATATCTTGAAAACTCACGAAGTTACAAGCTTTTTGTGCTGTCCCGTTGTGTGTTTTTAGTAGGGTACACTATAGTTGAGATTTTGTAAATATTATTTGGTCAAAATGTAACATGGTATAAAAAATATTGAAATCCATTCTATTACTGATTCTGAACAAACAGTTTTCAGGTTTCGTATAAACTAAAAATAACATTGTATAATCCCAAAACAAACACCCATAGCAATAGCAAGTTAGCAACCAAGTACAAAAAAACCTGCCAAGTGCGAGTCGGACTCGTGCACGAAGGGTTCCGTACCATTATCTATAAAAACGGCAAAAAATCATGTCTGTTGTATAGGAGCCCCACTTAAATATTTGGAGCCCCCCTTAAATGTTAATTTTATTTTAATATATAATTATTTAAAAAACAAATGTTGAAAAATTTCCACGAGCAGGATTTGAACCTGCACTCTTCTGACATACCGGGTCAGGTGTTCTCCCAATCGAGCTATCGTGGTTCTAACCAGCCCGCTGAAATTATTCAACACGATTTATTTTTTTACTTTGAAAGCCAATATTTATTTACTAATTATAATTAATCTTTAAAGTGAATAATATAACTCAATATTTTGTGAATATTTTAAGCGTCTACCTGTTGCCGTTATCAATATCGAGCAAAAACGAGCAAAAAAAAATCACGTTTGTTGTATGGGAGCCCCTTTTAAATATTTGTTTTATTTTTTTTTAGTTATTTATTTTTAAAGTGAATATACTTAACAAAATAATCTGTGAATATTTTAAGCGTCTATCTGTTGCCGTTAACAATATCGAGCAAAAACGAGCAAAAAAAAATCACGTTTGTTGTATGGGAGCCCCTTTTAAATATTTGTTTTATTTTAATTTAATTATTTCTTTTTAAAGTGAATGACATGTAACTAAATATTCTGTAAATATTTCAAGCGTCTACCTGTTGCATAAAGTTAGGTGTCAGACATCCTTGCGCAATCACAAGGGACCATCTGCGTCAGGTCAGAACGCCAGATCAGGACGCGCCGAAGCGCATTCTTCATCCGGTACTTTTAAGACTAGTGTCTCGAGCTAGTTGCCCCGTGGACACTATTGTCCACAATATCCAGATAGGTTACCGGAGCAGTAAGCTCGCTCACTTCTCGTTGCACTAAGAGCACAACTCGCAGATTCCACTGCTCGGGTCGTCAATTCTAAAATCGACTACCAAATGTCCTCTTTGGTGGCGAAGTTGTAAGCCCACTCACTTCTCAGACGGAGTAGACAGACAGACGGACGGACAGCGGAGTCTGAGTAATAATAGGGTCCCGTTTTACCCTTAGGGTACGGAACCCTAAGAACACCGTGGTAACATGCCCAATCATATTTAAGAAGATTTACTTTTTCATACCAAGCCTCAAATTTATTTTCTTACATTATTCCTCACATCCTTACACGTTTTGGCTTCTGTTTTGTTTGAAACATGAAGTTGTCGACCAAGAACAATGTATTAGCTAAACCTAGGGTTGTCACTTTGCAATTTTAAGTAACAAACTACCTTAATATCTCTGCCATATGGTAATTTATTTTAAACATACCTGAAAAGTTATGTTTAAAATTTGATGTGGCTCTATTTGCCATATTCTAGACTAGCGGCCGCTCGCGGTTTCACCCGCGTAGTTCCCGATCCCGTGGGAATATCTGGATAAAAAGTATCCTATGTGTTATTCCAGGTTATAAACTATCTGTATGCCGAATTTCATCCAAATCCATCCATCCGTTGCAGCGTGAAGAAGCAACAAATATACGAACATACACACCAAACTTTCGCATTTATGATATTAGTAGGATTATACAACAGGTATTACCAAACATTCTGTATATTTAATGTTTTTTTTTTCATTCTGTAACAAAAACAAGTGTGCTTTTTATCAATTACATACCTAATAAGTTTTGCTACTGAAGTTTTCTACGTAAAAAACGATTATGCTGTGATTTTGCTGTCTATTATTCTAGTCTGCATCAAAATAGGTATGAGCGCGATCCGTGCTGCATGCGACAATAACGTTAATTAGTTTTAATAATTTCACCCAAATGTCCTGGGTTTTTGAAGCTTTTGTCCTAGATCCATAATTTAGCTGATGGCAGCCCTTTGTGATCACAATCACTGACTGATACATTGAACTAATCAAATGAGCATCACTACTTCGTCTGCTTTTGTCTATTGTTGATATAAACGTCAACGTCAAACTGCCAGGCAAAAATTCTCTGACATCCGCCAATGTGTCAACGTTTTTGTAGCGTGCGATTTTGTTTGTTGTGATAATTAGCGGCACAGTTGCTTATTAAGCCTGCCTACTTAACTAATTATCACCCAAGAATTACTATGAGTTTACTCTAAAATGTCCAAAGTTGTAAATAGTGAAGGTGTAAAGCCAGGCTGCATTCATAGGATAGCGCTTGAAAACTTTGTGTAAGTTCGCGGGTGACATTTTACGCGCCCTTTTTGTGGTTTTAAATTCAATAATATTTTGTTCGTTTTTCCTTTATAGTACCTACAAACAAGTGGAATTGTATCCCAACACATCGTTAAACTTGATTATTGGACCTAATGGTACCGGGAAGTCGACATTTGTTTGTGCTATCATATTGGGTCTTTGTGGCAAAACCAGCGTTATTGGGAGAGCAAAAAAGGCAAGTGAATCATGTATTTTGTTGTAGCGACACTTCTATGTGTCTACTTATTAGCATTAGCTTGATGTTCAAACAAACTGAAACTGTTTCCAACACTGACCCAATACTACTATAACAATGCAAGTTATGACTTGTTCATGTAGTCAATTTCTTTTTCTTTGCCAGGGTTTTCAATAGGGTTAATCCTGCTTTTGGCGACTATGGGAGGACTAGTTGTAAGTTTTGCTACTCGGAGATCATACATCAGCTCTGAGACTATTACAACAACGTTAATAACATTGTTGTGTTCCAACAGTTTGAGATAATGCCTTGATCACACATACCGAGCAAACGACCGAGACAGTGCTCTCGGTCAAGTACTCAGTACGTATAAACATAGCGCCGAGCGCTCTGAGAAACGGTGAGACAGTAGCTCGGCTCCCGTTCTACTTACTCGGCCGAGACCACTGTCTCGCCCGTTTGCTCGGTACGTGTGATCAAGGCATAACAGCCAGTGATTTAGGATGTCCATTGAAATGTTGCCAACCATACTTTAAAATAATGTATCCTACTCTATTTTCCATCCCCATACTTTATTCTTTTTAATAAAAATAAAGTATGGAAAATACTTCATTTCCGACTAATGCATGCGTTTGAATGGAATATTAATGTTGACTTAATTTCTGAATTACTGAATGATACTCAGACTCAGGTGAAGTGAAACGAAACACAACTCCTCATGAATAAATTAAGAAAGTACTTTATTTTTTCTTCAAATCCTTTTTTTTATACTAGTTAGTGATAGATTTATATTAATTTCCTGAAAAACACTTAGCAACCCCATCTGTAACCATACTTACCAAGCAAAGTGGTGTAGTAAGTAGTAGTAAATAGCCTATGAGTGTCTCACTACTGGACAATGGCGTCCATCATCAAAACAAGTGAATTGTGTGATTGAAACAACACTATAATTGATAAAATGTTTATATAATTTTTAACGCAAATTTTGTTGCGAACAAATTACAAAAACAAATGTTGAAAAAATTTCCACAAGCAGGATTTGAACCTGCACCCTTCTGACATACCGGGTCAGGTGCTCTCCCAATTGAGCTATCGTGGTTCTAACCAGCCCGCCGAAATTATTCAACACTATTTACTTTTTACTTTGAAAGCCAAAGGCACCCATTCAATGTCAACAACTACCGTCATTAACTATAATACTATACTATAATTGATGTTTAACGGCTTAATCACTACACCAAATGCAGGTTGGTGAGCACAAATCGGGGCTATGCATCGAAAAAATCCAAAACACTGCCTGACCTGAGAAATCAATCCAGCTCCTTTGAGTATTGGGCTTAGCAATTGACCATTTAGTCACCAAGGCATAAAGTTATTTATAAGTTCATTATAGCAATGAAAATATAAAAAAAAACATTTCAGATCTCAGATTACGTTAGAAGTGGTTGCCAGTCTTCCACTATCGAGATTGAGTTGTACCAGCAGCCGGGCCAAAGGAATGTCATTATCACAAGGACTTTCAACCTGAAGGATGTGTCGACATGGTCTATTGACCATAAGGCAGTTCGTGAGAAGCAGGTGCAAGAGCTAATAGCAACTATGAACATACAGGTTAGTTTGAAGTACAATTTAAAATTCAAAATGATGTATTCAGTTAAGGCTACAAATAGCTCTTGTGAACGTCATTATGCCATCGGTTCGTAAGTCTACTCTGGGTGGACCTTGTCCTGAGAAGAACCAGCAAGAAACTCAGCAAGTGCAAAGCTCTTTTCTCCCTTACAGCGTCAAAAATATTAGAAAATGCCACATTCCATCACAAATAAAAACAAAATATAATGGACAATCACAACATGCAAAAAAAAACAAAAGAGAAAAAAAAATTAAATACCTAAGATTGCAAAATATCAGTTACCAGTTTAAATTTTCACAATGTCCAACCTACACAGTACTAATAAAAGTCAAAAGCTGTCTAAGAAAAAACAAAGTTAAACTATAATTAATAATAATAAAAATAAGGCAAGTACATGATATGCAAGAGTAATAAAATTGATGTGCACACCTTATTAAACTGTCTTCTGCTGTGAGTACAGACACATTAGAATTTTAATTATTTAGGGCACTGATCAGTGCTCACCGCAGATGAGAGGTTAATTGAAAAAAAAACATAATATTTATTTATGTTTAAAAAATCAAGTCCTAAAAACTATATTAACATCAACTTCAACTTTTGTTTATGACAACTGGGTCACTTTTAGGTTAGCGACCATTACTGCCCATGACTCCTGAAAACAGCACAGTGTATGGCGTGGTTGACCGGTTATAAAAATGGGTCCAAAACAGGGTCTGGCGTACAGTGTGGTTTTGATGTGCACACTGAAATAGACGGACACAAGACATTTAGACATCACAAAACAGCACAAAACATACAGACAACACATAACAAAGGAAAAGAACGAAAGCGGGGGCAAGCAATCGGTTATAGTTTAATTTTTTGTGAATGGATGTATTTAATTAAGGAATTCAGAACTTTTTTGTTGGTGGATGAAAGAAATAGAAGAGATTTTAGATCTATTGGTTTGGGAGTTTTACACAGGCAGGGAGAATGCTATACAGGCAAACTGTTCTGTTTGGGCAATTAAAAATAATGTGGTCTGCAGTGCCTTCCTCAAGGCCACATACAAAGATGGGACATTGAATAATACCCCATCTGTGCAGGCGCGAGGGGGTACAAGTGTGACCAATACGAAGTCTGCAGATGACCGACGTCATCTGTTTATCGACTAGACGATAACGATAGAACCATGGATTAGTTGGGATATTGGGAAGAGGTCTACTATATTAGAGAGTGATTAAATAGATTTTTTTATTTGAGTTTATAGGGTTTTCATTATTTATCAAGTTTTAATGTAGCTTAAATTAAATTGTTAACACCACATTCATATAATCTTTAAAACGAAACATTGTAGAATGCTTTTTTACTCCAACTGCGTCAGAAGGAGGGTTATGTTTTTTACAAATATGAATATGTGAAAAGGTTGACAATCTCTGCCAACTGCTGCCGCAAGATCGTGTGCAAGACTTCTCAAAAATGGACCCTCAGCAACTGCTGCGGAGTACTCTGGCAGCCGTGGGTGGTCAGGAGAGTGTGACCCAGCTCGAAGAGTTGATTGATAGCCGGAATCAACAGAGGGGGCTGTCTATTAGGCTACAGAATAATGCTCAATTGCTGCAGGAGCAAATGAGGCTTAATGAAAGGCAAGTTTGATATAAATTCTTTTTAAATCATTAAGACGTTTGAAACTAGTAAGTGCCAGTACCCAGAACCAGATTAAAATAAAGGAAAAAAAAGGTTGTCTAAGGGCCTCTCAGTCAGAGATGAGTTTTTTTGCTAAGCCTAGACGAAAGGGGCTCCGAAATATGCAGTGCCTAGGGGCCTATACGAACTTCATCCTTAATAAACTTAATACTGCATATCACTATTTTAGTTGTATGTTTTTTAATTGTGATAATGTTTATTAAGTCTATTTTTTAACAGATTTAAATTTTGGGCTGAGACTGCTTCTTCTGGGATTTGTTCCATGCTCTTACTACATGAATAATTATAAGCTTAGAATATTATTTTTTAACTTATTTTAAAGTATTATTATTAAAAGTATTATTAGTATTATTTATTATAATTTTTCTGAATAAGATTTTAAGGCAACTTAATTATGTACACTCCAATGAGCTAAGTACTAGCATATGCCATGTCCATTACACAAAAATTTTTGATATTTCAAAATATACATAGATTAGTATAATGTTTAACTAAATCTGGTCAATCTCACTACTATCTGCTTTATTCATTGTTATTATAAATATAAAAATATTCATATGAACAAGTTATTATCTCAAATAAAATGAAACAGAATTCAACAAAAGTCATATTTTTCAGGCTCAAAGTTGTTATAGATGCTATGCAGCAAAGGAAACAAATAGAAAAACAAATAGAAATCTGTGAAAAGAAAAAGCTTTGGATTGAGTACCAAGATCTGAGAGAGAAAGTCATAGAATATACAAATGACAGAAAAGAAGCTGTGAAACTTGTGAACTCACATAAATGTAAAATGGAACCTTTAGAGAGAGTCATAGAAGGAGCAAAAAAAGGAATAAGCAAGTTGGAACAACAAAAATTGAGCGCAGTATGTTACATTCACCCTATTTTATTCAATGTCCAATGTATTTCTTTTTTTGTTTATAAAGGGATTTATCATGCTGTTATATTTGCCTTGTTGAGTGCCTAAAGAGCGTAACTACACTATTCAGGGAAGGCGAAAAACTAAAGGTATTCTAGATAGCATAGGGTTTCTAGATAGCATACGCAAGCTTGTCCCCCTTTCCTACTAGATTATAAGAGGCCCTCGATTCGGAATTAAAGGGGAACACCCTGCTACACACTACTTTAAAGTTTATACTGACACCCTCCACCAACCTCACTGTTATAAAGTAAGGTGTCAGACATCCTCACGCAAGCACAAGGGACCATCTACGTCAGGTCATAACGCCAGATCAGAACACGTCGGTTACGCATCCTTCATCCGGTACGTTAAGAACAACGGTAATTTAAAGGACTACAATTTAAAAAAAAAAACGAGGAGCTCGATGGTGCAGTGGTTAATACGCCCGGTCTGCTGTAAAGCAACTTTCGCAAAGGCCGGTCATTGGTTGGGTGATCAAAAATTTATAATCTCTCGCTCCTCCGTGCTTCGGACGGCACGTAAAGCCGTAGGTCCCGGCTGCATTGGCAGTCGTTAACATCGTCGTCGTCGTGGTGGTTTATGACCTGTTCTCCCTATCCATCCATAGGAAAGGCTCGTGCCCCAGCAGTGGAGACATAATACGAGCTGATGATGAATTTAAAAAAAAAAAATACTTTTTTAGACTAGAGAAATTCACAATCTTAAAGATCGCGCAAAGGAAACCATTAAAGCGGTAACTAACCATGAATATACAATAAAAGATATAGAAGCATCGTATCAGGAGAAACTTGAACGGTACAAAAACAGGGAGAGGGAGCTGATCGAAGCTAAAGCCAAGCTGGAAAAGTTAACAACTGACCGCACTAAGCTTGTGGAGAAAGTTGGCGACGGTAAGCATTAAATTTGAATTTGGCATACCACAGGGATCTTTACTAGGTCCCATACTGTACCTACAATATATTAATTTTGCTTTTGCAGAAAATCATGTAAAAATGGAATTAGCTGAACTACATAAGCCAATAACGAGGACCAACGCTATTCTTGAGAATCTGAAGAAGAAAAAACTAGAAATACAATATGATTTGGAAAATAATGTAACACCACAAATCAGACTTTATCAAAATAAGTAAGTAAGATAAATAGAAACAGAAACATAGTAGAGGTTTTATTTTTAGGGGCATTTGAGCCTATTAGAGCGATATCCTCGGTTTCATGTGTATCCTACTATTTATTATCAAATATTCTATACTAGTGGCCGCTCGCGGTTTCACCCGCGTGGTTCCCGGTTTCACCCGCGTGGTTCCCGCTCCCGTGGGGATATCTGGATAAAAAATATCCTATGTTTTATTCCCGGTTATAAACTATCTGTATGCCGAAATTCATCCAAATCCATTCAGTAGTTTTTACGTGAGAGTAACAAACATCCTTACTTACAAACTTTCGCGTTTTATAATATTGGTAGGATTATAACATCCCTTGATATTCCTAACGTTTCGTTTCACTTGGTTCCACTTTGTCCAGTAGTCTGCTGAAGAGTATGGTTTTTTGTTTGAATCCGCTAATCTCTAGAACTACCAGTCGGATTTGACAAATATCTTTGCTTTTGATAGCCCATATTTTGTGGAAGGCTATTTAACATCACTCTATGACCCTTTAAAAAACCAGAAAAATCGCTAAGTGAACACGAAGTACTAGCGCATTCGGGCGGGTCGGGGAACAGCTACTAGACTAATATAGACTGTTGATGATGATATTGTTTCCAGGATTCGTCAACTAGAAGACGTTGGTGTGAAGCGTTTGGAAGTACTCCGCTCGTACAGCGAGGACGCTTACCAAGCCGTGCTGTGGCTGCGGCAGAACAAACAGATGTTCCAGGAATCGGTGCACGAGCCCATGATACTGGAGGTAGGTAGCTGTTCCAGAACAAGCAGCTGTTCCAGGAATCGGTGAACGAGCCCATGATATTGGAGGTAGGTAGCTGTTCCAGAACAAGCAGCTGTTCCAGGAACAGGTGCACGAGCCCGTTATACTGGAGGTAGGTAGTTATTCCAGTTCAATCAGCTGTTCCAGGAACCGGTGCACGAGCCCGTGATACTGGAGATAGGTAGCGGTGCAGAACAAGCAGCTGTTCCAGCACAAGCAGCTGTTCCAGAACAAACAGCTGTTTCAGGAGTCCGTGCACGAGCTCGTAGTACTGTAGGTAGGTGGCTGAAGGGTTCCAAAGTATCAACGACTAGCACTTTACTTGCGACCTCGTCCGCGACGACGACGGTGAGTATAGATTGTGTTATCCAAGGAATGTATATATGTATACATTCTATGAGTGGAAGAATTTTTGGAATTGGACCAGTAGCTTCAGAGATTCATTACATCTTTATCACCAGCTCATCAACGTTCCCACTGCTGGGACACGAGCCTTCCCTATGGATAGATAAGGAGAACAGGCCATAAACCACCACGCGGGCCCAGTGCGGATTGGTGGTGGTTAACGACTGCTAATGCAGCCGGGACCAACGGCTTTACGTGCTTTCCGAAGCAAGGAGGAGCGAGAGACTATTCATTTTTGGTCACCAATCCCAGACCAGGCGCGTTACTTACGTAGTACACAGAGGTTACTTACGCCCGTTCCCTATATTCTATCTGTCTGTTGTTTTGCTTACTGGAGTTAGAAATTTGACATAATTTGTATGGAGCTTACGTGATAGATAATTATTGGGAACGGGCGTTAACCACTAACGCCCGTTCCCAACAACCTATCTATCTGTTGTTTTGCCTACTATAGATATAATTTTGACATAAGCTCCATACAAGTTATGTCAAATTTCTAACTCCAGTAAGCAAAACAACAAACAGATAGAATATAGAGAACGGGCGTGAAGCTGTGACTTGTTTATTTTGATGTGACGTCACAATAGAAATATTTAATTAAAAATGGCATAACAAATTAAAGTTAATAATTTATGCTCGCACGTTCAAAGCGCGCGGCCATGGTCTCCCGAAACGTCCGACCGATGTCGATCGCGCATTATACATATTACTTAACTTAACTTAACTTATACATTTCCATCTATTTTTTGATTGATGTAACTATGTACTACCTTCGTTGAGTTATTGGCAAAATCTGAACGTTGCCAGTACGATGTCGCTTGGGGACTATAGTCACCAATGGACAAATGAGAGTGAATTTTTTTTGGGGACTGTAGTCCCCATGAACGGTTCAGCGGTTAACTCCTTGGTAGGCCGAGTTGCACTGCGTTCAGCCCGATACCCGCCCGGGTTCTATTTTTAGGTCGGGCAATGTGTTTCGGATTTTGCGTTGAATACCCTGGGTTTGTGATTCCGATCCGAACCCTTCGGGGAATCTAGTAGGGCACGGGGACACGCACTTTTAAGTGTGTGATGCCGTTCCCTCTAGAAAACTTCCGAAAGTGATTCGTTTCACACGGCTCGATGTACCCTTACGTACCTCACCGCCCCCAAAAAAGACCGGTAAAGCCGAAAATGCCGTCTGAAGCAAACGGCAATCTCTCTCTCAAAAAAAAGGGTATGTGATTACCAACCCGCATTTGGCAAGCGTGGTGATTAACCTTTTCACCGCCCAACTATCCTGCACGCGATGTCCCGCTGTACGCCAACGTATAAATGTATTTTAATAAAGTAGGTACAAAAAAGAAGTTCTATAGAAGTGCTGGCGTGGACGGCACGAAAATCTCGAACTTCTATAGAAGTTGTTGGCGGTAACATTACCCATCAATTGTAGCGATGACTTGATTTCAATGATGGAGGCTTTTGCCCAGCTGTGGGACAGTATATAGGCTATTTACTTACTCTACATACAGTATCTAGATCGGATACTCTTTGTATCTTTTCATTTTTACCACACCTTTCTGTTACACGTTGTTTAAGCTATTCACTAACGCCCGATCTCAATAACTTATCTCTGGTAAGAGTTAGGCTTATCTTAGTTTAGTTACCAAGCAACCGCTATTATTTTCCCATAATTAACAGAAATAACTAAGCAACAAAGCTCTAGTAGGCTTATCTCTTGCTGAGGACAGGTTATTGAAACTAGACGTAACTATGATTTTATATCCCTCGGTTTTACATAGATAAACTTCACTGACCCCAAATTCGCCCGTTACCTCGAGTCTACGGTCCCGGCGCGGGACCTCGTCGCCTTCACATTCGAATGCAGCCAGGATATGAACCTGTTCATGCGGAAGGTCAGGGTGGAGGCTGGACTGAAGCGGGTCAATGCCATATGCAGCCAGGGTGGGAGGGTCAACGTGCCCAGGAACGATATACAGCAGCTCAGGTGTGTTGAAACACTATATCAAATCAAAATCAAATCAATCCATCAAAACTAGAGTTCAAAAAAATTAATAATAATTACATTACAAAAAGACAAATGTTGAAAAAAATTCCACCAGCAGGATTTGAACCTGCACCCTTCTGACATACCGGGTCAGGTGCTCTCCACATTGAGCTATCGTGGTTCTAACCAACCCGCCGAAATTATACAACACTATTTACTTTTTACTTTGAAAGCCAAAGGCGCCCATTCATTGTCAACAACTACCGTCATTAACATCCGATCATAATATTTTTACAGATACTAAAGATCAGTTAAGGTTGCGCCGACCAAAAAATGCAAAAAAATGCAGTTACGGTTAAGTAAATATAATTGAAAATACTATCGTATTAAATGAACAAAATATATATTTAGTATCATAGGAAACGTGTTTACAATTTGTCAGAACCATAATGTCATAACACGCTATAGTTTTTTCTACAATATCATTTAAAGTTGGGCAAAAATCATGAAAACGAGTGGCGGCGTTTAGTAGATTTCTTATAGTTTATCTAAATTATTGTACCTCTGATTTTGTCTAAACAATCATCAATGGATAAACTACAAATTGCTAGACTACATTTTCGATTCATCAAGTGGTTATTTAAATAATTATTTTTTATTAAGCACCTTAAATTCCCCATACAAAATTAGTATGGCCGCGCGGCATCAAATAAATATGGACGACGACATTTCAAATAAAACATATGACACTTGTCACTTACGGACGGCGCACTCTTAAGAAGTAGGCAAGCCATTTATAAAATGTTTTTGTTTAATTAATATAATTATTCAGAAAAAAAAAATTTCAGAAGGGTGCAGGTTCCATTTTAATAATTACATTTTTTTTGTCGATGAAATTGTAGCGATTGTGTGATTTGCTATCTATCTGCTGTGTAATCTATATGATACTTTAATGAATGAATACGTTATGATCATAATAACTGTCTTCAGCTACCTCGGGTTCTACACGTACCTGATAGACACTATATCGGGCCCCGACGCGATCATCCGCTACTTGTGCAAGCAGTACAACGTGCACCGCATCCCCATCGGCAACGAGCGAACTTACAACAACAGCGGGAAGGTGCCCGCTAACATCACCTTCTTCTTCACGGGTAGGTGCTGGTTAATCTTCTCCTTCTTATTTTTCTTCTTCTTCCATCCCTGGTCCCATGTTACTTTGGATCGGCGCAAAATGTCCGTTACTTCCAACTTCTATAGAGTCGTCACCTCTACAGTCACATAATTGTCATCCGTCACATGATCCATCCATCCAGACATGGCATCTATCTTTACAGAGAAGGAAGAGTGAAAGGATGGGGTTGCACAAAAGATCCCGATGGGTCGAAGTGTTACTGACAGAGGGAAACCTCAGCAGGCCCCACTAAGATAAGATAAGATCCATCCATTTTTTCTTTGGTTTCCCGATCCCCTCTACTCTCCTAATAATATAATAATAATAACAAAATAGTTTCCAAAAATTACAGCATAATATTTATAAAATACAGAGAAGAGAGTAAGAGTGAGATCTTCTGGGGCAAAAGAGAATTGCTCAGTTTTCAATGTGAATTTGGCAGCTAGTATTAGTTCTATAGTATGATAATAGATGGCGTTATAGTGAAAGCGGTTTAATGCAGCCAGCATTGCGGTGTCGAGATTTTTGTGCATTTATTGATCTCAGGAGCTGTGTTTCATTTAAAATAATTGGTTACTCACGTAGCCGGACTGATAGATACGAGAAATCGTGGTTCCTGATTCCGAAAGGAGTCCAAAGTCCCCATAGATGAGGCAAGGTTCGTCCGCGATATATACATGTCATATAATATGACTGCCAATAATGTTAATAATTATCTGATTATTATGTAGTGCTATGTGTCACTTGTCCCTTATTGTATTGCTAGGCATGCTCAAATCACACCTCAAACACTTACGTCGTTTCCTTTCAAGTTACACTACAATTATAATATTATTATTTTTTTTTTTATATAGTTCAATGATCAATTTTGATAATTTCAAACCCTGATTATTATACGTTTGTTATAAAAAATATAACAAATAGTAATATCGTATAATTATTATAATATTATTATACTCTATATTTATTTTCTTTCTTAAAACTAGATTTTTACAATATTTTAATATAAAAACAATAAAACATTATAAAAATCTAATCCTAGAGTACCGCCAGCAGCGAGGCAGGGCCCAATTAATTATTATTATTATTATTGCGGCAGGGTTAGAAATTATCAAGATAATAACCTAATTATCTTGATAATTTCTTCCGTGCTTCGGAAGGCACGTAAAGCCGTTGGTCCCGGCTGCATTAGCAGTCGTTAACAACCACCAATTCGCACTGGGTCCGCGTGGTGGTTTATGGCCCGTTCTCCCTATCCATCCATAGGGAAGGCTCGTGCTCCAGCAGTGGGGACATAAAAATGAGCTGATGATGATCTTGATAATTTCTAACCCTGCCGCAATCAAACTCGGGTCATAGTGGTCGTCTATGGCCTATTCCTTTTTCTGTTTTGACGATTTGCTTTTTGTTATTTTTTTCCTTTGATTCATAGCTTCGTGCGATTAGTACATTTAGCCAGTGTCAAAGTAATTTTTCTTACAAGTTTTAAATATCATTATCATCATCTCAGCCAAAAGACGTCCACTGCTGGACAAAGGCCTCCCCCAAGGATCTCCACAACGACCGGTTTTGTACTGCTCGCATCCAGCGGCTTTCCGCGACCTTCACCAGATCGTAAATAAATAATATTTCCTTCCTGTACGATGATGATGACTGATAATAGAAATGAGAAGACCTTGAGTATCTCAGTAAGATATGGCTTTAAGATAAGACCTCATGCGGACTTCGTGAGATAATTAGAAAAGTGACGTTGCACTGTTTTGTTTCATTTTTCCAACACTCATGCACGCTCACTAACACTTAACGGTTAATAATCCACCATTATTTCACATTAATATTCGACATAACACAATTTTAGAAAATAAAACAAAACCGCAGACGTGATTTCTTTCTCGCCAAGAAGTCTGTTATTTATTTAATAAACTGACAATGATCCTAAGCTCACGCACCGGTTAGAACCCTTAGCCTTGAGACGTGATATCGGCTCGTTGTGTGTGTTCTACCGCCTGTATAATGGAGAATGCTCTGAGGAACTTTAAGATTTGGTGCCCACTTCCTCCTTCTACTATCGCACCGCTCACTATCGGAACAGGGCACACGCAACGCATCTGCGATTACTTTGGTTTTGCGGGTGTCCATGGGCGGCGGTGACCCCTCACCATCAGGCGGTCCGCCTGCTCGTTTGCAGACTGTAAATATAAAAAAAGCTATATTTTTGTATTGTTCTATAGAAAATCATCGGTTCTCCGTACGAGTGTCCGCCTACAGCGGCGCTAAGTCGAGCTCCACCATAGAGATCAGGCCGGCGAGGCTGTTAGCCAACACGGTCGACGTCGACCAGGTCAACAACTACAACCAGCAGTGAGATATTTCATTTTATTTTTGGTTTAAAGTTTTCTTTTTTGTGACATCCACATAAATAAATAAACTTTCCTACACTCACACCAATTATCTAGCCCAAGAGAAGCTTCGTTATGAAACTCGTTAAATGGTACTTAAATATATACTTATTATACATAGAAAACACCCAGACCCGAGACAATTTAAAAAACAATAATTTCTAAATTCACCCGACCGGGGATCGAACCCGGGACCTCAGAGATGGCGGCACCATGAAAACCGGTGTACAAACCACTCGACTATGGAGGTCGTAGAGTACCGCATAATGTGAGCGTCGGTGACTCGGGGCTTATGCTGCGACATTTTTATTTTTTAATGAGTGACTTCGTGCGGTTAGAGTGCTTAGTACACGAGTTTCATTCGCCATTCGATCACGTTAACGACAACGAGAATTTGTATGGCAAAACTTTAACTGTTCTCGTATGCCGCCAGGAGGCGCTGCTTCAATGCCATACTAATTTTCGTTTTAGTTTTCGTAATCGAATGATTATGGAAAGTATACAAAACTCACACTAGGCATCCATCACGGTTAGTTAGTGTCATAGGTTATGAAGAAGGTATTGTGCAATATTTTATACTTTGAGTTTTTGTTAGGCTCAACTCACACCGAAAGCGCGTCGAAGCGCAGCGAAGCGGAGCGCAGTTTCAATGTCATGAGAATTTTAACTTTATTTTCATTACTGTAATACTTATTATCGCATGAGAAATTCGAACGCGGCGCGCGAATGCCCGCGGAGCCACGGGAATTCCGGCGAATTCCATAAATGGAGCCGTGCTCCTGCGCGAGAAGTCGCGGGAAGTCCCGAGAATGCTCGAGCAGGCGCGAGCGGCCGCTGGAAATATCCCGCCCCTCGCCCCCACCCCCGCGCGCGTCTGTTGTGCGTGGGCATTATTTCGCATTCATTCCTTGCAGTGCAACGAATACAGAAGTGATGGAAATGGATGAAGAAAAGCTTATTTATTTGGTGCAAATGTACGACTGCCTATACAATGTAAAATCAAGGCATTACAGTGATAAACACATGAAAAATAACGCTTGGCAAAAAGTGGGCGCTGAAATGAATATGTCTGGTATGTATTTGTTTAATTATTAAGCTATTGGATAGCTTCTATCGCAGGCCTCGAGCGTGGAGACTGAATTCAGAAATTCCGTAACGAAAAAACCTAAGCCCCATGACGTCATTTTTGAAATCTAAGATGGCCGACATCATATTTCATGTTATTTTGACTCGTGTGTCGTGAAAGGGGTTTTCGGGGGTGCTGATCACGAAAATGATGTCATTATTGAAATCCAAGATGGCAGACATCATATTTCATGATATTTTGACATGGGTGTCGTGACAAGGGTTTTCGGGGGCGCTGATCACGAAAAATGATTTTTAAGCTATTGCAGAGCTTCTACCTCTTTATCAAAGTCGAACATAAAACATTGAATATAGTTTAGTCGCTAAATCGCCACCATTTTTCGCACTCTTTTGATGACTTTACTGGTTAAAAATAAAGAAATAAATGAATTACAAAAAAGAAAATACTTATACAAATGCATTCGTCAATTGGAACAATATTATCTTCTCATTATTTAATAAAAGAAAAAAAAATGTTTTCTTATCAGTCCCCACGCTCAAAAAGTGTAACTCAAAATGTCAAATTTATTGTTCAAACAATATATTGAAGAAAAGCAAATAGAAGATGACCCAACCATTAGCTTTTTCTTAACCATGGGCCGAACTGTGAAAACAATGCCTAAAAATATTCAAGCCAAATTAAAAGGAGAAATTTTCCGCCTTATAAATGAAACGGAAATAAGACTTGCCGATGACACCGGTGTGGTAACATGACACGAGATACAGCTGAATTCGACTTATCTGCCACAGGAAATAATACAACCATACCATCTTCTTCAAAGTATCCATTGGAAACAACCAGTATCAGTCCTAGTTCTGTGACAGAAAATTACAATGAAACAAACATTCCAACCACATCTTTTTCATACACACCATCAATGATACCGGCTGCAGAAAACATAACTATTACATCTTTTTCATACAAACCATCCAAAATACCGTCGACTTCAACAAGTTATCAAGAAACGAACACAGAAAATATCTACGAGACAAACTCCTCACTTCCGATTTATTCAAACTCTAGTTCATTCGACCCACCTCCGTCGCCTTATATACCACAAGCGATGTCGAAATCACAATAAAGATCCTCTGATTCTGTATTGCGTGAAGAGGATTATGAAACCAATTACCAATACGACCTTTGACTATTAAAGGACTGTTGCCTAAATTTTCTTTCAAACAATGTTTTTGTTGGAGTAGTAATGTTGAACAATAAATAACAATACAATTGAACAATATACTTTTTATTTATTTACTCACCTGAGGCAGACCGATAGTCTTTCTTCAGCGGAAATAGCCAATCTATAATTGGTATTTTGTTTTTGAATATGTGGCCTGAGAATTTCCAACAAACTTTCAAATTTATAGTTCATTTTATAATAGTCATAATGAATGCTAGGATACAGATGTAAATTTGTGCAAAATGTTTGAAATTGGCCAAACAAACGTCTTTTCTTCCACATGTTGTGTACCCAAAAGTTCATTATTCATCATATTCCATTATATGTGCAATAATAATTAAATCCAAAATACCCATTTTCACTGCATACACACAAGTTTCCTCGAGTTTTGTTGAAAGTGAACTGCGCATGGAACGACTCGTGAATTCATCGCGGCCGGGCTCGAGAAGGCGCGCGGAGTCCCGCGACTTCTCGCGCATTCCAGCGACTTCTCGAGCAGTCGCGGGAATCCTCGCGCCTTCTCTACCGAGCGGGTCGCTGCGCTCCGCTGCCCTTCGCCGCGCTTTCGGTGTGAGTTGAGCCTTAGGACAAAGTCAGGCTTTTCGGCTTACATAAAGGTACAATCTCACAATGTTAAATATGTTAAATATTACACTGCTTACAATGTCGCAATGAAAATAATTATGTATATTTTATTTAGAACTAGCGACCCGTCCGGCTTCGCACAGGTACAATGCTGATACACGCAACCGCTTTGTCCCTGCATTTTAAATCTGTAATATCTTCGAAAATATTCATTTAATATACATACTGTAAAGGGCCATATTGATCTACAGGGTGTTTCATTGAAATGGGTCAGTTTGGGAAAGTCTGAAACTATAAGACATACAAAGATCTGTTCTTAGGAACCATGTCATCGATTTTAATAAGAAGAAAAACTGCATTCATACATTAAAAAAAAACCTGTACTCAGCTCGGGAATCGAACCCGGTTGTTTTGAAAAAAATAAACTTACACTATATCTATTTAGATATCGATTGTGTAGGTTTTAAGCAGTAAATGGCTCTATGAAACATGATGTCTAAAATTAATCTTAAGACTAATATATTATATTATTATATATATGACTTTGTTTTATACTATGTATGTAGTGAAGATTGAAAGTACATACATTAAAATGATTTTAAAAATTCTGTAATAGGGATGGATGTATGACAACAACAACAAATAATTCCATTACATTAAACAAATAAATGAAATCACGTAACATTTCTTTAAAACATTGACTAATTTTTTATTTGACCTAAGCATGAGACATTCATGTAACCTAAAAAGTCATTAATAAACAAAGCCAAAGGCAAATATTCTTTATTCGAATGAACTTTAGAAAAGTGCTTTTGAATCGTCCATATTTTTTTTTACCTACTACCCATTCAGGACGTCTATTTTTTAGCTGTGGAGAAGAATGAAGAAATGTGGAGAAAAGAACACTTTTGACGACCTCCTTGGTCGAGTGGCTTGCATACCGGTTTTCATGGTGTCGCCATCTCTGAGGTCCCGGGTTCGATCCCCAGTCGGATCAATTTAGAAATACCTGTTTTTTTAAATTGTTTGGAGTCTGGGTGTTTCCTATGTATAATAAGTATGTATTTAAGTATATTAAGTATGTTTGTCCGTTGTCTAGTTAACCATTTCTCGAGTTTCTTATTGAAGCTTTTCTTGGGGCTAGATAATTGGTGTGAGTGTGGGACACATTTATTTATTTATTTTATTTATTGACGGAACATAATAGTGACGTCATAGTTCACCATTCCTATACAATTTCTATTTAAAAAAAACCTCTTGACAGTTGCTAATAAGTTTTTCCCAATTGCATAATTATTGAATTGAAAAAAATATATTTTATTATTAATATTTGTGTGTACAAAATAATCGCTTCTTCATTGTAATTCATTCACTTGGCTCATTACATGACGTTATTTGACGACAAGAACATAGGTAGCTGGCGTTCTTCACCCAGAATACTTAAACTCTGACGAACTGACTTTTTTTATCTCTGGAACTGGCATTTCGATGCTGGTACACTACTTTTGGCAACAAGTTATCCCTTAACATAAAACGACCCAGAGGTCCCGGGTTCGATTCCCAGCGGGGGGTACTACATGTTTGTGTACTCGGTTTGGTTGGTGTTAGGGCTTGTTGGTCCGTCTGGTTAGCTACCACCATCTTATCTAAACATGTCGCCATAACATCAATGTTTGTAGTACTGTTGTGTTCTGGCAGCTAGAGATAAGATAGTCAGTGTCTCAGTAGTTGAGGATCCCGGTTGAAGTGCGCTTCCACCATTGGCCTTTATCATCACTTAACATCAGGTGGGATAACCTGTAAGATATTAAAAAAAACTAGTAATGAACATTCACAATGTTTTGCAAAACCATAATTGACTAATACATACACAATGACTGTATTAAATATGATCATCATAATCATCATCTCAGCCAAAAGACGTCCATTTCTGGACAAAGGCATCTACCAAGGATCTCCGCAACGACTTTGAGCTGCTCGCATCTAGCGGCTTTATTAAATACTAGCTGTGCTCGCGACTTCGTCCGCGTGGAATAGTGACTTTCGGCAGCATTTTTAATTTTTTAGGCTCTTGTTCCCGTTTTTGCAACATTTTTCACTGATGCTTCGCTCCTATAGGTCGCAGCGTGATGTTATATAGCCTAAAGTCTTCCTCGATAAATGGACTATCCAACACAAAAGGAATTTTTCAATTCGAACCAGTAGTTCCTGAGATTAGCGCGTTCAAACAAACAAACTCTTCACCTTTATAATATTAATATAGATAAACATTTTTATTTAAGGCTGGCTAACTTTGAAGAAACCGCTCAGTCGCACCGCAACTCAATGCAAGAGATGGACTCCAAACTGAGCACGTTGGAAGTGAGCCTCAACGAACTCAACACGAGGAGGAAACGAATCAACGAAGGTGTTGAGAAGGTACAATTCATTTTATTATTATACAATACAGTAGGTACCTACTACAAACTGTAAATTTTCTTCAATAGACTCTTTAGCTGTAAAGCTTAAGGTTGAAAATGTCTTGCTTTTTTTTGACATATTTTGGTATTTCTATGTGCTAAATATTTAGCTAAATTAAGTTTAAATGTTAATTACCATTCCGCATTGAGCCCGCGTATTGGTTTATGGCCCGTTCTCCCCCATAGGGAAGGCTCGTGCCCAAGCAGTGGGGATATAAAATGAGCTAATGATGAAATGAAGTTTTAAATCTTATTTTTGTTTAAATTTAAATGATTGCTTAGCAGTTAGGTTGGTTTTTTGTAAATACAGAGATATTGATATTGATATTATATCGCAAGTTGTTACATACATACATACATACATATAATCACGCCTCTTTCCCTTTTCAAGTTGTTCAACTTGCAAAAACAATGTTTAAAACAGCCATCGGGATTTTTAAGGACGCTTCGATTGCTTTTATAATTCATAATTCATAATTTTATTGTCTCACGTCAGGTGTACAGATATTAACTTATAGGTACATTATAGGCATGACATGAACCCTGTTAGAGCACTACAATATTTAAAATTTATTTTATTTTAAATTACTTAATATTACATTTATTTTATATTATATTTATGTTAAATGACTTAAGTTATTCCAAAATCACATTAAATAAAACATTTAATTATTACATTTCATTACGATTAGAATTAACAATACAACTATTCCTAAAACATGCATTTTAGACAAACTGACCTAAACGAAAATTAACTACTTATTATACCTACAACACAAACAAACCAAGACCGTGAGGTTGAAATTTATAAGCAGTAGTTTTCACGAGTTAGATCCGTTATAGTGTTTCATTCCGATGTGTAGTGCTCGCGTAAACCTTAGAAAACAATTTATAAGTAGGTAGATGTGCAGATTATAAGGTATTATTTAGATGCTAATAGATCGATCATTCATAAAATCCTTAACAGTATAGTAACATTTCTTTATTAGTATTTCTTTAATTTTATTTTCAAAGATGGAATCTGATTCTATTGATTTTATAGCAGTTGGAATTTTGTTATAAATTTTTATAAACCTGAAATCAGGGCTTGCTTTAAAAATAGACAATTTAGGGTGGGGTAGCCATAATCTATTTTTGTGCCTTGTATTTAAGTTATGCGTATCTTGGGCTTTTTTAAATAAGTGTAGGTATTTTCTAGTAAATTTAGCTACTTCAAAAATGTATATTGAGGGCAATGTTAACATCGAATTTTTACTGAAGTATGGTTTACAGCTCTGCCTTGGCCCGATGTTGCTAAGGATTCGTATGCATTTTTTCTGCATTATGAGCAGATCGCCTGCATCTGTACTATGGCCCCATAGTACCACGCCATAGCAGAGCCATGAGTATACATACGCATAATATGCCGATAGTGCCGTTTTAAAATCTGTATTCCTTTTTAATATACCCAGTGCGTAAATAAATTGCGAAATTTTAGATTTAATTTTTTGAATGTGTCCCTTCCAGTTTAAATTTGAGTCAATTGTAATTCCTAATAATGTATATTCTTTAACAAAGGAAATTTTTTCTTTTTCTATTTCTATGTTTAAGTTAAGGGGCTGTTTTTGATACGGTTTAAATTGCATAATGTTAGTTTTTTTAATATTTATTTGAAGGTTATGGGAATGTAGCCATGACAAAATTGAATGTAATGTATTTGTTAAATGGGTTTGACAGTTCAGACTATCTGAAGTTTTAATGAGTATGGAGACATAGTCTGCGAATAAAATGCATTTATTATCCAATATTTTTGGGAGGTCGTTAATATATATTAAAAACAAGACACATTCTAAGACACTCCCTTTTAGGTTGACCGTACCTTGTAATATGAAATGACAGGCATACCAACTGCATATAGACTGAATTCTCGGGATCGATATCGCGTATAGGCACCACAAAAGAACTACATAGATTGAACCACAATTTATTTTTTATTTTCAACCGACGCTTTATGATTAATAATAGAGATCAACACCCACCAGTGGGCCAGTATTTAACCTCTTGAGACCCCCGGTATCACCTATGATACTAGCAAGAATTATTTTTTTTCTGCGCCATTTAGCGTGATATGCTTAAACTATCGTGTAAATTATAAACTAAATAATAACACTTGTCATTTAAAAATGTGTGTGGCGTGATTGGACTGTTTTAGTGCAGATGACAGATATTTGAATTTCATTATTTTTACGTTTACCGAAATGGCTGCTAACCAAAGAGGTAAGTTTTTATTTTAAGCATATTCATGGGGTATTTTTATTGTTTAAAGTAAATTGGATGTTTATTATGTATTTTAAAATAAAAAAGTGATAAAAGTTTGCTAATTAGTTAATTAATTAAGCGGTTTTTTCATGATATCACAGATGATACTTTGGGCACTCACATGAAATTTGCTTGTTTTTAGGTTTGAGAGATCTTCAAATATCGGAGGTTCTAGTAAACTTTGATGTCTCCGACTACGAAGACATTGACGATGATGAAGTGGATACAGATCTGGAGGTAAACGTGGACGCGAACGATGAAGACCTGGGACCTCGTGAATCTGAAACTGCCCCTTTCCAACTTTGCTGACTCGTCTCGTGGTGGTGCTGGTCGGCGAGCTTTAAATCGACCTATGACATTCGTTCAGAAGCCTTTGACAATACTCTAGATACTGATTCGCCATTAGAAGAACAGCCTTCTCTCAAAAGTTCTCACGAATACTTCTCTAGATACATAAATCCTAATTTTTTCCAAGTAATTTCATCTTGCACAAATATTTCTAGCGTCAATAGAACTGGCAAATCAATAAATACTACACCTGATGAGGTAAGATCTTTCATTGGTTGTTCAATGGCTATAGGTATTCTGGGTCTTCCAAGGATTAGAAATGGACATTTCAACATCAGATGAAACCACAAAGCAGTGGACGACCATCATGTTTCTACAGCAATGAGAGAGGTCGATCGATTTTGGAAGATTCGCCCGATAGTGTCTCAAATTGAGAAGGCTTGCAGAGACAATCAAAGAGAGAAATTTGTAGGAATCGATGAGCAAATAATTCCATTCACTGGCAAATGCAAGCAGAAGCAGGTAGTCAAAGGAAAACCTAATCCTGAAGGAATAAAAGTATTTTTAATGGCAAACCCTAGTGGTCTACCTTTGGATTTGTAAATTTATGAAGGAAAAGGCACATCTATTGATTATGTCTTACGTTCAATGCCAGAGGAGGTCGTGTTGTCCTAAAACTTTTTCAACAGAGAACATTTTTTGATTTTTTTGATTTTGCAGCTGCTTCAGCATGAATAGAATACCGGCATGATGCCGTGAAATGCGGGCTTCCCCGAAAACAAATTATGCAGTATCTGGACTTTAAGATGGACTTGGCTAAACACTTGATTTACGGCGGAGCAATGCTTCTGTCAGTGACAAAGCGCTCAAGTCCCACTCTGGATCGCCTTACACGAAATAGCCCAAGTCAAAGTCCAAGGTCATTTGTGGTTGCAGAAACAGAAGATTTACCAGCGGTGCTCTCTTCTAGGAAGCGCAGACTTGTGGAACCTATGCCCCACACATCTAAAAAGATAAAAGAGGCACAACACTTACCTGTTTGTGTCAAGCAAAATAACCGATCCAAGTGTCGATCGAAGAGTTGTAGCCAGCTTACTTTTGTAAAATGTTCCACAAGTAACATTTTTCTATGTTTTAATGTTAATAGAAACTGCTTTTATGAGTTCTACACTTCAACAAATCATTTCGAATAAATCATAAAACAAGTCACGTTTTGGTTTCATTCAGACCCATAGTATCATCTGGGATACCCCCTACTTTAGGGCTCTGGGGGTCGTGGGATTTTTTTTACTATTTTTCTTATAAATTTAATACTACAAATAACATATATACCAAAAATCATCAAGATCCTACAAAATCTTATACCCTGGGTCTCAGGAGGATAAGCCATTACTCACCTTTCATTAAATTTTTCCCCAAACCAGGTCCGCACTATATGCTCCCAAATCCGTCTTCAAACTAAGAAGGTTCAAGACATAGAGAACGAGCCGAGCTTCAACATTCAGCAAGAGAGAGACCGCTGCAGAAGGAAGCAGAAAGACTGCGTGCTCAAACAGTGTAAGATGCAGAACGAGATCAGGGAAATTACTAAGCAGGTGCAGGGGAAGGTTCTCAACGGGGAGATGTGGAAGGTGAGCTTGTAATTTATAGTTAATTATATAGATAAATAGAAGTCGAGCTTCCACATCTAGCAGGAGAAAGGTTTCAGAAGGAAGCAGAGGGACTACGTGCTTTAGCAGTACATTTTGATGTGTGCGTGCCCAACAATATTTAAATGGTTGTGGGTCCTAGTTCAATACAATCACTAGTTTAAGATCACTCATCAAAAGTTTATTTAAGTTTACAGTTAAATGTTAGTTATAGAGAAATATAGTAGTAGTAGTTGATGCCTTGACGGCGTTTGGTGAACTAACTGATTATAATAATATTAAAAAATACGTTATTGAGTAAGTTGAGAATTTGCGCTTTGACCTTTATTGTGACCTTTATTTGGTCATTAAGCTACTGTACAGATTTTGATTTGATTTTGATATTCTTTAATCGGCTGAGACTGAAAGTCTCCTCGTTGCCGGGCTCCGTAGTTCATCGCTCTCATGCCGGTTTCTGGTGTTGCCATCGCCGAGGTCCTAGGTACGATTCCCGGTCGAGTCAATGTAGAAAAACTAACTTTTTCTATATTTTCTCGGATTTGGGTAGTTGTGGTACTGTCGCCGTCGTTGTTCCTGATTTCAATAACACAAGTGCTTAAGCTACTTTATTTTGAGTCAGAGCAATGTATGTGATTTTGTCTAATATTTATTTATTTATTTAGATTGCACCTGGGAGTGAGATTACTTGATTTTTTAACTCTACCCTCAATTCCAGGTGAAACTGGACTTCAGTCGCAACGCAATAGTGCAGCAAGAATCGGAAATACGCGAATTAAAGAACGAATTACGCTCGGTACAAACCACACTGGAGAATATCGAGGGTCTTATGACCCGAGCCAAGTCTAACGCCAAAGAAAAATTATTGGAAGCGAAACGCTCTTGCAACAACAAGTTGCCTCAAGACCCCGATTTCCCTTATAAGGAAGATTTTGATGTACTACCCTCAGATGTGAATGGATTGCAAGAGCATTACTATGAGTTGCAGACGCGCATCGATTGTATGGACAAAGGGGATGAGCAGGTAATGTTTTTTAAATATTTATCTCAATTAACGCTTCGGGGGTCGAGGGGCAATGCGCTCGGCCCAATACCCGAAGATCCCGGGTTCAATTCCCAGTGTTTCGGATTTATTCGGTGTATAGCCCGGATATGTGATCACCAATCCGCATTTGGCAAGCGTGGTGATTAATCCAATAACCATCAATTGTAGTAATGACTTGATTTCAATGATGGAGGCCTTTACAGTAGTCGCATATGATGTGTAACATTTGACATCTCACCTTAGTAATAAGCAATTTTAACATTATATTCTGAAAAGAATGGGTTAGGTATTACATAATTTTATAACCATAAAATAAATGCAGTAAATACTCATTAGAAGACACTTGACATATAAATATGACCTTTAATAGTCAAATGACACAATATGTCACATATAATAATAATATGTCGTTCATAATATCGATTAAAAATTTACAAAATGGCGCGAGCTTGCGTGCTTTCCCGACTTCCTGTCACACTGTTACACCTACTTCCGTCACACTTCACGAAATCACTCTCACAAGTTGTATATAATATATATATCTTATCTTCTATATAGAAGGCGAGCGGAAAGACGTTACACATCAATAATTCACAATAATGCTGTATCTGGTTTGGATCGTGAAAGTAATGTATCAGCTGCTTACTTTCCGTACATGTCGTAATCGTAAGAGCCGACCAAGGGACACGAGTTCCAAGATGCTCGCACATCAAGCGACTGGCTAGCACCCAACACTAAAGGTCTATTAAAACCTGAGCGGTATTCGCTGCCGCTGTGGGTAGAGAAAACCGAGTGGGTATGCGGTAATATTACTGTTCACACCTAAGTGAATGTCGCTATCCTTGTGGGTAGAATACCGCGCGGTGTTCGAGTTTCGCTCAAGAATGTAAGAAGTTTTCGCCAGTTAGTCATTTCTATAACTAACTATAATACCAGAGCGAAACCCGCGCGGTATGGACTTCTACCCAAAGCGGCAGCGAATACCGCTCAGATCGCTCTAGCCGCGGAACTTGATACTAAATATCTGAGCGAAACCCGCGCGGTTTATACCTTTACCTACAGCGGCAGCGAATACCGCTCAGGTTTGAATAGGCCTTTATGTATCTATTCTACCTCGGAGCTCTACTTACTTACTTACTTGTTTATGCTAAACTAGCTTTTGATCGCGTTTTTGCTTACATGGGCTACACGACTAGTATTTGTTTTTATATTAAAAGCCAAACTAATAAGAATAATTTCCATACAAACTTTCCACCCCTATTTCACCTTTCTAGGGGACGTTTTTTTAAAAATGCTAAAACACGTAATTCTTTATTTTTATTGAAAAATCTAAAGATCGAATAAATTATTAGTTTTTTATAGTTCTTAGTTTAAAAATAACGATTTCCCCAACAAAGCCTTCTTACCTTTTTTTACTCCTTTAAAGGAAAATAAACAAAATTCCTGAGACATGTCATTCTTTATTTCTTTTCAAAAAACCAAACACCAATTTTAATGTATTTTACTTCAAAACTGACGGACTTTCATACAAACTTTCACCCACTATTTAAGCCCCTTAGAGTATAATTTCCGTAAAATCCTTTCTTAGTGGCTGGTTACGTCACTCAATTTACCTATAATCCAAATTTCATTTAAAATTAGTAATTAATAAATTGGACTTAGTATATAGATGTGGCGTCGAGGTCACTAACGGCGAGTTTACTCAAAATTGGTGATTTTGATGCTCTGTACCTTTTTAGGAGAAGGACGTGAGAGTTTGTGTTTATATAAAAACGTTACTTTGTTACAACTGTTTTTATTATAAGCATACTAAGTCAAAGTCAAAGTAATTTTTTTTTATTCAAATAAACTTACGAAAAGTGCTTTTGAATCGTCCATACATTTTTTACCTACTACCCATTCAAGACGTCTATTAGTCTTGATTTTTAGTGTAACCATCAGCTTCTTAATGCCCTATACGGCCGTTTTAACCTCTGTGGTTAAGACCACTTGTGTCAGATAAAGAAATCCCGGTTTCGATTCCCACCATTTACATGTTTGTTCTCAGTTTGGTAGATGGTAGGGCTAGCTACCACCATCTTGTCTAAATATGTCGTCATTTGTGGCGTTCCGTCAGTTAGAGATAAAATAGCCTGTGCCTCAGTAGATGAGGATTTCGTAAGAAATGCGCTTCCACCTCCGTCCAGAGGTAGGAATTAGGTAGAGTTATTTATGTACTTGCATCGAAATGTTGATATTAATATGGATCTTCCCGGGATTTCTTATTGCATCTCTGCTATTGTTTTCTTTTGTTCTCCCAAGCTTTATTGTGCGAATTACAAATGTGGCAACATCGCGCGTGTGCGCATTGGAATTTGGCAACTTCGGACATCTGATGTCGTTGATGTAAATTTGGCAACGTCGCGCGTGCGGTGGTTTAAATTGTGTAAAAGTATTGAAATGAAACAACTTTTACGGATCTACTCGCGTTTATTTTACAAATTATTTTATTTAATGTTTATTCTGAATGTGTAAAATACGCGAGTAGATCCGTAACTTGTGTCATTTCAATGTGTAGTGTTCGCGCAAACTTAAGAAAACAATGTGTAAAGTAAACTTTTTTATTTAATAAATCACGGATTTTTTCTACTCTTTAAAATTGATCTCGAGATTTCAGGCATATCCACTTTATTCTTTCGCTGTATGAAATCTGTGTAAGTACATAAATAACTCTACCTAATTCCGCCTCTCATCATCACTTAACATCAGGTGAGACGAAGGCTGAAAATTTCAACGATGAAAGGGTTCGCCCAGCTGTGGGACAGTATATAGTATATAACTTACTTTTTAAAGGTTATAAAAGAATATGAAGACAGAGAGAAGACAATATCGAAACTCAAAAACGATGTAAACAACTCGAGCGATACAAATAAACAGCTGGAAACGAAAATGAAGAATCTAAGGTTTGTAGCCCCTTTAAACTAATCTACATTAATAAAAATCAATTGCCACATGTATGTCAGAGCATCACTTAACGGCTCAACCGATTTGGCTGATATGTTTTTTGTTGTGTTATTAATTGTCAGGACAAGGTTTTTATTTAAAAAAAGCCATTACGGGAAACGGCTGTTCGCTGAAGCGGACAAATTCGCAAGCAGGCTACTAGTTTCAAATAAATCCTTGTCAAGTTACCAACCGTTTTGGCGGTCTAGTGGCTACAATATAGGTCCCAGATTCGATCTTAGCATCTAGTTATTGTGCTAGGTTAAGTTGATAGGAGAGCTCGTTCTTAAGTCCGCATAAAAAAATGAGGAGCACTTTAATACATTTACTAAACTTGATTTCAACCAAGTGTCTTCCTATTATAGTATGTTTCCACTTATATAGGTATTTAATCGTAGCTATAATTGTTGAAGTAATAAGGGAATCAAGTAAAACAAACAGTTTACTTTTAATCTAATAAATGTTTTGTCGTAGTTATGCGTTACAACACTACAGTTTCAGCATGAGAATACGTGTTGGTGATAGAGGCACATACTTTTGCGGTAGGTACCTATAAAAAAATAAAAATAAAAAAATCTCTAAAAATCTTATAAGTAACTGTGTTTTTCTCGTGTAAGTGAATTTATTTGTAATTCTCGATGAGAATAAATGTCTTAAACCATATTTATTAGAACATAGTACAAACTTATGTAGGTACTTAAAACAAAACAAACAAATCATAATAAAAAGTGTGGTCTAAAAGGACTCCACTCAGCATTTGTTGCAGTAATAAGCCATGTATACAAGGCATTTCAAAAGTAAATGGTACATAAAGACCGAATATTTTTGTTTAACTTATTTGTATGTATATTTTCAGTGCAAAATGGCTGCCGCCTCTCGAGCGGTTGCTACGGGACATCGACAAGAGTTTCGGCGACATGTTCGCGAAACTCGGCTGCGCGGGAGAGATCAAGCTAGACAAAGCTGGCGCTGATGTAAGGCTATCAATAATAATACTATTAAATTATGGATCCGGAGTGCGATTTACAAAATCGGCCACTGATACTCACGCTATGATATCAATTACGACTGCTTTTTTCCACTGGTAATTTTTTTCTATATTTTTATTTTATATTTTATACTAGACTAGCGACTCGCCCCGGCTTCGCAATGCTGATACACGCAACCGCTATGTCCTTGCATTTTAAATCTCTAATATCTTCGAAAATATTCTTTTAAATTACATGCTGCAAAGGGCCATATTGATTTAAATGCACTATGTATGTAAGGTACTAAATTGGATAAGGATTAATGCTGTATTGCTTAAAATCGCTTCGTAAATAAGCCATCATTTCTCGTAAAAAGTAAAGAATAAAAAATGATTATTGTGAGTTCCCTAAGATCCCTAAGAGATAGACATATACCATCGCAGACTTTTTTGTAGAACTTTTTAAGGTGTACAATACTGTAGTACATTATTTCGATCTATCTCGTAGGGTTCAGCCAGCGTTTGCAATGTAAGCGCAAAAATTGAAACCTAAAATTATCAGTGTTTCTCTACTATATAATGCATGTCTTTATACATATAAACCTTCCTCTTGAATCACTATCTATTAAAAAAACCGCATCAAAATCCGTTGCGTAGTTTTCAAGATCTAAATACATACATACATACATACATACATACATACATTCCATACATACATAGGGACAGCAGGAAGCGACTTTGTTTTATACTATGTAGTGAAGCAAGTAAAGAAACACTCTTCCTTAGTCTTCGTCGACGCAATTTCGAGTAAATAGTGACTTAGAAACCAGTGGTAGGGGGCGTCGAGCGCAACAAAAAGATAAGGAAGAGGGTAGATCGTTTTGTTTGTTCATAAAAACCCACCGCACTAACGTCAGTAATTATAATTACGTTACGGAACGGAAAATCAGTTAAGAGCGTTTACGGCGCACACTAGCGCCACTAATGAAAAAAAAAACATATCTCGTAATTAGAGATAGAAAATCAAATTATGCTCAACAAACTATTTGAATGACTTAATTTAGCATTTTTACGTCACCTAATTAACACCTATAAGACGTTACGGCCACTTTTAACTATAACGCCTTATTTAACTAAACCATAACGTCAGGTGTTCATTAGGTGACGTAAAAATGCTAAATTACTTCATTCAGATAGTTTGTTGAGCATAATTTGATTTTCTATCTCTAATTACTAGATATGTTTTTTTTTTCATTGGCGGCGCTAGTATGCGGCGTAAACGCCCTTAAGGGGGTGCCGCGCGGTATTTCGAAAACTTACTAATGCTAATTAAAGTCACTAATGCTAGGCGTTGAATACGTCGTATACATTAAAAGAACTAGTGTAGGTTAGCTCGATTCTTTCACAAGGTCATGGTTGTCTTGGAATTTGAAACAAATACCCAGAAACTGCATGACCAATACGTAAAAGTAACGATATCTATTTCTTCAGAAACTTTGTATATATAGCACATTAAACAATAATCCGACATCGAAACGTCCGTATCGATATTCCGCAGGCCACTGTTGTCTAATTTTAATATGAATATAAAAGTATTAAGACTTTTATTATTTTTGACCCAAACGCCTATGATTTTACGAAAGTAAACATTGCTCCAATTAAATCACTAGCTTACTCTGCACAGTCATTAGTGTGCGTGCGTATTCATGTTCAATTCGTCATCAATCGAGCGATCTAATTTATCCACGCGCCGATCGCTAGCTGTATGCCTAAACTCGCAGTTTTGCGTCCGCGCGGCACCCTTTTAAGAGGCCTATCACAAAATGCGCGCGCTCGCGCTTTCTCAGTACTACGAGCGGCCGACGCATCACAAAAGTAGCATTTTGTGCAGTTGTAATAAATTTTATTTGAAGTTTAATAATTTTTTATCGGTCATAAAAAGTATACAATTTGAAATCTTATAAACTAACGTTAATTCTGGTGTACGTTTTACTTAATAATATTAATGAAGTAAGGAGATATTTACAGCTAATTCTGAACGTTTTATGGCTTTGATTTTTTTTGTAGAAATTCCATTCATATTTCGAAATTCTGAGGCCGCTACGAACTTAACCATTATTTAAGAGATATTATTATATATTTTTAATTTCGTTTGCTTAGTACAGTAGTTCAAACAATGAGCTTGAAAATTGCTGTCAGCATATTTAATTGAAAACTAGCTTCGGAATTTTGGCTTTATATAAATGGATAAGGGAAAGTTGCAGAAAGCGAGGCCGCTACGAATTATACTAATAACTATTCTCCATCATACGATAAGTCAAAATTGTCGAAGGGTTCCAGTTTCTCTAAACAAAAACGCCGAAGTTGGGCATTTTATGCAAAAATCACGGTCAAAATGTAATAGGCCCCTTAAGAAGAAAAAATAATTAAATGTCTGTGTTACTATCTGACCTGCGAAAGACTGCAGGCAGATGCTGGATGCGTCAAGCCGAGGACAGGGCGCTATGGCGCTCATTAGGGGAGGCCTATGTCCAGCAGTGGACTAATATAGGCCGATGATGATGATGAGTTACTATCTGGGGAAACTTATGTCTAGCAGTAGACTAATATAGGACGACGATGAATGATGGTGACGATGAGGAGGATGACGATGAGTGTTACCCCAGGACGACTTCGACAAGTACGGCGTGTCGATCCTGGTGCGGTTCCGCGCGGGCGAGCAGCTGCAGCCGCTGACGCGGCACGCGCAGTCGGGCGGCGAGCGCGCACTGGCCACCGCGCTCTACCTCATGGCGCTGCAGCGGCTCACCACCGTGCCCTTCAGGTAACATTATTTATTTATTTATTTAAGGGTGCGCCGACAAAAAAATTACAAAAATGCAGTTACGGTTAAGTAGATATCATTGAAAATACTATCGTATTAAATGAACAAAATATATATTCAGTGTCATAGGGAACGTGTTTACAATTTGTCAGAACCATAAATTCATAACACGCTATAGTTTTTCCTATAATATCATTTAAAGTTGGGCAAAAATCATGAAAACGAGTGGCGGCGTTTAGTAGATTTCTTATAGTTTATCTAAATTATTGTACCTCTGATTTTGTCTAAACAATCATCAATGGATAAACTACAAATTGCTTGACTACATTTTCGATTCATCAAGTGGTTATTAAAATAATTATTTTTTATTAAGCACCTTAAATTTTCCATACAAAATTAGTATGGCCGCGCGGCAAATAAATATAGACGACGACATTTCAAATAAAACATATGGCACTTGTCACTTATGGACGGCGCACCCTTAAAATTCATCACATAAACTTACAGCCTGTTGGGGCTGTATGCCTCAACTACTGTTGATATGTTGTGTAGATGTAAGGAAAACGATGTTTCTTCGATGAGTGGTTTATGGTCACTAAAACTTACATAAGTATTGTGCTCTTATATATAGCGCGCGCAGGCGCGTGTGGCCGTGTCAGCACTATGGCTAAGTACTTATAAAATATAATAAATTTACGTGCTCGTACATGCTCCCGACTTAAACAAGAAAAGGGAACACCAATAAACTGTATATTATAGCTACTGTCTAGTCTATTCTTTATTTTTAAAACACAAACTAAAACGTGTTCAGCCAACACGCTTATATGCTATATAAACTAATGTACTAGTAACAAAAACAAGTTCTTAAATGTAATATAAATAATAAATATATATTTATTAAAAAATATATAAAATATAAATAGGTAAATAATATAGGTATAAATTAATTAATTAATTTTCCTACACTCACACCAATTATCTAGCCCGAGAGAAGTTTCGTTATGAAACTCGTTATATGGTTACTAGACAAGGGATAAACATTATAACTTTTTAAACTATCATGGTCACTTACATTTAGAGGTGAAAACTTCGGAATCTTTCCGAAATTTTGGAAATTTTCAAGAATACTTCCGGAAGTTTTGCTGAAAACTTCCAAAACTTCCGGCAACTTTGGAAGTTTTCATAATAGATTAATTTAATAAGAAAAACTGGGGATACTTTGAACCTTACTTACTGTGTTACTATTATTACATACTGAACATCACAAATAAACAGTGTTTGATGGCTAAACCCTATTATAAGTAACTAGCAGTCCGCCCCGGCTTCGCCCACGGTACATACATGTTTCTGTAGGTTTATCTTCAAAAGTAATTTTAACATCTTTCGGACACTGTTTACAGACACTTTTAATATGGTTCTTTAATTTTAATTTTGTGGCATTTAGTCCAAAATGTTTACGACAATAATTACATCGTGCTGTTTTTTTTTCATCTCCATTTATCACCTCGAAATATTCCCATATTTTTGATACGTGACGAGGCATATTAATTACCTAATCTACGAAGGCACTTATTACACTAACTAATATCCATATACAAAATAAGCCACAACCACGACTATTCACTGTTACTGCGTGCACGCAACTACCATAAAATCGGTTACACAAGCGCGGTGTAGGTGCGGGGCGGGGCGGGGGTAGCGCCAGTCAGCCAGCGAGCGGCGGCGTCAATCCTTTGATATAAAGCCGCCAAATAAAAGCCGTTTCACCAACGAAATGTATGGCGAATTTACTTATCTTCAAATAAATCGTCGTGTTATGTAAGTGCCTACCTATATATCATATAATTAAGTTAACATTTAGTCGATGTAACGAAATTATTGTACCTAATTAAAGTAAACAATTTTTTTTAAAAACTTCGAAAAATCCGGAAGTTTTGGAAGTTTTCAGGAAATTTTCCTTAGAAATGGAAACTTTCCTAGAAGTTTTCACCTCTACTTACATTAGAATAAATATTATTAACGAGATTATTACCATGTTTATTGTCGTGTTTGAGGGATAAACATACTTAAAATACTTAAATACATACTTATTATACATAGAAAACACCCAGACCCGAGACAATTTAGAAAAACAATAATTTCTAAATTGACCCGACCGGGGATCGGACCCGGGACCTCAGAGGTGGCGACACCATAAAAGCCGGTGTACAAACCACTCGACCAGAAAAGTCGTCAAGGTAACATTCTTTTATTTATCGATATTTTTGGACGATATACGTGTTCATTAAAAACCGGCCAAGCACGAGTAGGACTCGCGCACGAAGGGTTTTTTTTATATTGGCACGTCATAGTGACTACATGCTGCCTGATGGTAAGCAGCTGATGCAGTCCAAAATAATGACAGCGCTCCCCACCGTGGAACAAATACGGTAACAAATGCACTCATTCATGACGGCCTGCAATGCCGTTTCATGCCCCGCTTAAAAGACCCGGGACTATAGGAACTGGGAAACACATGCGCCGGCAAAGAATACTCAACAATACTCCTTACTCGTTCGCACCTGAGTCTTGTACAGCAAACAGCGCTGCTTGAGAGTGAAAAACCGCCCCCGTACCCGTTCCGTACTCGTTATCTATAAAAACGAGCAAAAATTACAAAAAAATCACAATCAAATCAAATCAAAATCACGTTTGTTGTATAGGAGGGAGCCCCCTTAAATATTTAATTTATTCTGTTTTTTAGTTTATGTTGTTATAGCAGCAACGGAATTACATCATCTGTGAAAATTTCAACTGTCGTAACTATCACAGTTCATGAGATACAGTCTGGTGACGGACGGACGGACGGACAGCGGAGTCTTAGTGATAGGGTCCCGTTTTACCCATTGGGTACGGAACTCTATAAATGGCTCGAAGGACCATTTTTTTATAAAATCTGGCTCGAAGCACCAATATTACTATTAATAGCGTTACAACGACTCCTTACAGTGCCGTTTAGGTGATATTCTTTTTTTAACTTATATATTTCATTGTATATTTACCGATTAAAGGACCATTTTTTTAAATATGGGCTCGTAGGACCATCCCTAAATTAAACTCCACCGAATTGCGATTACCTAATTACTATGTCCTCACAGATGCGTGGACGAGATCAACCAAGGCATGGACCCCATCAACGAGCGCAAGATGTTCCAGCTGCTCGTGCGCGTCACCACGGAGTGCGACAACGCGCAGTACTTCCTGCTGACGCCTAAGGTACGGTCGGGTAATCGTTATCATCATCACCGGCTAATGTCACGTCTCCCCAATGCTGGGGGCACGAGCCTTTCCTATATATGCAAACGCGAAAGGGAGAACGGGCCGTAAAATCACCACTCTGGCACAAAATAAAGAGACTGCAGATAGTAAGTTTCGAGCAACGCTAGAGAACCTCTCACGGACACGGAATATCGAAGCGGCCATCCATAAACTACGTCACACTTGAAAGGGGGTGGGGGGAAGGGTATCACCAGAATGTGACATTGTGTGACAAGGGGCAGGGGGGTCAAAATGCTTCTTGTTCATTGATTATTTAATAAATATAAGAAAAAAATGAAAATGACTGTTTTCTTTTGATTATTTTTAAATACCTACATGCATAAAGTTGGAAAATGTGTGACGTCACATCAGGGGGGAGGGGTTTCTAAAAATGTGACGACCTGTGATAAGGACGGGGGGAGGGGTTAAAAAGTCCTGAAATTCGTGAGACGTAATAACTTCCTGACAAGGCAGGCAGGCTTCCAGAAAAGACAAGGCCATGATAAAGCTTACTTTCTGCATTCGTCTTATTTTGTGACTTGGAGCCCGGTGCGGATTGGTGATTGTTAACGACTGCTAATGCAGCCGGGACTATAGGTTGCGACGTGCCTTCCGAAGCACTGAGGAGCGAGAGATGTTACACATGGTCATTCATCCGATAAACGGCCTTTGCGAAAGTTGCTTAACATCAACAATCGTAGAGCGGGCGCGTTTATCACTGCGCCATCGAGCTCCTCTTAACATTATTAATATGGGGAAATGCCAAATCCGTAGGAGACATACAAAAGATGTAACCCATAAGGTCGTTTTCGTAAAAACTACATTTTTGTTTCAAATCAAATTATTCTTATTTTTTAATATATTTAAAGCGCTAAAAAATATATTTATAACGCGTAAGCACAGTGTCTTGATCACACCTGATGTTAAGTAATGATAAGGCCAATGATGGAAGCGCACTTCACCCGGAACCTGAAATAGTGAGGCACTGGCTGTCTTATCTCTAGCTGCCGGAACACAACAATGCTACAAACATTGATGTTACGGCGACATATTTAGATAAGATGGTCGTAGTTAGCTAGGCGGACAAACAAGCCCTACCACCAACCAAACCGAGTACACAAACATGTACCCCCCGCTGGGAATCGAACTCGGGACCTCTGGGTCCAAACCGGTGGTCTTAACCACTAGACCACAGAGGCTGTTCAAATGCGTACGCACGCCTTAAAAGTAATTTGTTTAGAATCTGCTACTGAATACATTTCAGCCATTTTGAATATACTCATAATAATTAAAATTAAGCTTATTACGAGTGTGTCTCGTTGAACAGTCTAAAGTCTAAACAAAAGCAGAAAGACTGATCTAATGCTGCATTTTGAATAACCTTATTTCCGTTAGTAAAATGGCTGGAATCAATTCAGTCACTCAATTTTGTGTGCGTTCATTGTATTTCATGTTGTATACTGTCGTATATGATATGCCATAGTTGTCAAACCAAAATATGCTGTATCAGCTAGAATTATGCTGAAAGTTTTTCTTTGCTATAGTATCATACTTTTTCTTTGCAGCTCCTCACAAATCTGGATTACAACCCAAAGATAATGGTGCACACCATAATGAATGGGAAGAACATCATGAACTACAGGAAATGGAAGTACCACAAGTTCCTGGAAAAGGCACAAACGCACAGGTTGTCACAATGAGTCGGTTATGTGTGAATTTTCAATTATCAAAATGTTGAAATGGTAATTTTTGAAAAGGTATCTTGTTGATATATTAATTAAGAGAATAGTTTGTAAAATGATATTAGTATAGCACCTCGTCTTATTAAAAGTAATTTTTATTTTTATATTTACACCGAAGCTATGAAGAAAGGACTTGAATACGAACAAATCTCTTTTTTTGTAATGGCAGGTTGGTTAAAACAGGTCTTGATACCGTTACTAAATTCCCACTATAAGTACCGGTAAGTAACGTTATTACTATAAAGGTAATTTGGTACCCGTAATGCAGATAACGTTATTTAGAAAAGTATCGCTACTTTTTTTTTGTTAAATATTGCGCTTTAGCCAATCTGCGTAGAGCGGCTAGTTGATTTACCGGTAAAAATGCCACCCAGGTAACGATACCAAGCATACCGATATTTTTTACCGGTATCTTCGTTTAACAGAACTATCGATACCAATTTTTAACGGTATTCGATGCCCTGGGTTAAAATCCGTTATGTGAATAAGGTCTCCTTTAAACACTGTCCCTGGTACAACAAAACAGTGTCTAAAGTTAAAAATGGCTAAATCCGTATTTTGTGTCTCTGTCTAATAATATTAGTTAAAAAATGACAGCATATGTTTTAAGCATTGTCTGACTTAAGCCATTGTTTTGTGTTAAAGCAGTTACTGTCTTAAAATGTTTACTTAATTTACTGACTTTATGATAAAACTTGTATTTTGATCGCATAAAATGATGACGTCATTGGGGTACTAGTGTTAGATTTTAAAATAGGAAAACGGGTTAACCAGCCTTATTTAGGCGTACTTTTTAAATCCTATATCAAAAAGTCGAACACTAAATTTCAGCAGTGGGATCTGCTGGGCAAAGGCCTCCAACATTGAAATCATGTCATCGCTACAATTGATGGGTAGTGGCTTAATCACAACGCTTGTCAATAAGGGTTGGTAATCACAAACCCGGGCTATGCATCGAAAATCCGTTACACACTGCCCGACCTTCGGGTATCGAGGCGTACACGAATAGATGCGCGGGTTTACTCCGCCAAGTCGTGGTTCGATCCCCATACCTCATTTATGCTACTGACGTGAACCTATACCTAACACAAGTATTAGCTTTTTGGATTAAACAATTATTATTAAGAGCCATATTACATCTCAACTGTGATTTTTGCGTAAAATTGCCAATTTTGGCGTTCTTGATCTCAAAAACAAAAATACATTAACAATTTTGACTTATTGAATAGTGTAGAATAGCTATTGGCATAGTTCGTAGCGGCCCCGCTTTTTGTAAATTTTGCTTAACTTTTTAATTAAACCCAAAATTGCAGAGAAAGATTTTATTAAAATGCGCGCAGGCACTTTTTTGAGCTCCTAAATTGAGCTACTGTTCTAAACAAATGAAATAAAAAAATTTGAATGTTATCTCTTTATATGGTCGTATAGTTCGTAGCGGTTTCGGAACTTTTGGATATCATTGATTTTATATAAAATCTTATTCTAAACCAAAAAACTTCGAAAATCGCTTTAAGTTAACTGTGAATTTCTCCTATCTACGATAATATTATTGAGCAAAATTTATACCAGAATAATTGTTACTACTTGAGGAATAAAGATTTTATAATTTTTAAGCATAAAATTTATTATCCAATTTCGATAAAAACAATAAATAGTCGTACAACTTTGAAATGAAACAACTTTTACGGATCTACTCGCGTTTATTTTACACATTACTTTTAATTAATGTTTATACTGACGTTTCGAACCCTTTGCAGGGTCCGTGGTCACAGGGTGAGTAATGTGTAAAATAAACGCGATTAGATCCGTAAAAGTTGTTTCATTTCAATGTGTAGTGTTCGCGTTAACTTAAAAAAACAATGTAATAAATACAACTGCAAAATTACTACAAAATGCGATGCGCCGGCCGTCCGAACGATACCTATTCTCGCAGAGTGGAGATTTGTAATAGGGCTCTTAATGTGAATTAAGAGCATTAATAATCTACAATAAAAAAATGTTTTGATACTAAAATATTTTAGACGTAATACCGCTGCTGGCTTGTAGCATTAATCACAAACTACTAGAAAAATGCAACGAGTCTTCTGGGGCCTCGGTAGCTCAGCGGTCAGAGCATTGGACCGGTTATCCAAAGGTCGTGGGTTCGATTCCCACTCGAGATTCGTGAGGCTGTTTGATTTTTTCTTGTAAAAAAAATACCTTATTTTAATACAAACATTTTTTTTTGTATTGTCTAGTGTTAGGCCTTGTTGGTACAACATATTTGTGATAAATAAAAATTGTCTTTAAAAGCTCTCTAGCTCATTTTAAATGGTTTTAATTGTTATTCGATTATGTATCACAATGTTTCTCTTATTTGTAACTCATTAAAAGTACCTTTTAGTATTGCTTTACTTTGAGTTAAACTTGAAATTGTAGTTTTAAAATTGTCGTAAAATTATGTTTTTAAAATGTTTGTTCTTCGTCGTATGTTCGATTGCTCTGCATTTATTTATTATTGGAAAGGTAGATATTAATTTTAATTTGTTTCGTACCATGTAATTTGTGTAAATAAACGTTATTCTCTTAAAACACACTAAAGATTATTTCTCATCTGTATAAAACGTGTAACGGAAAATCTTGTATGTGTTGTTACTAAGACATAAAACATTACATAAACATTATACTAGTGTACAGTCAGGCGCGCGTAAGCAAGCAGCGTTGATCTCATAAATGTAAGTACACAGGTTACTAAACCAACTAGGGCTTTGACTTGTTTCTTTTGATGCGACGTCACAATACCTAGATTAAAGTTAATAATTATGTCACAGTAACTCTGCATACAAGATCTAGATCGGATATACTTTGGATCTTTTCATTTTTGCCACACCTTTCTGTTACACGTTGATAGTACAGTGTCTAGAGTTGACTGACGGTCAGCTAACATCAAAGTGGACGAAACACTGTCACTGTCACTGTCAAGTAAAAAAAAAAAGTACATTTTGTCAAACATTGTCAAACTTCTTGATTCAAGCAAAAAAAAGTCCAATATTTACGTGATAAAACTTATTTTACCTATAAGTATTAAGATATTTTTGGCCAAAATAGTGTTTTGATCATTTTAACGATAACGTTACTATACGAATTTACCAACACGAATTCTTATTTTTGTTACCATTAATTAATTTAGTGTGTTAAAATTAAACAATCATCATCATCGGCCTATCTTAGTCCACTGCTGGACATAGGCCTCCCCTAATGAGCGCCATAGCGCCCTGTCCTCAGCTTGACGCATCCAGCATCTGCCTGCAGTCTTTCGCAGGTCATCATCCCACCTGGCCGGAGGGCGCCCTACACTACGTTTACCGAGTCGTGGGCTCCACTCAAGAACACGTTTACCCCAGCGGTTGTCGGTTCTTCGCCAGATATGGCCGGCCCACTGCCACTTCAACTGTAAGTACACAGGTTAAATTAAACAATAACAATGACTTATTAATGCAACGTAAGTGGTCAAAATAATCTCTTAATAGTCCCCCCACGACCCTATCAATCAACCCAAGGACCAAAGATAGCCTTAAGAGGTGCCCTCGGGTTGTTCCGGTCTCGATCCGATCCGAACGCCTCGGAGAATCTAGTAGGGATATGGGGACGCGGGATCACGCTTGCGTGATGATGCTAGAAACCCTATGAGGATGTTTCTATAATAAGTCTTGAGGAACCCTTACACGTTGACTGCCGCAAAACCAGATAATAGAAAATTCATTGTTTGTCGGTCACCGGCGACCACCACGGCGAAGACTTAAGTTTCTCGACGCCCACAAAACGTCTGATTCTGCTGTTAATGCCGCATTCGGCCAACAGCAATCTCTTACCAACAAAAAAAGTTTATTCGTGCTTCAAACTAAAATGTTACAGCCAGTCAAAAGTGTACTGTAAAAACATCACGGTAGGGTTTACTTTTATCAAATCTCAAGATTATTTTGACCATTGTGGTACATTGATCTATTTGATACCGATTGTAGCATATAGTTTTAATTCAGTTTTCCGTTTGCAATTCAATAATGTCGCTAGTGGTTTTTTTAACAGTATTCCCACCTTACAAAGTTGTTTTAAGATTTGTATAGAATTGTTTTTATGTTGTCTTAGCTAAGTAACTAGATGTAGTTTGTCGTCATTCGTATTTTATATATAATTGGCCAATTTAGTGTCATTTCAATACAACTTTATCACCAGTGATAGGAATAGTGCAATTACGCTGTATTTCATGACGCTATCTTAATATGGACATGCCATTACAATGACTGTTCGCTAAGAACTCTTTACAATAGATATATTTAAAAGATAAGCATTCTTACGAGAGCCTTAAGAATAAAACTAAACTTGGCGCTATATTGTCCCAAGCATATCCACACTAACTTAACGTTTAACCCTTTCACAGTCAGAAGGATGTTTTCCCACCACATTTGAACTGTTATGCGATTGAGATAAGTTTGGAAACCAACGAAATAATATAGATATGTTCTGTCCGTTAAAGGGTTAAGGTAGCGGACCCTAAATTGCACTACCTATTCCTATCTCTGTTTATTGCTCATAATTAAAAAAAATGTCAAACATCACAATTTGTTAGAGAAACAACCCTTTTTTTCAATCTGGACTTTCTTGGTCGATCATCAAACACGTTCTGGGTGGATTTTTACTTGATATAGTTTTGTTAGAGGCCTATGCCTAGCAGTGGACGTGTATAGGCTGATGATGATGATGATAGATATGTTTTCTCGAATTTATTTGTTTAAAAATTGAAGCATTTTTAAAAAAAAAAATTCATTCATTTCAAACAGGTTTTTAGTTCCGTTTCATTGTATGCATTTTACAATTCCAATTTTTTTTAAACTCTTCAAACTGGTTTTTTAGTTCCGTTTCATTGTATGCATTTTACAATTCCAATATGATTGAATAATGAAACAAATGTTATTATAAAAATTGTTTTATTGAAATCAATAAACATTTTTTTAATATAAAAAGGCTGTTTTTGTTTAACATAATTAATTGTAAAAAGTAGCTTCAATTAATATTGAAGCGACTTTTTAATACATATAGCATAAGCAATGTATAACACAAAGAAAAACAGAATAGACATGTATACAAGTTATTTATGAAATAACAAAAGCTCTTGTTATTTGAGTCTAGTTGCTCTTCAACCACGCAAAATGGCTAAGCAAGTTAGAATGATCATTGGTACACAAGTAAAGACTGTCATAGATGTTAATCTCACCTCATCATCATGTTCCCAGCATAAAAAGTATCTTATCTGTTCAGCCCCCCGACCGTCTAACCGATTGCTTCTTCTTCTTTTGTTTATGGCATGTTTTGTGTCTAACACAATTCCGCCAATGTCACGTAGGTAGCCAATACACGGAAGGATTAACCGATTGCTTTAGCTACGTGTATAGTTTATGACGTTATCTTGTCATTTCGTACCGCCAGATGACGTCATAAACTATACACGTAGCCAAATCAATCGGTTAGGCGTTCGGGCCCCAAAAAGGATACTTTTTACAGCGCGGAAACATCCTCGTCACATTTAGTACCTACCTTGAACATCCGAAGTATTATATTAGATACTATTTTAATGTGTGGCTCATTTTGGCACGGCCACCATCACCAACCCGAAATCTGAGTTTACAGATAATTAGTGGATAATTAGTGGGAATTAGTGGATAAATCTCAGAATTAGTGGGGCCATGGTTCAAAAGTTATAAGGGATACAAGGTGGCCGTGCCAAAATGAGCGCTCATTTTGGCACGGCCACCTTGCATCTCTGAACCCACGGGTCGTAGCGAAGATCTGATTACACCAATAATTAGTGGATAATTAGTGGGAATTAGTGGATAAATCTCAGAATTAGTGGGAGCTTCTATGAAAAGTTATATCAATTTTTCATTTTCCCATAGTAGCCAAAATAAGCCACACTATTTTAATTAATTTAACAAAATATGTAACGTTTTAATAAAATTTTTGTGACTTATTTTCCTCTCGCGGAAACTTCATAATATAACTAGCGGCCGCTCGCGGTTTCACCCGCGTGGTTCCCGTTCCCGTGGGAATATCTGTATAAAAAGTATCCTATGTGTTATTCCCGGTTATGAACTATCTGTATGCCGAATTTCATCCAAATCCATTCAGCCGTTTTTACGTGAAAGAGTAACAAACATCCATCCATACTTACAAACTTTCGCGTTTATAATATTAGTAGGATTTAAGCAATATGTCAAATCTGGATTGTGATCAATACTCTAGTTACACTAGAGGCAAGAAAGCCATCTAGTAAAGAAAGATGGATTGCATGTTTGTCGCATTAAAACTGTTTTATAATCTTTTAAAAGAAAGTTAAACATATTTACTTCCGTATTATTTGATTTTGTGGAAAGTTATTATTATAAACAAAACAATATCAATAGGGCACTGACAATATATTGGACATCATAATTTTAACTGTATTTTCTTGAACATAAGGTCGAAAACCAATGAAAAACTAAACATGCTGTGACTGTTATATGAATCTGTAATCAACCAATATAAAATTTTGTATTGCTTGCTGTCCAAACTTGCAAGGAGTGGTATAGTATTTGTGTATTTTATTTTAAATTAGTGTGCATTAACACAATGAGTGCTTTAAGTCTTTAACCGCCGTGGTGGTCACCGGTGACCGACAAACAATAAATGTTCTATTGTGTCTGGTTTTGCGGCAGTCAACGTGTTAAGAACAAATAATCTGTTGTCCATCTGCACTCCCTCCCGATCCACTGGTCGTCCAATCGCACGTAGCAACGTTAAATGGTAAATATCATTAATTCTATGAAATTACTTCTGTCAATTGCTAGTTACATTAACGGACCATGTCGCGAACCGCCTAGGCAACCATTTTTCATTCTTTTTTTTATTTTAAATTTTTGCAACAAAATATTACATGGCGGACTTAATTCATTCATTCATAATTCATTCTTTATAATAAGATGATAGCTAGGCTCAGTAGCTGTGGATTCCAAGTACGCTTCGACTTTCGGCTTTATAGTCATTTATTATAAGGTTAGAAGAAAGTCAGCCCAAAGTCGTGTAATGCGAATGATATATATAGATAACTAGCTTTTGCTAGCGGCTTTGCACACGTGGGCTACACAACTTGTGATTATTTGCAATAAAAATATATACGAGTCGAATTGAGAAATCTCCTTTTTATTTGAAGCCAAACTTATTAAAGGTAAGTATCTAAAGGGATACTCCTGAAACATTTCATAATTTCTAACCAGGCTAAATACCGAAATTCATGGAATAAACTTTAAACGACAGACTCCATACAAACCAAACTTTCCACCCCAATTTCACTTCTCTAGGGTAGGTTTTTCGAAAAATGCTAAAACACGTCATTCTTTATTTTTATTGAAAAATCATATAATCGATTAAAAATAATTCATTTTATAGTTCTTACTTTAAAAACAACGATTTCCTCAAAAAAATATTCTTCCCTTTTTTACTTTTTTAAAGGAATATATACAAAATTCCTGAGACACGTCATTCTTAATTTCTTATCCTAAAGCCAAATACCAATTTTCATGTATTTTACTTCAAAACTGACGCACTTTCATACAAAATTTCACCCCTCATTTGACCACCTTAGGGGATGATTTTCGTAAAATCCTTTCTTAGTAGCTGGTTACGTCACTCAATTAACCTTCAGTCCAAATTTCATTTTATTAGCTTCAGCGGTCTCAGCTAGGCAATGATGAATGAGCCAGTCAGGACAAGCATTATATGTTGAGAAAGGAACAACACGTTTCGTTAGTTAGTGAATTAGCATGAAACGTCGGTCATGAAAGAAAGAAACAAAGATTTACTCTAAATTTCTTTTACAAATAAGTCTTCGAATGAGAATTATTATAAACAAAATTTAACAAGACCATATCTTGAACTGTATTTTCATGTCAATAAAGTTGAAAACCAACTAAAAAAAAGCACCGTGCTATGACTGTTAAAAAGTTTGTAATCAACGAATATAATCTAAGTCAGTTGTCCATCTGCACCCCCTTCCCGGTCCACTGCTCGTCCAGCCGCACGTCGCACTCCAAGTCCCTCAGGGCTGACTTGATGTCAAAGCCGAAGTCCTTCCCGAACCGCTCGAAGGCTGCGTTGAGGATGGCCTCCGCACCCAACTCGTGGAACTTGGGGCCGTGCTCGCGGCAACGGGCTGCCGTGTTGCGGATCGCCCAACAACCGTTTTTCTGTTGAAATCCAAGAATAAGGTTTCTAAAAATACATTGCCTTTTCTTAACCGATTATGGCTATAGAAACCGCTGTGGAAGCTCGTGTCTATGCTTCCAGTAAGCACAATAAAAGTAAGTAAGTAAGGAGCCTAATAACTATCCCACTGCTGGGCAAAGGCCTCCATCATTGAAATCAAGTCATCACTACAATTGATGGATAATGGCTTAATCACCACGCTTGCCAAATGCGGCTTGGTGATCACAAACCCGGGCTATGCATCGAATAATACGAAACAAGCTTTGCCCGACCAGGGAATTGAATCCGGTACCCTAAGGTGTTGGGCCGAGCGCTGTGCCACTATGCCACCGAAGCATTACATACAATACAATGAAAAGATGAATGAATCAAGCTAAATTAGAAAAATCTCCTTATTGTCTGGAAGAGATCGCTTGCGATAAGACTGCCTTTGCTTATACTAGGTTTAAGATGATCTATCTATCTTCTAACAACTAAAAATTAAGAACTTCTACACTTTTCGAGAGGCATTTATTCATGAGCTTTCTGGAAGCGCATGCCTCCAACAAGCACAGGCAGATCTTCGTAACGAAGAACATAGCGTTCTTCGTAGCGTAAGGTCTCTAAATTGAATGTCCAATTAGAACAAAATAGCATATAGACGGCACAGCCCCAGCATCAAACCTGTGTGATAATGTAAATAAACAAGTAGAGAAACCGCTTTAACCTTTTCACCGCCCAAATATCCTGCACGCGATGTCCCGCTGTACGCCAACGTATAAATGTATTTTAATAAAGTAGGTACAAAGAAGAACTTCTATAGAAGTTGTTGGCGGTAAAAAGGTTAAACTGCCTCATTTAAATATCCATTATTAACATTGCGTCGCAGGCAATAACACCAAATCTATAGGTTGAAACAACTGACCTGCACAGAAGCGTTATCAGGATGTATCTTCAAGCAATCGACTATGACTTCGGGCGCGCCGTTGTCAAAGAACTGTCGACTGTGGTCGGGCTCGCGTAGAGTTAACGCAGCCACACATTTCAGCATCAGAGCGGCGGCGGCGGCGTTGCTCTGAAAAACATATTGGTTATAACACTTTCAGTAACTGAATACCAAAAAGGTTAACCTTTTTACCGCCAACAACTTCTATAGAAGTTCGAGATTATCGTGCCGCCCACGCCAGCACTTCTATAGAAGTTCTTCTTTGTACCTACTTTATTAAAATACATTTATACGTTGGCGTACAGCGGGACATCGCGTGCAGGATAGTTGGGCGGTGAAAAGGTTAAGTAAGATAAACGTAGAGCAAATAGAGTAAGATAAGAATATAATGGGTATTGACTTTATCATCACGGTTGCTAAATGCGGGTTGATAATCACAAATACGGGCTATGCATCGAAAAATTCGAAACCCATGTTGCCCAACCTAGGAATCGAACCGAGAAGTGGTTAAATTAAAAATATGATTTTGAACTAAATGAGACTGTTTTGTGCAAATTTTTATAAGCGCAGACGTTGGTATTGCTAAAAAAACCAGCAATACGAGAAATTTCATGTAAGTACAGATTACTAAGGAGTAAAACTATTGCCGGGATCCGGAATTCGATAAAAAAAAATTGGTTGTTTTTCCAATCTTAGTCATGTCTTGTCGGTCAGGTAATTAGCCCCTTTCATTCTGATCATCATCGTCATCATCATCATCATCATCAGCTCATTTTTATGTCCCCACTGCTGGAGCACGAGCCTTCCCTATGGGCGAACGGGCCATAAACCACCAAGCGGGCCCAGTGCGGATTGGTGGTTGTTAACGACTGCTAATGCAGCCGGGACCAACGGCTTTACGTGCCTTCCGAAGCACGGAGGAGCTTGAGATGATAAATTTTTGATCACCCATCCGATGACTGGCCTTTGCGAAAGTTGCTTAACCTCAGCACTCGGAGACCGGGCGCGTTAACCACTGCGTTATCGAGCTCCTAAAGTTCGATTTGTGATCACATTATTTTATTTGTAATAAAAAATTATGTGATTTCTGGGTATCTTAGCGACGGATATTTTTGCGACAAGGCCGTACATCTTTCCAAATCAATTAATGAATTGGAAAATTCCTTGACATCTTGCTCATTCATTCTCATTCTGATCACTTCTCATAATTTATTATTACTAATCTAAAGCGTGAAAATAACGAGGAATGAGATGTTAGTTATGATGAGGTCTACGTCCAGCAGTGGACTAGTCTAAGCTGATGATGAGATGTAAGTCACACAATACATTACTTACACCATGCCTGTTCATGAGGGACACAAGAACAGGTGCTATGCCGGCGTTCATCAGCTTCCTCTTCACGTCGTCGTTGCCTGCGAGGGCTGTGATCCTACAACAAACAAAAGGAAGGTATTTAACAATATAATTATATACAATTTACTATTTATTTACTTAAGCCAAAGGAACTTTATTGCATGTCAACAACTATGGCACCAGCTGATTTTAAAATGTTTACAAATTAATGTTAAAGTAAAAAAAATATATATAAAATTTGTACATTATATCTATATTTTTCTATATAGGCCAGCTTTTAAACATGTACAAAAAGTGTTAAACTAATATCTACAAGTGGGATTCGAACCCACGACCCTCTGACCTTGCTCATAGATTTGCACAAATCGAACAGAGCCACGATAGCCATATGGTAGTGCACCTGACTTGATATAACAGAGTTTATGTAATTGTGCTTTATTATTATTTGAGGACGTTATACCTAGTTTTAAGATCATAAACAACCAAGTGGATCAATAAAGATTAATAAATAATAACCATGTTTCCATAAATAATACCAGCAATAAACTAACAAAACGTATGTTTTGTACATCGCGTACATAAAGAAACAATCGCATCAATAAATGCAATCTCCATAGCAACCGAGTATCATCAATACTTATCGATCATAAAACTGTGCAATTCATTCCATCACATCGTCGTTTAAATGTGAAACAAAACGCCCTAGCAACAGCAAACATCAAACATCTATTTAAAAAAATACAAATTCAACAACCACTCACACATCTTTTAAAAAAAGTTTAACAGTCTTTCGTAAAAATGACTACAGCCGAGAATGGAGACTACTTATCGTTCGGCGACAGAAATTACAGTTTGGGCACCGTGCTAAATTGGCACGAGCACAACAATCGCATTTTGAAAGGCGACATCATAGGGGTCACCGACTCCAACACTTCCATCACAAAAAACTGTATCGTCAAAGTCAACCAGACGTCATGCAACGACTACAGCGACAGTACTGACCAGCTGAAACACCGTGCACGACACATCAACTACTGGAAAGCCGAATTGGTGAGAGCGATTAGAGATATCGATGCCGAAATCAACATTCTAGAAGCACAAAGACAACAAGTGAAAAACGCGATGGACACCCTAAAAATACCAGAATACATCACAGAAGAATGTTTAGATATGAGACGGAACAGGATGCAATCTGACCTGATTTACGACGAACCTCAAGAAGAGCTATTCACAGAATCAGCGTTAATCGAAAACGTGAAAAAGCTGCAACGAGAAATATTAAGAGACATAGACAATCAGATGAAAATGGATGTGGCAGCGAAAGACGCTTTAGAACACGACTGGAGCAACAAACATTTGGCGTTCAAATACGAAAGCGAGAATGCATATTTGGAGACGAAAGCAGAGAATGTCAAAGATTCCGCTGGAGCAACCAGACTATCGGAAGGGCAATCCAATGTGCAATCTTGGGAACAATATACTGTCAACTCTTTGACTCAGTTCAAGTATGCTATAGAAAGATCTAAAGAGCTGAGAGCTAAAGTAGAAGCTGTTCTTATAAACACAGCCAGGGATTTACGTTCACAAGACATAAGAGTGAACAAAGCACTGAGCGAGAGGATCGCACGCACGGAACAAGTGAAGATCGACTTGGAGAATCAGCTGCGGTTGACGCTGGAGAAGATCGTCGAGACCGAGAACATTCTAGAGATGTTGCACGAGGAAATGATGAAAGTGTCGCAACGCATACAAGTGGCGCAGACGAGATTGAACACTAAGAACTGCAGGCCGAACGTTGAGAATTGCAGGGAAGGCTCCCTGATCGGTCTCATTGAAGAGGTGCGAGATTTGAATGACAGCATGAGTTTACTTCAAAAGCGGTCTTTGGAAACGGAGAAGTTGAGGGCTGAATTAATACACGAGAGGTCAACTTTGGAGAATGAGATAATTGTGAAGAAGAAGACTCTGTTTCTTGACAATGAGCGCTGCTTGTTCTTGAGGTCGCACTATCAGTCGGCCGAGAAGATGTGCGGCTATTGAGTTGAGTTTAAACTAAATAAATAGTATTAGAATAATGATGTAATGACGATGTCTATTCAGAGTTCCTTTCAATACCGTAGCTAGTGTTGGTAGGAAGAGATAGATCCGTTAGGCGCTTTGCAAACGGCGGCGGTCAATTTCACCGTGAACGAACAAAGGGAATCCTATACTACCAAAGCACACAAAGGGCAGAAAGACCGCGCCGCTGCTGCTGCCGCCGCCGTTACCCGGCGGTCCTCCGGTTTTTATTGCTTCGCGGTCAAAAAGACTTCCCCGCCCCGCCGTTTACAAAGCGCCTTAGAGATAAACTTAGCTTTGTATGTCTAGTGTCACATGTGTTCTAGTGAAGCCCTAACGAAATATTATTGTAATGTAAGTTTTTGTCAAAATTGGTAATGGCTATGGCAAGTGGCAATTTCATGGTCGACTATACAAACTTAGGCAACACCGTCCGCTTTATACGAATGAAATAAAATAAAGCATAATAAGTAAAATTATGGTTTGTTTACACTCACAACTTGCACTAGTATGCCGAAGAACGCTTTATCCGCGTCCGCACACTAAATATCTACAAGCTATGTAGTAAATCGTGTTCGATTCCCAGCAGGAGGTACATGTTTGTGTACTCGGTTTGGTTGGTGGTAGGACTTCTTTGTCCACCTGGCTAGCTACCACCATCTTATCTAAATATGTCGCCATAACATCAATGTTTGTAGCGTTGTTGTGTTCTGGTAGCAAGAGATAAGATAGCCAGTGCCTCACTAGTTGAGGATCCCGGGTGAATTGCGCCTCCATCATTGGCCTTATCAACACTTAACATCAGGTGAGATCAAGGCACTGTGCTTACTCGTAAAGTATTTAAAAAAAAGAACCATAATGTAATAGAGTTTTTGTATGGAAAACTTAATCGCCAATATGGTATTGCATATTATCAAAGCTATGTTTCTTGATTATAAAAATACTAGCACTTTACTAGAGCTTCCGTCCGCGTTGATTTGGGATTTTAAAAATAAAATAAAGCCTATGTTACCCGTACGAAATGTAACATTCTATCAGTAAAAGACTTTTTGGATTTGGACCAGTAGTTCCAGAGATTACCCTCCGCAAACAAACAAACTTCTTGTCCACTACCTAGAAGAACACTCCATAATTCACGATCGCCAATACGGGTTTCGGCCGAAACGGTCAACGGGTGATCTTCTAGCGTACGTCGCACATCTTTGGGGTGAGGCTATTGACAAGCGTGGTGAGTCGGTGGCTGTTAGCCTTGACATAGCCAAGGCTTTTGATTGGGTCTGGCATAAAGCTCTTCTCTCCAAGCTGCCGGCATACGGTCTGCCTGCTCAGTTTTGCAACTGGGTCGCTGGCTTCCTGCATGAGCGCAGAATCCGTGTTATATCTGATGGATGTGCTTCGCGGCTCATGTCAGTGAACGCTGGTGTCCCTCAGGGGTCCTTTCTATCCCCCACGCTGTTTCTTCTGCATATCAATGATATGCTTCCACTTGGAAATATTCATTGTTATGCAGATGATAGCACGGTCCATGGGGGATATAACGGTCACCCAGCGGCAGGGTGGGTCGAAACCGAAGTGAATCTTGTCATTGAGCTCAATCGGGTATTATCTAATTGGGGCACCAATAATCTGGTTGAGTTCAATGCCAAGAAAACACAGGTGTGCGCGTTCACGGCAAAAAAGTCACCATTCCTTCCCCTTCCAACTCTTCAGGGTACATCTCTACGCCTGCAGAGCAGTATCAACATGCTTGGTATGACGATCTGAACTAAAGGGACTACATCGAAGCCGTGATCAAAACAGCCTCACGAAAATTCGGAATTCTGAACAGAGTGCGGCGATTTTTACGCTGGACCAGTTGTGCCTTTTGTACAAGACACAGGTACAGTCGAAGAACTTCCGCCACTGTACGGTCTTGCTTGAAGTATTACTCGCACATCTGGGACGGTTCCGCAAAGTACCTTCTCGATGCCTCGGACAGATTACAGCATCGCGCTGAACGCATTATCGGCAATGCAGAAGTGGCAAATACTCTTGAATCTCTGCAATTGCGTAGAGATGTTGCGTCACTCAGCGTGTTTTACCGCTTATACCATGGCGAGTGCTCTGAAGAGTTCTTTGACCTAATCCCATCTTCTCCCTTACTTCATAGGAGTACACGTGCTGCTCTTCGGAGTCACCGCTTCACTGTCTCAAATATCCCATCGCGCACAAAGAAATTTGGTGACTCGTTTCTTTGTCGCACCTCCAAAAGATGGAATAGTCCTTGTGACCTTGTGGGCCGGCTGAGTGAGGTTAACTGATGCTACGTTTGTTTCCACGCTGCACCAGTTATCTTCGCGTCTGGACTCTATTTCCACTTAACATCAGGTGGGATGGAATCATTTACCGAGCAAACTATAAAAAAAAACACACACAAACACCTCTTTATTAATGGTATACCGTTTGGTCCTGTATAACAAATGTTCGCCTTTACTCACAACTTGCTCGCCTGCATCGCCACCGCGCAGTTGTCGAAGTTATCGGCCAGTATGCCGAACAGCGCCCTGTCCGCACCCGAGTCCGCCACCATCGCGCACAGCTCGTGGCGCACGAGCAGCGCCGCTATAGTCAGCATCGTTTCCGAAACCTCCGGGGGTTGAGGGTTTGCTGAAAGGACGCTTATCTATTTAACAAATTATGTACAGTAAATAACCTATATGCTGCCCACTGCTGGGCAAAAAGCCACTATCATTAACAGCAAGACAAAATTATTATAGCGCGTCTTTTTACTAATTTAAATAATTAAACCAGCACAGGAACGTCGCTTAACACACCCAACAAGATGACAGTGTTTTCAGAATAATCATGATAAATTTTTTTAAAGGACACTTTTATCAGAGTGTAAATTGATAAATAAGAAATATCCGGATTCCCGAATTATGTTGTGATTTGGCCCTAAAACACATATTTGTGATCAACATTATCAACAGCTCTTTATTTATAGGGCACATATGTCTGTGTGTAACAAAAAAAGAAAAAAACTTAAGAAAACAATATCCCGATCCCAAATAAATCTATAACTACTATACTATAAATATGTAGGCCCTCTGTCTGTCTGATTTTTGAAATTTTTGTCTGTCTGTCTGTCTGTCTGTATGTCCTCTTATAACTCAAGAACGGCTTGTCCGATCTTGATGAAAATTTGTATGTAGTATGAACATAAGATTGTGTAAATGATAAGCTATATTAAAAAATCACAAATTTCGCACAGCGAAGCGGGCGGGTGACGGCTAGTGTTGATATAATTTGGCCTTCATTAAATTTAAAACACATTTAGGATCATCATTATCATCATCAGCATCAGCCTATAGGTTTGTTTTATAATTGTTTCTCATACAAGCAAGGCTTGTCAAGACAAAACCCGCAAAAACATGAATACTGTAACAAGGTTGGCTGCATATCTGTATTTTACAGGTTAGAACCACGATAGCTTAATTGGAAGAGCACCTGACCCGGTATGTCAGAAGGGTGCGGGTTCAAATTCTGCTCGTGGAAATTTTTTCAACATTTGTATTTTTGTAAATTATTATATCTTAATTCCTGGGTCATCTGGCCCTCTCACCATCAAAGCACCATTTTTTCGGGAGGGATTTCATCCTTATGGTGTCGAAATTCCAGCTCCATACGAAGCCATTTGCTTTTAGAATAGAATAGAATAAAATACTTCATTGCACACATAAAAAAAAACACACAACATGACAAAGAATTTAAAATTAAAATTCTTCTTTTAGTTTCATAATCCGAATGGTTAAATAATGGAATGCTTTGCCGGCAGCTGTTTCCCGAATTCATATTCGGACTAGCAAGGAAGGGACTTTCCCTAACAGTAGGACAGTATACAGAATATTTACTACTACTTAATACCTTTCATGTAAGAAGTGAGAGACTCCAACAATTTCACACCCAATTCTCTGGCCTGTTCAGGTGCTTTGCCAAACTCCACCCTAACATCATCGTCTAAGGTGAATTTTCGAGCTAACTGCATCGCCTCACTTACGATCTGAAAATTGAAACTTACATCACCATTTAAACTTCTTTTGAAACATAAAAAAACAAAAAGTTCGACGAATTGAAAACCTCCTCTTTTTTTAAAGTCGGTTATAGAGGTTGCTGTTGGTCAAAACATCCTTATAGGATTTCTAAAGCAGATGGCATCGCGGAAGCGTGTCCTTGTTTACTACTAGACTATCTGAAGGGTTCAGATCGGAACGAGAAGGAAACTACCATGTACTAGCTGACCGGCGGACTTCGTACCGCTTTGAAAGTTTCCATGACAACAAAACAAACAAATCATTCGTCCGCTTAAGAACACTCGTATCCCTATGATGGACTATAGCAGCGCCACCTACCGGGTCCAATTGTAAATCTAAACCATTCCCAAATCCTCTTGAACACACATAGAAAATTTCATCCAAATTAGTGCAGCTGTTGGGGCCTTCTAAACAGAAGGAGTTCAATAGTACTACAGAAGATTTATATATATGTACTATAAAGATAAAGATGCCACTATTTTAAAGGTCAGTGCCCTGATTCCAGTAACGAAAGCCGTAACGATACACTGTATCTATTTTGCCCTCAAAAACGGTCATCCACATTTTATGTCTCCATTTGGTAGAATTAATCAAAAGAAACGTATGAGTAGAACTCTCGAGTGCCAATTTCGCATGATATTTCAGTAAAACAATTTTGAATGAAAAATAATAAAAATCAGAAAAATTAAATTTTCTTATGTTCTTCTCAAAAAAATGGTTGCTTAGTAAAATCACATAAAATGGTATCAAAATGCAATATATTTAAGGAAATAGAATGTCATTATGTATCAATCAGAACGAGTTAAACGTGTTTTTAATATTTTCGTTTTTTTTTTTTTTTAACTAAACTTATGGGTATTGGGATTTCTTTTTAACAGGAAGTTATTGTTTTTGTCACATACTTTCTCACAAAAAAATTTCAAATTGTAATGTCAGAAGACCTCTGAGAAATTTGCTTCTAAAGTTTTTTCTGATTTCTATGATTTTAGGGTTGGTTGTCACTAGAAGTAGCAAACATATTATTTAATTTTATTATACAAATATCTGTAAAAAATTATAAATCAGAATGTTGTAGGATAATTGTCATGGGATACCAACCGTACTCAGCTATATATTTGAATGCTAACGATTTACAGAACTCACCAAACTTTTCAGTGTCAGAGGTAATCCACAGTTCAACGATATTAATACTATGTGAAGGTCATCCAGTAACCACTGCTCAATGCGTAATATTTTAGTAAATAGGGAACGGTTATTATCGGATAAAAGACTTCGCGCCGTATTACCATTATTAGTGGTACCAGAATTTGGTCGAACGACATCCACCAGTACTTTGACTTCTTTTCGAATTCTATCTTGGATACGTTTTTTTGTTTAATTAACAATACAAGTCAGCCGGTCGGAGCCCGGACAGACATCCTTCAATAGGCCGGATAAGTTCCTGTTGAAGCGAATCTTTTGCGTGCCTCACCCCCGTTATTATTTATTATTATTATTTTCTTATGGGGACGTCGCCAGCCGAACGGATGATCCACCCGCATTGTTGCGGACCACTTCATAATTGTCCCCGTTCTCCCTATTGAGGGAGCTTAGAACTCCAGCTTTCACGGCACCCCGTCGAATCTTTTGGTCTCTTTGGTAAATCTTGCTATCTGCTCCATCTTCAGATTCTGTAGGTCCTCTATGTGTAATGTGTCCGATCCCCAGAGCTCCCAACTTGATAGTGAGTACATAGGGCACTCAGCTAGTAGGTGGAGGTCTCCTCGCTTTCCATGCACTCCGGGCATATGGGATCAGTTTTAACTCCTCACCCTTCCCTGTACCACATAATACCCTTCATTGGAAAATGTTTGATATATATGTATCACTCTAACTCTGTATCAGTGTTTAGAAAAGCACTGACTGATGACTCAATGTTTGTCCCTGTGTTGAAATCGGCTTAGTAATTTAGATACCTACCACATATTTGCTAAAGGCTCCTAAGATAATAACTCGATTTATTATAATAATTAAATACATCTAAATACGACTATTTACAAATAAATTATAATATGTGACAACCCTGAGTTGTAATTTTGAAAATGAAAAATCTCGGAGGTCCTTTGAGATACGTCTTCAATTGTTAGGGATTAGGTTAACGGTATTCTTATTACAAATATAATCATGTAATGGAATCCAAATTCATAAATATGTGACCACAGAAAAATAAAAACAAAAATAGACAAAATCAGCTATAACTCAGCTGTTATTGAATATGAAATTCTGTTTTTTTTTCTATATAATCCTGGACCGCCGTTGTATTTGAAGTCATGTAAATTATTAAACAAAATAAAGTAACTTTTATTATACAGCAATTTCTATGATATTTCTGGAAATCCATAGAAATTAAAAAAAAAAAATTATAACTTCAGCATTATGTAAAATTGGCACTCGGGAGTTCTACTCATGCGTTTCTTTTGATTAATTCTACCAAATGGAGACATAAAATGTGGATGACCGTTTTTGAGGGCAAAATAGATACAGTGCGATATCGTAGTGACTTAGATGTTGAAACCATTTATGTATTCCCATTCATCAATCGAGCCGATTTTAAACTCGTTCGAACAAAGAGTCAACCAACCGTCTTCAGATCTATCGCATACGGTTAGTTGAAGCTTCGTTCAAACGACTGTAAAATCGGATGATAGTACGAAAATGGTTTCAAATACTAGCCATTACGATATTTTTTCGGTTTTTGGTATGGGAATGGAGGTGCTGGACCTTGGCTTGGATAGACCGGGTCATGGGACATTTAAAAAGACAGTTGCAAGTATATGAAGTACTTGGTGCTGTGTTCAAAAGACCCCTAGTCAAATTATTGTGTTTAATGTATACCATTTTAAACATTTGCACTCTATTACAAACAAATAATTTAACAAATATTTTACTAGTATTATTCTAAGTAGACAATGTAGCTATGTTTTGTGATGAGATAAATTAAATGATTTAGATTGGTCTCTCTTGTTGGTGTAAACTATTACTCTTTAAAACCTACCAATCCGAAACAGGTTAACATGGTGAATTAGTACTATCTTTAGTATTAATGAATATATTAATATAAGTCATGTAGTGTGAACGCGCAGGAGTGCACCGCTTTAGATATTTAGCAATTTCTGTGTTTGGTCGCGCGCGCTTCGTGCCCGCTATAATTATTTCCCCTCCAACAGAATATTATTGTCTACCCACCCACGTCTGTTTTGTTGATTGTTATGAGTTTTTGTCTTATCTTATTATTTGTTGTTTATGTTTTCTCGTAAGTAATTGTATAATCTTAAAGAAAATAAAGATCTTAAACCTATTATGTAGAACTTTAGTTACCTTGGAACTCTTTCTCAGCTTGATGATAGTTTTCAAATTGTCACCAATATTTTTGGAAAATATCTTTTGACGATTCTGTTCATGTTTCACACAACTTGTGTTAGCCCACTTTAAAATTGATATATTTATACTTTCATTATCTATTTTATCAAGGGTGCTGTGAAGGATAAACTTAATTAATAAAAAAGTACCAGATAGGTACTTCTAATAAAATAATAAGTAAAAATGCATATAATTAGTTTCCAACCTTTTTATCAAATCCACCCCTCTCTGGTCAAGCAAATCAGGCTGCATATCCATTAGTGACACTAAAGTGTTTAAAATACGCACAACCATTTTCCCATCATTGTCACTGGAGTTTTCAATGTATTCCAACTGTTTCGCTTCTAATAATTTTATCAGAATATCATATGCACCCTCTTTACTAGCTCTTACTCTGTGCGCTATATCTTTGACACATTCTGCCTGAAACGGAAACAATAACATAAAACTAGTAAAATATAGCAATTGAGTAAAATATTGTGGTTTTTCTAGGTCCATGTTCTGTGGTTACAGGGAGAACTATTTATTAAGTTAGTTGCTTTTAAGTATTAGGTCTCCTCCAAATTTCTCCATTTGACCTGATTGGTTTCCACTCTGGCCCAAGCTTTACCTGACATCTCCACAATTTCATTTAAATACCTTTTATTATTAGATATACCTGATCATTGCTCATACAACTGTGGCAAAATATAATTTCTTAAGACAGCAAAACATGGCAAATATGTTAATAATTACTATGACAGTAGATATTTTAATTACTATACCTTTAATTTGTCAAGTTCTATCATAACCAGCTCATCGTCACATTTGTCTTTGCCACACAAGTCTTTTAATGTATTTACAACTGTAACAACTTGATGACTGTCTCCTATGCCCAGAGCTAGGTCTTTTATTATATTTGATAAGTCAACACCCTGGAAGTTAAACAATTTTAATTTAACATTTAACAATTTATCTTTAAATTTTACTGTTTCATTTAGTATCTGTGTTCTTCTATGATACTAAATTTAGTCCTGCCTAGTTACCACTAGAAGCAAAGAGTTTCGGAAGAAAAATAAAAGACTATCAACATAAGTTTAGTAATAAAATTATCAATGAAAATAACATGTATCCTCGATAAATAGAATACACAATAGTTGTTGTAGTTTGTTGATAGGTTAAAATATAGAATATATGTTTACCTGAGCCAGAAATTGAGCTATAGCATCCTCAATAGCTTCTTTAGGGCTCATATCGAATTCTTCAATGTTTTCTTTCACAACTTCATCATAAGTCTCTTGGGTGACAACACGAACCATTTTTACAGCTTTACTATTATCGTGAATATATTTTATAACACAAATCTTAATCAATTAACAGATAATTTCAATAAAAAAGCAGCATTTGGCTAAAGCAAAACAATTTACTGCAGCACAGCGACGTGATGATAGTAGATTTAAAGACTTAAAGACTTTGGCTGTCAATGTCAATGTCACTTGTTGTCACTTTGTTGACACTTTGTTGGTCCGAGACACGGTCAAAACGCTGAGACAACCATTGACATTATTTATTTACTAATTTATTTAAATAATAAAAGACCGATCACCAACACAACATTTATATAAACCATCATTAAATGGTTATTATGTAATAGGCACAGTAGGCATGATATATATGATAGACATAAAGTAGGTAAAGCATTATTCATGTAAAGATTAATAATTTTGTTATTTGACAGCAAGCTGCAAGATATAAAAAAAAACAACTAAGTATTTCGTCGTGTACGTGTGTTTAAAATCCTGTACCTATTGAAGTAAGTCTTAAAAGTTTTACAGATAAAAAGTAAGAAGGTAATTCATTATTCATTCAATAATTTTCATAATTCTCAAATTACTTTGTTATTGGTTTAATATTCTAAGATAAACAAAGTTTCAATTCTCGTAATAGATATTTAATTAAAATTAATAAACAAATCTTAAACATTTTCTGCCTGCAAGTGAACGCACGAACTGTCATTTTCTCTCACTGGTCACTGCGATGACGCATCCTATGAAATAAGCGAAATATAATTTTAATACTTTTGACGCGTAATTTGGTGTAATAAAGCGATCCGAGAGAATTATAAATATCTGACCCATTATAAAAGAGCTTACAATGAGTTTTCTGGGTAAAATATTCGGTGGTAAGAAGGAAGAGAAGGGTCCAACCACGCACGAAGCTATACAAAAGTTACGTGAAACTGAGGAGTTGTTGTTGAAGAAGCAAGAGTTTCTAGAACGAAAGATTGAAACTGAGGTACAGACAGCTAGGAAACATGGCACAAAGAACAAAAGAGGTAAGTACCTAACCAATCCCGATTATTACAACATTAACATTACTTGTCTTAGTGTTGCCTCAGCCGTTTTTGTTCTTGATACACGACCTTGTTTATATCCGTATATTACACTTGTATAGCTCAATAAGCATGTATCGTTGATTAAATGTAATCCATTGACTATGTGGTGACCTTAATGTATTGTATTTGCGAATATTACAGTTACTTAGTTATTTATTTATTTAATACTTGCAATATGTTTTTAGGCGAAATCTTGTTAGGTTACCTCTGACTCACAACCTACTTTTGTAAGACTTAAAATTAAATGGCTTATCTATCCTAAGGTCTACCCTAAGAAAGTTTTTATGAGACAATCTGTACAGTTTTTTTTTGCATTGAAAGAATATGTTAAATGTATTAATATGTTATTAATATTATCATTTATATTTTATTAATATGTTTATTGGAACTTGGCATACAAAATAAAACCAAAACTAAAACATATACATTATTTTTTGTGTCATTCATCATAATGCTATGATACTTTGCTCGTTTTCTATGGAGCTATTATTATCAGAGAAAAAGAGAGTAGACTTAAAAAAATAGGAATAAATATTTACAGCTTTTATAAATGAGCTGTTCTTCACAACTACTTGTGGCTCTTTAGATACCTACCTAATCATCATCTCAGCCAAAAGGACGTCCACTGCTGGACAAAAGCCTCCCTCAAGGATATATCACTTTGAGGGGAATTTTCCATAATCGCCACGCTTGGCAGGCGGGTTGGCGACCGCAGTAGGGTGAGAATAATCATAGAGAGATGCTGCTGCCCATCCTCTGGAATGGTCCCATAGTCGCCTTCTACGACACCCACGGGAAGAGATGGGGTGGTGCAATTCTTTATCCCCGGCACCACACGGGTGACCTACCTAATATTTACTCTAAAAATAGCTAAAACCATTATAACCCTATTCATGAAGTTAAAAATTACTACAAAGAAACATTAGGTATGAATAACCACTGAGATTAATATACCTATGTACCCTCTTCTATATTTTACTAGGCTAGCCTCTCCACCCCGGAACAAAACTAATAACAGCACCCACGCTGATGATGTAATTTGCAAAATGGCGAAAAAAAAAATTAAAAATATAAACAAAAATGGAAAACGCACAGAGAATAAAGTTGTTGGGTGCCTAAAGTGTAGCAAATTTAGTCTAGTTTGTTTATAGCTAAACTTCTTCATACAAAATAGGCTCTAAATAAACGCATTTAAGCTTTAAGTTGCATAGTGGAGTCTGACGGATTTAAAAAAAACTTTACTCTGGTGCGGTCGTACCGGTTGGGGTTTGAGTGGCTAGAGTAGGATAGTGATTCCTTCCTCCAGATATTTTACCATGTTATTAATGGCTTAGGTACATTTTTAGTGATGATACATCAAGTCTTATGTTTGTGTAAAGCATATGCTTCCAACCCAATCAGTCGTTCCCTCAATGCTGAGGATTGTGACCATAACGTCTGGTGGTGGAGACAAGCGCTCTTTAAAGCATATGCTTCAGTTTTAATTTATTATAAAATATTTGAGAAAACTTAACTTTCAAATAAGAATATAACACTCAGTTTCATTGATGAACACATGGGCTAAATTCATTTATTCATAATAGACCCAAGGTTGACTAAAATTCTTAAGAATTCAATGGTGTAATAAAAAAAATATTATCATATAGTACAAATAGGTAGCTAATAGCAATCAACAACCCAATCATTTATTTAACATCCTGAAACAAACAACAAAGAATTGTATAATTTTTAAATATTTTTTTTTATAGCCTATCATTTGCAATTTCATGTTCTTACAAATACAAATTTTCATCAAGATCGGTCAAGCCATTCTCGAGTTATTTTTAGGATCTTTATGGGCTCTTCTATATTTGTTAAACACGACTCTAACATTACAAAAAACCCTGCATTTTAATCCCATAAACTAGCCAGAAGAAGAAATGACATTGTGGTTCACTCACTTTCAATTCGCACGGGATTAGCCAGACGTCAATATCCTTGTCAAAGTATTTACATTTATAAACTATGAATCGTAAACTAGAAAATAATATTTACCCAGTGTTGACTTATAACTGCAAAAAAATATTCCCTTAAATACGGTGAACCAAAAAGATTTTGAACAGAATAGGTTAATATTGTTTCCCTATTACATACCTTATGCATTACATTATTATAATATAAATTAAATTCACCATTCACAAATAATCTCTCAATAAGTACACACACACACCCTCTCACACACACACACGCACACTTAACTAATAAGTAGTCTATGCACTTTAGTCTCATATATATTAATATTATAAAGCTGAAGAGTTTGTTTGTTTGAACGCGCTAATCTCAGGAACTACTGGTTCGAATTGAAATATACTTTTTGTGTTGGATAGTCCATTTATCGAGGTAGGCTTTAGGCTATATAACATCACGCTGCGACCAATAGGAGCGAAGCATCAGTGAAAAATGTTGCAAAAACGGGAACAAGAGCCTAAAAAATTAAAAATGCTGTCGAAAGTCACTATTCCACGCGGACGAAGTCGCGAGCACAGCTATTAAAATATAATACAAAATGTCAAAGCTGGCCCAATATTGTTGTTAAGGCACCCCAACACAATTATTTTACATTACTCTCTGGAGTTGTCTCACTACATATGTATTTTATTGGGAAATAAAAAACTATTTTATTTTTATTTATTTATTTAAAAGGACATACAGACAGACAGACAGACAAAAATTTCAAAATACGTAGAATTGGAGTCATAAAACGAATATTTAACCAAAAATTTGTTAGAAAAGTTGCATGTACAGACAGAGCCTACAGATTTATATATAGTAGTATAGATAGCCTTATCGAGAAAGTTGAGATTCTCCTTTACTAATTAATTAATAATTTTACTGATGAAAATGAGCAAAGTACAGTGTACAGTGTGTGCCCAAACAATAATAGGCTTACTAAAAAGATTTCTCCCACTTTCCAGCGGCCATTGCAGCGCTCAAGCGAAAGAAGCGTTACGAGAAGCAGCTCAATCAGATCGATGGCACACTTACCCAAATCGAGGCACAGAGGGAAGCGCTGGAAGGCGCGAACACCAACGCACAGGTGCTCAACACCATGAAGGATGCGGCTAACGCAATGAAACTGGCCCACAAGGACATGTGAGTTATACAATTTAATTTCAAAAGCATGAGGAGGTTTTCATAAACAAAAATCTTGTGGGTTAGTGCCATGTTAAATATTCCATTTCACCCCTTGTTATAGAACTACCAAACTTTTTATTTGAATACTTCCTTAACACGTTAGCTGCCGCGTAGGTCACTGGTAGGGTTGCCAGATGCCCCGTATTTTACGGGTTACCCCGTTTTTCAGGCTAAGATATTACGAAAACCCGTAATTTCGAAAATAAAATACGGGGTAAACAAAGGTCCCGTATTTTTTACAAACTAAACCGGAGCCAGCTAGCGACACCATACGCTAACGTTTCGGCTGGGTGGCGCGTGCCGCGCGAGCGTGGTTTTTGAATTCGTCGTTTGTTTGGCGCGCGCGGTTCATGCTGTCTAATTAGCCAGGCGGGCTCCAGTAGAAAGAATATTTTCCTTGTGCGGCAATGCATGGACAGATAGCCGAAACCGACTCAATATTGAGACTGTCAAGGCGGAGTTACAAGTCAAATGTAATTTTAAGGTATCTTGCAAAGATTTTTATATATTTGCTTCTCAAAATGAAGAGCTTTTAAAAGCTGTTTCTTCTAACAATAAATATAAATTAAAAAAATTGATTATCTAATAATCCGTATTTTTTACACTGGTAACCCCTTAATCAACTAGCGGCAGGTGGCAACCCTAGTCACCGGTGACCTACGAACAATAAATTTTCTATTGTCTGGTTTTACGGCAGTCAACCTGTTATCAATTGTGATGTTACGTCGCTTTTTAAACATTTTTTGTATGTCGCAGTGAAATTTGGAATAAATCCTACTCTGGTGGTTAAGAGGTTATCTTTATTTGGAAAAATTGACAATGTTATGATAGTACTTCATTAAAATAATAGTTCAATAGGTATTAATATTCGTAAAACAGTATTTATTACATCATTCTTGCTGAGTTATTGTCGATTCTTCTTAATACAAGTAGACTAAGAGCTCTTTCAATTTATCCATTTGGTATTGAAATTTATATTTATATTTATTTATTTTTATTTTTATTTATTTATATATATATTTTATCCCGGAAATTTATAATCAAATTCTTAAGACTATGTCTGTCTCTCTCTCTCGCAGCGACGTAGACAAGGTCCACGACATAATGGACGATATCGCGGAACAGCACGACATCTCGCGCGAGATCACGGACGCGATCAGCAACAACGTCGCCTTCCCCAACGACATCGACGAGGACGAGCTGGAGAAGGAGTTGGAGGAGCTGGAACAGGTATGGTATCTGTCCGCGCGTTTCTTTTGGATTGACAGAATGCAGTGACTGCAGAAAGAGTTGGAACGGGTATGGTATCTGTGTAAGCGTATCTATGGGGACATTACAGTGTCTGGAGAAGGAGCAGTAGGAGCTGGAACAGATATAGTATCTGTCTAAGCGTATCTGTAGGCCGACAATAAAGTGATTGGAGTTTTAGAGTAATTGCAGGAAGAGTTGGAACAGGTATGGTATCTCTGATTGAGCGTATCTGTGGGGCTGATAATACAGTGACTGTAGAAGGAGCTGAAGAAGCTGGAACAGGTAAGGTATAATGTCTGGCTGAGCATATCTGTAGGGCTGACAATACAGTGGCTGGAGAAGGAGTTGGAGGTACTGGAACAGCTGTCGTGCCTAGATAGATAGAAAAACACTTTATCATGACGCGAGATCATCGTCACGATCAGCAACAACGTCGCCCTCTCTAACGATATCGATGAGGACGAGCTGGAGAAGAAGCTGGAGGAGCGGGAACAGGTATGGTATATGCTAGATTGGCCCTGGAGGCTGACCGGTAAGCGAGTAGGCGTTGTTTTATTTTACGATAATAAATGAGTTAATAACAAAAATTAAGCAAATAATAAATAATAAATAAATATGATATACCTATATTATTATGTAGGTATGTATATGCATTGGATGTATGATTCACAAGTATTTTTTTATGAGTAAATAAACGTACGTTACGTATTTAAGGCTGCCATTTGTACTGTTTCTTCTGTCCTTTTTATGCCTTTGCCTTTTCGTTTATGGCGTTACAACTACAACTGGTAATACAATAAGGAATATTTGCATTTCATTTTATTCCAAATAGTAATCGTGGGTTCCCCTTTCTCAGGAGGACCTGGACAAGGAGATGCTGGGTATCAACGTGCCGGCGGACACGCTGCCCGACGTGCCGTCCGCCGAGCCCGTGCCCGACCGGCCCCGCCCCAGCAAGTCCAGAAAGGAAGGTCAGTATACTGAACAGTGGTCGAAAACTAGTTGATGTTTTGGAGACAATTCAAACTCGCTACACTGCGCTGCGCTACTTAGCACTAAGTGAGATATTAATTCATCGTCGTGAGTGGTTTCAGCACAGCGGCAGCGTGGCATCGTTGCAGATTCTTAAGGCAAAACAACAGCTTGGCTGTGTTTGCTCTCGTGGTTAAGGCAGGCCCATTTTATAAAAACTATACTTTGTGAAAAAAGACAAGGTGTTGAAATGATAGCATAGCTGGTAGTGCACCTGACCCGGGTTCGAATCCAGCTCGTGGAAGTTTTACAACAATTTTTTTTTTTCAAGTTGTAATTTGTTCACAACAAAATTGCGTAAAAATTTATATATATAACCTTAATCATAAATATAGCTTGCTTAATTCTTAATTGATCTTTAATATTTGTAAAAATATTAAGACCGGATTAGGGCATGAATCTCGGAATCTTGGAACGTGATTTCCGATATTAAAATAACGATACTGAGTGATCCAATATCGGAATCAGACAAAAATTCTTATTTGAGTTATAAATTAAAGCTTTTGAGCGCGCCACATTTGTCACAGGTTACGGTCAAGCCATAAACTTGAGTAAGTACATGTCCGAGACCCCAGCGGGATAACCCCTTCAAATCGGCTTCAAATTTCGCCATGATTTAGTTGATATTATGTTTAAATTTGTTAGCAAATATCAAAATTTGTTGACCAATAGTTATCGAGATATCCCATGTTAAAGGGTATCCCGCTGGGGTCACGCTCGTCAAAACTATTTGACCTAAAACGAGCAGGAACGAGACACGCTACTGATATAGTTTTTGTGCTAAGATTTTGTTGATTCAATTATGAATCCATCAGTGAAAATTCCAGGATTCTACCTTCTGTAGTTACCGAGTAATCAAATACCTACTTTTCGTCAAAATTCCTCCGAAAAGTAAGTTCTAGTTGAGGTGTAAGACAAAAGGCTACATTCATGAAATCCAGAGAAGATTTTGTTGACTCTGAGAGAAAATTTGTTAGACAAAACCGAGAACTCTAGCTACAGTACATCCTGAGATATAACGCTAATATGGTTATCCCGCTGGGGTCAATTGGCCACCAAAATGGTGGCCAATTTTAGTTTCATCGAAATCGGTCGGGAAAATTTTGGTCTTTTTATTGAACCAACTTAATTTTGTCGGCTTATACGCGTACTTTTAGTATGAAAAAGTTATAAATTTTAATTTCTCCTAAAATACTGTACCTAGGAAACTGAAAAGTAGGAACTGGTTAGATTTGTACACCCACAAAATCTTGGCTATAGTCATAAACTCGCTACTTGCTCCATTCCTGTGGAAAAACCATGTTTAGGTATCAACACCGTGACCCCAGCGGGATAACCATATTAGCGTTATATCTCAGGATGTACTGTAGCTAGAGTTCTCGGTTTTGTCTAACAAATTTTCTCTCAGAGTCAACAAAATCTTCCCTGGATTTCACGCATGTAGCCTTTTGTCTTACACCTTAACTAGAACTTACTTTTCGGAGGAATTTTGACGAAAAGTAGGTATTTGATTACTCGGTAACTACAGAAGGTAGAATCCTGGAATTTTCACTGATGGATTCATAATTGAATCAACAAAATCTTAGCACAAGAACTATATCAGTAGCGTGTCTCGTTCCTGCTCGTTTTATGTCAAATAGTTTTGACGAGCGTGACCCCAGCGGGATACCCTTTAACATGGGATATCTCGATAACTATTGGTCAACAAATTTTGATATTTGCTAACAAATTTAAACATAATATCAACTAAATCATGGCGAAATTTGAAGCCGATCTGAAGGGGTTATCCCGCTGGAGTCACGGACATAGTAAGTACCTATATTATCGCTCCCAGTGTAATACGATGACGATGGCGCGCTAAACCGCTTTAAAATAGTTATAATTATTGAGAACATATTACAAAAAAACGTGCGTTTAAAAAATAAACTAGTTTTACTTTGAAAAATTGTTGTTGATTTTGCTTGCCTATTTTGAAATAAATAAGATATAAGTATTAATAATGTTGATTTTTAGTTAGTTTAAATTTTGATAAATAAGTATAGGATAATAATGAGAAGTCTGTGACTTAATCTTAATAATACCGATAGGTACTACATTGGTATCAAATTAAAGAATTTGATTTAAAACATTTTTTTTATGTATTCAATCCAACATTACAACCAATGTATGTAATTTATAACGAATACTTGCAATTCCGATATTAATATCCGATATTGAGATCTAATATCGAAATTCAGTATCGGAATTGATAATCCTCCGATATTACATGCCCTAGACCGGATGTTGATGACGTAGTTGTCGACATTGAATAGGGCTCCTTTGGCTTACGGAGTAAGAGTAGATAGTGTTAATTAATTTCAGCGAGTTGGATTGAGCCACGATAGCATAGTTGGTAGTGCACCTGACTCGGCATGTCGTGAGCTGCGAGTTCGAGTCCCGCTCTTGAAAAATTTTCAACACTTTTTCAAATATTATTTTTTCCGTATTTAGACCTTAAAAGACTTCACTGTAAAGTATTATTTCTTAATTTTACAGAGGATGATGAAGACTACAAGCTGCTGCAGTCCTGGGCCACATAAGCTTATCGCTAACAACGGTCGGTTCGCTCCTTCAAATAAGTTGTACGTTTGTGATATTTTTAACGTTATACCGCGTAGAGCGCGCATCTGTCTCACTCTAACAAGTCTTAGATTTCACAAGAGCGAAAACACAATTTGTTAGGCCGGCTACCCACTTGGAGGTGTAGCGCGTAATGTATATGTTACCGTCTCAAGAGATATAAGTGTCTCCACTAAGGCTATACTAACTCCAAGAACAAATCTTTGTTAACCTAACTTAACAATAAATAAAAACGAATAACTTTTACACCGAAAAAGGTCCTCATTAATTCTATCGGCAGGCGAAGTTAATCACGATCGCCACATACAAGCAAAAATCAATTGAAACTGGTAATTGTGAACTTTTGTCGATGGTACAGATGCCTGCATCAGACCATCCAAAACCACAAATAAAAAGACCCCGTAAAGGTAAGCTTAATACATACAGCGCTCGAGCATCTCAAACCAATCCGTGCGCATCTGTCCGTGAGAGGTTGTGTATGTGTACGTTGCCTAAGCGTCTTTGTATGAATTTACCTACCTTTTTGACGACCTCTGTAGCCGAGTGGCTTGCACGCCGGACTTTGGGCGGCGTTAACTCTGAGGTCCCGGGTTCGATTCCCGGTCGGGTCAATGTCGAAAATGAACTTTTCGATATTGTGTCGGGTCTGGGTGGTTGTAGTACCGTCGTTGTTTCTGATTTCCATGAAACGAGTGCTTTAACTACTTACCTTGGGATCAGAGCAATGTATGTGATTTTGTCTCATTTATTTATTTATTTATTATTTATTATTTACCTGCCCTTATTTTGTGGCAAAACAGTCATATTTCTTTCATAAATGTTCAATCTTAACACGTTGACTGCCGCAAAACTAGACACAATAGAAAATTTATTGTTTGTCGGTCACCGGTGACCACCACGGCGGTTAAAGACTTAAGTGATGGACATAATGTTCAAAGTCCATTGAGGAATTTTGATAGTTACAGTGACAGTACGTCTCAATCAGCCCCCCGACCGCCTAACCGATCGCTTTGACTACGCGTATAGTTTATGACGTCATCTTACCACCTCGCTTTCGATATTGCTTTCAAAGGCGGCACGAAACGACAAGATGACGTCATAAACCACACACGAAGTCAAAGCGATCTGTTAGGCGGTCGGGCCCCTGATCCGAGGTCCAGCCTTTAGGTGCGTCTCGGTGAAACAAGTAGAGAACGGGACACGCTTGGGTGATGCCATCCCCTCTAGAAACCCTTTGGGGATGATGCTACCTCACGGCTTGAGGAATCCTTTAAGTTTCTCGCCGCCCACTAAAGTCCGGTTACCTACTCTGTAAAGGCCATAACTGGACAGCAGTAATATATTTCCAAAAAATAACGCCGACGTAGTCACTTGATAGTAACAAATACATTACGTGCTTCACCTTTAAGTGGGTGGCCTGCTTTAGGTTGTGTTTGAAGGTTGGGGTCATACGTTTATTGGTCTATTGGATAAACGGAGGAGTTTTATATCTACTGCTGGTGTGTGATTGGTCTGAATAGCAATTTTGATGATTAAGTAAGATTGTGCCTGAAATCTGATTGGATACCGACGGCTTTCTTTAACTATTTCTGCTGCTTAGCAATATTTTGTATTGCTGTGGTCCAGTTTGAAAGGTACTAAGGCAGGGTTCGAAATTATCAAGATAATTAAAATACTTCTTGATTATTATCGGATAATTAGCTGATAATAAAATCTTTAGCGAGAAACGTAGAGACACGCACGTGCTTGAGTGCAGTAATACATGTGTCGTTCGAATGCAGTTAACATTCGCATTTTTTAAATTGTCAATTGATATTTATACTTTCGAGCTTCGACTAATAATAGTAGTAGATAAATATACATTAATTAATATTTCCAATTGCAAAGTGTGAATAAAAAGTTGTATAGCATCAACAAATGAACCTTAAATCTTAAACATAAAGTTAAATTAAGATTGCAAAATATTTTTACTTAATATTTTCTGTCATCGGAGAAAAGGTAGGATTCTATATTTGGAGGTTTGTTATTAGCTTGTAGAAGTTTCTTAGTTGTACAATTACCAATCATCATCATCATCATCTCAGCCAAAAGACGTATATTGGCTGTAAACCTTCCTTCCTTTAAAATAAAGAAATAAAGGTAAACGCTTTTAAATACCTCTACAAACGTATAGTCGACCATGAAATTGCTTTATCACTTTTGACAAAAACTTCCATAACAATAAAATTTCGCTAAGGCTCATTATCAATAATGACAACGTATATCTGTCACTTGGTCTTTTAAACAAAAATAGAACTTGCTGTTTTATTATATGCAAACCAAATTCACTTCTAAGGTGATAAAGCAATTTCATTGTCGACTATACTAAGTATAGTATAGTATAGTGTAGTATATATACTATACTACCACAAGTCTTGTGGTCATAGTCAGCATCATATGTCTCGTTCTGTATTTGAAGCGCTCATTGGGAATTTAGAACTATTATTGATCGAAGCTTTCGAGCCCTGGTACAGTCACGACTACTTTTGACTAGTTTTGACTCTTATTCCATTGTATTAAGAGTTACATTGTTTACAAGTAAATGCTCGTGACAGTACTAGAACCCGCCAAATTATAGGCATAAGAACTGAAGCTTAGGGGTCGGTAACGCGTGCAAGATTGTGACGCAAGCGTCCATGGGCTGCTAAATAACATAAATAATATTATTAATTTTATAACTCTTATGATTAGTTGTTCTAATACCAATACACAAAACTAATATGTAATTAAAGTGTTTGATCAACCATGTACGGAATTAATTAATTCATATTTGTCTGTCATGTGTTTACTTTTAGTGCAGTGAGTAGCAAAAGTCTGTGAACCCATTAGCAATTTAGAAAACAAACTAAATTATAATAATTATCCGTTTATTTCCACTTTTTGTTCAGTGTCCGACACTGTACAGTACAGTCGACCACGAAATTGTTTTACCACCTTAAAAGTTAATGTTATTTGCATTTGCAATTCATAAATAAACAAGGTCTGTTTTTGCTTACAAGACCAAGTGGCAGATACGTTGTCATCAGTGGCAATGAGCCTTGAGGTTTTATTGTAATAGAAGTTTTTGTCAAAAGTATTTTCATGGTTGTCTATACACGCACGCCTAACTCACAACTAGTGTTCCGGTACAGGTACAGACGTCACATTAACCTATCCAAAATTCAAATTTCTTCAATTAATTTTCAACCATATATACATGTATATAAAGTTCAAAGGCTATTGAGGAGACTTGACAGTTTGTGGTGATCCGATGTGTAGTCGTATGTATTCATGCGTATTTGTACATGTTCGTACGAGTCAAATTTGTACGAAAACGCAAAGTGCGGCCGGCCTCACTCCTATTTCTGGCGCCAAATATTAGCGAGTGTTTCTATTTGAGTTATACTTACGAGATATATAGAAATTAATACGTACGGTGTTGTAAAGAATCTCACTTATGGAGGTTTTATACGTATATTTTTCTTTCGTTTCACTGGAATTTCAACTCTATAGACACTAATTCCTTTCGTACACGACGTTACTCAAAACAAAATAGTTACATACATTAACTAGCAGTGATTGAAATTAAGGCGGCTAAAATACCTAGTTGCCGGCAAGTGTTGACTAAGAGTGGTTAGAGCAACCAAATTTTCTTTATCGAATCCCGGATTCCGGAAATAGTTTTACTTCTTGCTGATTGCCTCAAACGGCATTTTCATCGTCACCGGGGTTTTTTGGGGGCGTCGAGGTACGTAAAAGGTACCTCAAGCCGTGTGAAACGAATCACCTTCGGAGGTTTTCTAGAGGGAACGGCATCGCACACTTAAAAGTGCGCGTCCCCATGCCCAACTAAAATCACCGAAGGGTTCGGATCGGATCGGAGTCTGTACTAACGTGAAATTAATAGTATTGCTTTATTTTATAACAATTTCAACGTCCGCAAATAGTACAAACTACTAAGAAGTTAAACTATTTCCGGAATTCGGCGATAAAGAACATTTGGTGGTTTTAACCACTCTTAGGTATTATTTCTGTTTTTTTTTTTGTTTTAGTGGTTTGTACACCGGTTTTCATGGTGTCGCCATCTCTGAGGTCCCGGGTTCAATCCCCGGTCGGGTCAATTTAGAAATTATTGTTTTTCTAAATTGTCTCGGGTCTGGGTGTTTTCTATGTATAATAAGTATGTATTTAAGTATTTTAAGTATGTTTATCTGTTGTCTAGTAACCATATAACGAGTTTCATAACGAAGCTTCTCTTGGGCTAGATGATTGGTGTGAGTGTAGGAAATTTATTATTATTATTATTATCTCTTTATTTCTTGTTTTTTCTTAGCCTAGGTTTGTTATAATATTAATATAAAAGTAAAATACAAAAGCACATACAAAATATAAAAATATTATAAAAAACCTAGCCTATTATTATTATTATTTCTTGTCGGCAACCCCCGCCTATACGTCTAGTCGTATATGTCTAGCCCCCTTCATTCTGATCACTGATAATTACCAAAGAGTATCTAGAATGTTACAGCACTAATATTTCAATGGCAGTGCGTACTCGCAACCGATCACAAACTGGTCACAAACTTGTGGACGCATTAGTAATTTATCACTCGCGAGCCGCAATGCTTGGGTGTTGTTTTTTCAAGGATTTTTAACTAAATTCGTGTCGTTTTTGAGTAGCGCCGTGTAAGAAGGGGTTAACTTCCTTGGAATCTGATTTGAACTCTCCAGACACGACCTTCACACACAACCCTGTATATAAATATGTATATTCTTAATTGTAAGGCTTGCTAGCAATGTTATAGTGTAATTATCGCCTTAAAACACACGACACGTCTTTCATAATATAGTCAAATATTGATGGTGGAATTTGTAAAGGTGGAAATGCAGGTTAAAATATCGTTTTATTGTGTACATTTTGTGTTTGTTAGTAAGTTTAAAATACACCTCGTACCGATAAACTAAGAAATTTATTATTTATTTCACGTTTTTATTAAAACTACGTTCACTGTCGTCGAAAGTATATACATTGGTTTGAGTCCAAGCTGAAGTTTAGACATAATAATTATGTGGACTTGAAATCCAACTCTTTATATGGAGATAATTGCATTTATTTATTTTGAAAATAATACTGTACAAAGGACCATGCTTTGTTCACGGAGTGGCAAAGCGGTCAGACTGATGTCTGAAGTGGAGATCGAATAACACTGCCCTACCTGGGAATTGAACCCAGGTTTTTCGGGTATCGGGCCGATAGCCTTGCCATTCGGTTATCGGGTCTTCAGTTATATTAAAAATATATACGTATAATATGTGTTAAAAATGTAAATAGATTCGTATATAAAGAGTTTAATTTCAACATGACTGTAGTGTTCGCATAAACAATATGTGGACTTGTTTAAAAAATATTTAACTCAATTTGTTTATTTTTTAAAATTTTGGCGTATTTTTTGTTAAATAATAAGGTAGTGCCTAACTTTTATTGAAAGGCCGTAAGTATAAGCTGCTGGTATAAATAAATTGTGCATATTATGTTTCAATATAATTTTATTTTAGGTATTCAATTGTCTTTCTTTTTTCTCTTTTACATTTTTTTAGAAGTGGCCAGTAAACCGAGTTTGAGTTACAACTGCGAATCGAACCTGGAGCTCTAAATATGAAACCGATGATCACTGAGGCGGCCTATATACTGGTTAAAAACATAATTATTATCGCTAAATTACAGTGTTGATGTTGTAAATTTATTTTTCAGACTTTTTTGTGTCAATTTATCGTCCCTGCTTCGCACGGGTGGACGTTTTTAATATAGCCTATGTTACTCAGCGCTAATGTAGCATTCTTATGGTGAAAGACTTTTTTAAATCGGTCCAGTAGTTTTTGAGTTTATTCGTTACAAACATACATACAAAAATACAAAATCTTTCCTCTTTATAGTATTAGTATAGGTTGAGTGTTAGTTAATTTTTACTTGAATTAGAACTATGTTGGTCAAAATTATGCTCTATCCTCATACAGATAAGGTTTGTTTTTCTTAAATGCTTATTTTGAACTACTAACTTACTATGCTTCGATTAATTTGATGCCGACAGTCATCATCATCACCATATTTATGTCTCCGCTGCTAGCCACGAGCCTTCCCTATGAAAAAACTACAGAGAGAACGAGTCATAAACCACCACGCGAGCCCAGGTTGACGGTTGTTAACGACTGCTATGCAGCCGGGACCAACGGCTTTGCATGCCTTCTGAAGCAAAGAAGAGCTCGAGAAGAGATGATACATTTTTGGTCACCTATAGGATGATCAGCCTTTGCGAAAGTAGCTTAACTTCAGCAATCGCAGGTCGTGCGCGTTTACCACTGCGCCATCGAGCTTCTCAACATGCTGCCGACAGCAGGTCTAACTTATATAAAACTAGCGGCCGCTTGCGGGTTCACCCGCGTGGTTCCCGTTCCCGTGGGAATATCGGGATAAAAAGTATCCTATGTGTTAATCCAGGTTATAAACTACCTGTTTGCCGAATTTCATCCAAATCCATTCAGTAGTTTTTACGTGAAAGAGTAACAAACATCCATCCATACTTACAAACTTTCGCGTTTATAATATTAGATCTGATGTGTCGTAACTGGTCACCCATATAAGTGCTACCTGACTAAAAAGTTGGTATATGTTTATCAAGATTAATGAATATGGAATAAGCGTTCTATTTAGATAATAGAGAAATGGTTGGCCATACATTTGGCCTTTCACTCGTATGCCATACGTAATGGAGTTGACTGGTTATAGTTCATAGAGAAACGTTTTGGCTTCTATTAGGTAAATTGACGTTTTGTATGAAGATTTTTTATAAAATTATATTTCTCATATCAACGTTTTTTTAATTTTCTTAGCATCTATTTATGTTAACACTATAAAAAATGTAGAGTAGTGTGTTTGTTTCACTAGCTAAATATAGCAGACATTAAAAAGAAAAAAATCAAGACCCTTCAAAGCTACAATGAAACAAAGGTCTATTCCGCGAACAAAAAAAGAAGTCGATATAGACACAAAATGAATACCTAATTATTGTTATTACTGAAGCCTAAGTAACATAGTCCTAATTAAAGGTGTGTATTAATATTAACAACCGGTGATGACTTTTAGAAGTAATACACATATTAATAAGTGAGAAAAAAATGACAATTTCATAGGTAAGGATCCAATATTAAAATTAAATCTAAAGTAGTTTCATGAAAGCTGGATTAACCTTAACTCCCTCAAAAGGGAGAACGGGGAATAGGATGAAGTGGCCCGCAACAACGCGGGCGGATCATCCGTTCGGCTGGCGACGTCCTCATGAGAAATAATACTAAAGTAGTTTCATAGAAATTGTATAGGTGTAGCCAGCTATGACGTCACTACTACATTTCTTACATCTATTGAGTGTGTCTACCAACCACATCACATTTATAATGGCTGATACTTTGGGGAAATATTAGACCGTGCGCGGTGCGTGTCACTTGTTTTGTTGTTTTTGAAAATTGTAAAATAAAGTTAAACCTGGTTTGATATGACTCATTTTGTTAGTAAAGCCAAATAGAGCAAGATTAGTTTATAAGCAAAAAAGAACAAGTCCTGCTCCTGCCTGAGCGAGAATCGAACCCGTTATCACTGGGTGTGAAATTATTGGTTTTGCGCGTGACCATCTCACCTGATGGGAAGTGTTGATGTAGTCTGAGATGGACCACTCTTCAGAATGTGTCTAAACCACAATATAAGTTATTTATTTTTCTTAAAGATTTTCTTCACAATGTATGTTAGCGCCACTTAAGATTATGTTCGTTCTCTGTCGAAGGCTGTCCCAAATTCCGAGATGCCAGCCGACCGCCTAACCGATAAAAACAAACCAAAAAATATATATAAAAAAAAATAGAAAAAGACGAAACAGAAAAGAATAACTGTGCCTTTGCCGCGCCACCCAGTTTGTACCGGTGCATAACGTTATGCCCGTGAGGAGAGCCCGGGCAAAGAAGCTAGGACTTCGCCGCCCGAACCGGCCCCAAAGCATCGTGCCGGAGAAAACGACGATACGATACGAGGACTCATGTCCTAGCAGTAGGGACAAAACGAGCTGGGGATGATGATTGTGTCTGAGACAGTTTGGTTCACTGCTACAACGAGAAGACATAATATTTTGTTCGCTATGTAGGTTAGCGCCATTACCATATAAGGTCAAGTTCTTTGAACATCCTACTTTTTATATGTGACACCGGTTCGGCGTTGCATAATTCATAATTACATCACAAACACTGTCTTATATACCTACCTACACGATTGTAATTCGTACGGCGGTGCTCTCACCCTGTGTCTTGAATTTTGATAATGTCCTGCTGGTTGTATTAGAATACTTTCGCTGCAGGCGTATTCTGCGAACGAGAACAAAGCGAATACGATTTTCGATTATTTAATTGATATGACTCGGTGGCCAAACCTTAAAGCGCACGGCCCGATACCCGAAGCCCCAGTTGGGTTACCATGATCTCGTAATATTGTAGCAGTGTTGTGGTTGTAAAAACGAGGCGGGTGTAGGTTTGGTATGTAATAATCCTGCTACACGCGTTTGCAATAACATTACTGAAAGATTGCTTTATCCTACTTTACGGTAAGGCCCTGGATTCAATTTCCAGAGTGCCTAGTGTGTGTTTTGTTTAGGTACTATCCATATTCATTCGATTACGTTTACGAAAATGAAAATTAATATGGGATTAACCTTTTCACCGCCCAACTATCCTGCACGCGATGTCCCGCTGTACGCCAACGTATAAATGTATTTTAATAAAGTAGGTACAAAGAAGAACTTCTATAGAAGTGCTGGCGTGGACGGCACGAAAATCTCGAACTTCTATAGAAGTTGTTGGCGGTAAAAAGCTTAAAGTAGCGCCTCCTGGCGACAAACAAGAAGAGTTAAAATTTTGCCATACAAATGCTTGTTTTCGTTAACCTGATCGAATGGCTAAGATTAGAGGATTAGCTTTATAAAAAAGCTTACTATAAAGTGTCTGATTACATTGAAGACAAAACAGCATGGGTTTAATTTGCTCCAATCACTCCAACAGGTTTAAAATATTGTTAAGGTTTTTTAAACTGTATAACTTGGTAACGTCATATAATTTTGTAAATGTACCTACCTACCTACATATTATATTAAAGCTGTGGAGTTTCTTGCGCCCATTCTTCTCCACAGCTAAAAAATAGACGTCCTGAATGGGTAGTAGGTAAAAAAATTTTTGGACGATTCAAAAGCACTTTTCTAAAGTTTATTTGAATAAAAATATTTGACTTTGACTTTGAAGGAAACTCGCACTAGGCCCCCAGGCCTCGGGCAAAGTGTGTTTCGGCTTTTTCGATGCATAGCCCGGGTTTGTGAATGCCCACCCGCATTTTGCTAGGGTCGTGATTATGCCAATACCTGAATGAGTGATGATTTGATTTTAAAGACGCTTAGCAGTGAGACAGTACAGTGAATTCTATACTTAACTTATAAAATAAAATGTATTTTTGTTGGAAAGTGTTTTGCTGCCTTTGCAGTGTAAGCTGATTTTAGGGGTTGCGAAAAACTTAAGGTTCCTCAAGCCTTAGCAAACCGAACTCTTCGGAGTTTATCTAAAAGGGAATAGCATCACGCATGCGCGTCTGTACTTTACAATATGATATAATTAAACTCGACGTAAAGGTAGTAGAAGCCGGGTAAGTAAACTCGACGTTAAGGGAGTAGAAACGGCACAGAAATTGTAGACTCGACGTAGAGGTAATAGAAGCGAGACAAGGTTCTCGGCTCGACGTAAAGGGAACAATTCCGCGTCTCCATTCCCTGCTAGATTTTTTATTTATACACTTCGCTACCGAAATCGTTTCGCACCAGAATAAGGACGTCAGATTTAAATGAGATGCTGCAACGTCGCTTTATATCAAGTGACGGGTATCGCTGCGGACAGTCAGCGAACAGCTGGGCGAAGGGGATCGCACGCACAATGAGGGCCTTAGTACTGGTGAGTACTTAGTACCTACTAAAGATATTGTGAAAACTAAGGGCTGAATAAGTACGTATTTAATGAATAGCATCCGATCAGTGAATCCGTATTTGATGAAGTGTAGAAAGTGTTGTGATTGTGATTGTATTTTGTTTTTTCTATCGATTTCTGAGGTGCTAGAGATAATGCAATATTCTTCTTCTCCTTCTTTTGTTTATGGCATCTTTTGTGTAATGCAATATTCTATTTTCGTTTTCAAATTGTGATATATTTTTGACGCTAGAATCAAAAGCCGCCTATAAATTATAGCCGACCCGACAAATAACTAAGGGCCGCAACACATAAACACGATACGACGTCGCACCGCAAAAATAAGCGTTGCGCCTAAACCTTATTGCCTGTCAAATACTAGTATTCGGATGCGGCCCTAATGGTCGTACAAAAGATTGCTTGGTAGTACCTACGCCTGAACCAGTTCGTCAGAAAGAGCGGGTTCGAGTCTCACTTGTAGAGTTTTATTTTCAAAACTTATACCGAAGTTTACTGAAATCGTGTTAAATAGAATTAATTACTTTTTAGCATCATTAATTATTATTTATGTATAATCCACAGATAGCTTTGCTCTTGCACGTGACAACAGCTACGATCGACATTGACAAAGTGAAAGAGATAAAATCAACCGCAGCCGAGAAACTACATACTTTAACTGAAAAAGCAGCAACAGGCTTGCAACAACTCAAAGAAACAGCCTCCAACAGTCTCCACGATTTGACTGAAAACGTGTCTTACAACCTACAACATCTAGGTGACGATATTGACCTCAACAATTTGTATAAGTTAGACGTTCTACAAGTGATACCAACATTGAAATCTAAATATAAGTTCATCAAAGATTTGTATAACAAACCAGAGACCAAAGTCAATGTGATCCATATCTATGGTAATGATTTGAATTCGCATTTTGAGCACGCGAAGCTTGTTAAAGTGAAGAAATGGCATCCCGCTTCGCCTCCACATCTTCATTCGTTGCCTATCCATCATCATCATGATTCACCCCATCTCCATCGCCATTTAGAGCATTATCATTCGTTTCCATTGCCTTTGAAAAGGTATCGTTATTGATCAGTGGAAATACAGATAAGTTATTTAATGAATTATTGGTGTACGGTTTAGTTGAATTGTATTTTGTCGTTAACGAATAAGTGTATGATTTTTGAACTGTATTTTATGCGTCAAGTTGACTGAGTGTATTTGTATAAAGTAAGTTAGGTAGCTACATGATTTTTATACGACTTTTATAAAAAAATGTGAAACAGTTTTATTCTTTTTATTTAAATTTTCTTTCCCACATACCCGGTATACAGCAGACGACCTCCGTAGCCGAGTGGCTTGCACTCCGCCGGCTTTTTAGATATTGTGTCGGGTCTGGGTGGGTGTGTACCGTCGTTGTTCCTGATTTCCATAAAACGAGTGCTTTAGCTTTTTACCTTGGGATCAGAGCAATGTATGTGATGTTCTATTAGCATCATCATTTATTATCGTCTTTATATCGGTACAGTTAAAAACACTAGAAAATAGCACTTACTTCGGATGTTTCCCTACAGCTAATAAAACACCTAACGAATACAGTAAATACTTTATTATCACACAATAAATAACAAAACTAAACATACCAAGCTACTTGTCGATATTCAAATCGCTTAATAACTTATCGAAAACATCATCGTTACTCGTATTTGGCAAGAAATCGTCCATCATCCCGTTTTGGAAATCTCCAAAGTCACTATCTACCGGCAAGCTAGTGTCAGCCAGCCCTAGTTCTGTCAAAAGTGACAGGTTGTCAAAGCTATCAACTTTGACAGCGCTGCCAATGGAGTCAGCGCTGTCAAAGCCAGGCAGCAGTTGCTCTGAAGCGTCGTTGTCCTTATCTTTATTCTGTCGTCGGTTCACTGCTTTCGACTCTCTCTCCGAATCCGAAATGTCGTGGTACTCTTGGATTTCTTTTGCGTATTCTATATCTTCGTCATCCATACTGTCCTGTGAATAAATAAAAAAATAAGAAATAACGAAGTAAGTTTTGCGTAGCCCAAATACTGTTTAGGTTGCCTAGTTCAAGTTTCATTTCCCAATCGATAGAGTTAACCGCCTCAGTGATCTGATGGTTAAGAACACCTGACTCAGAGACTCGGGTTCGATTCCTAGCGGGGAGTCCATGTTTGTGTACTCGGTTTGGTTGGTGGTATGTTTGTCCGCCTGGCTAGCTATAACATCAATGTAGATAGCCAGTGCCGCACTAGTTGAGGATTGTGGGTGAAGTGCGCTTCCAACTTCGACCTTATCATCAACTAACATCAGATAAGATAAAGCCAAGTGATAAAAAAGGATTTACAACATACCTAGGTCAAACGTTGAATAGTATTCTAATATTCTAATTCAACGTTTTGACCTATGTTTATAGGCAGGTACCTGTATTATCTGTGCCGTAGACTTGTACTGGAAGGCGTTTTGTGATAAATCTACTTCGACAGGAAACAGTGAAGAGTTATCTTTCAGCTGATCTCCAGTTTCACTGAAAAAAAAACATGATTATATTTATTTTTTGAGAGAGATTGCTGATTGCCTCAAACGGCGTTTTCAGCTTCACCAGGCTTTTTTGGGGGCGGCGAGGTACGTAAAGGGTACCTCAAGCCGTGTGAAACGAACCTTCAGAGGGAACGGCATCCTTCTTCTAGAGGGAACGGCATCGCACGCTAAAAGTGCGCGTCCCCGTGCCCTACTAGATTCTTCGAAGGGTTCGGATCGGATCGGGGTACTTAATGTCCCATAGCATTGGTTGGTGATATAGCATGCTATAAGTCCCCATGGCTAGCTACCACCACAATCTTATATTTGCTAGCGATAAGATAGCCAGTGCCTCCGTAGTTGAGGAGTCTGGGTGAAGTGCGCTTCTACCTTCAAGTGGCCTATCACTTACTTAAAGTGAGTTGAAGATCTGTTTTTTTATTGAATAAATGTGTTAACTTGCTATATTAGTTGAATATTGTGATATACTTCTCTTAGGCGCTGCGCAAACGTAGACACTTTTTGTTACCGACACGGCACACCATACAAGGAAACCCGAGTTGCTGTATCAGTGTCAGGTGGAAGTAACTGGACACAAAAAGTGTCTACGTCTGCGCAGGGAGGGCTGATTTCATATTCACTAGTAGCTTGTACCCCACACGAGACACAAAAGTGTCTGCGTTTGCGCAGCGCCTTAATAGTAAGTGTAAATATGACCATATAAATTTTAACGCATATTTTGTTGCGTACAAATTATCACTAATTAGCACCTGACCCGGTTTAAGAGAAGGTGAGGTAAGGGTTCAAATCCAGCTTGTGGAAAGAAAATATTTTTTAACTTTTTCGAATTAATTAGATGAAAAAAAAAAAGAAATGATGACATACGGGACTGAGACGTGGTCGCTCACTATGGGCCTAATAAAAAGGCTCAAGGTCACTCAAAGAGCAATGGAGAGGGCTATGCTCGGGGTATCTCTGCGTTATCGAATCAGAAATGAGGAGATCCGCAGAAGACCAAAGGTAACCGACATAGCCCGAAGAGTTGCTAAGCTCAAGTGGCAGTGGGCAGGGTACATTGCTCGCAGGACTGATGGCCGCTGGGGCGGGATAGTCCTGGAGTGGCGACCGCGTACCGGAAAGCGCAGTGGGCAGGCCTCCAACAAGGTGGACCGACGATCTGGTGAAGGCCGCGGGAAGCCGCTGGATGCGAGCAGCACAAAACCGATCGTTGTGGAGATCCTTGGGGGAGGCCTTTGTCCAGCAGTGGACGACTTTTGGCTGGATGATGATGATGATGAAGATGAACAAAATATGTGGTATTTCATCTGTAAAGATGAACCTCCATATAGCCATCGGTTGCAATAACCGATGGATAAATGGCACTCTGCCGCTAAAGAGCAGTCAAAAATAAAAAAGCAGTGAAAAAAAATTCTGTGCTTACGTCAGCCTTCCCGGAAGCATAATGGTCAGTGCAGCCGCCTGGATTGCGGAAAAACCCAGGTTCGATTCCTGGCTTCGGCTAGGCATTTAATTATTTCACTGTATTTTATTATATTAAATTATTTTTTTGTAAGTTAAGTATTGCTTTTGGCCTCCGATGACCTTTACATCGTAACCGGTTTTTTTGGTCGGCGAGAAACTAGGTAAAGGTTCCCCAAGCTTCGAGACCGAACCATTATTCAGGTTTTTGGAGGGAAAAGCATCACGCAAGCATGTCTCTATTCCCCACTGGATTCTCTGCGGCGGCGTTCGGGTCGGTATAGGAAAATCCGAGGGTGATTCCAAAGGGTTTTAAAGACCTTGACTCGGGTTGACAGAGTCGTAGGGAATATAAGTAGTCATTTGCGAAAATTAAGCTCTTAAACCAGACCAACCATGCTTGCCCAGTCTAGTAATTTCCTTAAATATAAATCTCTCGCTCCTCCGTGCTTCGGAAGGCACGTCGCGTCGCAGCCTATAGCCCCGGCTGCATTAGCAGTCCTCAACCACCAATCCGCACTGGACTCGCGTGGTGGTTTACGGACCGTTATTCCTGTGGTGTAAACATCCATAGGTAAGGCTCGTGTCCCAGCAGTGGGCAACAATGAGCTGGTTATGTGATTTACCATCATGGTATATATGCCGCTGATACAAAACTAAGGAGTTTGTCGTAAACCTCGTCTAAGTTTTAATGAAAATAGAACGAGAAAAATGTATAGTGAATATTTGCAGTCTTATGCGAAAATAAGAGTTTAAGAGTGATCGTTGGCTATCTCCAGCAGTGGACGTCCTTTGGCTGAGATGATGATTGATGTTCATGATGAAGAGCTTAATAGCTAGTTCCCATTTCTTAAAACCAATGGATCGATTTTAATAATTCTCTATGCTCTAGACCTAGAGTAATAAGCCGAAGATGTTGACAATTAAAAGGAAACATTTAAAAAAAAAACGAGCGACCCTTACAGTAGTCGCATATGATGTGTAATATGATTTGACATCTCACCTTAGTAATAAGCAATTTTAACATTATATTCTGAAAAAAATGGGTCAGATACCTAATACATCATTTTATATCTATAAAATAAATAATGATAAAGTCTATTATACACGAAAGGGTTGAACATTATTATTACAATAGAAAATAGAATATAGAATTAACAATGACGTATATTTTTTTACAAATCATAAAGAGAATGCAGTAAATACTCAGTAGAAGACATTTGACATATCAAAATGACCTTTGATAATCAAATGACACAATATGTCACATATAAAAATAAAATGTCACGTTCATAATATCGATTACTGAAGTTACAAAATGGCGCGCGCATGCGCGCATTCCCGACTTCCTGTTACACTGTTAGACACTTCCGTCCCATTTCACGAAATCACTCCCACAAATTGCTAGAAAGCGAGCGGAAAGATGTTAAACATAAAAAAAACGTTTGTTCAACTGTTAAGGGTGCGCCGTCCGTAAGTGACAAGTGTCATATGTTTTATTTGAAATGTCGTCATCCATATTTATTTGATGCCGCGCGGCCATACTAATTTTGTATGGGGAATTTAAGGTGCTTAATAAAAAAATATTATTTAAATAACCACTTGATAAATCAAAAATATAGTCTAGCAATTTGTAGTTTATCCATTGATGATTGTTTAGACAAAATCAGAGGTAGAATAATTTAGATAAACTATAAGAAATCTACTAAACGCCGCCACTCGTTTTCATGATCTTTGCCCAACTTTAAATGATATTGTAGAAAAAACTATAGCGTATCATAAATTTATGGTTCTGACAAATTATAAACACGTTCCCTATGATACTAAATATATATTTTGTTCATTTAATACGATAGTATTTTCAATTATATTTACTTAACCGTAACTGCATTTTTGGCATTTTTTGGTCGGCCTACCCTTAAACGATTTGAAACTTTCCATAGTGGATTTTGAATCTCATAAATTCTGTTAGACAAATGTTTTGTTAAAGTTAAGTCTACTCAAATGTTGAAAAAATTTCCAAGAGCAGGATGTGAACCTGCACTCTTCTGACATACCTGGTCAGGTGCTCTCCCAATTGAGCTATCGTGGTTCCAGCCCAGCCCGCCGAAATTATTCAACACTATTTACTTTTTTACTTTGAAAGCCAAAGGCGCCCATTCAATGTCAACAACTACCGTCATTATTATTATTTTTTTAACATTTGTTTTTGTAATTTTTTCGCAACAATATTTAACAAAAACATTTTAAGTGTACTCACTTGTGGTAGACCGCCAGCCCTTTGATGAACCTCCTCAGCTGGTAGGCGACGTCCTGCGTCTTCTTGTTCTCCAGCAGCTCCAGCTTCACCAGCACGTCGGACCTGAGCCGCGCGAAGCGGGCCCGCGCCTCTTGCCTGCAGCGTAGTATTAACCTGTAGTTAAGGTTAAACTTATTTATTCCCAAATACATAATGGTCTTAAAAGTATTGTATTGTTATTGGGTGGTTGAGGTACAATCAACAGCAAAAGTAGATGATGTTTACTAGATTTTAAAATTAAGTTTCGATAGTGTAAGTCGGTATTTTCTATATAACTACAGTCAAAGTCTGCAGGTACTAGTAGACACTCGAAGGTTTTTCGATATGCGTTTAAAAAGTTTTAATTTTCATACTGATTTCATATTTTGAAACTTGACTGATCATCAGTTACTTTTGCTGTTGACTGTACCGTCGTCGTCGTTGTTTCTGATTTCAATAACACAAGTGCTTAAGCTACTCTCTTTGGAGTCAGAGCAATGTATGTGATGTAAGTGCTCATAACTTAGCCACCTTTTCCAGGTATAGTAATTCATATTGATAATAGGGAAATCTTAATAAATATAATTTTAATCTGTCGCCTGCTGTGAATACAGACAATAAAATTTTAATTGCTTGTTGGACGGCTCTGGCACTAAGCAGGCGAAAGGTTAATTCAGAATAAGAGTTACAGCTCTGACAATCCAGGATGAGCCTCAAGTTAGCAAATAGGCTATGTTTTTATGTTATATTATGCTGTTTTTTATGTTTTTATGAAAACATGTTTGTATTGTATATGTTTTGTAACATGTACTGTATACATAAGTGCAATAAATAAATAAATAAATAAATAAATAAAGATATGTTCATAGCAGCCATCAAGACGTATGGAAAGGTTTTAAAAAGACTTTTTCCCAGCGGACGAATAGGCTAAAAAATAAAAAAACAGAAATAATATGACCGTCATACAATTTCTACACACAAGTATTTGTGGTCAGCGGCGTAAGGACCCAAAAGACTTTGACAACACGTGAATAAAAATTCTAAAAAAAAAGGACATCATCTATCAACCATTCACCTGTATTCATAGTTCCCAGTCTCCACCCTATACAAAGGCTCCTGTAAGGCGTTATACCCGTACTCCTCATCATCCATCTCCTTGACCTTCAGACAGTAGGACAGGTACTCAAACTTGGTGTCCGCATACTTCCTGATCGTCAGTTTCGTGTCTGGTATGGCTTTGTGCAGGTAAGTGCCCATGTCTGCTAATATCTGTGGGTATAAATAATTATTGAGGAAATTCTAGGGCGAGATACTTTCTTCATTTTTGTTTAGGAATTTTAATAGAATTTTTTTTTTTTGATATAATGGACTTGGTTGAAAAGAGCCGAAGATCAAGCTCAGGGGTATGCAAAGGGAGAGTTTGTTAGCATTCGACTACACAGGCGGATTATGACTGACTAACTTTGTTGTATTTTTTTACATAAATGCATTGACGAGTTGAAGACCTCTACTTTATAAATATTTTATTTATTATAATTTTCTTTCTATTATAATGTTTGTAAAAAAATACTTCTTTGGAAGTTCAATGGAAGTTCAAGGCGTAATATTAAAACCAGCTCAAAGTTGTTGTACGTACCGGCTTCAATGCCTTAAGCATCATGATACCGTCTTTTTCCAATTCGCGGTGGTACTGACCAAACCTGCTGAACGCCTCGGAAGCTCGCGGCTGCGGCTCGCGCACTCCGATGCCCGCGAAAATGTCGCCTAACGACCTGTATGTCTGGAGTAGGTCGAAGTACGCTTTTAGCATTCTGAAAATATGTTGAAAGGTCATAGAAAATCAACCAATACTGTATTAATTGGTCTGTGACTATTTAATCTGGCAATATTTTTTCTTTATACCCGTTTCATTTGATGGCAGTGTGATCTGCCTTTATTATATTTTTACTTCATAAACTACAATTCAAAATTTATCAAAGCCGTTGGTCCCGGCTGCTTTAGCAGTCGTTAACAACCACCAATCCGCACTGGGCCCGCGTGGTGGTTTATAGCCCGTTCTCTCTATCCATCCATAGGGAAGGCTCGTGCCCCAGCATTGTTGGGGACATATATGAGCTGATGATGATGATGATGATGAAACTACAATTACTCAAGTTACGCATACGCATTTCAATTTCCAAAACATGAAGTATTGTGGGTAAAAATGAGCCTTGCGGAAGCCCAGTAGGCACTCGTTTGTTATTAAAGTCTTTCCGATAGTCGATGCCCACATATAACTTTCGCTAGTTAACGATATAATTATGAAGGGTTTTTTTTAGCTACGTATCGTCAAAGACACACGAGCTTTTGTTACCTTAGGTTCATGAGATCAAATGCCTTTTCAAAATTGGTGTAGACTGTAGATTACTTCGATTATTAATCTTTTAGAAGACAAAATAATTCTGTATTATTTGTGGGTGCTAAATAAAACATTGTCTCACCTTTTGGCGTGTTCCACAAGCCGTTTGTATGTAGTTTCAGTGTCTCTCAACTCATCGAGCTTCGCTACCAAAGTGTCATTGCACAGTATAGCCCTAGACAGTCCTAGGGCGTCCGCCGCGCCCGACGACATGTTCTCGACTAACCGATGCTTCATCTTCTTCATTATTATGTCGAGACATTTACCCTGTTTCGGGTCTGCGTGGAGTTTGTTGTAGTTTATTGTTACTTCGTCCTGTAAGAAAATTTAAGTTGAAACGCATCTCTCAATGATTTTTTTGTGTACTGGGTGTTTTACCGTTTCGAAGAGTATATATAGGGTTTTCAGATAAGAGGTAGAAATGTTTTGTAAGTAGATTTTGTTAATTGTAAATAAATATATTACACATTTTTAAAAAGAGAGTAGGCAAATCACCTTTCTCCACAATGTTAAACAGAAGCGGAATCCAGATGCGAAGACAGTTTAACGAGGAGTAAGACTGTGCCTCATTAGCCATCTTGAAATAGCCAACCCGAACGTTTATTGTCATTAAAAGGACCCCGTTGTAGGAAGTAAGGAAAGCATTCCACCATTTGGTAGTGCGACCAAGGAATGAGAATAATGTAGATTTTATACTCTATGGTTCCTCTAATGTGGTTTCCGCGTTGTGTCGGATGCGAAGAACAGCACCTACCTATCTCTTCACTTGGTGTAAAAGGCGACTAAAGGAGTTTAAAACCCCGTGCATATTGGAAAGTACCCTGGATCACCCGCGCGGCGGGTAAACAACTTCCAGAATTCCCAAAGAGAGTTGGTGTCAGGCAGGTGGCCGGCCATACTTTTTTAAAACCTTAACAATAAAGAAACGGACATTTTGCGCTGTTTAACCCAAGTAACATGGAACCAGGGCAGGAAGGTTTCTCTGATTGGTCAATGTACTCTAAAACGCCCCGCACCACAGGAACCTATCTGGTCCACTATTCTGAATTTAAGGCTATAGAGTTGTGGTCTTAAACTGCTATACTGACTCTGTGGTCAAGTAGTTTGGTTCACCCTTGTTTGGTATAACAACGTTTCGTAGAAAGTCGCTTCGGCTAATTTCAGTTACAATAAAGTCATTCCACATAATTATTCATTTGATCGAATATTTGATTGTCATAATTTTATTTCGTATAATTATTTCTTTGGAATAATGTCATTTTATTGAATTTTCATTTGCGCTAATTTTATTTAAACTAATGTTTAACTAGACTAATAATGATTTAGTCGAAAGATACAGAGAAGACAATCGCTACGCTGCGCTTTGCGATTGTCTTAAATTTCTAACTCATCACGTGACCTACAGGAGAAGGGCAACTAGTATTGCTAGAAATTGATAGGTATATATAGTGATAGTTATGAATTTAAAACTTAATTTTCTTTGCTACACTACATTATACCAAATGAATACTCGATAAAATACATATTGTAGTTTAGGCCACCGGTCTCAAACTCCAGCGTTCCATTCACATTCACAAGGAGTACATGTTTGTGTATACTCGGTTTGGTTGATAGTAGGGCTTGTTTGTCTGCCTGGCTAGCTACCACCATCTTATCTAAATATGTCGCCATAACATCAATGTTTGTAACATTGTTTTGTTCCGGCAGCTAGAGATAAGATAGCCAGTGCCTCAGTAGTTGAGGGTTCCGGGTGAAATGCGCTTCCACTTTCGGCCTTATCGTCACTTAAAATCAGGTGAGATGAAAGCCAAGTGCTTACCCATTAGTAATTTAAAAAAAAACATTTCTTACCTTAGCTGCTTGAATCATTTTAGCGACTTCTACTTTCGTCTTCCCTTTGACGGACTGTCCGTTTACGCCGACTAACTCATCACCACTCTGTAATGTCCCTTCTTTAGCTGCTGGTGTGTTATCAAATATCTGGAAGGAGAGCTGCTGGTTTAGATCTGTTTTGTTCCCGGGTTCGATTCCCAGCGAGGGGTACATGTTTGTGTACTCGGTTTGGTTGGTGGTAGGGCTTGTTGTCGCCATATCATCAATGTTTGTAGCATTGTTGTGTTCCGGCAGCTAGAGATAAGATAGCCAGTGCCTCACTAGTTGAGGATCCCGGGTGAAGGGCGCTTCCATCATTGGCCTTATCATCACTTAACATCAGGTGTGATCAAGGCACTGTGCTTACCCGTTAATATAAAAAAAAATCCGGTTACGAATCCTAGCAGTATTTTATTTTCCCGCTTGCTGCGTATACAGTGTGCAATGTTTACATTTTTTTCTTTGTTACCTGTTGCATTTAATATAGGATTAGATTAGATGAGGATTATTATACATTCAAGTCATCCATCCGATTGAAGGCGTTTGCGGAAACGCTTTACTTCAAAAATCGCAGACCGGCGGCGTTTACCACCGCGCACTTGAGCTCCTCGGGCGTTGTAAAAGAAAAATAGCGTTTCCATAATTTTAATAAGAACCTTTTCTTACCTGAACTATGTATAAGCAGGGGCATAAGGGTGCTCCACCCCCTATACTGATTCCTATTAAATTCTTCTCGTCTTTGCTGAGCGCTACACTTCCTGACGTCACCGTCATACCCCTGAAATTAAGCGCGTACATAGTAAAGAGGTGATACATACAAATAACCTTTATAAAATTTAATTTTCCATACAAATACTTTTTTTCTGAACTTTGACCTTATTATGGGATACCGAAATATATTACCGAAAGACCTTTAAACAATTATTACAATATATTTATTTCATCATCGTTTAAATAAATATTAATAATCACGAATTTCTAAATGAACTTTTAAGAAAAAAGGTTTTATTTGTTAAGGATTCTTTGTCTTTTTGCGAAAGAGGGAAAGAAAGAATTGATAATATTTGGAATAGTGAATGAAGACGACTCACGCTACAATAATAAAAATGTTTTCTAATGCTATTTTACTTATATTTTCAACGCAAAACAGCTACAGGGAACATCTGTGATTGCTACGGAAAGGGACTTCGCTACGCGTAGCAATAGCAAAATATCAATACTGCTGCGACGCAATATGTCGTGTTCCTATTCCAACCGTCATCTTTAGGAATGTCGTTATGTAAACATTTATAAGAGTAAACCGGGTATATTTGACCAAAATTGGACTCAATTAGCTCAAGACCGCAATAAGTGGAAGAAATGGAGGGAGGCCTTTGCCCAGCAGTGGGACAGTGATGGCTAATAATAATAAAAAATAAATAACACGCCAGATTCTTACTCGGATGGATGGTAAGAATTAAAAAAAAAACACTTTCAAGTTTTCATATTTATGGGTTGTCAATGTTTACATATGCCAATAAAAGTATCAACATAAAGAGACAATTTTGCGTTTTTGTTTGTAACTCTAGCTTCATTATAATGGTACTTTACTTACATGTCAGCAGAAAGGTCTGATCTGAGAGTCTGATACTAATTATTTAGCAAAATTCAACACATACCTTTTCGTAATAATCAATTCATGGAGTGCGACAAGAGCATAAACTTTATATAAATTACTTGCCTAATGCTTAAATCATCATGATTCTACTACCTACTTATAAAATAGATAAAAAAATCAAACAGTGCAATTTTTTTATAAAATTTTATTGTGATAAATTGTTTGAGTATTCTATTTTTCTGGCAGCAAACACACACTAATGAGCTCCCACTACAACTAGCGTCATCATCTGAAAAAATAAAATGCACACACTATTAAATCTAGTTATTTAAAAAAAAAACAATACGCGGTTAAGCGCAGGCCACACCGCCAGCTAGCGAGCGATCGAGCGAACATCGTTTCACCTCTTTTCATACATCGGTTATTTGAGGTTTATTTTGAAGTGTGAACTGCAGAGATAAGTTACGTCAGCGATACAAACGATGCGAACAAAATATCCGACGATGCCAGCGATTATAGCTTAGCTCTGTAGTTCGCGGTGTGAACCGAAGTATGAAAAGAGGTGAAGCGATGCTCGCTCGGCTCGCCCACCCGCCCGATCCGATCCGAACCAAACCGAACCCTTCGGAGAATCTTCGGGCACGGGGACGCGCACTTTTAATTAAGTGTGCAATGCCGTTCCCTCTAGAAAACCTCTGAAGGTGATTCGTTTCAACACAGCTTGAGGTACCCTTTACGTACCTCGCCGCCATCAGCAATCTATCTCAAAAAAAAAATCGCCCACCCGCTTCGCCTGGCCTTCGGACTAGTCGACCCTCCCCTCGCTCTCCCGGCCGCTAGCTCGCGCGTTCACATAGTTTAGCTCGCCAAAACTTCGCTTAGTTTGTATCGTTTCCCTCGTCTCGCTTCGCCCCCGCCAGTTAGCTCGTTCGCTGACGGTGTGGCCTGCACTTTAGACTTAGGCGCTCCGCAGTTCATTTTTTGTATATAGTGTGCTGATTGCCTCAAACGGCATTTCCAGTGCCACCGGACTTTTTTGGGCGAGGTGAGAAACTTATAGGTTTCCTTCAGCCGTGTGAAATGAAGCACCGTCAGAAGTTTTCTATAGGGAACGGCATCACGCACTAGTGCGCCCTTACTTGATGAACCCTGTAACTTTCTCGCCGCGACAAAAAAAAGACCGGTGAAGATCAAAAAGCCCAGTAGCAATCAAATCCTTTCTCTAAAAAAAAAGCACTAGTGCTTGTCCCCGTTTTCTAGTAGATTCTCCGTGGGGTCCGGATCGTATCGGAACACAGTCAAAGCAACTTTAGTTGAAGAAACTATGTATAATTGTTATGTTGTTTTGCAGCAATAAAAAGGCCTAGTTTGCGGTCACCGCATAACAAACAAACTTAGATAGATAATCATGCCAGTGTTTACCAGTTTGGAAATCAGCAACTTGAGACAAATGCCACTTTTACAGCTGCTACTTATAGTAGGACTTTTTACTCGCCGCAGACTCTGCCATAAAACATCCGAACAGTGCAGCGATATTTCGCTCTCTCTCCTGGTTATTTTTTTTTAATGTTTTACGGGTAAGCACAGTGCCTTGATCTCACCTGATGTTAAGTGATCATAAGGCCAATGATGGAAGCGCACTTCACCCAACCTCAACTAGTGAGGCACTGGCTATCTTATCTTTAGCTGCCGGAACACAACAATTATATTGTTATGTTATGGCGACATATTTAGATAAGATGGTGGTAGCTAGCCAGGCAGACAAACAAGCCCTACCGCCAAACAAACATGTACCGCCGCCGCTGGGAATCGAACCCGGGACCTCTGGGTCTAAACAGGTGGTCTTAACCACAAGACCACAGAGGCGATTTAAAAAAGTTATTTGGAGTTGGGTAAATACGGCGCGGGCGCAACCCCTTTGTCGATAAAAACAAATGAGCCAACAAAAAGAAAGTCACCAAGGACGCGTGCTCAGTGCGTTACTGTAAGTCATTTATTACCTGCTATTTGACAAACGCTAATTATGTTTTAAATACCGCAATACCTTTTTTGTTTAACTTACATTAGTTTGAACTCTAACCGTGATACAATGGATAGTTTTTATGCAAATCATATTTCTCCTGTTGGAACTAATATTCCGGCTCAAGCATGTGTCATACATATTACACATTTTACATACATTATAGCTGTTCATTTAAAAGTAAGACCATAATATAACCACATGTAATGCAATAAAATTTTGAATTTGTTTTGTATAAGTGACGTAAGTAGTTTTAGGCTTTTAATATTGTAAACTTTATGGTTTTTTATTTGTATTGTTAAGTTATTTAGGAAATGTTTTTTTTATTCTTATTCTCATTATTACAACAATATTGAACAACCTACCTATATCGATAACATTTATCGATTGTAGTAATGCACAGCCCTGCGCTTAGACAAAAGGCCTTTGCTAGCCCGTAAGTAGGAGAGTGCGAAATATTGCTGCACCGCTCGAATAATGAGTCTGCAGCGAGTAAGAAATCCTTCTATAGTTGCGGCAATTTGAACTGAAATCTGTTGACGATCGTGGTAATTGGCAACTAGAGTTCTTTAGGTAAATGGAATGGAATGTAAATAACTAGCTACGAGTTGCCTGTTGCCGCGATACGGAAATCAAAGTTGCTCTGTCTGCGAAACGCCTAAGGACTTTGAAATCGTCAACTAACGAGGAACTAAGCTATATCACTTCTAGCTGCCAAACTGCCTGGTGCGCTTTTTATTTACCATTTGATCATGTATTCAGTAGCAAATAAAACTCGCATTACTGAAAGACAAAGAGTTAAAATTTTGTCATAACAATCTCGTTTTCGTAAACGATCGACTGTTGATTAAAAATTGCACTATAGGCACCCACATGACTGAATACTAGCGTTGTTGCGACACGCTTCCTTCGTAACAACACAATCTGAGGCGGGGTCCTGATTGACCTATTGTTTGTTTTTTATTTTTATTTTATGTTTATTAGTGTGTGTGGTCAATAAATATTTCTCTCTCTCTCTTATACTTTTTTAAGTCAGGTTGTTCTACTCACACGAGATCTTGATGACGTAACGTGTATCTCTCTTGGCGTAGATCATTGAAGATGCATTCAGCAACAGTTTCATCCTCATCTATCGGCTGCCTATAATATATTTACAATTTTTAAGATAAGATAAGATAATTTATATACGCAAAGTGGCTGGCAGCAGTTGGAAGAGAAAAGCCACAGATCGGGCTCATTGGCATGCATTAGCTATGTCCAGCAGTGGACTGAAGATGATGATGATTATGCTTTTAGCGATAAGGCCGGTAATCGTACTACTTCTTGTAGTACTATCCTCTTTATATTTTACTATGGTGTACAATAAATAACACTAGTAGCCGACAAGTAGTTGAAATTCGACCATGATTTACATAATATACAATGTAACGTATAATCAGCTCATTTTATTTTCCCACTGCTGGGGCACGAGCCTTCCCTATGGATGGATAGGAAGAACGGGCCATAAACCACCACGCGGGTCCAGTGCGGATTGATGGTTGTTAACGACTGCCAATGCAGCCGGGACCTACGGCTTTACGTGCCTTCCGAAGCACGGAGGAGCGAGAGATTATAAATTTTTGGTCACCCAACCAATGACCGGCCTTTGCGAAAGTTGTTTTACCTCAGCACTCACACCTAGGGATGGGATACAATTTTTGGAGCTAACAGTACTGAGCCGACGAGTTAACCACTGAGCCATCGAACTCCTCATGTAACGCATATTACACCTACCTTACATTTTATCTTTATGCACTCTACAGAGATAGAGACAGAGATCCATTCTATAGAGAAGGATATCTATATGAACTTTAGCTATGTAAAGTCTCACATTCAACCGTGCGCGTAATGTGCTTAAAAATGGGTAAGTTAAGTTAAGTATGGGTAAATAATAATTATTAATTTTTTATTGTGGCACGCCAAAATGGCCTCATCCTGCCTGATGGAAAGCAGCCAGTGAAGCCCAAGAAGTGAAAGCGTTCATCACAGCGCTACCACGCTATGCCGAACGCTCACACTATGGCGGCCTGTATAAATGCTTTTTCACGCCCCGCTTAAATAACCCGGGAGAGAAAGAGGAGGGAAACACGTGTGCGGGAAGCGCATTCACATACGGGCAGTTCGGCAAAGTAACGATTGTCCAAACTTTTTGGTACGTGTCTTGATGGTCAGCACGGTATTCTTCACGTATTAGATTTATATAGATTTTCATTTTATTTCACTTTATGATGACATCTCTGTTAGGAGAGATCTCAAAATTTAGCATTGACCAAAAACTACATTATGAAACATGTAAGTAATAACTTTTGCATTGTCTCTAACTTGTTTGTTTAGGGCATCTGCAAACCGTTGGAGAATGTTTCAGTGTCAATATACTTAGCGGTGAATGTGAGAATTTATCGTACCCGTTGTTTATAATCGCCGAGTCGAGGTCATATTTAAAATAATAATTTAGACGCTTAAATAAAAGCGACTGTTTGAAATGGGAATCGAATCCAATACTATTCGCAATCTGGATAGCTGCTCTACCAATGGGATTTAAGAGCTCAACGGCACAGTAAACGCGCACGGTCTGCGATTGCTGAAGTTGCGAACTATTGCGAAGGCAGGTCAAAGGATTGGTGACCAAAATGGTGTTATCTCGAGCTCCTCCATTGCTTTGGAAGGTACGATATCTTCCTTTTATTTCCATGCAAGTCGTACTCGCACACATTAGTTCCGTAAACTTAGAAAGCTTTGGGAAGTGGACGTTATGGAAAGTGAACGTTATGGAAAGTAAGCGTTTTGGGAAGTAGACGTTTTGGTTCTTTATGGAAAGTGGACGTTATGGAAAGTGGACGTTTTGGGAAGTGGACGTTATGAGAAGTGGACGTTTTAGGATGTGGTCCTTATGAGTCAAAAGGGATATAAGCCTTGGTTCCGGCTTCAGTAGCAGTAGTAACAACCGCATAGCATAGCACTGGGCCCGCGGCCGCGTGGTGGTTTAGGGCCCGTTTTTCTTATGCTTTTTCCATCCATTGGGAAGACTCGTGCTCCAGCATTGAGGACATACAAAGAGCTGGTGACGGTGATGAGGTGATGATGACTCTACCAATTATGCAAGTGATATATTGGTTTAGTCAAAAAAGTAATTAATAATATTTCTAAGAAAGTATGAAAAATATCTTACTCTTCGTGTGTTTTTGCAGAATCTTCTTTGTCACTTTCTTGGATATGAATTGAGGCACTGATAAATGTGTGAAGTTTGAAGTTATTATTTTGATTAAACAATAAAAACAATTAAATAAATAAAAAAAAACATATTATCTTACCCTTCATCCACAGATATAAGTAGGTTTGAATTATTTTTGTTGTCTTCAAGTGTGCTGAACATTTAAAACATCAAATAAAAAAAAGCTTGTACAAATAGGTAAAATACGATGACATGCTAAATCGATTTCATCGATCGATTGATCATGATCATACTGGATATTTTATATTATTAAATAAATTATATAAATGGGATGGGTTATGTTAGTATTTACTACCTACCTCTAAGTATATGGAAAAATAAATAATGTACATACATATAAACATACACAAAAGAGGTAAATAAATAATTTTGCTAATTTGTTAATATAGAATTTAATGTACTATATTTTAGTTACTTTAAAATAATAAGGTACCTCTTTAAAATAAAGTCCAACCTAACAAAAATATATTAAATACTGTTATAGGCATAATGTATTTTTGGCATACGACATAATTAAATAGAGCATCAAGTTTCCTTATTTCAGTTGATTATATACTCGTAGGTATTAGTGATGATTCATTTATTTAATTATAAAAAAATACGTTTAATTTGTTTAAGGAAAACTTAATAAAACAAGCATAAAGTACCATTAAACTGGTTAAGTGAGCTCAATCGCTCAAATAGATTTCACCGTAAATTAAAGAATAAAATTAATTTCTTTATAGTAGTTATTAACGGGATTCTTAGTACACTTTTGTTGTATTTGAGTACCCGTATGGATATAGCCGCGGATCGTGCTCAGTGGCGTGCATTTGGAGAGGCCTATGTCCAGCAGTTGAAGTGTGTAGGCTGATGATGATGATGATGATGATGGATAAAGGATAGTGACACCAGTCTTCAACAGGAATCAGTGATCGACATTTTGTTCCATTAGTCATTAAAATGAGGGTTCAGCATAGGGTTGCCACTTGCCACCTTTTTTAAGGACGAATAAAGTATTTTTTTTTAGTTAGAACAAAAATAAAGTACATAGCATAAAAAAGGGTATTTATTTATTTGTCCTTAAAAACGTATTTTTGTTGCTCTTTGCGACATTTAACAAATATTTTGCGGCTGTGGATGCCAGTTTATTTAGCCTCACAAGTACTAATAACCAGTAACGAGCCAGTAACAATAAGTTTTACCTACGTAAATAGAGTATTTTAGCGTATGTACTATATTGGGTGTCGTAGATTATAAAGTACGCCTACAATACATGATAAAGAGGACAATACTCTATTTTAGAGTACGGGTCGCCAACCTAGATCAGCAACAGATTTTTAACTTTATCAACAATGAATACCAGCCACCTGCTTTTAAGATGTTAACCAGTATAATTTCAATGAAATTCTATTAATAAATAAACATTATTCTAGTATGATTTAATAGTTTCACCTCTGTTACAGTTTACAGTTTATTAGCTCTCTCCACCCGACTGGTTGTCTGGAAGAAATCGCTTAAAAGCGATAAGACCGCCAAATTGTAACTTTGTAAATTATTCATTTTTTTTTGTTCGTGTTTATGTTTTATAGTGTTGCAATAAAAGTATTATCTATCTATCTATCTATTACCGGCCCATCCCGGCTTCGCACGAGTGGACATTTCTTTTTTAATGTAGCTTAAGTTACTCAGCGCTAATGTTGCTTAGCATTCTAATGGTGAAAGAATTTTTTAAATCGGTCCAGTAGTTTTTGAGTTAATTCGTTGCAAACATACAAGAATACAAAGCTTTCCTCTTTATAATATTAGTATGATTTGGCGTCGAAAACTGGGTGTCGAACATTGGGTTACTATGTCCAACAGTGGTGCCACAATAATACTCGAGGAAGGTCCGTACGTACTCCGTGATCATGGTGCATGCAACTATGCCGAAATGTAGGATAAGACATACAAAGACAACAAAAAACTTAGTATTAATCCCGTTAACATTACTCATATGTTATTATGTATGTTATATGTTAGTAGATCGTTTTATATCTTTACATTTTATCTTCGAACAGGTTGTGGGTACACATAGCGGTAAGTTGCGGATATATCCTGGGATCGTTGAAAGCAAAGAACTGATTTTCCGGGTTCCACATGAGGCGCACACCAAAGCAAATATATTATTTTAACATAAACAGCTAACACCGACGCACTAACTAAACACTGCAACATAAAAGGATGTTAGGACCGATAACGGTTGATAAGGGCAAACAAAAAATATAAGTATGTACGAACAAGGCCTGTCATTTTACTTAGAACAAAGGGCAACTCACATTTTGTCTTCTTCAAAGAAGTAATCATCATCGTATTCCTGCATCATTTTGATGATGTTTAATGGAAGTTTTCTACAAAATAAACACAGCTGGCAACGTCACAGGGTTTGTTGTCAATATTATTGATTTTCCCGGTTTTTGGTCACGTGGGGTGCGTCGGTAAAGCAGTCGCTTGACGTATGAAAAGGGTAATGGCTACCGGAAATGAATGTTTCTATTTATGAAAATTAGGAAATGTTTCTTAGCTCTTGGGTTAGTTTGATATACCACAGAATAAGGAAGTATACAATTCCTTATTCTGTGGTTATACATACAAACTGCTCTGGGAATTGCACTAAATGTTACAGATATTGATAAATTGCTGAGACTAACTACTGTGAATTCTAATACATAATACCCATAAATAAAGTCCTCATTCGTCTGAGTACTTTATAAGTAAATTATTAGTATTCAGGCAATTTTTAGCTTGGTAAGTAACTATAAAAAATAAGCTACAGTACAGCACACTAAAAGTAATTGTCTAGTCCTTAACTCAATAGCATAGGACCCTGTCGCTTATTGTATTAATGGTATCACATGTCATGTTTTATGTAGGTACTGAATTATTTTTCTTTAACCTTTGGGGTTGGATTTAGAAACGAGCTCCCTCGTTCTGGGGAAACTGATACAGTGGGGGGGCTCAGGGGGTCTTACTGAAACCCCAGATATATATATTGGTTGCCGGAGATGTACCTAGGATTTTTTTTTTAATTATTTAATTTTTGAGTAAAACGAAACGAAAAACAACACGCAAAAAGTAAAGAATAACGTGAAACGAAACGTTTCCTGTCAAAAATGACGTGTAATGTCATTGGAGAAACGTCATTTACGTAGTAGGTAATCAAACTTTTACCTAATCTGTGGTCACGCCGCCGCCATTATGTTGTGTTGTGTGTGTGTGCGTTAGGGATGCCCGATCTTTTGCTTTGAATCGATCTTTTGAATCATAATGGATCGTAACCCCGTGAATCGATCCACGATCTGAATCGTATTGCATTGAATCGATCTCATTCGATTTTGGAAGATCGTATCATAATTTTATAAAACAAATAAAAAGACAGTGAAATCGCATGTAAAGTTGTATTTATAAGTGAAAAAAGATTACAGAACTATCTATAGATTCCAACTCTCCGCATTTGAGTATCTCCGATTTTTGTAGTAGAACTTTCTCCACTTTGTTTAAATCAGAAAAAGTATTTTTATGACGGCGTTTGAGATGATTTTTTAAATTCGTAGTATTTCTTTTGGTTTTAACATTCTGTTTACATAATTTGCACTGTCCATCCGTATTACATCTAATAAAAAACGTCCAAACGCTTGATTTTACTGGCGGAGCCATTTTAAAAACAATATTCAAAAATAATAGGTATGTCACGCTTACAAAATAAAACACTTCGTATTCAATCGTAGTATCTACAATGAACAAAAAGTACCTATGATATTCTTGCGGCGGTGGTACAAAATAAACAAATAATAATACAGATCCACCTTCATTTCATTTCATACTCACGGCAGTCTTACTTAGGTACGTAACTCGAGACTATTTCAACAAATAGGTGTTGGTAATCTTACTTTGCTGTAGATACACCGTCCCCGCTAAAATATTAGTGTTGCCAAAGATCTTTTAAATCGTTTAGTTTGCATTATTTTTGTATTTTAATGATACGATTTTTTCATACGATCTTCCAGGCATACGATTCGACCTAAGCAAAGATCGCATCCTGTTGAATCGATTCAAAAAATCGGCAGATCGTATTGCCGTGAATCGATCTACTGAAAGATCGATTCGGATCGGGCATCCCTAGTGTGCGTGTCATTCAGTTGCTTACGAGTCTACGCAAATGTTGTTTTCATTCAATTTTGTGATTTCGACCCTTACTTCTAATTTTTTACCAGAAGCTAAGTACTTTGACAAGATACAAAAGTACTCATATCATTATTAAAGTTGAAGACGCATCCGATCCGCATGAAGTAGAGACTTTATGCGGATCCACAAAATAATGGCGCGGGCGGTGCTATAATTTATAGTAGACTGTATTTTTTTTATTGGCATTATATGTGGGCGATGTTTCGAACTGCGAGGGTTGGCGACAAGGGCAATGGGTAAACAGTTTGAGGGAGAAAGGGAGGAAATACCTTGATCAGCAAGCGGCAGTTAGGCACCACGTGTCCGGCAGACGAGCGAGCAGTCTGAACCGGCACCAGGTCGGTGGTCGGTGGATGAACTTGGCTGGAACACGGACCTGGACTACCAGCGCGTGGTCTCTCATAGTGTTAACAGTCGTAACGCGGTAATAGCTATCAAACGACCAAAATGGAGATCTTCTCTAATCGCGAGCGGCCATCTTTTCCAAACTTTGTCGTTTGTTACCTCGTTTCTTTAAGTCCAAACGAGTATGGTTACTTTTTATAATATACAGAATTCATATCATTCAATCAATTTCTATTATATTAATATACAGAATTTATCACAGTAAGCATAGAGACTTTAATAGCATTTTGTTTTCACTGAGTTGTTGTTTTACTTAAATATAAATAAATTTCTGTAAATTCAAATATCTTAACAATAAACAGCTTTTCAAATGGTTTCTGCAAAACTACCAAGAGTTCGTGCAATGCTTTTAATTTGTTGCAGCAATATCGGCAAACTAACTATAACAATATATTATGTTTGTGTATTTTATTATATAAATTATTTATTCATATTTTGACATAACTATTATAACTTAGATAGTACGTGCATAACATCATAGACTCGTTCCAGTTTTATCAGGTATCAGTCAGTATATTTTAATAGGAAAGTACTACTTGCTTTTAGCTGCCCAGAAACGTATGGTATAAATAGTATTTTTAGACCATACCTACGATACTCGCTTATTATTTTGTTTTAAAGAAAATTTACTTTTTATCTTATTTTTAAGTGCTAATTGCACTTTGCCGCAAAAAACAGTAAAAAAATCAAAAAGCAGTGAAAAAAATAAGTGCTTACGTCAGCCATCCCGGTAGCATAATGGTCAGTGCAGCCGCCCGGATTGCGGAAGACTCAGGTTTGATTCTTGGCTGGGTCGGGTAAGCATTAAATTTTTTCACTGTATTTTATAAATATTTAGACTTAACAACACTTAGGTATCGAACGAAGGAGCTGATCAAAAAGTACTTAAATTATTAATTTCCACTCTACATGTCTTTACAGTGGCCAAATAGTTTATTTCTAATGTTATGTGAAATCGAATTGGACAGTATAGGTAGTTATGGTATAGCTATGAGTCAATAGATAAATAAATGTCAGTAAAGTCAACATCAGATAAACCTATGCAATGATCAAACTATATGTGTATTTGCATTGAAGAATAACCCCTATCCTTCACTGTTATGTGATTATTTTTTAACGCTGAATAATTTATTAAACTGAAATTGGATTAAACTAATATATGCTTTAGGATGTATGGAAAAGATAAGATAATGATAACAACTTCTTTTGTACGTTTACTTTCGTATATTTCTTTGTTAAAATTGTTTTTGTGTTAAAATATTAAGTATTTTTATTTTTGTTTTACTTCAATCTGAAGATACTTTTCACCGTTTTATATGTTTCCTTTAATGGTGCTGACTGTACAAGCTGAGGACGTTCCAAGCATCAATACTAATTAATCTTCTTGCTACATGCATTGCCGCCACACAATGCGGGACAGCATTGGTAGTCGTTTCGTGTCGCAACGTAACTTGATATCAACATAAGGCGCCCCATTAATGCTGTGTAGTAACCTGAACTGCTATTAAATGTAAAAGTTGCAGTGCAAAACGTGCTTGGTAACTGCCAGTGGTTTTTTGTTGGTCACGCGAAGTGGACTGGCGCTGGTTCACAATGAAATCGTTGATAGTAAGTGTTTAAGTGATGTGCCGTCATAATTAGTTTAGTTTATATTATTATAATTAGTATTTCAACTCTTTAAGTTAGTGTAACATCAACAATCAATTTAAAAAATTGCACCCAATCTTTTGAATACAGTGATCGGATTCGGAACGCTCTCACCAACTTTATTATGATTTTAGCAATAGTTTTTTTTTTGTGAGAAATCGCTAAACAAATTTATTAATAAATTAAACCAACACCCTATCTTTATTAAAACAGTGAAAAAAATTTTGTTTATTTATAAAAAAATAGTGTAATTTGGAATGTTTTCCGTTGTTATTATGATTTCAATGATTTTTGTAAAAGATCAACAAACAACCTTAAAATTTTTATCAACACCTTATTCCATCGAACATTGATAGTGTAATTCGGAACGCTTTCCCCATTGTGACATTATCAAAGTTTCCCTCCAAAATTTTGACAGTTGTTTTTTTCCTCTAATTCCAGTTGCCAGTGTGTCTATGCGTGCTGCTTTACCGACCGGTCGTGGGTGGAGATCCTGTGGGACCAATCGGCGCATTCCTTCGAACTAACTTTGTTGGGCATCCAGTAATACATGATAGGACGATATGGATATTCGACCCTGAAGTCGGGAAGAGAAGGAGAAAACAGTTTGTGGAACTACATGGTGACAAAGCGGAGAGACTGATTGAAAGGCTTGGTCTAGGCATTGACGGCAGAGCCGACGAGTTGTTAGAAAAGCAGAGGCAGAGGGACGAAGGTCATTTGGGTGGTCTAAACTATTTACAACCATAGACAATTTTTTTTTAAATATTTGAATGGTTTTTTGTAAATATTTTTTAAATATTCTGTTAATAGTTTTTTAAATAGTCCTTTGTATGTGCCACAGTTATGCTGAAATGATATATATGGCATTGGTGAAAGTGTTGAGTCAGTGCGTTGGTAGTGTGTAGTGAGTCTGTTGTTTGTGCCAAAATATATGTACTCGTTTATAACCTTGAACTTTTTTAAAACGAATTCTAAAAAGGAGGGAAAGGTTATATAAAGACAAAACGCAATGTTATTTCTAATGCTGAAATTAAGAGACCCCATATTTTTTTAAATTAAATAGTATGTATGTGTAACAACAACCGTATAATGTCATCTTGTCTTATACAACGTTAGTCGGAACGGGGGTACTAAGCTGAAAGGAGGGTAAAGTATACGTGATAGTAAATAACTTTTGTCTAAGAACTTTTCCTTAAAAATGGATAATTTTAGATTAACAGCTTTTTAAGATTTTAAAAGAAATTTCGCTGTGGTAGCCCTTGCGGTCACAAAAAAAACAAATTAAAAGTTAATATTATTGGATATATTAGTCCAATTATAGAGAGAAAACTCGACTCTTTACAATGCCCGTACTTTGACATTAGAGGTAAACCTATTTGCTGAGAACCTACGTGAAAACCGTAGCCTACTAGATTTTTGTAGACCAATCTAATGTAAATAATAAAAAAGAAACAAAAGAAATTAAAAAGAAAAAGTTCTTGGCGGGAAAGTAAAGCGCCATGTCTGCGGTTTTGTTTTATTTTCTAAAATTTGTGTTATGTCGAATATTAATGAGAAATAATGGTGGATTATTAACCGTTAAGTGTTCGTGAGTGTGCATAAGTGTTGGCAAATGAAACAAAACAGTGCATCGTCACTTTTCAAATTCTCTCAAGAAGCTCGCGTGAGGACTTAGTAAAGCCCCACATCTTTACTGAGATACTCGAGGGGTTGGGGGGTATATCATTTCTCACTTCCCATTTCTAATATCATTCATCATCATTTAAGGAAATATTGTTTAATTATGTATTACTTATACGAAAAATTACTTTGACACTGGCTAAATGTGCTAATCGCACGAAGCCATCAACTAAAAAGAAAAAAAAAGAAAAAAGAAAAAAAAAGGTTATTCACTATCATGTATACTTTACCCTCCTTCCGGCTTTGTACCCCCGGCCCCGTTCCGACTATATAACGTTGTATATAAAATTCTCCTGTCACATGTTAGTTGCCATACCTACTCCTCCGAAACGGCTTGATCGATTTTTATGAAATTTTATGTGTAAGTATATTCGCGTAGATGATTGGTCTCGCTGCGAGAGTATATTCGGTAGGTCTGACAATCGGTCATAGACTATTTTTTATACTCCTAATATTAAGGGTGGTCCACCCCAAACATTTTTTTTACAATTTAATTTTCCAATACAAAATGTTCCACGTTTAGTTTGTTTTGTTGTCATAGAAACGATTTGATTGTAGGTATTGTTGGCATATAAAATGTCAAAGCGATACGAAGTCCGCCGGGTCAGCTAGTATTCGCTAATAGTATGATTTGTTGTTGAAAAATAATACTTAAAAATGTTCATCAATCTCACAGTGCAGTGGTGCCATCAATAAGCATTATAATACGTTTTTTAAATTTTCATAATGTTATTTTGTATTCAAAATTCATTCACTCGTTATAAAAGAAGACTGCCTCCAGCAAGCTCGTACCCAAGACCTGTCGCAATCCGACCGACAGTTCTTCCATCTGAGCTACTGAGACATTGGTTAATAATTAACACCTTTAGTTTTTTTATTTAAAAAAGTGTTAAGCAATGATATAGCGTAGCACTTTAACGGTATAGTAGTAAGACTAACGTTAAGTTATATTATTGGACAAATAATATTGTTCATGTCGTAGCATGGACTATTAGTTAGACAGACAGTGCCACGACAGGGTAATTGGTAGTGCACCTGAACCGGTACGTCACGGTACGTATGTACGGGCTGGTTTAAATCTAGCTCGCAAAATAAAATTCTACACATTTTGATTTTTGTATTTTTTGTATTTTGTATGTATGGTAAGGTATGACTATAGCCGTAATTTTTTTTAAAGTTATTATTGTTACTTTTGTAAGTGATTAAGTAGAGAACGGCTTCTTATGCCATAAATCTGTAATTCACTGTGCATTCAGTATGAAACCACAATGCAGTGTACTTACCCCCTTACAAATAAACAAAAAGTAAGCTTGAGTGGAGACCACGGACCGGCACCAAAAGCGTTAGCCGCCAGCGTGCCAAGTGCGATCTTCATTCGCCATACGATCACGTTGGCGACATACGAGAACAGTTATAATTTTGCCATACAAATTTTCGTTTTTGTAAACGTAATCGAATAAATACGGATAGTAAACTAAACTCACATCAAGCATTCTGAATGCTAGACGGGCGGATGACATCACAACGGTCACGGAAAAGAATTGGTTGGAAAAAGCTTAAGACCGGACAAGACGGAGTGGCAGAGGCCTACACTCAACAGTGGGTGACTATAGGCTGAAGAAGAAGAAGACGAAGCTCGTAATAGTTATTCCGTGTTTTGTTCTCGTCATGTAAAGGTCCCCAGTGTGGTGCCGGGGATAAAGAATTGCACCACCCCATCTCTTCCCGTGGATGTCGTAAAAGCCGACTAAGGGACCATTCCAGAGGATGGGCAGCAGCATCTCTCTGAGGTTAAGTCTCAACTTACTGCGATCGCCAACCCGCCTGCCAAGCGTGGCGATTACGGCAAATACCCCTCATATCCTTGGGGGAGGCCTTTGTCCAGCAGTGGACGTCTTTTGGCTGAGATGATGTAAAGGTCATTTCAAATTAGATTAAAAGAGACAAAACACGGAATGACTATTTAAAGCTTATTTTTTGTTTAACCTTTCGATTCCGGAACAAAACTAATGAAAACACCCGCGCCGATGACGTAATTCGCAAAATGGCGAAAAAATAAATAAATTTCTCAGAACAATAACTAAAGCTATAGAAGGATGGCTAAAATAAAAATCGTGCAACTATGTATAGTTCCGTTCTATCTTATGGCTAGAAAAGGAGGTTGGAGTGCAACAAATGGTTGACACTTAGTTTTTATTTTTTGTATTGTTATGTCAAACGGTCATCAGATAATCGGTGATCAAAAAAAATCTTGAGTCCTATATAAAGTCACTCACTACATTACCTCAGATATGACGTCACAAATCTGGTGACACCTTTGCTATTTAAGTCCGGTTTCTATAAATTTGGAAAACGCACAGAGAATAAAGTTGTTGAATGTGTAGAATGTAGCAAATTTATTCTAGTAGGCTAAGTAGGCTAAGTAAGCTCTAAATAGACGCATTTAAGTAATAGCTGTTGGTAAAACAAATAAATAAATAAAAAAAACTCATATGGCGAGCGAGAGTTTGCGCGGCCTTACGGGTTTTCCGTTACAACAAAGTGGTAAATTATCGTGATTCATATTCACAAGGCTAAAACCATTTGGTTGAATGAATAAAGGTTCGGCAACATATTATGTTTGCTTAATAGATTTTGATTGCAGCCAAACTAACCTTGAAATAACAAAAAATGTTTCTATCCAGAATTGAAGAGGACGGCAAAAACCCTGGCATTTCTTTTTTATAATTCAAAAATTGTTTTACAAAAACAAAGTCAAACTACAGTTACTTAATAATAATAAAAAATAGGACAAGTATGCAAGCTATGCAATATAATATGACCAAATTTTTTTTGCTATAAATAGGTATTACAATTTAAAATACATGAAAGGCTTTTCTATGATAATTATAAGCCCTAAAGTAATGTCTCAATACAACGTGCACTAAAATCAAAATTATGAAGCTAGATTTCTGTTGTCTAATAAAAAAAATTACCCTACTAACCTATCACGTGACCTACAGGAGTAGGGCAGCTTGTATTTCTGTTGTCTAATAAATAAAAATAATATTATTATAAACCACCATTCGGACTAACATACATTATACAATATAACACTTAGGACATGTGACTTTATAGCAAGAAAAATTAGGATTATCCAATTATTATAGCACCCGCTATTATGACACAAAAGCATTAGAATTAAAGACGATTAGGTAAAATAAAATTTCGTATACGCGAACATTACGGATAGTGATGATTATAGCAAACGCGTTAGGGATTTTGATTTTCGGACGATCGATATTCGGAGAAGAAAGGGACTACCGCTTGAATATCCACAGAGGGCTTCTAGTATCGCATCACACAAGCGTTTCTCCGTCTACTAGATTCTCCAAAGCATTCGGAGGAAGAAAATTTTTTTGGACAGATACTCTGCTGATTTTACTTTGCATTTCTAGTGTCACCGGACTGAAAGCGGAACAATCCGTGTCTAAAACGAACAGTTGTCCGAGTTGTGGGATGGCATGGTTTTCCATGCTGAGATTTCTTTGAAACAGGGCATAGAAGCATAAAGCATATATAGCATACTCAACTCCTCCATTCTTCGGATCGCATGTAGAGCTCGTTCAGTCGATTGGTCCCGGCTGCATTAGCAGTCTCTAACAACCAACGATCCTCACTTGGCCCGCGTGGTGGTTTATGGCCTATTCTCTCTCCATCCATAGGGAAGGCTCGTGCCCCAGCAGTGGGGATATAATAGTAAAAATGAGCTGAAGATGATGATGATGTTGTGCCTTTGATATCCATGAGAAAAGGCTTGAGTCCAGCAGTGCTTTTAGGCTCCTTTTAGGCTAAAGATGGAGAAATACAACTTTCTGTGATAGTGGTGTCTGCCATGAATGCCAGGAATATCGGGATAAAAAGTATCCTATGTGTTAATCCAGGTAATAAACTATCCGTGTGCCGAATTTCATCCAAATCCATTTAGTAGTTTTTACTTGAAAGAGTAACAAACATCCATCCATACTTACAAACTTTTGCGTTTATAATATTAGTAGGATTGACTGGCTGATAATACAATTCAGAAATTCAAAGTATTTTATTCTGGTTGGTGGATATGACCATTGGTCTCAGTTCCTGAGGTCTAGTCTCAGTTTTATATGTTGACAAAACATCAATGTTATTTTATTATTATTTTATTTATTATTATTTACCAATTGTTAGAGTTAGACAGTTGACCTGTGATTCTACTTGTGAAGTGCGTTTCCATCTTCAATCATTACTTTACATCAGGTGAGTTATGAACTTACCCGTAAAATAAAAAAAATAAGTACAATTAATTTTTTATGAAATTTGGTTTGCTGGCTGCATTATGTTGAAGGTTTTAAATGTTAATTAATTATGAACTATTGACTTTCCATATCTAACCACTCCTCACTCCAATCCCTACCCATTACCACTACCCCAGTAACATTTGTGCCAAGCATAGTTTGTGCTATCAAATAACCAAATGGTAGGTATACAATTCATAAATAATAAAATTTTTATGAATAGCCCTTACTGCTTTTAAGTTTTTACTAAGATAAAGTTTTGTCTATGACTATTTCGTAAAATATAAAAAAATAATATCCTTACTTTGTAACAAGTGCTGCCATCTTTTAGTTTATAGTGAAACAACGTGGTAAAGTAATCTGTTGTAAAAGCATGTTGCCGCCTGAGTTCGCAAAGCAAAACCCAGATGGCGTTACGATCTATAAATAAATGGTCAGTTACTATGTTTTACGGGTAATACTTTACCTTAGAGCATTAAACCATGGTAAAACCTAATCACAAGAGAATGTAACTACTCTACTAATATCTACTTCCGTAGCTAATATTATTATATTAAATTTAAGTATTTCTCTTTCAGCCTCATTACTTAGGTAGGAACTTCAAATTCCTTCCATGTAGTTATAGTTTTCTTTAAAATTTTCTTTAGCATCTGGGCGGTTCTAGTGTTTCCATAGTTTTCTATCAGCTACCATACTCATAAGTAGGTATTATATTTTTCTACCACCAAGTAAAGTGAATAAGTTAGTCTTGAGTAGAAAAGAACCATAGTACCTATCTATGGCATCACATAAGTATGAATGAGGAATGTATAATTTCACTGTAATAAGTTTGTTTTGTTGAATTTTTAAGAGCGTTTACGCCGCACACTAGTGCACTAATGAAAAAAAAAACATATCTAGTAATTAGAGATAGAAAATCAAATTATGCTCAACAAACTATTTGAATGAAGTAATTTAGCAAGACGTTACGGCCACTTTTAACTATAACGCCATATTTAACTAAACCATAACATGTCAGATGTTCATTAGGTGACGTAAAAATGCTAAATTACTTTATTCAGATAGTTTGTTGAGCATAATTTGATTTTCTATCTCTAATTACTCGATGTGTTTTTTTTTCATTGGCGGCGCTCTAGTGTGCGGCGTAAACGCACTTAAGTGAAATTTGAGGATTCAAAGGCATTGAATATTATCATTAATTACATGATTTTGTCATTTATTATCATCTTTTAATAGGCCCTAGAGCTCTTGCCAGATTTCTTGCAGGTTCTTCTCGGTATAAGATCCTCTACTGTAAGGTAAACCCTAAATCCCAAATGTAGAGGGTAAACCACATGTAAGCCGTAACCCGTCTTTGTAAACGAAGGTACCTAATTGTTAGATTTTCAAGAATTTCAAGAATATTGCTATGAGGAGCACTTAGATTAGTTTGTGTCCTAGACGCATAGGTCTTTTTACGACTGAGCTGGTAATACGCCATACATGACGACCTCCTTGGTCGAGTGGTTTGTACACCGGTTTGCATGGTGTCGCCATCTCTGAGGTCCCGGGTTCGATCCCCGGTCGGGTCAATTTAGAAATTATTGTTTTTTCTAAATTGTCTCGGGTCTGGGTGTTTTCTATGTATATTAAGTATGTATTTAAGTACTTTAAGTATGTTTATCCTTTGTCTAGTAACCATTTAACGAGTTTCATATCGAAGCTTCTCTTGGGCTAGATAATTGGTGTGAGTGTAGGATTTTTTTAATTATTATTATATTTATTATTATACATAGCCCAAAGTAAAAAAATCATAAGTTTTTAAGATAGGTTCTTAAAGTGCTTCTACTCTACTATAGTTAGTATTATAGTTTCAATATAGTATATTTTTTTTATTGCACGAGTACTTCGTGTGAGAGCCTCTTTTGAAAAGTTATGATTTTTTACTTAGGCTCTTATAAATAGGACCCATCGATACAGCATAAAGTTCACCTAATGGTTAATGATTAGCGCTGCTTATTGACTCTTGTAATACATATATTTAATAGAGCTTATCCTACATGCTCAGTAAATACATGCTGACTTAACAATTTACTATAAGCATTTGTTTTTATACTGACAACCGTACTGCTCTACTCGTACTACATCAGGTAAAATAAAAGATAACATTTTAAATTTTATTTATTTATTTCGTAAGAATTACAATATCGAGACATAGTAATAATAATAATCAAAACCTTATAAACTAATGACGATAATAGAAAATATCCTAGGAATTACGAAAAATAGGACACCTAGCTTAATCTAATAAGGGGAAAGTATATTTGGATTTTTATTAAAATTACAGATTATTTTGATCGATAATTCGATAAACTTGTCGAAGATTCAAAATGTATAGAACTGTCCATTATTGAAACTCCGAGAATGTTATCGTTATTATACTATATTTAGGTATTATACTTATCTAAGAAAAGTGGTTATTAAAATAGAATATAATAATAGACAAAAAATCATAGTATAAAGATTTTTTAGCACCTTAACTATTTTTCTTGTATGCTCTGAGGTTTTTTGAAATGTCAAACATTACGTATTTTTATAACCACTGCCTTATAGGTACATCAATTTAAATACAATAGGTATAATAGAACTAAAAATATTATGACTGTAAAAAAACATTGATAAATGCATAGGTATCAAAAAGAGTTTATAAAACTAACTTCAAAGATATTAGTGACTGTTTCTCCTAGTATCAATATTTGTAGATATTTTTTTAAATAATATTTTTATTCTGGTTGAAAATCATTTTACACAGGATAAATTTACTTTGAGAAGCTAATAATTCAAATAGCGTGTCAAAGTATTAAAATTACAAAAATAAAAATAATAAAATAGAATGATATTATCGTAAAAGAGGGTTTAATATAAAAAAAACCGATAATACTGTTGCGATGAATTCCACTTTGTGTGATAAATCTCTTGAAAGACATTTTTACGTAATTTACTTACTAAAATATATTTCGTAATTATTATCCCTTCATAATTATTATCGTTAGCTCCAAACTTTTAATATTTGTTTCCAAAATAAATGTCGTGATTTAATAGTCCAAGTGGAAAATTAAAAATATGCAAACAAAAAACCTTTTAAACTTTTTTAAGCAATAGCATTCTACTTTGCTACTAAAAAATCTCTTAGACTCGTAGCAGCAACACTACTACTAACTAGGCGTTTTATTTAGTGCTTGACGTTAATTTTCAACCAGAATGTTTATCTTTATCTTTATCTTTAAAAAATATTATATTTAAATTTTACAACATTTCAAAAAGCAAATTAATGACATTTTACCTAATAAGGCACCTCTTGTTTATGGTTCTAAGAAATGTTAACTTTTTTGTGAAAATATAAAATGTCAGTTTACGAGAAACCACTTCTAATCGTACTTAGCTCTATTCTTAATAAGAACACCAAAGAAGTATTACACCTTAATATGGCATTAAAATTATAAATAACGATTTATAATTATTAAAGAGATCAAAAATAAGTATATTTTATTTATGTATCAAGAATTTTGTGTTTTGGCGTTCTGGTTCATTAAGCCCATCCATGGCAAAAGAGAATAAGTCACAAAATTTAGAAAGAAAGACTAAATAAACTGTTTAGTTTTTAACAACAATAGTATCGGTTAAGTACCTCATTATTACCTTACCCAGAAATTACATTACCTTTTTGAAATGTAAGGTAACTTCTGAAATAAAATTTTACAAAACATCTATTGACGTATAGAAAATGCAAAGGAGATTTTACATCAGTAAATATTTTTGATTACAATGTTTTTTGAAATGGATGGACCCAAACAGGTATTTCAATGTAACTGTCAATTGTTATATTTGCATTCACATTTCTATATTTATAGCTATCAAAATAACATAACACTTGTGAAAAGCTACTTACTGATGAATTGGTTACTTTGACCTATTATTAGTCCATGTTTTGACTGTCAACTAGGGATCGGTAACAGTCGCGACTGTTCGTGGATTCGTCAGGCTTTTTATCGATCTTTAAGTGACAGTCGCAATCGCAACAATTTGCAATGTATCGCTACCAAAACACATATTTCATTTTACGGAACGTAAAACGCTACGATAGCGCCACGCGATTGACGACCTAAAGTGCATGACGGTAGCAACCACAATTAGTAGCAATCGCGTTGCCATTGTGCAATTAGCAATTGTTTGTTTTTTTTTCAGTAAGAAGCCTGCTAGTATCAACGCCGTTATTTTTTACAAGTGTTATAATATCTTGATAATTTTTTTTATTCGGTGATGTTATGTAGTGTTGTCGGTTTGGAATGTAAAAGCATGTGCGTGCAGTGTTCAATCGTATCGTTATTTTTTTTCGTGTTTTTTCAACTTGCTGCTTTCTTCTTGTCGGTAATTCTTCGGCGTGCAGGTCCTGAAATGAGAAAAATGTATTTATGAAATTGCAATGAGTTTTTTCTATGCTAAAATAAAGATTTTAACTTCGACTATTGAAGACAAATTAATAAAAAAATTGGTTTTATAAACAGTTTTATTTGAAGTCTGCGTAAAAATAATTAATATATCAATGGCTCTTTACGTCGTTTTGATTGAAAGTTAATCAAGTTACTTTAATAAATATATCATTATCATCATCATCGGCTCATTTATTATGCCCCCACTCCTAGGGCATGAGCCTTCACTGTGGATAGATGGGCCAACGGGCCATAAACCACCTCGCGGGCCCAGTGCAGTATGTTAACAACAAACATGTTCTATAAAACATTAACCAATTTTTTATTTGACCTAAGCATGCATTTCTGTACCCTATGGGTCTTACAAATAAACAAAGAATAAAGTCCGAATAGTTATTCCGTGTTTTGTTCCTGTCATGTAAACGTCATTTCAAATTGGAGTAAAAGGGACAAAACACGTAAATAACTATTCCGACCTTATTCTTTGTTTATTTGTAAGGCACTAAGAGTTATTATTAAACGCTCAATTGACCTAACAAAATAGTGACGTCATAGTTTGCCATTCCGGTTGCTTAAAAGTTTCTCTATTGACTTGACTAGCCAGTCTACTACCCAATTGGCTGGCTATTGGCTATATACACGGCTGGATATATAAATATATGGCCCGATCCGATCCGAACCCTTCGGAGATTCTAGTAGGGCACGGGGACACGTACTAGTGCGTGATGCCGTTCCCTCTACAAAACTTCCGAAGGTGATTCGTTTCACACGGCTTGAGGAACCCTTTAAGTTTGTCACCGCCCCCAAAAAAGCCCGGTGAAGCTGAAAATGCCGTCCGAGGCAATCAGCAAATTCTATCCAAAAAAAATATTCTACTAATACATTATTAATATAGTATTATGAATACGAAAGCTTAGATGAATTATAGGTCACTTATCATTCATCTAAGTGCGAAAGTGTGTGTATGTATGTTCGTATATTTGTTACTTCTTCACGCTGCAACGGATGGATGGATTTGGATGAAATTCGGCTTACAGATAGTTTTTTAACCTGGAATAACACATAGGATACTTTTTATCCAGATATTCCCATGGTAATCACACTATAAATATACTAAAAATGACAATTTAATTTTCCAATACAAAATGATTTGTTTGTTTGTTGTCATGGAAACCAAAGAGAATTTAATCACTTGATGGAAACTGTCAAAGCGGTACGAAGTCCGCCGGGTCCAATAGTATTGTTATATGGCGGAACTTCAAACAGCGATATATGAAATTAATGAAAACCCGTCGTGTTTTGTCGGTTACATACTGATAAGGGAACATTGCATTTTTCCGATGTCCAAATGCGATGTAAGTGGGTCGTGAGAGGTTTTAATTGGGTGATGTTTACACCGAATAGTAACAGAAGAGGAAACTGGAAAAAATGAATGGGAAAATAAGCTAGGTCGATAGGTAGGATCGATCGTGCGTTGTACTTGCTCTAGTTACTATGTTAATGTCCCCTAAATGTATATAGAAAAAGAAGGACGCTGGTAAAGTTAGTTTATATTTACAACTTCATATAAAAAATATATTTTTAATTTAACAGAACCCAAGATTTTTTGACCACGATAGCTTTAAATGTATACTTTTATTTTGACCAAACATTATTCATAGCAGAATAATTACTGTCATATTTTCAATGTTTTAAAAAAAATTACTTGACATTGACATCTATTTAATAACATAGCATAGTTAATGCAAAAATCAAAATAATATTAATATCTATTTCAATATAAACAAGTATTAAAGACTTGTAAGTTGTTTTTTTTAAATTTAATTTTATTCATGTTTATGTTTATGTTTTATAATCTTGCAATAACAGTATTACCTATCTAAAATGTTCAAAATTAGTTTGTATCATTAAATCATTAGTCATTAAATTATATTCGGCTATGAACTTTATGGTGCATGAAACGTTACAGTTCGGTGTAACAGTCGTCCAACGTTTGGTCCTATAACGACGTAACGGTGATATTCCATTCATCTCCTTTTTTGGCCTGTGAGAACTCACTATCTGATAGGGCTAAGAGAGAGACGGAAAATTTGTTAAGCTCTATACGAATTAACTCAAAAAAGCGAATGTCTAAGATGAGACTCGAACCTACTTCTATTTCTATTTCTAAGAGAGCACTTCGCTTTAAGTACTACTCGACAAAAACAAGTGAAAATAAATCTAATTATTTAAAATATAATAGACTATTAAATAAATGTAGTAATTATTCTAAAAGAGCTGCCAACCACAAATATGTGTCAAGGAGCAACAACATTTGCAAAGCAACTTGGCCTGTTATAAAAAATGAAACTTTTGGACAGCTAGCTCAACAAAACCATATAAATAGCATTATAAAAATGATACTGAAATTTCTAATCCTTTAACTATTGCCTCGACATTTAATGATCATTTCAGTGATGACATAAAAATAATTCATAAAAATAATTGTAATAATAATAATAATACATTAAAAACAATTTTGCTGAACAGTATTTTTCTAGCACCAGTAGACGAGAATGATATAATCAAAGTTATTATGTCTCTAAAGAACTCATTGTCTGAGGGGCATGATGGTGTTTGCACTAAAGTCCTTAAGTCTTGTAAAGATGAAGTTAGTCAGGTTTTGGCTTTTCTTGTAAACCTGTCATTTCAGACTGGACAATTTCCTGATATACTAAAGTTGTCAATTGTGAAACCGTTGTTCAAGAAAGGCTCGAAAACGGATTTATGTAATTTTAGACCCATAGCAATTTTATCAGTGTTCTCTAAGATTTTTGAAAAAGTTATGCTTGCTCAGCTTACGGCCTTCTTGAATAAATTCAACATCATTAAACAAAATCAATATGGCTTTCAAAAACTTAAATCGACAACTTATGCAGCCTTTGACCTTATCAATAATGTTTTACAAAGTGTCAACAAAAAAAACTTTACGACGGTTTTGTTTCTCGATATGTCGAAAGCTTTCGACTGCGTTCCACATGATGGATTAATTATTAAACTAGAGTGCATTGGAATTCGGGGGCTTGCTTTAAATTGGATAAAATCGTATTTGTCTAATAGAAGTCAATGTGTAGAAATAACCCAATTAAACACAAGCAATACCGTTGAAACGCATCGCTCAGACTTCAAACATAATGCTGTTGGCGTTCCGCAAGGAAGTGTTCTCGGTCCTTTATTATTTCTCTTGCATATTAATGACTTGCCAGACGTAACGGAATACAAAACTGTATTGTTTGCTGACGATATTTCTTTAATAAGACATCTTTGTTAGAACAACATAAACGCGACATAACCTCTACACTGACCCTGATAATTAGATGGCTCCAAGACAACAACCTTAGAATAAATATATCTAAAACAAATTTGATCAATTTTAATAATCTTAAAAATCAATCAGTTGATATAGAGTTTAACGGACAATTTCTGCGAAATGCTACAAATGTAAGATTTCTAGGCCTAATAGTTGATCCCAAATTGAGTTGGAAAGAGCACATAGACACAGTATGCAACAAAATAAACAGTTTTTCTTTTGCTTTATATAAACTAGCCAGAGTTACAAGTCGAAGCACAGCACTTAGAGCTTACTTTGCATATGTCGAGTCAGTTTTAAGATACGGATTATTGATTTGGGGAAATGGCATCGACATAAACAGGTTGTTTTTAGCGCAAAAACGATGTATCAGATCCATATGCAATCAGAGTCCTGACATATCATGCAAGCCCTATTTCACATCCCTCAATATTTTAACTCTGCCCTGCCTTTATATACTAGAAGTTGGAATCTTTGTCAAGCAAAATAGTAGGTTGTTTGCACGGGCGGGTCCGTTTTATCCCAGAAATACGCGAAAGCCTAACAGGCTAGTATTGGAAACTGCTCTGAAGACAGCACGATATAAAAGGAATAGTTATGCTATGTGTATTGAAATATTCAATAAGATTCCTGACCATCTCAAGGAGAATATTCCAATCAGTCGTTTTAAATTCTTTTTGCGTAATTGGTTATTGGAAAAGGCTTTTTATTCGATAAAGGAATTTTTGGAACACTAACTCCATGTCAATATTGTCACATTTATTTTTTTATATTTTATATTTTTTATTTTTGACACAATTTTTTTCTTGACATTTTGGCTTATATATATATTTTCATTTTATTTTTATAACATATGCGTGGTATAATTGTATTGAAATAGTTTGTTTCATTATTTTAATTTGTGTTTCTGATGCTATTGTTATTGAATGCGTAGTTTTAATGTTGAACTTAGTAGATATCCTAAATATTTGCATGCTATGTCATATAGCAAAATAGGTTTAGTCCCATTTTATTAATTTGTAAACATCCTATTTAAAGCAAATAAACCTACTTACTTACGACCATTCGCAACTCTGACTTTTGCAGTCAATTCAAAAACTCTATACACCACAATTTATTTGCATTTCTTGCGTACAAAATGGTTTTTAAATATCAGAGGTGCAACAAGAACCCTATAAGGGCTCAGTAAATCGAAGTTTCATCTTCTTCATTATCATCATCATCATCATAATCATGATTAGCTCATTTTGTGTCCCCACTGCTGGGGCACGAGCCTTCCCACGGATGCGCGGATGGATAGGGAGAACGGGCCATAAACCACCACGCGGGCCCAGAGTGAATTGGTGGTTGTTAACGACTGCTAATGCAGCCGGGACCAACGGCTTTACGTGCCTTCCAAAGCACGGAGAAGTTCGAGATTAAAAATTTTTGGTCACCCATCCGTTGACCGGCCTTTGCGAAAGTTGCTTAACCACAATACTCGCAGACCGGGCGCGCTAACCACTGCGCCATCGAGCTCCTCTAACTAATTGTCAAATATTAAAAAAAAAAACCTTTCATACTCAAATCTACTTCACTTCACCAGAATGTTAATTGACAATAAGTCAGAAGGTGGAAGTGCACTTCACCCGACATCCTCAAATACTTAGAAACTGGCTTTAGGCTATTTGGAACATAGGAAGTAATAATAATAATAATAAGTATATTTATTTGCCAAAAAAAAACATAGACAAAAAGGTCTATGGCTCAGTGTTTGCAGGAGACCCACAAACCCTGTTATTCTGCCATAGCCATAAATTAATACTATAATAAACTTACAATATTTAATCTACTTACATTATTCTATATTTATTTACTTATATTTGTAATTGTAATTAGCTAGTGCCAGCGCCTGCTCATGGAGCAGCCATTTGCGACAACTCCCGCGAAACGTTGGTAGCGAGAGATTAATCCCTGAACGAAAGTGCAATTTGCGGCTCGTCAAGGTGAGCCACAATCCTGCGTCACTAGCTGTTCCGCATTTGGACTCTGCTTCTGTTCATCATCAGGCAGACCGGAGTCATTTGCCAACCCTTCTACAAAAAAACTGGCCAAGTGCGAGTTGGACTCGCGCACGCAGGTTTTTTTTTTGCTCCCCGCTGATGGGGCAACCCATAACCCGGCGGTGCATTGGTCTTGTATTGCTGTTTTTATTTTTTATTTTTTTTTAATGTTAAAAGGAGGCAAACGAGCAGGCGTGTCACTTGATGGAAAGCAATCACCGCCGCCCATGGACACCCGCAAAACCAAAGTTATCGCAGATGCGATGCCAACCTTGGAAAGGAGTTGGATCTGAACCGTATCTGTATCGTTGCTGTATCGTAGAAGAGGTTTAGAACCTAATCAACATGATGGAAATGGAATCCCAAGCAGGTAGTAACCGACTTCTGAAGCTGTTGAAATATGTTTTTTTTTCATTTGAATGTAAACTTTAGAAAGTAGTATAAAAGGTGTCCTATGTATAGTGTTCCTCAGCACTTAGTATATCCAGTGGGTGATCTATAAATAAGCGTTGCATTATTTATTGGAAACCTGTGCCTTGCAAAGGGCAAACACCTTTAAAGGTCCACGGAATGTGTGAGAAATTGCGGAACTGCCTCAGTGGTATAGCGTTTAGACCACCGGCTTCGAACCCAGAGGATCCAGGTTCTCTATATATTGTTTTCTTGTGGTGATTTTAAGCCAGCCTTGAGCGACCGTCATCTTATCTAACATGGAGCGTGGTTGTGTTCCGACAAAGGTGAGATAATAGTCAGTTCTTCAGTGGTTGTGAATTAAAAGCAAAGCAAAATAAAGAAATATTTATTTGACACGAAAATAGTTTAGACTCGTGTTTAGATTGCAATAATACTCCATTAGAGTGGTCTAAGAAATTTTAGCGTTATATCACCAATTAGACTAACAATTTACGACGCAATTTGATGAACAACTACAGAGGTGCGGTGAAGTCTGTGTTCGTGCCAAAACAGGGATGGGCGGCGCGCCCTGCCATTAGCTTTATTAATTTACTAATCAGTGGTGAAACTGCGACACACGGTTATATTAACGAGATAGCGGATTTTGCACGAATACCTGTTAAATGTATGTATACTATAGTATATTCGTCGTCGTAGTATAAGTATAAAACGTCATTTGCAATATACACAAAACCTGACAGTGATTTCATGAACGATTTTAAACTTGTTAGTTGTTTTGAAAACTCGACATTTTCGACTCGACATTTTTTTTTAAGAAATCTTCAATTTGATATTTTTTTAAAAACTTATATGGGTTAGTTGAATATGTTTTAAAGAGAAAATAATTAAATATTTTATATTTTATATCTTTACCTTTTTATATTATTCATTTGCTCACCTGTATGTCTCCGGTTTAACCTGTGCTTCAATTTGGGTTTTATATGTAAAATAAAGGTAATTTTTTTTTTTATAAATTAAAATCGGATGTTAATGTCGTTGTTGTTGACAGCGGCCTAAGGTTAACTTTGCCTTACAAAGTAAGTAGAAAGTGTTAGTATGCTCGGGTCGGATACCGCCACGATAGCCTAATTTGTAGGGTAGTGGCCCAGATTACCAGTAGGTGTCGCGCTTGTAAGAATTTTTTGACACCTTTTTGTATTGTGTATTTTTTAACGAGTATTCATTCGCCGTGTGGTTTCCGGCAGATTAGAATAGTACCACTCCATTCCATCTCACCAATGGATGTCGTAAGAGGCGACAAATGGAAAAGGACCGTAAACTTTTGTTCCTTGTCTGGGCGATGGGTTGGCGACCTGTCGAAATCTAACTCCAAGCCTCATCTGACCTCTTCTCTGGTCGTAGCGGTCTTCCGTTCCACCAGATTAAGAAGAGGAAGGACGGGTGTGTGCACTTGCGTTTGCGCGTACGTTTGTGCACCAAAATATATCCTGCGCACTTGACTGGCTTCTGAAAATGGATTCCGAGTTGTTAAAAGTCCTGTGGCGATGGGCTGAGGTAGAAAGGTCTGGCTCGATGCAAGTCGGGCTTTGTCTAAGGCCTGCACATGGGCGGCACTGGGGGTGTTGTATTACGCCGTGGTCGTTTTCACTCTGCAACTTTGGGGTAACAGAGAGGATTCGGCAGCACCTGGAGTGACAAAGCAGCCCTTTTCAGGGAGGCACTGCTTTCCTCGCTCAGCCGAGGAAGGGGCTAGAAAAGGTGCCCCAAAAAAATGCTTACCCCAATCCTAAGGATGGTAGTAACCGCGGCTGCCTCTGCATCTCTTAAATCGTGGTCAACGTCACAAGAAAAATAATAAGTATGTAACAACTGACATGACATTTGGCGCGTGGAACGTTCGGACGCTCTTGGATCGAGATAATAACGCCTGTCCCGAACGGAAAACTGCCATTGTAGCTCGAGAGCTTCATCGTTATAACGTGGATGTGGCTGCACTCAGTGAAACACATCTTGCCGATGAAGGTGAGTTGGTGGAGCAGGGCGGCGGGTACACTTTCTTTTGGTAAGGGCTCCCAACCTCAGAACCAAGACGGTCAGGTGTAGGATTCGCAATTAAAAACCAATTAGTAAAGCGTCTCCAAGAGTGTCCGGTACATGTATCAGACCGCGTTACCACACTGCGTCTCCACCTGGAAAATGACAACTACCTTAATGTCATCAGTGTCTATGTTCCAACGCTGGACAAGTCTGATGACGTCAAGGATAAGTTTTATGAGGAATTGACACAATGCATCGAGGCCATGCGTCCCAAAGAGCAGATTCTGTTACTGGGGGACTTCAATGCCAGAGTTGGGAGAGATTATGAAGCCTGGCCTAGAGTTCTGGGTAGACACGCAGTCGGTAATATGAACAGCAACGGTCAACTGCTGCTCAGCATATGTGCACAGTTTGACCTAGCGATTACAAACACGATGTTTAGAATTCCTGCTAAGTACAAGACGACGTGGATGCACCCAAGATCCAAACACTGGCATCTGATAGACTATGCGATTGTCCGACGCAAAGATATTTCCCAAGTCCAAATCACTCGCGTGATGCGCGGAGCACACTGCTGGACCGACCACCAGCTTGTAATCACTAAGTTGCGTCTCTGCCTTCGTCGACCCCATAGGTCTGGAAGATTGAGGCCTACATGTTTAAACGTAGATAGGCTTCAACTAATTAAAATTAATGTGAAGAAGACGGAAGTAATGTCCTCAGACACTAATGGTCAGCAGTCACTAAACATCAAACTCGGTGAGGACGTACTGAAGCAGGTTGATAAGTTTCGCTATTTGGGGAGCACTATCACATCTAAGTGTGACCTTGATGTTGAAATTAATAGCCGTATTGGAGCAGCTGCCGCAATTTTCGGCAAATTAGATGCAAGGGTCTTCAGCTCGCATGATTTAAAATTGGCTACTAAAATATCTATATATAGGGCGATTGTGTTGCCTAATGTTCTCTACTCGGCTGAAACGTGGACTGTGTATCGCCGGCACATTCGTGCGCTGGACCGCTTCCACCTGAGATGTCTTAGGAAAATATTGGGAATCAAATGGCACGATCGTGTTCGAAACCCTGAAGTGCTGCGAAGAGCTAATGTTGGTGGCATTGAAGCCTACCTTATGCGGCGACAGCTTCGGTGGTGCGGTCACGTGTCGCGAATGGCGGAGGAGAGAGTGGCAAAGCGCATTTTCTATTCAGAGCTCAAGGAGGGCAAGCGCAAGCTTGGTGGGCAGCTTCTCCGATACAAGGATGTGCTTAAACGCCATATGAGGCAATGTGACATTGATCCCCCCCGTTGGGAACGCCTGGCATCAAAGCGCCCGGAGTGGAGATCCCTAGTCAGAGACAAGGTTTTTGATTTTGAGTCACTGCGGCGCTCTCAGTTAGATGCCAAGCGCGATGAACTGAAGGCTCGACCACCGGCGGACGTCAGTTATAACTTTGAGAATGGTGTCTTAACCTGCTCTATATGCGCGCGCACCTTCTTAAAGAAAGTAGGCTATATAAGCCATCTAAGGGCGCACGAACGCCAACAACAGCGGAATGTAAGACGGTCGCCGTAGCCGAAATCGGCTAGGAGGGAGTAGAGGTAAAGAGATGGCGGATTTTGCACGAATACCTGTTAAATGTATGTATACTATAGTATATTCGTCGTCGTAGTATAAGTATAAAACGTCATTTGCAATATACACAAAACCTGACAGTGATTTCATGAACGATTTTAAACTTGTTAGTTGTTTTGAAAACTCGACATTTTCGACTCGACATTTTTTTTTAAGAAATCTTCAATTTGATATTTTTTTAAAAACTTATATGGGTTAGTTGAATATGTTTTAAAGAGAAAATAATTAAATATTTTATATTTTATATCTTTACCTTTTTATATTATTCATTTGCTCACCTGTATGTCTCCGGTTTAACCTGTGCTTCAATTTGGGTTTTATATGTAAAATAAAGGTAATTTTTTTTTTTATAAATTAAAATCGGATGTTAATGTCGTTGTTGTTGACAGCGGCCTAAGGTTAACTTTGCCTTACAAAGTAAGTAGAAAGTGTTAGTATGCTCGGGTCGGATACCGCCACGATAGCCTAATTTGTAGGGTAGTGGCCCAGATTACCAGTAGGTGTCGCGCTTGTAAGAATTTTTTGACACCTTTTTGTATTGTGTATTTTTTAACGAGTATTCATGGACTATACAAAGTTCAAAGTTCAAAATATCAACCCATATGAAACTGTCTATGCTTAAAGAAAATATAAAGTACTAGAAAGTAAGTAGAATTTGTTGTTAAAAGTTTATTAAACTGAATTTATGCGATTTGAAATTTGTCCTAGTTGATTTTGGAAAGTTTGAGATAAGATAGCAATCTTACGACGACAACCGGGTGTGGCAGCTTAAGGAATTACAAAATATGTGTTACCATGGACTAATAATGGTTTTACTAAGGTCAACCCATCCAATTACTAGCCTTTTCAAAGTTTGCTTAGCTTGTAAAAAATAACTAGATTTTGTACATCCTTTGTACGGATTTTTAATACATTTTGTACGGTTTTTACGGGTTTTGTACGGATTTTGACCGTATTTTGTTGATTTCGATGCAATAGTCTGTGTCGAGCGTTTGTTACAAATCTACCTTTGCAAGGCACTATGAAATATTAATCTAATGGGATTTTACTCGCGATGCGCAGACAATAAACAATTAGTCACCGACCAGTACGTCATTATTTCTTGTTGCATTTACATACCCACCCCTATAATGATTCGAACCACGCGACAGTGCCCATAATTCCGCAAAATTTAATTCCATTTAAATGCATAGTGCAGTAATTTGTGATTAAAGACAAAGGATATCATACTGTAGGATAGCAATGTTTTAGTGAGAAATTGCTAATGTTGTTAAAACATTTACAATACGAAGCACAACCCGGGAATGAACCCAGGGCCTCTGGGTTTTAGTGAAGGTACTATTATAGACAATAGATAGACACTATCCCAATGCTAGAAAATGCCTCCATTATTGAGACCTAGTTATCGCTGCAATTTATGGGTTATTCTTATTCACCACTCTTGTCAAATGCGGGTTGGTGGTTGGCTGGAAATTGGCGTCGGCAAATTAAAAATAAAAAGTGTTTTATCCATACGCAAAAAAGTTGGCTCTAATTTCCGGCGTTACGGATAGCGGGAACAGCATCCTGAACGCTGTTGCTGAGAGACTGGACTGTCCCATCCAGAAACAGTGGATGGATATAGTTATAGGGATCATATAAAATATAATGTGTAGGTACTTACTAACAATAATAACATAATTTTAAGGAAAATTGTTAAAAAATATGAATTGACTTTAATTGATTTTAATCTGAATTAAATAAAAACGTATTTTATTAGGTTCCAATTATATATTTTTTAGAGTTCCGTAGTCTACAAGGAACCCTTATAGTTTCGCCATGTTATGTCTGTCTGTCTGTCTGTCTGACCCCAGTCTAGCTCATAGACTCTTAGTACTAGAAAGCTGTAATTTGGCATGGATATACATATTAATCACGCCGACCCCCTGCCAGCCAAATGGTTGTTTTTGGATACGTGAAAAAATTCATGGTAGTTGTATATATGACGAAGTTAAAAGGAAACTATCACAGTTACGTAGGCTTTACTAGTTTACGAGTAACAGTCGATCAACTTATAAAATGTACTAGGCACAGTACAAATTCCTCATTGGGAACTACTTAAATAACGTTGTCAGGTGTGTGAAACCGGTAGTATCTACATTTAAGTATATGAGCCATCGTAAAATAAATGTTCATAAAAGCTATCTTCTCAGAGTCCGCATTATTGAGATGGGCTACGGAGCCCTACGCTGCGCGTGGCCCGACACGCACTTGGCCGGTGTTTTTGGAGAGATTGCCGATTGCCTCAAACGGCATTTTCAGCTTCACCGGGCTTGTTTGGAGGCGGCTAGAAACTTCAAGGGTTCCTCAAGCCGTGCAAAACGAATCACCTTCGGAGGTTTTCTAGAGAGAACGGCACCACGCACTAGTGCGTGTCCCCGTGCCCTACTAGATTCTTCGAAGGGTTCGGATCGGATCAGACCAATTATATGTATACAAAATAAGTTTAAATAATTAGACAGTATAATTTGTTCACTCATTCATTTTAGAAAAAAAATACAAAATGGCATTTGAAAATCCGAATTACTATGCCCGTGGGGAAATGAATCCAGAAGCTCCAGATGTCGGGCCGAAGCCTATGTTCCTAATACCTAAATATTTAAAAAATAAAATAAAATAAATGTTTCTTTTTTATTATTTTGTATGTATGTTGCATTCTAATGCTATATAGTACAGTCGGCAGCAGATCAACCTACCCAAATCTGTCAAATTTCTCCAATGAATATTGATCCTTATAACCAAACCGTAAAGTTCAAAATTGATTGTAGAAATTTCACAGATTTGGGTAGGTTGATCTGCCGCCGTGTGTACCTATAGTTACAAGATAAAATTTAATAATAGTACTAATCAACTAGCCTCAGGATTTTAATTCCACTTCTTGAGGCTGGTAGATTTGTTCTAGTAAAATGTTATCTTAAAAAATAAAGGATCACGTGGCTGACCAAAGCGGAGATGGAGGGACACTGAAAAAATGCACCAGCTTTCATCGAATAGTTTAAGACCATAATATGACTTACGATTCTGAAATGTTGATATAGGTAAATTCATGTCTTTATCTTGAATTTGCTTGCTCAAATACACGTTTGTATAATTTTGACTTGATCATAATTATTTTCGGAAACACCACATAAATATCACTATTCTTGAAATTACAACAAAATTACTTAATTTATATGCTTGGAAACCACTCAAATATTACATCAATATTCGTAATTTAGTTGCTACATATTTTGATAACTAAAACCAATATTTTTTTGAAAATATTTTTTAGGTTAACTGTTAATTTGCGGTCTATATTGTCGCAGGCGCTACGTATTATCGACTTTATGCCAGCGTCAGTAAGGATCAGCCTTTTGAATATTCACAAATCGAGGTGTCGTCTAACTACTTTTCTGCCAGGGTGACCTAGGATAGGGTTGCGTGGGGACGCAGAGGGGAGGCCTTTGCCCATTGTCTAACAGTGGCCCACAAAATGGACTATTAAAAAAAAACAATCGCAGTTTTGCTATTTTACCAATGCAACGTATCCACATAATGTACTTTGTCGGAAGTGCCGCCCGTGACATTAGACGAGTTCGCCTTGGGACAGACAGACAGACACTTTCACAATTGTAACAAGCATTATAGTATCTGTCACTATTTATTTATTTATATTCAATAGTTCATGCCTTTTAAATAGTATGTCAAACACACGAAAAGTTAATTATATATATATATATATATATCAGGGAGAGAAATATGAGCAAGAAGCTTTACACTTGCTGAGTTTCTTGCCGGTTCTTCTCAGTACAAGATCTCCCGCCCAGAGTAGACTTACGAACCGATGGCATAATGACGTTCATAAGAGCTATTTGTAGCCTAAACTGAATAAATGATTTTGAATTTTGAAATTTTGAATTTTATCGCCGGATGTGTATAAACTGTCTCATTGCTGGGTAAATACGCCATCATTCAAATCAAAGTGGTTGTTGTCGTAAGCCGGCCTGGCTAGCTACCACCATTTTCACAAAGTATGTCGCCATAGCTCAAACCATCAATTTTAATAGCATTGTTGTGTTCCGACAGTTAGAGATAAGATAGCCGGTGCCTCAGTTCTTATCTTATCTTATCTTAGTGGGGCCTGCTGAGGTTTCCCTCTCTCAGTAACACGACCCATTGGGATCTTTTGTGCAACCCCATCCTTTCATTCTTCCTCCTTTGTAAATATAGATGCCATAAGATGCCAGTTAGTTGAGGATTCCGGACGAAGTGCGTTTTCAACTTCGGCCTTGACTTAACATCCTGGTGTTAAGTCAAGGCCGAAGGAAAGATGAAGGTAATATGAAAGCCAAGTATGAAACCCGTAAGAATTAAAAAAAAAATAGTTTTTTTTTGAAGAGAGCTTGTTGATTACCTCAGACGGCATTTTTAGCTTCACCGGGCTATTTTGGGGGCGCGAGCCGTGTGAAACGAATCACCTTCGGAGGTTTTCTAGAGGGAACGGCATCACGCACTAGTGCGTGTCCCCGTGCCCTACTAGATTCTCCGAGGACTTCGGATCGGATCAGAAAAAAAATGTACTCTTAATAACAGCTGTTCTCTTTTCAAACATCTGTCATTCCACACTTCCGCAGATCTTACGCGGTTGTTGGACCAAAACGAGTAAAACGAATATTTAGCACCGAAAGGTTACCGCTCTACAATGTTGCATGAAGGATGCAACAATAGTGGCAAAGATTAAAAAGCCGATTGAAGCGCAGATGCGTCAACTAGATTTTGCTAAAAAGTAAATAAAAATCTGGGGATGGAATCACTTAAGCGTATTGCCGTCCCCTAAAGAGTCTCCGAGGATTGAAGTGCGCTTCCAGATTCCGCCTCATCGTCACTTAAACTGGATGCCTTAAAGAAATCGCTCTAAAGTGATAAGATCGCCAAATTACAACTGTTTTTTATTTATTTAATGTACAATGTTCATTGTAGTGTTGTGAATCATCTATCTTTCTATCTATCTTAAATTGATATTAATATTGTTATTATTTTTTGTCTACGGTCTAATTTAGTGTCTTTTAAGATAGGGGGGGGGGAGGAGCTCGATGGCGCAGTGGTTAACGCGCCCGGTCTGCGAGTGCTGAGGTTAAGCAACTTTATGGCCTGTTCTCCCTATCCATCCATAGGGAAGGCTCGTGCCCCAGCAGTGGGGACATAAAAATGAGCTGATGATGATGATGAAGATGGCATTTTCCAATATTTTTTGATGCTGCAAGGGAGAAAAGAGCTTGACACTTGCTGAGTTTCTTGCCGGTTCTTCTCAATACAAGGTCGGCGCCCAGAGTAGACTTACGAACCGATGGCAAAATGATAAACTAAACTAAACTGAATAAATGATTATGAATTGAGTTTTTTAAATCACCACCAACTTAATTGTGACCCCAAGTAACGTTCCGTTTTTCATGCGCTTATCGGGAAGATTAACATTTCCAATTCATTGGTTAACTCTTTTGTAAAATCTTTTTTTTATATCATTTATTTTTATTGTTATACATTGTTGGTGTTAATACACCAACAAGATTAACACCAACACGTTCTTAATTATCACTTATAAAACTGTAGTCTTATCTAAATCCAATCCTAATTACAGGTATTACACAAAGCCTAAGAGACATTGATTATTATCAATGACAAAAACATTATGTGTTATTAATTGTGAAAATAATTAACTGTCCAAATCAATTGAATGTAGAAAACAAAACGTATGTAATGTGTTTTGTTTGTTACAGTTATTAGTTCATTCAGCCGTCTTGTATCCTGTATATATTTTTATAAGCTAATAAGGCTAGTACTATTTTTTGCAAGACTAGAAAAAAATGTAATATAAAAGTAATTATTTACAACAAATGAAATGTCCGCAAATACTTAAGCAATACGCAATTTAGTTGCCAAAAAAAAGGGATAAATTATGTTGCCACACACACTACACACCACAGAATACTTAATAGTACAGGTATAACATCTGTGTTAGCAGCATTGTCTGTTTCAACAATTACAGATAAGACAGCCTCAGTAGTTGAGGATTCCGGGTTCCAGGAGACTTCCACCTTTAGCCTTATCATTAGTTAACATCAGGTGAGATGAAAGCACTGTGCTTACCAGCGTACCCGTAAGGAATTTAAAAAAGATGGAAATGTTAGTTTTACTTAACTTTACGGATTTACTTGCGTTTTTTTACAGTTTAATTTTATTATGACGTTTCGAACCCTTTGCAGGGTCCGTGGTCACAAGAATGCCGGTGTTGGTCGTCTCATAATAAACCTCAGACCGAGGTAGAGGTTGAGTTCGAAACGTCAGGATGAAATAAAATTGTAAAATAAACGCGAGTGGATCCGTAAAGCTTTGTAAATTTTAATGTGTAGTGTTCGCGTAAAACAATCAGTTAAGTAGTTTTAGTTCAAATTACTTGAAACGTATGCAAGGTAAGTATACTGACAGTTACACATTGCATAATTATGCATGCAGTAGGCATAAAACCAGTCCTAAGCGGAACGACCCGTCTGCTCATTTAACTGATGTATGACAGCGTTTGAATATTGTACGATGTTTAAATGTCAAAACTTTCACGCCTGATACACCTGTTGTTGCTAAATATCAAACGGTTCGAAAGTTTTGTTTAAAACGAACTGTTTATGCCACTTACATGTACGTCAAGCGTGGAGATTAAGCCGATACCCACTAATTATAGCAATAGATGGAGCTGGATAGGTAGACCAGCAGGAGTGGGACAGTATATAGGGTAATTACTTTACTTTATATGAGTTCTACAGTAAAAAAATAAAATTATGAATTAATCAATATCAATATCAATATCAATATTCGATATCAATATTTTTTTTGTTCTTATGGGTAAGCACAGTGCTTTTATCTCACTTGATGTTAAGTAATGATAAGGCCAGTGGTGGAAGCGCACTTCACCCGGGATGCTCAACTACTGAGGCACTGGCTATCTTATCTCTAGCTGCCGGAACACATCAATGGCAATACTACGAGCACTGATGTTAAGGCGACATATTTAGATAAGATTGGTAGCTAAGTAGACGGACAAACAAGCCTTACCCCCAACCAAACGAATACACAAACATGTACCCCCCACTGTGAATCGAACCCGGGACCTCCCGAATCTGAGACTGCTATTTTCAAAAGTTTTGAACAAAGCTATGTGAGTATGAGAAATTATAATGTATGAAGGCTTGTTGAGCGAAGTCATATGCCTACATTTCCGATTTTTAAAAAATAGTTTTCTTGGCTACCGCAAGCGTTCGGTGTTCACACGGCGCGTAAGCCTGGCTAATTACCGGTGGTAACCTTACTGGGTTGGAGCAGGATCGACGCTGTGACGTCACATCCTGCGCCCGGTCAGCGACATGTGGCAAACTTGATCTGTGTAGGGCTGTGTGTTGACAAGATAAACGGTACCATAATGCGGTTTTTGAAACATTTTTTTGAATTTGAATTTGTGTTTGCAACGAAGAAATATATATGAGTGTGTTAATAGTTAAAAACATATTTGAGCAAAAAGTTTTAAAACATTTGAAAATAACATCGTTTTGTATTTTAAACACATTTCATTTCATTTCATATATTTTTAAACTTTTAATACAATATACTAATTCGCGATTGTGTGTGAATTTATGTTGTCTCTTTCCAAATTCAATACAACAAAGTGTCTTAATCTTTCGTAGTACTAATTTGTATAATTAATTATAGTCGATAAAAGTTTGACATGTTTTTTAAAAGTATCCATTCGTTCATTATCTACTTAAATATGTTTTATTTAATGTTATAAAGCTCATACATAATAACTATATGTTTTGATTATTATGAATGTATAAATCTTAAAAGCCCAATACCTGACAGCCCTAGGACTAATCTAGACCATGTATTTACCAATTTATTGCTGTTCATCACGCAATTATCAACTGTAACGGTACCGATCAGAAGCACCCTTTTAAGCTATTCCAAAACTTACCAGTCTAGCAATTAGACTTAGAGTTGAATGGCTTCGTTAAAACGTCAGTATAAATTATTATGTAAAATTAAACGGGAGTTGATTAAAAAGTGCTTTATTTCTATGGGTCTTACAAATAAACAAAGAATAATTAGTTATTCCGTGTTTTGTCTCTTTTACTCTAATTTGAAATGACGTTTACATGACAGGAACAAAACACGGAATAACTATTCGGACTTTTTTCTTTGTTTATGTAAGGGGTATGTGTTTACACCCTTATTCATAAAAACTATTTAAGCATTATTTAGTTAATCATTGTTTTGTCTCTTTTTCTCAAATACAAAATGACGTTTGTGTGATGTTGACAAAACAATATTTAACTAAAAAATGCTTAAATATTTTTTAAGAATAAGGGAAAAGTTTAGAAACAATACTTGAATGGCCTAAATGTCATGGGTTCAATTCACAGGTTCAATTTCCAGTTCGGGCAAAGTGTACTTTGTATTTATGGTGACCACAAATACGGGCTAGACTCCGAAAATCTACACACGACATACGTTACATTCTTATCCACATTAAAAACACAACCTAAAACTAGTTCTAAATAAAAATATATATTTCCTTTTTTTTATTAAAAAATAAATAAACTGTTACTTCTCCGTTAAACGAAAGAAAGTCAAGAGTTTATATTAATTTAAAAAAGCCTTAAAGTCTCGATTTGCGTTTTAATTTTATATAATGAAAAAACATATTCAATAAAACCTATGTATACAATGGTTGAGGAGCTCGATGGCGCAGTGGTTAACGCGCCCGGTCTGCGAGTGCTGAGGTTAAGCAACTTTCGCTAAGGTCGGTCATCGGATGGGTGACCAAAAATTTATCATCTCGAGCTCCTCCGTGCTTTGGAAGGCACGTAAAGCCGTTGGTCCCGGCTGCATTAGCAGTCGTTAACAACCACCATTCCGCACTGGGCTCGCGTGGTACCTAGTTTATGGCCCGTTCTCCCTATCCATCCATAGGGAAGGCTCGTGCCCCAGCAGTTGGGACATAAAATGAGCTGATGATGATGATGATACAATGGTAGAAATCGATTCAGCAGAACTTCTTTATCGGTTTAATAGCTATAATGTTAAATGTTGTATATATAAAATGATTATCATTTCATTTCGAACACGAATGAAACTATTACAACCACACTGAAGTTTATTACCCAAACTCTTAACAACCAATTACCAACAATTCTCGTGTATGCATCTCAGATGGCATATCACGACCCTTAGGACCAGCAAATTGCAAAATATGGCAGATGCGCCGCAAGCTTGTAATCTATGTTAATGCAACAGCATTATACGTGTGTAGCTTGCCTAATCGAACTTTGAAATGTTCATCTTGATATTGAATATTTACGCTTAGAAAAGAGCTGGCTAGCGAATGAACACGACGTACAATTTTAAAAGTGTAGCAATAATCTATATATTAATACGTGAAGCAAAAACGTTGTACCCCTTTTTTACGAAAATTGCGCGGACGGAGGAGTATGAAATTTCGCATACTTATAGTTTATATAGAGAAGGTTATCCGAATGTTAATATTTTTTTAAAACTATGCATAAAAATACATTAAATCTATAAAACAAACATTACATACACTACCATGTATTTGACCAATTTTGGATAATAAAAATAAAACAATCATAATACAATTTTTAAAAAAAATACAACAAATAAAAAAATAAAAAAACTATTAATAAGGATTTCGATGTCAAAACTCTAAGAAATGACTCCGCTCTAACCGATGTTAAGCAAAAGCGGAATCCAGATGCAAGGCTAGCTTGTGAAGCAGGATTGTGGCTCACTAACCGTTCTCACCTTTCCGAGGTAAGGACGCAAGTTGCTACTGTACATTTCGCATAATGGATCCAATGTTGTAAGATGGAGAAATACGATGTTTTTGAAATTATTAAACCCACAAACTAGCATATATAGTATGCTAGAGAGTAATGAATTCAGAAAATAGTTTAAGATTACCTATAACTGTATTCCAAAGTAAGCATTTTCATCTCTTTCTACTTTGTGTACAAACTAATTAAAAAAAAGAAAATATAAATAAAATAAGATAATGTGTTTGTGGTATGTTTAAGAGGCATGTCATCTCCTATCCACTGAGTATTTAAAACGATTGACGATTTATTGATTTATGATACTTTTGCTGTGACTGATCCAGGAAAATATAATATTTAGCTCTTGGTTGATCCCGCTGTAATATAGACAACTAGCAATGATAACGTAAAAAATGTTGAAAAATGATACACAAAATCTTTACCTTAGAATCAGAGATATAGCGTCGGCACCCTCTTCTGCGTACTCAAAGACAGTTTCGTACCCATCTTCTTGTAACCCTCATTTTTAACCCTACATTTTGGTTTATCGTTAGTCTCCACAGGACAGCCCTTCAACTCCCATACGAGATTAGTCAAAGACTTAGGCCTGCTTAACTTCCTAGATCTCTTTTCTGGAAGCTTCGGACCATTGTTTGAGTCTCCCGATGTTCTACCACCAGAATGACTTGAGTCTAGCGTTCCATCGAGTTCCATAGCTTGATGTATGTTGGAAAGACTTTTGTATCGTATATTGAAGATAGGAGAATCACCTTTAGTAATTGGGCGAATGGGACTAGTGACTGGACTAGGAGTTTCTTTTGTGGGAGAGTTGCTCTTTTGCCTGAAAACCATTCTGCTACCTTTATTGTTGTTGACGATATTGTTTTTAATGAACAATTTCGGAAGATTATTTGCCGCAGGTGCTATTGAACATTTCTCTTTGTAAACAATAACTGGTGTTTCTTTAATTGGTAGGGCTGCTTTTCGAGTTCTCTTCTCAGCTTTCTGATTTATGGGCTTTTTAGTTGGAATGGTTTCGATGGGAGGTGGTTCTGGTTTAATTTCAGTTATTAAAGGCATGTGAATTGGCGTGGGGGCAGGTGAAGAGGGTGCAGACTCATGTCTGCTTATTTCGTTGGAAAATGATGCTTTGATATTCTTAGGAAGAGGTGCGAATCCTCTAACGTAGTCATATATTTGATCAATCTCATCATATTCATCAGGAATGCTGTTTTCGTCTCTATGGCTACTGTAGACGTGGTTGTGTCGTGACGCAAACTTAAGCTGATTTGCCGTGTCAGATGATGCGCTTCGTCTCAAGAAGTAACCAGTTTTAACTAACGGTGGTGCATGAAGAGGCCCGTTCAGAAGTCGTTTAGGGTCACCAAGTTTTCCGTCCAATACATGTATCCTATCAACAACATCGACAAGCAAACGATTGCATTTTTCAACTAGCCTAGAGAACTCCATGAAGTTTTTAATTTGATCCTCGTTTTTGCATCTCAGCATTTTGAGAGGAGCAGCTAAGGGTAAGGCGATTAGTGCATTGCCTTCTTTCTGAAGTGGTAGAGCGAAGACATGATCTTCTTCAAACATCGACAGTAGTCTCAGTTCAGGCACAAAGTGATTTGAACTCTTTAGACCTCTCGGCGGTGTTCCATGTACAAGTCTGACTGTAACTGGCAATCTCTTCGTTAGAAGAGTCTTAGCTGTATGCACACCACTAATATTTTCCTCTTTGGCTACAGCTGAAAACTTCCCTCTCTGGTCTAGACTCAACAACACCGTTTCACCTTTAGTGTCAGTGCATTTCAAATATTTGCTTTTACCTAAGAAAACTTCACCCCTCGGCATAATAACTTCACCAGCTGGAAGATTTCTAGCTCCATCAGCTGTTACATTACCATCAAAGTCAGTTTTAGCGCAAATGACTCTAACAGGTTCTCTAACTAGACATCCATCGTCTAGCTTCCTTCTAGCTAGTTCTCCTACTGATTCCATACATCTTACAGCTCTACCTTCTTCGCTAAGCAACTCAAAGTATCCTTTGTAAGTGTCTGGAATAGCAATTCTCGGTCCGATGCTGACCATACGCCTGCCTTCTTTGAGTTTGATAGCTTGTGCGATGATTTTCTTTCTCTTTCCTGCTGTGACGAGTAGGGCTGTGCTCTGTAAGCCAGGGCTTGGTAGGGTTGGCACGCCAAGGCCACCGTATTGGCCTTTGACGATCTTGGTGACGCTTGGCAGGCGATGCTTGGCGGCGAACTCGCGAAGGTAGTTGGCTTCGTCCGACCATCGGGATGCTGCTACCACTACTTGGCCGTCGGTGGCTGCCATCGTGAACTGTAGTCACATCTGAAACAAGGATATTTGTACGTTAATGAAAATTCACTTTTGTTATCAATGAGGTTAGACTTAATTCTAATATGCTAAAGTATGAATATTTTAAGTTTGTGTTTCAATTTAAAAGGTATGAACGGACAAGAATGAAATTGATGTTTATTATCTTTGATAGTACCAAATACAGAATTTTTCTATTTTTAATTCTATTGAAATTTGGTAGGTCACTCACACAAGTCAATCACAAGCACAAATAAGTTACCATATGAACAAGTTTTTAATAAAAACCAGCTGTCTATGAATTATACTAACAAATTATAAATAAAAAAAAGCTCTAATACGGGAAAACATTAATTCCTCCAATAATTTATTACTGAATGTCTCATGGACAAAGCCGTGGAAGGTTTCATTTAACACTTTGCATTTATAAAAAAAAAAGTTAAAATATTTTAAAATACAAACATTTATTTGTATTTCAATATAACTAACAAAGTTCAAAGTGTCACTTAAAGTTGTAAACAAAAATATATTTGTTTTCTATTACAACTGCTTATTTATGAGATAAGTAAACATCTTTTTATATGAAATGTATCCGACAATACATCATTCAATGGCAGCTGTCAGAATTCCATGGTAATGAACGGTTTATGTTGAATGATTGGCAAGGATACAAGAAAAAAATGGAACACTTCCCTTATATATTATTTATGATTAAAAATAAAGTAATAGGGAAGTTAACTACATAACAAATAATTCCACAATACTTAAAATTAAAACAGCATTATGAAATAGCAAAACAAGAAAGTTGGGTTTAAGCACAAACTTCTAGCTATTTTTGCTTAAAATCAATTAGATTAGACCAATTAGATGTAGTAATAACAGTTTTCAACACAAAACCTACAAATATGCACACATGCCTAGGGCACATACTCGGGTCATATACGTCATATATTTTTAATCTATACTAAAGATACTAATATTATAAAGCTAAAGAGTTTGTTTGTTTGTTTGGTTGAACGCGCTAATCTCAGGTACTACTGGTTGAAAATGAAAAAATATTTTTATGTTGAATAGTCCATTTATTGAGGAAGGCTATAGGCTATATTACATCACGCTATGATTAATAGAACGCGGGTGAAACCGCGGGGCACAGCTAGTTTCTTAATAAAATGTCGAATACTAGCAAAATTGATTATTACACTTACAAATAAAAACACACTAGCGGCCGTTCGCAGTTTCACCCGCGTGGTTCCCGTTCCCGTAAGAATATCGGGATAAAAACTATTCTATGTTTTAATCCAGGCTATAAACTATCTGTATGCCGAATTTCATCAAAATCCATCCGTCTTTTGAAGCGTGAAGAAGCATCAAATATACACACATACATACACACAAACTTTCGCATTTATAATATTAGTGTGATTTCATTTCACTAATCAGTCGTTTGTTCTTTGTAACATGAGAAAGCAAAATAAATTCTTCGTGGTAGGTACAATCATAATATGCAAGTCAGAACAAGTATTTATTATTTTAAAATAAACCATTTAACCATCGCTGCATCGGTAATGAGCAAAGGCATTTGCTTAGCTTTCGAGAAATCCAACGTTTAAATATTAAAGTTATGACGTGCAAAGTCAACAACTGAAGAGTTCTACCAAGAGAATGTTTATGCAGGCTGACTGGTCAAATGCAACTTCTGAATGCCTATTGCGAATTTTATTTGCCATCCGATAGCTTTAAGAGCGTTTACGCCGCATACTAGCGCCGCCAATGAAAAAAAAAACATATCTAGTAATTAAAATAACTAAATAAATAAATGCGTTTATTGCTTTCAAAAACGAGTATTTAGGTAACAATTCCATAGGTACTTAGACAACTAAAGAAAAAAAAAACAACAAAGATATACATATTTCATGGAAGAACATACATGGGTAGATCAACAAATAAATTTTGAAAGCAAATGGAGGCGGCTCAGCTAGTGCTGACATAGGACAGCGCTGATTTTCAGCCGCTTCCACTCCTCTAAATTATGCTCAACAAACTATCTGAATGAAGTAATTTAGCATTTTTACGTCACCTAATGAACACCTCACATGTTATGGTTTAGTTAAATATGGCGTTATAGTTAAAAGTGGCCGAACGTCTTATTTAACTAAACCATAACATGTGAGGTGTTCATTAGGTGATGTAAAAATGCTAAATTACTTCATTCAAATAGTTTGTTGAGCATAATTTGATTTTCTATCTCTAATTACTAGATATGTTTTTTTTTCATTGGTGGCGCTAGTGTGCAGCGTAAACGCTCTTAACGAAAACCAGTATTTGTATGGCAAAATTTAACTCTTCTTGCTCGTCACCAGGAGGCGCTGCTTCAGTGCCATACAAATGCTCATTTTAATTAACGTGATGGTACGGTATGGAGGTTTTTGCCCAGCAGTGGGACAATTATAGGCTGTTTACTACTACTACTACTACTACTGTGATTAAAACTCTTACTAGGTACCCTAATTCACCTCTAAGGGGGTGGAAGGAATAGTTCTATGCGTCTAGAGGTTATATTTGTCTCCCCGGGCCTATTCATGACTTCAGCCTTATGCATTTTCTTCTGAATAAAAAACTGTTTTTTTGTTTTATTTTAATAATTTGGTTTATTTCAAACTTTTTTGTTTTGTAAAGTAAATAACAAAGCATTTCAAAACCTACATAAAATAATTATATTAAAACGCTTTACTCTTTTAAATAGCAAAAAATTCAAAATTCAAAATTCAAAATCATTTATTCAGTTTAGGCTACAAAAAGCTCTTTTGAACGTCATTTTAAGCCATCGGTTCGTAAGTCTATCTACTCTGGGCGGGAGATCTTGTACTGAGAAGAACCGGCAAGAAACTCAGCAAGTGTCCAGCTCTTTTCTCCCTTACAGCGTCATAAATATTGGAAAAAGCCCTATCATAAAGGACACTTTCCATCACAAATAAAAACACAAAATGTAAGGGACAATCACAACATGTAAAAAAACACAAAAAATAAAAAATAACTAAATAAAATATTTAAGTCAGCAAAAACATAATTTACCAGTTTAATTTTTTACAATATCATACAGTACTAGTAAAAGTCAAAAAAAACTATAGTTAATAATAATAAAAATAAAACTAATTGTAATGTTCAATGCAACGCTATTTTGTTATCTGCAGGACACTATTTATAAGTAGTATTATGTATATGTTTTTTATTATAGCCAAGCTGTTTTATCTTCTAAATATTCTTTGACTGTATAATAACCTTTTTTTAATAAAGAAGACTTTACAAAGTCATGGCGCATAAACCAATTGGCGTAAAAACGAAACTCTTGACGTCTAGTACTTTTGACTGACAAGTTATTTGAGTTTTTTAAACATGGGAATAAAATCTGCTATTATTCCCGAATTAACTAACCCGGCCAATGTTTTTACTTTTTTTTTAAATTTTATTTTTAGATTTTTTGATAGCCCATGTCACTCCCACAGTCAAAACAAATCTAACGACACCTCATATTATAAAATCCACCATGCCGTTTGGGCTGTAGGGCGTGCCAAAGAAACAGACATACATACATACATACCTACATACATACATACACTCGAAAAACATAACCCTCCTTCTGACGCAGTCGGGTAAAAAGGGTTCTATACGGTGGCGTTGATTCTGAAGAGCTCGATGGCGCAGTGGTAAACGCGCTCGGTCTGCGAAAGCTGAAGTTAAGCAACTTTCGCAAAAGCCGGTTATCGGATGGGTGACCAACAATTAATAATCTCAAGTTCCACCCTGCTTTTGAAGGCAAGCAAATCTGAAGAACCTGGCTGCATTAGCAGAACGCTCCGCACTGCGCCCGCGTGGTGGTTCATGGCCCGTTCTGCCTATGATGTTTCCATCCTAGGAAAGCTCGTGTCCCAGCAATGGGAACATTACGATGAGCTGGTGATGATGTGATGATTTACTATATTTAGTTTTTTATTTGTAGAAATTCACAGCCGCCTGGTGTTATATACCGGTATCAAAACAAACGCTTAAAGAGTCAAGTTCATATTTTGGTAGCGCAAAGGTGCATGGTCGCCTCAGCTCGGTCAATATCAGTGTTGCGTCGACTGTTACCGTTATGTCATAAAAATGTTGTAATTTTGTGCTAAAAACTTAAGAGTGGATACGCGGCGGGCTAAAGTCAGAGGCATAGCGGGAGCGTTTCAATTTATTTTTTGTATTCATTAATTTAACTTTAAAAATTTTATCAGCAAAATATAATAATTAATAAAATTGGTATAGAGTATTAACTACGAACTGTATATTTTTATAAGTGGGTTTTATAAGTGAAAATAGCGAAACAAAAGCTATCAAAGAAACTTTTTTTTAATAGATTACTGGTAAGTTTTACTTAAACAAAAATAGTTAATAGTTGTAGAAAAAAGGATATTTTATTGTTCGACTCAAAAAAGCTATGTTGTCCACATGACGGCAAGCAGTAAGCGTCCGTTATTTATAAAATTAATAAATAAAATTAATTCCGTAACTTATAATAAATATATTTTCGTAAATGTTTTGAAACATAAAAAAAATAAAAGACATAGTTCCTATCATAGGTAAACTTAAAGTATTTCGCTATCTCTTTTAGTTTCGAACTTTCATAATATGCTGATCGATTTGGAATGCTTTTCCTGTGTACCATGCTGTTGGTATACCTTATTAACACTTAGGTACGCAGACACTGAATACTGGATCATGTATTGAATTTGACACCAATGTTATACTTACAAATAAGCACCGTCCCTGTAGACTTATTGCCGCATAGCAATAGATTATGTAATGTTATGATACTCCTACAGTGGGGAGCTCTGTACGAGACACGGTATTTTTTGTTATATTGACAAAAAGCTATAATATATATTAGTCATAAGTGTATTTGTAAGAATAGTCACAAATCTCCATTTCTTTGTGTAAGTAATAAATAAACGTTCAAAATAATATACATATACAAATGTATAAGCACTCAATGGTTGCTATACAATGTTGTGAATTAAACATTTACACATAATCTAAGTTCGTAAAATTTTGTGATAATATTGTCATATTAAAAACTTTTTTTTTACAGTCGTAAAAAAAGTTTTTCATACTCTTGAAATATGGCGTCTATCTGCGTTATTGCTAATGATAAACCAAATATATATCTTGCTCCCACTATTGGGGTACGAGCCTTACCTATGGATGGATAGGGAGAACGGGCCATAACTAAGACGCACCTAAACCTTCACCATCATTGGTAAAGATGCAGATTGCTAATGCAGCTGGGATCAATGTCTAAACGTGCATTTCGAAGCCAGACAGCTGGATAAAATAAGTTTTGATCACCCATCTGATGACCAGCCTTTATGAAAGTTAACTTCAGCAATACGTATACTGTACGTATATGTGCGTAAATAAGTATACTGTTATTGAAATAGTTATAAAAAAAAAACAAACGAGCCTTACTGTAGTCGCATATGATGTGTAACATTTGACATCTCACCTTTTGAAATCAATATTACTATAGAAAATAGAATATAGAATTAACAATGACGTATATTTTTTTCTCTTTTTTTTCCTTTTTTTAAATATTGTTTTAAAGTCTATTACACACGAAAAGGTTGAAATCAATATTATAATAGAAAATAAAATAGAGATTTCTCTAATGAGAACTCTTCTACTGAGTATTTACTAATACTCATTAGAAGTCATGACTGTCACACTGTTATCCTGTTACACTGTTACGATCACATGTGCATGTCTTCTAATAAGTATTAGTAAATACTCATTAGAACACATGTCACATTGTTATCCTGTTACACAATCGTAACACGATTACATTTCTACGAAATCACTCCCACAAATATTACGACCTACAACGGACATTGGGCTTAAAGTGTTGATCACTGGTGGCTTCTCCGAGACCCCGACTAATACTTAACAGTTACAGAATCACACTGTTACGACCCTACTTCCGTCCCTTTTCTACGAAATCACTCCCACAAATTGTATATTTAGAAGGCGAGCGGTAAGATGTTACACATCAAAAAATTTAATATACAGTAAACAGTCCGCCCTTGCACTGAGTGTGCGCCGCGCCGAACCGGCGGCGCGTAACGTAGTGTTATTCGGCGTTACATCAGCCATTGTCTCTGTACGTTGACCTTAAACTTCGCCGAGGCTTGCTTTCTATGGAAAATGTGGTGGAATACCTATTTTTTTAGCGGCACTTCCTAACAAACTGTTTATGCACTGGTTTTTATTGTAGTTATGTTAATTAATTAATTAATATTATTTATTATGACAACCAACCAGACAAATATGTTATTGTTTAAAATTAACCATCTTTTAGTACCATCTTCATACTAAAGTTTGGTTATTAGTAGACAGAACTTCCTGCGGTCTTATGTAGCATTTTTTAAAAATATCTTACGGGTAAGCACATTGGCTTCATGTCATCTGATGTTATGTGATGATAAAAGCCAATGGTGGAAGCGCACTTCACCCAGAATCCTCAACTACTGAGGCACTGGCTATCTTATCTCTAGCTGCCGGAACACAGCTGCCGGAACACAACAATGCAGCAAATATTGATAAATAAATGAATAAATAAATGAGACAACATCACATACATTGTTCTGATCCCAAAGTAAGTAGCTAAAGCACTCGTTTCATGGAAATCAGAAACAACGACGGTACCACAACCACCCAGACCCGACACAATATCGAAGAGTTCGTTTTCGACACTGACCCAACCGGGAATCGAACCCGGGACCTCAGAGTTAGCGCCGCCCAAAGTCCGGCGTGCAAGCCACTCGGCTACGGAGGTCGTCGAGGTCGATTGATGTTATGGCGACATATTTAGATAAGACAGTAGTAGCTAGCTAGGTGGACAAACTAGTCCTACCACCAACCAGCTGGAGATCAAACCCGGGCCTCTGGGTCTAAACTTGTGGTCTTAACCGCTAGACCAGAGAGGCGGTTAATTTTGCAAAGGTGGTGGTTCGGCGCAACACACACTACATTTGATGTGACGATAGCTAAGTCTAGACGATTGTTTGATGTCGTCCAGCCATTTGTGTCTCTAATGGCCCGGACTTATATTGCTAGTTATTTAATATGAAATTTCTTAACAGATGACTAAAACCATTATTTGCGAAACATTTTAGAAAGCGTCGCAAACGCATTTATTTCATGGCTCTAGTTAAATTCGAAAATGCAATATTTTTACGCAAATCCTTCATTACAATTTTGTTTGATTGTTGTTTGATTTACTACGGTAATCAATGTCTGATAACGATAAGGGCCTCGATTCTGCTGATATTTTTCTTGTTATAGTGGCATAAAAAATTCATATAAAAATTATCATAGCTTCACTTTTTTTCACTGCTAAACCACGTTCGGGAATGGTAGGTATTTATATTATTATTAACATGTATGATTTTATACATCCACGAGGTGTCCACGATATACCCACATAATCACCAATGTTCCTTATTTTGCTATTTTACTTTATATATATATAAATTCTATACTATATTATATGAAAATCAATTACTGTTCATTTGTCGCCCTAAAACTCGAGAATGGCTGGACCGATTTGGCTAATTTTGATTTTTAAATATTTGTGGAAGATCAGGAAAGGTTTAAACGGTGAGAAACATACTTCGTAGCACTTTGACAGTTTCTATGACAACAAAACAAACAAATCGTGGAACATTTTGTATTGGAAAATTTAATTGTCGTTTTTAGTATTTTCCGTTACCTATTTACTACTATTACCTATTTATGTTTCTCACCGTTTAAACCTTCCCTGAACTTCCACAAACATTTCAAAATCAAAATTAGCCAAATCGGTCCAGCCCCTGTGTGGTGCTGGGGATAAAGAATTGCACCACCCCATCTCTTCCCTTGGGTGTCGTAAAAGCCGACTAAGGGACCATTCCAGAGGATGGGCAGCAGCATCTCTCTGAGGTTAAGTCTCAACCTACTGCGATCGCCAACCCGCCTGCCAAGCGTGGCGATTACGGCAAATACCCCCCATGATGATTTGGGGAGGCCTTTGTCCAGCAGTGGACGTCTTTTGACTGAGATGATGATGATGATGATGATGATGATGATGAAATAGAATCGATAACAAAACACGTTCCAACAGTTTTTAGATTTTTGTCTGTTTATCTGTTTGTCTGTTTATATAATAAAGATTTATAAGTAAACAAACCAGTTGTAACGGACGGGCAGGACGGAAACGCTTCCTGCGCAGTACGCTCACACCATAAACAACGGTGAGAGAATTTATCATTTAAAGAATCGATGCTTTGAATACTGATCAGGCAACATCCTATCATGACCACGACACTGAGTTCTATGGCGTCAATAAAGTACCTTTTTATTAACTGCCTCTGTGGTTTAGTGGTTAAGACTATTGGTCTAGTACTAGACTAGACTAGACATTGTTCTAGTACTGTATGATATTGTAAAAAAATTAAACTGGTAAATGAAGTTTTTGCAAACTTTATTTTTTATTTTTGTGTTTTTTTTTACGTGTTGTGATTGACCTTTATATTTTGTGTTTTTATTTGTGATGGAAAGTGTATTTTTATGATAGGGCATTTTACAATACTTATGACGCTGTAAGGGAGGAAAGAGCTGGACACTTGCTGAGTTTCTTGCCGGTTCTTCTCAGTACAAGATCTCCCGCCCAGAGTAGACTTACGAACCGATGGCATAATGACGTTCATAAGATATATTTGTAGCCTAAACTGAATAAATTATTTTGAATTTTGGTCTCAGATCCCGAGGTACATGTTACATGTACATGGTACAGTCAACAGGAAAAGTAGATGATGTTTCCTATATTTCAAAATTAAGTTTTGATAGTGTAAGTCGGTATTTTCTATATAACTACAGTCAACCTACATTATCAAACCACAAACATTTACAGGTGTGTCGTTTCGTGTACTTATCTTTGTATGGATTTGTCATTATACGGATAGGTCTTTTCACGTATGCAAAATTTTGCGTGTTAGTCCAAATGCTGATACGTCAATATGCGAATGTGTCATATTGCGAGAAAAAACATTATATTATTGGTCATTATGCGTCAAAACGAAAGTCTGCAGGTACTAGTAGGCATTCGAAGGTTTTTCGATATGCGTTTAAAAAGTTTTGATTTTCATACTGATTTCATATTTTAACTTGACCAATCATCAGTTATCTTTTACTGTATATTGTTACATGTTAGTGTACTCGGTTTGGTTGGTGGTAGGGCTTGTTTGTCCGCCTGGCTAGCCACCACCGTCTTATATAAATATGTCGCCATAACATCAATGTTTGTAGCATTGTTGTGTCCCGACAGCTAGAGATAAGATAGCCAGTGCCTCAGTAGTTGAGGATTCCATCACAAATAAAAACGCAAAATATAAAGGACAATCACAACATGTAAAAAAAACTCAAAAAAGAAAAAATAAATAAATAAAATATGAAGTTTGTAAAAACATCATTTACCTTCATTCATCATCTTCATCATCAGCTCATTTTATGTCCCCACTGCTGGGGCACGAGCCTTCCCTATGGATGGATAGGGAGGACGGGCCTTGAACCACCACGCGGGCCCAGTGCGGATTGGTGGTTGTTAACAACTGCTAATGCAGCCGGGACCAACGGCTTTACCTGCCTTCCGAAGCACGGAGGAGCTCGAGATGATACATTTTGTCACCCATCCGATGACCGGCCTTTGCGAAAGTTGCTTAACCTCAGCACTCGCAGACCAGGCGCGTTAACCATTGCGCCATTGAGCTCCTCTTAGTAGCAAATCGAGCTCCTCGTAGTCTTCTTATGTTGTGCTATTTACTTACTTAATTAATAAAGAACTTCAACCCGCCAACATTTGGACCGGTTAATCCGAGCAAGTACGGTACATAAATATGACATTGCCAAATTAGGGTACCCCGGACAAGCCCTGTTCGCAGTAAATCAGACGGTTCATGGGAACCCCGTGTAGCGGGCCGTCAAGCGATTCTTGGATATGAGGCCACGAAGTGAGCGAGAAACGCTTATAAATTAATTTATCTTTTGATATATTGATTTACGTGAAAACTTGAAAACAGATTTAAACCAAAAGGAGTTTTAACTGGCTTAAAAGTAGATTGTAATCTTAACTTTGTAGCCTTTTCATGACAGGTTTTAGAACATGTTAGTTATTTATATTATGACTACCTTTAGGGCATAACTATTGAACAACAAGACATAAAATATATATATATATATATATATGAACCAAATAAAAATTTATTCTATTCTATTCTATTCTATTCTATCATCTCTATGTGTGCCTACAACGCATTATTAAGTTTATTTTTTAAATTAAACTGGACTCCTCTTTGTTTTCGCATCCCAATTTGTTTTATACAAAAGTAGTTTATTCGCTTAAATGGTTTTTATCTATTCGGTCGCTTAACCTTTTTACCGCCAACAACTTCTATAGAAGTTCGAGATTTTCGTGCCGTCCACGCCAGCACTTCTATAGAAGTTCTTCTTTTTACCTACTTGTAAAATACATTTATACGTTGGCGTACAGCGGGACATCGCGTGCAGGATAGTTGGGCGTTGAATAGGTTAAATTTCAAATTGTAAAAGATCTACCACTAGTTGCCATCAGGTAATATAAACTATTATAAACAATTTTATTTGTAATATTTCTTATTTTATTTTATAATCTAGCATTAAGCATGTTGGCTGAATAGGCTGTTAGTAAGGTTAAAGATCTTTATTCTCATATGGAATTTCAACAGTTTGTTTATTATGAAAACATACAATTTTATAATAAAACAATATCGGAGAAGCGCAGAAGTCGGGGGTAGAAAAGTAAAAATTAAAACAGTCACAGCGTCCGGCGTAGATGTACTATGAAGCAAAAAAAACAGCGATCAAATATGTACCTCCCAGCCAGAAAATAAATAATGTCTGCATATAAAACCGCGTTGTAGTGATAAAAATTAAAAAAAAATAGAGACGTACTCATCGCTTTCTTCGTGGCCCAACCTAGCGCTCCTTATTTGTCTAGCACTGATCGGGTACAGTTAGACACAATATTATCTCGCGGTCCACAATAGGTTTAATCGTGCGACAGAGTCGTGACGTACGGACGGACGGAAAAATATCGTGATTGTTGCGTTTCGCGATCTCTTTATATCGTTGGGGTAAAGCAAACGTTGAAGACTATCATTATACGACAATATTATTTGCGGATTAAAGAATTACTTCAGTACTTTTTCTATACTTAAAGTACTTATTAATATAATTGCAAATCAAGTAGAGACCCTCAAACAGCGCCGCAGCGCAAGTATGAGAATCTGACTATGGGGCTTTCATATCCTCCGTTCTACAGAGCTCAAGTTTTGAGGAACTCGATGGCACAGCGGTTAACGCGCCCGGTCTGCGAGTGCTCAGGTTAAGCAAATTTCGCAAAGGCCGGTCATCGGATGGGTGACCAAAAATTTATCATCTCTCGCTCCTCCGTGCTTCGGAAGGCACGTAAAGCCGTTGGTCCCGGCTGCATTAGCAGTCATAAACAACCACCAATCCGCACTGGGCCCGCGTGGTGGTTTATGGCCCGTTCTCCCTATCCATTCATAGGGAAGGCTCGTGCCCCAGCAGTGGGGACATAATAATGAGCGCTGATGATGATGATGATGATGTTCTACAGAAGGCACGTAAAGCCGTTTGTCCAGGCTGCATCACAGCGCGTGGTGGTTTATGGTCAGCTCTCTTTGTGGTGTATCCATATCCGATCCTAACCGAACCTTTTTTTTTTTTTTTTTTTTTTTTGGAGAGAGACTGCTGGTTGCCGAGGGGCATTTCCAGCTTCACCGGGCTTGTTTTAGGGGCGGCGAGGTACGTAAAGGGTACCTCAAGCCGTGTTGAAACGAAACACCTTCAGAGGATTTCTAGAGGGGTACGGCATCGCACACTTAAAAGTGCGCGTCCCCGTGCCCTTCCAGAGTCTCCGAAGGGTTCGGATCGGATCGGTCTAACCGAACCCCTCGAATAATGTAGTAGGGCACGGGGAAACGTGATTCCGTTCCCTCTAAAAAACTTCTGACGGTGATTCGTTTCATACGGTTTGCCTTTAAGTTTCTCGCCACCCTCAAACAGCCCGGTGAAGCTTTAAACGCACAGTGGCAATAATACAAACTCTCTGAAATAAAAAACAATATTTCCATACATAGGGAAGACTTATGCCTTCTGCCAGCAGTGGGAACATAATGATGTTGAACATTGGTATGAATCATATATCATAAATATTTATTGCACTTTCATGTAGGTACTTACATAGGTGTTTTAAATAAAATTTAGTTCCTTACACGAACCCGGTTAGGGCATAGCAACATAAACCTTTTAATAAATAAAATAAAAAACAAAACATATTGATAAAATAATTTACAGCATAATTATTAATAATAACAATTATTATTATTAGGTAAATATAAAATTAAAAATTAATCATTAAAAAAAATCTGTGTAAGTGTAATAAATAACATTTGGAAATAAGGATTGCTTGCAATCGGTTTTTGAATTTGGCTGCACACTTTTCTTCTTTCATTAACAATGGCAATTTATTATAGATTTTACATGTCCAAATTTAAGATTAGCTGTTGGAAGAGCCAGTTTGCTATTCGCATGCAAATTTTGAGGGCGTGAGTAAACAGGGAATTCGCTTAAATTATTTTTAGGCGACGCATCGCTAAACAATTTATCTAATACAGAGCGTTTGCGCCCCGTACCATAAGAAAAACTGTTTTTTTTCTTTCCAATTAAAACTACAAATAAGTTTAAAAAATGAACTAGCATATGGAAGGATATTGAAGACTAATCTACTAAGAAATTTTAGATGCTTAAATCGGTCTGGTTTGCCTGTAAAATGCAAATCTATGTTTTAAACTTACTTTGATATTTAACAAATCGTGTTTCTGCAACTAGCAAAATAAAGTCAATTAAATGAAAAATCATGTCATCAAATATCACTTTCATGTTTTGTAATTGTTGGGAAAAATCAAGATCTCCGCCACGTAAATTTCCAATGCGTCGCCTTAATATACGTTGTCGTTAACGTTAAATCATGTAGAGAACCGTAAACGGCGTTAGTATAAGAATCTGACTGGAGATCCTGCTTTCTAGCAGTCATCCAGTTAAATTTAATGAAATTCTATTTAGGCGATGAAAAGCAGGTACAAACTATATTAGTTCTTTTTAGTTTAGTTAATTATACGTTATTTGGTTGCAATTTATGATTGAACTTGCTATGTTTTCTATATAATAATTCCAAGGGCTTATAAATTGCATAAAGAAGCTATGAGAATATGACTAGGCCCTTTAAAATAATTGTTGGAACTACCAAACTATCCCGAATGAAATAACAAAAGCGTAAAACAATTTAAACACAACCCTTTCTCACTAATTGGACATTCACACGGCCACAGTGTAAAGAATAAATAGTAAATCAACCCCAAAATTATACGAATCAGTTACTACATAATTCTATCTGCGTAAGTGTCAATAGGCCTACAAAGACAGCTTACTTGCTGACTGTCTGCAGTTTGTATACAAGATCTGACACCGTGTAGTGAAGATTTTTACAACTGTATAAAAATACAAGGAGCTCGACGGCGCAGTGGTTAACCCGCCGAGAAGCTCGATGGCACAATGGATAACACGCCCGATCTGCGATTGCTAAGGTTAAGCAACTTTCGCAAAGGCCGGTGACTAAAAATCTATCATTTCGAGCTTCTCCGTGCTTCGAAACGTAAAGCCGTTGATCCCTACGGCATTAACAGTCGTTAACAACCACCAATCGGCACTGGGCCCACGTGGTGGTGTAAGGCCCTTTCTACCTATCCAACCATAGCGGAGGCTCGTGCGCCAGCAGTGAGGATATAAAATGAGCTGGTCGATAAAAGTACTAAGACTGAAATTTAATATGTTGACTATTGCGTCATTCGTAACATAAAGTTCACATAATAAGGATACAAAAACACATACTTACACGTACTACTGCTTTTGACGCATACTGTGGTCACAAAAGTCGCAAATAATTTTACAGCTCTTTTTAATTGCTTTTTTACAAACGCATTTTAAAGTCCCCTTCTGTCTGACTAAATTGATTTTTTTATTTTATTGCAGTCTTTAAAAGGCAAGTCGGGCTTTGTTGCGAATACATTAAATTTAATTAAATAGACGTCTATGCATCTAGATATAAAGGAATTGGGAATTTTTGTAAATAGGTACTAACTAAAACATTTCTATTTACTTTATGTAATATTCAACGTACTTAGAAGACATAGGAATATTATTGTGAGATTCGAGTAGTTTTGTTGATAGACATGGCTATAAGAGCACGAAGCTGCAGAGCTTCGTGTATGAAAGTGGCAAAGAGACCTCAAACAGTTTCGTGAAACAGCTAAGAGTAGAGTAAAACCGTCTTCAAACACAATGCCGATTTAAAAAAAAAAGATTTTACAAAAACAAAAGGTTTGAAGGGGACTTCTTGGCGGGAAAGTGAAGAGTTATATCAAATATTATTGTGAAATAATGGTGGATTATTGAACGTGCATGAGTGTAGGCTAATGAAACGAAACAGTGCAACGTCACTTTTCAAATTCTCTCAAGAAGTTCGCGTGAGTTCTTAGTAAAGCCCCATATCTTTACTGAGATAAAAAAAACATACAACCGAATTGAGAAACTCCTTCTTTTTTTTAAGTCGTAATAAGACATATTATCTATGTATACAATTATAACAAAGATACTTTGACACTGGCTAAATGTGCTCACAGCACAAAGCCAACAACTAAAATAATAAAAAAAAAAAATATAAGTGACTGCTACATTTTTAAACACGTACAGTCACAATCGAAAATTTTGTGATGAGAAGATAAATTCTTATAACAAAATTCTAAATAAGAACTTCAACGGCTCATTTGGCTTTTATATTTACATATTATTTTAAACAGAATCATTTATATATACATATATACAACGTGTAACAAAAAGGTGTGGTAAAAATGATAAGATCCAAAGTGTATCCCATCTAGAACTTGTATGTGTTGTTATTAAGACATAATTATTAACTATAACTTGTCATATTTGTTATTTTAGTTAGTTAGTTAGTTAGTTGTATTTTAGTTGTTAGTTATTTGTTGGCAATATTTAATGAAATATTTTTATTTGTGAAGTGATGCGCGTCCGGCGCGCATAAGCAAGCAGCAGTGATCATAAATGTTAGTACACAGACCACTAGGGCTGAGACTTGTTTATTTTGATGTGACGTCATAATAGAAATATTAAATTTAAAATTGCACAACACATTAAAGTTAATAATCATGACTTAGTAACACTGCCTACAAGTTCTAGATCGGATACACTTCAGATCTTTTTATTTTGACCAAACCTTTCTGTTACAATTTGTATAGTTATATAATTTATTATAATAAGTTTTAAATGAGCGCCAGTGTATGACGAGAACCAGTGATCTTCACTTTTTTTATTTTTTTATTTTATTAACCTATGATGTGTCCCACTGCTGGGCAAAGGCCTCTCCTCTGCGGCTCCACTTTTTTCTATCATCGGTCACCTCATACCACTCCGGCAAAAAAGTGGTCAAGTCGACCTCCCATCTCCACTTTGGCCTGCCTCGTCTCCGGTCTCCATCACATGGAACCCAGTCAGTGGCGATCTTCCTTTAACCATTAGAAATAGGAGAAAGCACCTGTTTCGTCCTTCCTTTGCAAGTAGTAGGACGGTCAAAGAAGATATTACAAAAAAATCATACTAATATTATAAATGCGAAAGTAACAAATATACGAACATACACACAGTATGTTCGTATATTTGTTGCTTCTTCACGCTGCAACGGATGGATGAATTTGGATTAAATTCGGCATACAGATAGTTTATAACCTGAATTAACACATAGAATAGCTTTTCTCCCGATATTCCCACGGGAATCACACTATAAATATACTAAAAGCGACAATTTAATTTTCTAATACAAAATGATTTGTTTGATTTGTTGTCATGGAAACCAAAGAGAATTTAATCACTTGATGGAAACTGTCAAAGCGGTACGAAGTCCGCCGGGTCCACTAGTGTAAAATAAAATGAACCGCTAACCTATAGATCCGTACAAAGTGCTACATTTTAGAATAGAGCAGTTATTGTTCCTAATCATTTGGCTACGGGTCGCAAGTCATATTGCGGGTCGCCATTGTGGATTCGTCGCACCTTTCTTTATAATTATGAACTATGTAAAATAGTAACGAGGTTATCTGTTGTCGGATTAGAAATAAAGTGGGTTAACGCGTACTTTTTTGATTATGATTATCATTTTATTCATGAGCCATTTGGTGGAACGTCGAATTGAAGGTGCGACGGATTGTGATCCGAGCTATGGAGAAGATTCGTTTTATGTTTATGCATATTATAAGTCGTCATCATCATCATTATCATCAGCTCATTTTATGTCCCCACTGCTAGGGCACGAGTCTTCCCTATGGATGGATAGGGAGAACGGGCCATAAACCACCACGCGGGCCCAGTGCGGATTGGTGGTTGTTAACGACTGCTAATGCAGCCGGGATCAACGGCTTTACGTGCCTTCCGCCGCACGGAGGAGCTCGAGATGATAAATTTTTGTCAACCATCCGATGACAGGCCTTTGCGAAAGTTGCTTAACTTCAGCATTTGCACAACGATCGCGTTAACCACTGCGCCATCGAGCTCTTCTCGATTTTATCGAGTTTATATCCTACTAATATTATACGTTCGTATAAACGCGAAAGTTTGTAAGTATGGATAGATGTTTGTTACTCTTTCACGTAAAAACTACTGAATGGATTTGGATGAAATTCGGTATACAGATAGTTTATAACCTGGATTAACACAGAATAGTTTTTATCCCGATATTCCCACGGGAACGGGAACCGGTGTTGACTTTTAGAAGTAATACACCTATTAATAAGTGAGAAAAAAATCTCCAATTTCAAAGGTAAGGACCTATTATCTGTATAATCCCAAATATGGTAAATAGGGTACCGTTAATGAACCCTGAAAAATTATAAACACATCTGAAAAGCACCACATGGTCGAGATATTGAGGTTCTTTGTTAATAAGTAAAACTGTAAAGTGACAACCTCATGGTCAAACATAAACAGAAGTCGAAACATTGCAGGAATGATTTTTTTTTTGAGAGAGATTGCTGATTTTCTCAATCTGCATTGTCAGCGTCACCGGGCTTTTTGGGGGCGGCGAGGTACGTAAAGGGTACCTCAAGCCGTGTTGAAACGAATCACCTTCGGAGGTTGTCTAGAGGGACCGGCATCGCACACTTAAAAGTGCGCGTCCCCGTGCCCTACTAGATTCTCCGAAGGGTTCGGATCGGATTGGGGAGCGGAACCACTAAAGGCACGGACCTCGGCTCGTGTAGACCGGGCCGTGGGGGAGGAGAGAAGCGCCCAGGTACATGTCTGTACCTGGTATAGAGCGCGTGTGAACCGGTTTTACGTACCCTTGTTCTACGAGTACGGTGTCTTGGGCCTAAATTAGTGTGCATGTTTAGTGTATTCTGTAAATGTGGATCGGGCGGGGGCAGGAATGAACAAAAAAAATGTAATAATATATATTTGAGTTTGTATAGTGAAGTTAATCTACATAAACATGATTTTGCATGTTATCAAAGTGTTCTATATAATTGGTTGCATGGCTATGTTTCGGGAATATACCTATACCTATTACCAAACATCCTATATTTATACATGCGTTTCTATATTTATTTTTATTTATTTGGAATTAAAAGCAATTACAATATGTGACTTCTACTACAGCTTAAAATATAGAACCCTACTAATTTTGTAACCAATGACGTTATTCACAAAATAATAATAAGTAGTAATCTTAAAAATAAAATCAAAAGTATTGTACACACGGCGGCAGGTCAACCTACCCAAAACTGCCAAATTTCTATAATCAATTTTGAACTTTATCGTTTGGTTATAAGGATCAATATTCATTGGACAAATTTGACAGATTTGGGTAGGTTGATCTGCCGCCGACTGTACAATAAAACTTTTTCATTTTACAGGAATGTACACGCACGTCAGAACCCCCATAATCTGTCAAACCTCCCCAATAAAATGGCATAGTACTATACATCGATTGAGGACATGTGACAGTCCCGGAAAGTCTGATGTGTCTTAACAATATTCCACTATCTTCTATGAGAATGTTTCACATAACAATATCAATCGAGCAGACATTTCTGATTTGCTCTGTTTGGTTTCACGTGGCAACACGCTTCAAAATGCAGGTAATGAAGCGAACAGCTGATGCTAGAGTTAACAGGCTCTTCGTGGATGATACAGTTTATTTGATAACTGGTCATTATCTACGGTTAACGTCTAAATGAATATTAGGTATTGCCTGCAAGTGCCTTTCCAAAATCCTTCCACCTTTGGACCAGGTGTACACGCGCTCTATTCCAGGTACAGACATGTACCTGGATGTTTCTACCCACACTCGGTCACCCGAGCTGAGGCCCTAGCCTTTGGAGGCGCGCCCTAAGTTGTTCTGATCTGATCCGAACCCCTCGGAGAATCTACGGATGTACTGTATGATGCTCTGTAGAGTACTTAATTTTTTTATTGTTAATTAAGAATTGTTACAATATGAGTTATCATATTTTTGTTATGTTAATAACAAAGCATTCTACATGATGTAAGTATAATTTAACAATCATTTACTTACGAACACAGCTTGCACTTGATATGTTCAGTTCAATAAATCTTAAAAATATAAATAACAATAGTAGGTACTTAAAAGTAATGTCTATTGATAACTTAAGGATAAAACGATCAATAATTTTGATGCATGGTACGTACGTATACGTACAGACCTACATGCCTAAAATTTACTAACTTCCCGTAATAACACGTGTTGTGAGACTCCATTTTAATTTATATCTATCGTACAATTGTACCCTTACTACTAATAATAAAAAAATACTTGAAATTGGCTTAATGCTAAACGCGAAGCCATTAATTAAGATAATTAATTAATTGAATTTGACTTTGAGTTTCATAACAATATAGGTTTGGACACTTTATTTTGTCCCGACTTGTAGTGGTCATAGGTTTTTGCGAGCCACTCGGGTGAACGTCCTTCCTCCAGTCCTAAACGAGTGAAGCCCATTTCCACTCAGGTTCGCGTGAATAATCAGCGAAATTACTATTGTTATGGTAAACGTTGTATTATTTAAAGAAAAAGAAATAATTTACGGTAAAAAAAAGGATATTGGATTACGGGTTATTTTCTTTAAAAGCAAAGGTTTTGTCTTAAGTAAAACGAGGGAAATATAAACGTCGTGTATGCTGTGAAATGTTTTTAAACACTGTTGTTGTATGCTTGGATGAAAATATTAAGAATCAAAAGTCTCTTGAGTTACTGGCCGGCTCTTTGGTCTTCCACTACAGTGGCTTTCAAAGAATTTACTAATATTTATAAGGTGCATTAATCTGCTGATCTACTTAAGCGACTTTAACTTATAACTTCTTACAAATATATTTATCAAAATCAACCGCCTCTGTGGTCTAGTAGTTAAGACCACCGTTGTCAGACCCAGAGGTCCCGGGTTCGATTCCCTTTCACATGTTTGTGTACTCGGTTTAGTTGGTGGTAGGGCTTGTTTGAGCCTATCTAGCAATATTTGTAGCATAGTTGTGTTCCGGCAACTAGAGATAAGAAGCCAGTGCCTCAGTAGCTAAGGATTCTGGGTGAAGTGCACTTCCACCTTCAGACTTATCATCATTTAACATCAAGTAAAAAGAAATAAAAAGAAAAGTCAACAAACAAAGTACAGCAACATTCGCAGCGCCTACTGCCGACCCGTCTGAACTCTCCCAAAGTACCTGTTCCAACAAAGAACCCGTTTTAAATATAAACGTGCTGTTAAACACGGACGGACACGCAATTCCGATCTATCTGAGGCGGGAACGCTCCCTAAGTGGCCATTTCTTCCTGCATCATGCCTTTGGGCGGTGGTCCAAGTTGATACTTGTAGCGGGTGATTTTAATTAATAAAATAAAATATGAAAAAAGAAGAGACAAAAGTGTTGAAAACATTCCACGAACTGGATTTGAACCCGCACCCCATGACATGCCGGGTCAGGTGCACTACCAACTATGCTATCCTGGCTCAATCCAACTCGCCGAAATTAATCAACACTATCTACTCTGTAAGCCAAAGGAACCCTATTCAATGTTGCAATTTGTTTGCAGCAATATTCGCGTAAAATTATAAATAAATAATCAGAATAAAATATTTTTCTAAATCGGGCACTCTCACTCACTCAAAATGGTCGTGGCCGTCGATGGACAGGGTTGCGGCTCGCCGTTGCCACTCGCTTCCAGGGTGGCCGCACTTCGCGCGATGTCTCTCCAATATCAGTATAGGATGTTAAATTACAAAAAGGTCCATATAATAAATACCTTTCTTATACAACTGAATATTCAGAAAGTTAGAGTATCTTTCTACCAGGTGGAAAGGCAGCCTATATCCATATATACCTGTGTCCGGGGAGACGTAACACAACAATGCTACGAACAATGTAGTTATGAAGACAGACTTAGGATGGTGGAAGCTAGACAGGCGGATTTGTAACTAGGCGTTTTACCAATCAAACAAAACACAATCATTTACTTACATACCGTTGGGAACATAACACTCTATCTCTGGGTCCGAGAAAGCACCTATGCTTTTCAAAAAAGTGTTGAATACTTTCAACACGTTTCAACACTTGCTTTCAATGTAATAGTTGATATAATTGATAAACAGCCAAATCAAATTAAGCATCATTGTAATTTTGTACTTTTTTATTTTATTTATTTATTTATTTAATAATAAAAAAATGAAATGAAATTATAAAGTAAACCATAAATCACGGAGATTTGTCCGGTATGCTACAAATAAATTTAGCTCAACATCTGCACATAACATCAACAAAATGCAAAAACAATAAAAGTAAACATAGGTTAGGTAGGTACTTTAAATTAACACACTTAACATTAAATAAAATGCGATACAAATGAGTCGCGTCAGCAGGCCACCTGCACTACGTGAGAAAGAGATACAAGCTAGCTAGAATGTTCGCTTTAGTTATACCGTCCTATAGTGAAGTTGGCCAGACCGAGCGACAAAGCATAAATGTGCGTGCATAATAGAAACTTTTTGCCTTGGCTACAGGATGTTCAAAAAATGCAATTTAAATTTTTTCTTTATATTATTTTTTGTTATACTATTCAAAATGTAGAATCAGTGTCATTGTCACTTGGTAGCGTGACTGACCGGTATCTCAGAGGATGCGGGTTCAAATCCCGCTAGTAGAAATTGTATCAACACTTATATTACTTATTATAGCACTCTCCAAATAACACTCTCAAATATAAACTAATATACGTTTATACGTGTTACAGCCTATCTTTCTTTGCTACTAAACCTTTTTGTTCTTATAACTTTAATCTCGCTCTCGCCCGCTACCGCTTAAGCCTTACCCCATACAAGTTCTACTCAGAATTGATTGAGATGGAGGACTAATTTTAGGTTAATTGAACACATTTAACGGTCCAACCCATGCCCGTAGCGGTGCCTTAAGCGCATTAATTGTCAGCTACCGTGGTTCGTGGTTACGACCTATTTGGGATACAAGTTTGATTCCTGCGAGGGCTTAGAGCAAGTTCTGTTATCTCTTCGATTACGTTAACGAAAGGTTGTATGGCAAAGTTGCAACTCATCTAGTTTGTGTCAAAGGTGCCTGTTGCTAGCTCTATTTGCTTTTCGATAACGTTAACGAATCCTACTAATACTATAAACGCGAAAGTTTGTAAGTATGGATGGATGTTTGTTACTCTTTCACGTAAAAACTACTGAATGGATTTAGACGAAATTCGGCATACAGATAGTTTATAACCTGAATTAACACATAGGATACTTTTTATGCCGATATTTCCACGGGAACGGGAACCACGTAAGTGAAACCGTGAGCGGCCGCTAGTAATTAGTAATTTACATGTTAAGTAAGACTGAATCATGTATTATTGTGTATTATTATGTTTTTAGATACATCTAATAATATGGTAGGTGAACGGGAGCTGCTGCCGACAAACTGCATTGGTAATTTGGTAGAGTTGTAAAAACTTAAAATGCGTAATATCTGACATTAAAAAAATACTTAAACTCGTTTGTTAATATAATTTTTAGCGTTTTACTTACTTTTAAGAATAACTTAACTTTTTCTACTTTTACAGACATATATGACTTGGAGAGTGCTGTAGGGGGCGGATGGTAGGTAGAATGCCACATTGAGGAAGGCAAAGGGAAGATCTTCCTCCGAGCTGGGTGGTATAGCTCGGGGACCGAGGTCCAACGGATGTTAGATGGAGGTGCTATATATAGCGAAGGAGATATGGTGAAACTTCGCTACCGCGATGCAGGCTTCCCATACTATTTATCGTCGTAGTATGGCGACGTCGTTGGCTATGCGTTTGTGGCGCCATCTGTTGACACGGTTGAGAAGGTGTTTGCTTCGTGCCGATTAATGTGCGGCGTATGCGGTAGGTGGAGCCGCCACAGTGCCAAGATGCTTACCAGTAAGGAATAATAATACAATAAAGACTTCGATATTTTTTTTTAATGAATGTTAAATGTTGAAGTCTTTTTTTATTATTATTCCTTACCACCTTCCTTACCATCAGGAGATATGCAGGCCAAGATGCTTACCCGTAGGTAAGCATCTTGGCCTGCATATCTCCTGATGTTAAGCGGTGATAAGGCTGAAGGTAGTAGCAAACTTAGCAATGAATCCTCAACTATTGCGGCACAGGCTGTCTTATCTTCAGCTACCGAAACACAACAATGCTACTAAAATTGAGGTTTTGGCGACATATTTAGATATATAAGATGGTGTTGACTAGCCAGATGAACTCAAAACAAGCCCTACCACCAACCAAACCGAGAACACAAATATGTTTCGCTGGATATCGAACCCGGGAACTCTGGATTTAAGACCGGTTGTCTTAACCACTAGACCAAAGAGGCGGTTATAATAATATTAATTAAATATTTTTTATTTCCTAACAAAATACATAGTTTGTAGTGAGATAAAAAGTAATTAACTTAAAAGTATAATACTTAACACGTTGACTGCCTTAAAATCAGACACAATAGAAATTTTATTGTCGCCCCGCACATGGTCGGACACTGAAGGTGTTAAGTCTATTCAATGTTCCGAATAAATTGATTTCAAATTAAATTTTAAACTGATTATGATGATCAATTAAAGTTAATTTTAAATGGTTAAAATGTTAACAGTATTGCTACATCACAGCTCGATTAGGTATGATCTCAGTATTTAAAAAAAACTATAATTAAGTGTTGTAACTCACTGAATTCAACAGCCTTCAAGGTTCAAATCACTATAATTATAATTCGATCTTCTGCGCGATCCGATCTTGATTGGCATGGCGGATTTGTTTGACTTTGCGTATGAATAGAATTTTTATATTCTGTATTGCATATAATGTTATATTATGATTCTAAATTAAAAGATGCTACAACAGAAATCTTTATTGTACACATGGTTACACATCAGACAGACTGTCAAACTGCTTTAATAGATTTTGAATTATATGCCTATAGCTTATGGTCGAACATTAACTAAATAAATATGACAGTATGGGTAGTCTGATATAACGTTACTTAGAAACAATAATAATAATAATAATAATACTTCATCATCATCATCAGCTCAATTTATGTCCCCACTGCTGGGGCACGAGCCTTCCCTAAGGATGGATAGGGAGAACGGGCCATAAACCACCACGCGGGCCCAGTGCGGATTGGTGGTTGTTAACGACTGCTAATGCAGCCGGAACCAACGGCCTTACGTGCCTTCCGAAGAACGGAGGATAAATAATAATACTTAATTTGGTACACCTATATGCATAAGTGATAGATGTCCCTGTGTTTTGAAAACAAAGTTTTTTTTTCTATTTATATTTCTATTCTAAACATTAAATATAGACGTTGTATAATGGCTACCTTGAATACACACACACACACACATACACACAACCAACCACCTCACATACAGGACAAATTTTACCTGTAATCATGCTTTTGTGGATAATAAAGATTATTGTTGTTATTGTGTTAAGGTTAAGCAACTTTCGCAAATGCCGGTCATCAGATGGGTGACCAAAAATATATCAGCTCGAGCTCCTTCGTGCTTCGGAAGCAGTCTCGGCTGCATTAGCTATCGCTAGCAACCACCAATTTGCACCGGATGGTGGTTTATGGCCCGTTCCCTATCCATCCATAGGGAAGGCACGTGCCCCAGCTGTGGGAACATAAAATGAGCTAATAATGATGACGATGATGTGAATGTAACATTGACAATACAAAGTTGAACCCTTTGCTATGGATTCAAAATTTAACATAAACAACTTTAATAAAAGTAATCGCATTATTCCTGACGCCCGCCGGGTGGGCCATTACACACCTTACCCATTACTAACTTCGCGCATAAAACACATAAAATAATAATAAATACTATTATTATATAAAACGTGTTCTATTTCAACTTTATGGTCGTTGGGTCATTTCGCGAAACGTCCATGTTGTAAACGGGATCGATTTATGTCGCCGTAAAACCTTTAAGAAGGAGTGCTAGACGTGCCACAGAATAAATAGGTACCTACAGAAGGGCGCGTGGGTTTCATTGCGCAAAGAAAGTGGCGATGGGCGGATCACGTAAGTCGCAAAAACGATGGCCGGTGGAACAGGAACAAGAAGAAGGCCGCCAGAAGGCTAGATGGGCCGATGCTATCACAAAGGTCATGGAAAAGAATTGGTTGGAAAGAGCCCAAGACTGGACAACATGGCGTGGCGGAGGCCTACACTCAGTAGTGGGTGACTATAGGCTGAAGAAGAAGAAGAAGGGCGGCTTCTGCCGATAGCAATTTTAATTACCTATAGTCGTAGCGGTAGGATAGTCAAAGTCAAAGTCAAAGTCAAATATTCTTTATTCAAATAAACTTTAGAAAAGTGCTTTTGAATCGTCCATAACTTTTTACCTACTACCCATTCAGGACGTCTATTTTTTAGCTGTTTGTTTTTAGGGTTAACGCCTACTCCGGTGATTGATTATAACGGTCCTGGATCATCCTGGCGGCACGCAGGGAAGTGCAGAAGTTTTAGTGGATACAAACCTCCCCCCTAGAGTGAGTTGGACGGAGAGTTCCACATAACCAAGCCAAACCCCGGGTACTAAAATTGCATTGTAGGATAAATTGTTTGTTCCCTTATAAGCATAACATCTGTTATGTAAGTATTATACAATTTAATATAAAAAAGTATCTTATCTTATCTGTCTTCTTCTTAGTAGAAACAACCTTCCGAACCACCAGTAGAATCGCATTAAATATATGTATAGTTTATTACATTATATGTTAATACTATTATTCTGCGTACTCTTTTATCTTTATCTTTAAGACATGTAACGTATGTATGTGGACGTTCATAAGTGCACTATTGTGCGTAAATTAATTTTTTTTTTTTTCATTTAATTTAATTTCATTGTCACCCTTCTGTACATATTTATTTTGTGTGGGCGCGGTTTGCTTTTGTTTGCCGTCCGGTCCGGCAGGCTAGCCACGTCCAGTTTCAATAGCTACTGTGGAAGTTTATGGCACTATCTATTGATTATACTATAAGTGAGTATGTATGTAATCAATCTATATTCTTTTTGAAGGCAATGGCATCGATATTGTCAATAAATAATGAACCCTACGCACATGGAATAAAATTGCAAATCAAATTAAAAAAATCAAGTACATTGCTCGTTAAAGGATTAAATTATACGTGAAGGATATTTGTACATCTTTTAAAACACATTGCGCGCAAAGTGGAGTGTGAGATTTTTGTCGTAGTTAAATTTTACATGGAAAAGACAGCAGAAAGATAAAAAATATTCATTATACTTATGTGCTATGTTATTTATTTATTTATTTGGGTACCAGCGTTTGTTTACAATAATTCTACAATAAAAAGAAAAATACAGAATTATTTAACTAAATGTAACAATCTTTTAAGGCGAACACAACATGCAAAGAGATAAAAAAAAGACTTACCACTAAATATTACTTACTACTTATTTATTATTATTATTTTAAAAACTTACAATATTTTTTAATTATCAACCTCAAGCCAGGATTGGCTTAAGGTTGTTTTGAGTTTGGCAAATGAACCGAAATGGAGATCACCCAAATCACTACATCCATTAAACAATTTAAACATCCTCGGAATAGGAGAATTTGCACCTAAAAGTGACTTGCGAAAAGGAGGGCATAGTGGCGGGATAGGGGCGCGAGGAATTTTTAAAGGCACTTCGCGTGCCTGAACTTTTGAAGTAAGGGAGGTCAGTAAATACTATGATTGAAAATTTTATGTATTTTATGTTATGTATTTTATTTATGTTACATTGTGTAAGCATTTGAAGAAAAGAAAAGAAAAGCAACAACTAAATTATAACGCCATCAAACCTTTGTAGGATCCGAATCAGTGGTACAATCAAATTATCTATACTAATGTAATAAATGTATTTTTTTGTTTGAATTGAACGCGCTAATCTCTAGAACTACCAGTTGGATTTGAGAAATTATTTTTGCATTTGATAGCCCAATTTTTGTGGATGGCTATAGGCTACAATATGACCCTTTCAAAAAGTCGGATAAAACGCTTACCCCCCTATTAATAAACAAAGTGTAAGCATGGAGTAGTTACTCCGTGTTTTGTTCCCGTCATGTAAACTTCATTTCATATTAGAGTAAAAGAGACAAAACACGGAGTAACTACTTCAAGCTTACACTTTGTTAAGCCCCTTAGCGAATACTAAGTACTAGAGCATTCGGGCGACACGATGCGACGCGGTGCGTGGGGAACAGCTAGTATAATCACTAATTTTAATTTCATTTCTTTTTTAATATAGCCTATGTTATTTAGCGCTAATTTAGCATTCTAATGGTGAAAGAATTTTTTAAATCGGTCCAGTAGTTTTTGAGTTTATTCGTTGCAAACATACAAAACTTTCCTCTTTATAATATTTGTTAAAGGGGTCCTCAAATGAAACAATCGATACAGGATCAATCTCAAATATATTAACTATGAGTGTGAGTGCGAATTAAATTATCTTAAAATATTGGCTACTTATGTAAACGGCGAAGACGAAGCTATAGTGCGATGCAGGAAGGAATTAATCAACGCCATCTAGTTTATAAAATAAGAACTAAAATTGACAATTACTCAAACCACTTATAAAATGCAGATGTATTATTGGACAATATTAGTATGATTTAGATAGGGTATATTTTTGTACTATCGAGCTCTACCGTAACCACTACACTTAGCGTAGCACTTTGCCACTCCATTTCCAGGTTCGAGTTTTGCTCGTGGATATTTTTTCAACCCTTTTTCTGTGTTAATTTTTATTATCGACGTTTAAGAAAAGAAAAATAAAACATTAAAAAGAGTTGAACTACCTACAAACGGGTTATTCAGTCCAGTCTTGCAAGCGCAATGTTGACGGCTACCTGTTACAGGACCGTTACTTACAATTACGTAATCCGTATATATAAAGAGAAATATTCTGTCCGTTTATCAGCTGGAGTCAGCCACTGATATTGATGCAAATACTATCCATGCTGTTGGTAAGTAGAAAATTTAACTGAAGCTGAGAGGACAGATTCCTTCTATGGTTTGGTGCAGCGAACCCTAAAGTGGGTTCCGGGGAACCCAAGGGTTCCATGGGAAGCCTGAAGGATTTTGCGAATCACTTATATTTTACTGTCATCATAAATTGCAATGTGTTTCATTTGTAGTCATTTTAGAGTTCTATGAAATAAAAAGGATTTTACAAAGTGTACCGAAGTCTAAACAGTTTAGCAACCGCTGGTCTAGGGGTTAGACTACCGGTGTCGGACCTTAAAGTCTCGGCTTCAACAGCAACCGGTTACATGTTATTGTTTCGTTTAGGTGGGTGGTAGAGCTTGTTTGAGGTGGTGTTAAGTCCACTTGGCTGGCAACTGGTTGGCATCTTCTTTAAGCCTGTTGCCTTTACATCAATGTTTGTAGAATTAGGTTCGTAGTCTGAGCCCAGACGTCTAACCACCAATTAACGACTCAACGTGTCTTTTGAAACAAGTAGCAAAATCGTTTAAATTAATTACAATAACAGCAATAAGGAACTACGTACAGACGGCCGAAAAATAAAGCCATTAAAAAAAACATTAAAACAAAAGTCAATTAGTAACGGACGCAAATGAAAATAGACCTTATGCTTAATATGTACCTAAGTATGTCCGCACTCCGCACCATCCAAACGAAACAAAAGTTAGTTCAGTAACTGTAGCAAACAAATATAAACTTTATAGCATCGTGACGTTTTAAAGCGAGTCAACGCTCCGTACTCCGTACCACTCATAATATGAAAAACAAAACAGTATTAAAACAAAAGTCAATCGGTAACTGTCGCAAACGAAAACGAACCTTATCGCTTCGTGACGTGAAGTCCGCACCTCACCTACCACAATATGGTAATTATTCGACGCGCAATGTCAATATCACAGTTTGGATCAAGTGGTCGCTAACCACGACACAATGACACCGCCATAGCACAAATACGAACCCCAGAAGGTAAGCATAGTACTCGTATATACCGCGATCGAGAAACGCATTTAACACTTAAATGCATGATTTTTTGTTTATCATAAAAAGCTTTTTTAGTGGATACTATGTAATTCTAACACTTCGAAAAAAATAAAAAAAATTTTTTGGCACTGCAAAACTGGTTTCCGTCAAAATTTCCTTGTGTATGATGTTAAGTTTAAGAAAAATTTTATATTATAATATTTAAAAAAAATACATTTTTTAATTAAGTTATTCTAAATATTTATTTTAATATAAATATAATAGTATATAAAATATAATGAAAATTTAAAAAAGGCTTAAAGTTACCGTTTCTTTTTTGGTACGCTAAGTATTTACGGGTTAAAGATCCTTTTGTAGACACGGATCTCGGAACAGCATGGAACAGTCCGAATTTTTTTGGAGAGCGTTTCCTAATTGCCTCAGACGCCATTTTCAGTTTCACCGTGCTTTTTTGGGGCGGCGAGAAACTTACAGGCTTCCTCAAGCTGTGTGAAACGAAGCACAGGTTCTGGGTCCGGGAGAGGTTGTGGTCCCCTCCCCACGACCCGGTCAACCCGAGCCAAGGTAGCCTTTAGAAGCAACCTCGGGTTGTTCTGTTACCGCTATCCGAACCCCTTAGAGAATCCAGTAGGGCACGGGGACAAGCACTAATGCGTGATGCCGTTCCTTCTAGAAAACCTCTGACGTTGCGTCGTTTTACACGGCTCGAGGAACCCTATAAGTTTCTTTCTCGCCGCCCCCAAAAAAGCCCGGTGAAGCTGAAAATGCCGAGCGGCAATCAACAAAATCTCTCAAGAAAAAGTGAGAGGTCGTCTATGTATTCCTAGCTTGACGCTTACCTTCTGCTGTTTTCTTATTGTATGGCTATAGTCATCGCACATGTGAACGCAGTGATTTAGCGCATTTTGTAACACGAACAGGACTGTACAAACATACAGACGTATTGACAAGGCCTTTGACCTACGGTGTGGCCTGTGGTGCAACTTGCTAGCGAAGTGTTGATTACAAGTTTTATTTACCATTCGATATGGGTAAATCGAGGTTCTCGATGTCGCAGTGGTTAACGCTCATTTGGGATCCCTCCGATCCGGTCATCGGATGGGTGACCAAATCATTTTGAGCTCCTCCGTGCTTCGGAAGACACGAAAAGCAGTTAGCTGCCGCTGCCGGTGGTCCCGGCGGCATTAGCAGTCGCTAACAACCACCAATCCGCACTAGGCCCGCGTGGTGGTTTATGGCCCGTTCTCCCTATGGATAGGGAGGTTCTCCCCATTGGTAAGACTCGTGCCCCAGCAGTGGTGACAAAAAATGAGCTGGTGACGGTGTGATGAACGTAAAATAAACGCGAATGGGTTTGTCAATAAATTAGTTTCTATTTGTCTCATAAGAGGTGATCAATAAGCTCGCACTAGACACCCAGGCTGTACTAATATACATAACTTTTGATAGGTTAGGCCTTTGAATCTGTGTAGCATGTGGTGCAAGCAAAGTGCTGATTACAAGTTGCACAACACGAGATTTCGTATGGCAATGAAGCAGTACCTCCTGTGACAAACGAGGACAGTTAAAATGTAACCCATACGAATACTCGTTTTCATGTAATAATTTAGTGTTGGAATAATTTACCACAACCCTTAAGAAATTCCCGTAACGTTCGTTTATTTAGAGATAAATTCAAACAGTATCTGCTAGGATTGCAGAAAAATAGATTTAAATAGATAATTTTGTATAATTTTTGTGGTTTTTGGGTTAATATTTAAGTAATTTTAATGTATTCTTATCAAATTGTGTTTCGTCCGACGTTCGTTCGTCCAATTAGTTCATGCGTTATTCTTAATAGTTTTTAATCTTAAATTGTAATTGGTTAATTTAGTTGTAACTGAGTGTTTGGTTGCGTACTGCTGTGCTCTCTCGCTTAGGTGTTCGCGGACCAGCGTCAGGTTACTCTTTTAGGTGACCTGACATTATGCTGAGTGGACACCTTTTAGTGCCATACTTAAATTGTATTATGTTGCATGTTTTGTTTTATTTTGTATTGTATTTTTTTGTATTGTGATATTTTTAATAGTTACATAAGGCATTATTAAACTTTTTCTATTCTATTTTATTCTATTTATCAACTGGGGTCAACACCTTGCTGGTAGAGTAGCTAAGCGCTCGGCTCGATTACCGGAGGCTCTGGATTCAATTCCTAGGTCAGGCTAAGCGTGGTTTTGATTATCCGAATCATAGCCGGAGTTTGATCACCAACCCGTATATCTAGCATGGTGATTAAGCCATTACCCATCAATTGTAGCGATGACTTGATTTCAATGATGGAGGCCTTTGCCCAGCCGTGCATTATACTCGTGGCTATTTAGAATCGTTTACGTTAACGTGATCGAAGGGCAAATAAGACTCGCAATGGGCCCCAGGACTGTTCAAACATACAGACGTATTGACAAGGCCTTTGACCCACGGTGAGGTGTGTGGTGCAAGTGAAAGAGCATAGCGATTTGGTGATTTTTTACTGATTTATTTCACTTATGTTTTAGGAAATGTACAATGATATTTATTAAGAAATAGGTTAAGTAGGTAAAGTACCTTAAAGTACTACTACTATCGTAAAATACTACTATCGCTAATTTTAATACGCTTTTTATATTATTATTTTTATGACGCACTCAGCGTTGCATAATCATTATTTTTTATTTTAGCAGCTATCTTGCAGGCGACCTACTTTTTAACGTTATTGACCGTTAGTGAATTAAACTATTATACTTATAGTTCAAGTTTTATTAATAATAATTAATATTGAAAAATTTAAATTAAAACTGAGTATTTTTTTATTGATTACTCGTCCATGGTTTTGTTATACACCAATTAGCAGTTGCGTAATGCTGAGTCCACGTATCGTTGACTAAATTAAATTATTTCTAACTCCTACTTGCTACGAGAAGTCACTTCAGCCGTTGGTCCCGGTTGTTAGTAAACACGACAGCCGTCAACAGCCACCAATTCAATTATCTCCGCTCGTGACTTGCACCACACATCCAATCTGACCGTTCCGTTAATGAGATACTGACCGATATGTGGGTGAAAGGTCAGCCCTTGGCTTTGGCGCGGCAATTGTTGCGTGGATCAGCCATGGGAATTACTGCCAGGAAATGTGTAGTAGGCATGGGAGCGTATGGCCGAAATTGGTGCCGAATCGGTACCGAACTCTCTTTGTGAAAATTTTCGGGAAGCTCGAGTGGGAATTGAACCCACGACCTTCCTTCACTAATAACTATACATAGCATTGTGAATGCAAAAATACAAAATAATATAGAATAAGTAGTGTTAGTACAGATTTGAAATTTACAAAGTATACCTATGGTACGTATACAAGTGGCAGTGGATTCGCCATATTAGCCGCAGCGCAGAACCGTCAACCGTTGAGGTAAACGAGTTGTCAAGTGAAGACCGCGTATCGGCAAACTTAGTGTAAGACGTCCTCAGACCAGGTGGAGCGACGATCTCCACAATGTGGCTGGCAAGAGCTGGATGAGAGTAACCGCGACAGTAGCCACAGCCGTATAGACTGATAGTGATGAATAAGATGATACCTTCCCTTCATGCTGAGCGCAAACCAATTTGGTATATGCATGAGTGATGTTCCTGTGTTTTGAATTTATATGTATGATATATTGTACCAAATAAAGATTATTTATTTCTATTAACTTTTGGTAACAACAGTATTTTGGCCGAATATCGAAGCCGAAATTGCACAAGTCACATCACTATTTTCCTAGCCTAGTAACGACGCGTGGTGATTGAAGAAACAAGGCTCCAGTCTTGTTTATCGAGCGCTAATTCCGTATAATGTGATCTAACTGTTATGTCAGAATGTATGTAACGGTTCAACGCCAGGTCGCAGATGCAGCGTACGATATCTCGTTGTTTATAATTTGACAGTTGGTATGGTAGGTGTGCAAAAGGTATGTAGGTGTGTGTGTGTTGTGTGTGTAGGTTTGCCTTATGAAAAACAAGGGATTGTGGACCTTAGTGTTTAATATTAATTTTAACTTGATACCTCTCATTTCGCTCTCCTCTTGACAAAGGGATAGACGGACAGACAGACAGCAAGAGAGACAGACAGACAGTAAGACATACAGACAGAAAAAACAGATATACGGACAGACAGACACACGGGCCGTCAACAATGTGGTCCTACAAGGATAAACCGAGACTGTTTAATGATTTTTAGACACATGGATATATAGGTCCTTACCTATGAAATTGACGTTTTTTTCTCACTTATTAATAGGTGTATTACTTCTAAAAGTCAATACCGGTTGTTAATATTATTATACACCTTTAATTAGGAACAAGTTACTTAGGCTTCAGTAATAACAATGATTATTAATTTTGTGTCTTTATCGCTCATTTTTTTTTTAATTGACTACCCCCTTTTTTTTTTGCGGAATTGTCCTTTTGTTTCATTGTAGCTTTGAAGGGACTTGTTTTTTTTTTGTTTTTGCTGTCTGCTATATTTAGCTAGTGAAATAAACACACTACACTACAATTTTTATAGTGTTAACATAAATAGATGCTTAGAAAATTTAAAAAATGTTAGTATGCAAAATAAAAAATCTTCATACAAAACGTCAATTTCATAGGTAAGGACCTAATATTATGCCAGATGCTATATCTCTTGATTACATCTGGCGTTATATCAATGTGATAGTAGCTAACCAGGTGGACTACATTTTCGGCTTTCCGATCGTAAGTGTAAAAACACACTATGCCGAAGGTACGCGACCGAAGTTCCGCGGCTGATTTTACGTTCCGACGTATTCGGCTGAAACGACACACCATAAATAAGTGCCGAACTTACGCCCCGACCCCGGATCTTCGTAGGCAATCGAAACGAACTTCGGTCGCGTATAATGTGTGCTCTATAGAATAAGTTGCCGCTGAACTTACGCCCGACCGAAGTTAGGCTGTACGCTATAACGCAACGTAATATCGGTACTATTTGTCGTCAGTAATTGAAATAGCATTGCAGGCGTAATCATGCCGAACTTCAGTCGCGTAATTTCGGCATAGTATGTTCCTACACTAACATATACTCACATCACGGGCTCCTCTGATAATCAGCGTTGCAGTTTCTTAAAGCTGCAACATATGCTGAGAGGAGTCTAGTTCGTCGTAGCATTTTAATTTTAACTTTATGTATTAGTTTTATTTACTCCGAATAAATATTTTGATTTTAAATTGGAATTTGATTTTCTCCTAAATCGTCTACCAAAACTAATCGTCTACCGATCCTCCGGCTCCGTTAGACTTTTACATGAACCCCATACCCAATAAATTCATATTAGCTTATTGGTAGGTTAATTGGACTGATATAAATATTATGTTTTTTTTAAAAACTTAGCTGCCGATCATCAGAAACCTGGAGGACATCGAGGTATTGGAATTCGGTCACACATCCGGTAAACCGGCGTTGCGAAAAGTAATTCTCTTGAGTAATGGCAAGCACTTGGACTTAATTATATAAAAGTAGATTTGAAGTAGCTAGTTAATGGTTAGTTCGTAACCTTAACTACCTTCTTCAATCTCAGATCATCATCATCAGCTCATTATATATCCCACTGCTGGGGTACGAGCCTTCCCCATAAATGGATAGGAAGAACGGGTCATATACCACCACGCGGGCCCAGTTCAGATTGGTGGTTGTTAACGACTGCTAATGCAGTCAGGACCAACGGCTTTAAGTGCCTTTCGAAGCAAGGAGCTCGAGATGATAAATTATTGGTTACCCATCTGATGAGCAGCCTATGTGAAAGTTGCTTTACCTTAGTAAACACAGATCGAGCGAGTTAACCACTGCGCCATCGAGCTCCTCAAATGTTGCCCTTGAATTATTGTTTACTATTGAACACGGCATAAGTGTATATATGTACTTGCAGTTAACAGAGTTGCGAAATTCCTCATACATCGAAATAATGAAAGTGACAATTGACTGCATTGGCGGCCATTTTCTTAAGAGGTTGTATAGGTTGACAGCTTGTGTGCGATCGCTGTGGTGTTATGAAGGTGATATGTATGTGATGATATGCATAAGTAGTAGAGGAAGATTTTTTTATTAAATCTTCTATACTTATATTGGCATAACCTTATTTGATACCTATTAAATACGATCAAAGGAATTTAAAAAGTTTAGGTATCTATTTTTAGTCCATTTTGGAGTTTTAAACGAATTATTAGCAAAGTGAGTCATGGTTCAATTTGCTTGATTGTACAATTTACAATATAAAATTCGATACAGTTATGCTATTTAGTAAAGAGGTGATGTGATAGAAAATCATTCTTTGAAATATGTTAATTAAGGAGATTAAGTTATTACTTTACAGTTTTATTCTAAAAAGGTCTCAAGGTGAATTCTGTGAGACTTAACATAAATAACGTTTACTCACTTACTTTGAAGCGAAATAAAGTTAAGGTTAATTTGCCTCTTACGAACTTCTATCGAAATTGAATTCTGCGATATTAACAGGTATTGTTGCATATTTCAAATATCCAAAAAACAAAACGAACCATACAATGGTTAAGAGTTTTAAGATACGAGTTTGGTTTATTATTTGCATTAGATCAACTATTGTAGTACAAGATAGTCAAATTGATCAACTTATAATCTCATCAGCGTTCAAAGTGAAGTCGTCAAGTTACACCAATTTTCAGTAAGCTAAGTGTCTAATACCTTTTATGAAATCTACAATGGATTATGAATGGAGTGTTGCATGGCTATATTTGTCCAAATACGACTGGTTAATGATTTTTTAATTGCTTTTAGTGTGACGTCACTTTTACTTTTGATTTTCTGTACAAGTTGCAGGTTAATCATAGGTAATCATGGAGTTATTTTGTTACTTGATTATGTAAGTCCCCTATCAAGTGTACGGTTTTTAATAGTTAAATAGTTTTTTGTCAATGTCACATTTTGAATGGGACTTTCTGTTGAAAAAACCATAGCTGTTAGACTTTATTTATTTATATGAAATAATTTGGGCTGAACTGAACTAAAAAAAATATCAGCTAATCCATATATTTTGTAATACCCTAACTCGATGAAAATGTACGAAATAGATAATTCTTCTTCACGATTTCAGATTTGGTCCCATTAAGGAATTGGAAGAAGTAATAAATGAAGAAACAAATAAATAGCATGCACACCGAACAAGTTATCCGACACGTGCTTCGCCCCGTCAAGTGTTGACAATAATCCTACTAATATTATAAACGCGAAAGTTTGTAAGTATGGATGGATGTTTGTTTGTTGACTCTTTCACGTAAAAACTACTGAATGGATTTGGATGAAATTCGGCATACAGATAGTTTGTAACCTGGATTGGACATAGGATAGTTTTTATCCCGATATTCCCACGGGAACGGGAACCACGCGGGTGAAACCGCGAGCGGCCGCTAGTATCCTATAAGATATGCTTCTTTACGACACAATTTTTTATTGCTTTACAGCAGCGAATAAAAGAAAAAAAATAGTTTGCTCTATTCCATTCGTTGGATTATCACAATAACAGAGTTCAATTTCCTCAATATTATTTACTCGAAATTCACCTAAAACAATCCAGTTTACGGAAGACCAAATAGTTATCTATATTGATAGTGAGAGATTTATACCCAACGCCGTGGCGTGTTCTAGTAAATCAGCTGTGGGTAGTTGGTTCGATTCCGGTGTCGCACCCACGTCGGCTAAGGCTGAAGGCACAATGGTTGGTGCTTTACTGATATTTGATGTTATTATATATTATTTTCAAATAATAGGGATGTTGACAACAACAAATAATTCCAGAACAATGAACAAATAAAGGAAATCACGTGGCAGTTTTTAAAAACATTGACCTATTATTTTAACCGACTTCAAAAAAGGAGGAGGTTACTCAATTCGACTCGTATATATTTTTATTTGACCTAAGCATGAATTTCTGTTACCTAAAAAGTTATTATTAAACACTGAGTTGACGGTACAAAATAGTGACGTCATAGTTCACCATTCCCATACCTTTTCTATTAAAATAATCGCTTTGCCAGTAAGTTTATCTATTAAACCATCCAACTACTCAATTATTATTATTATTATTTTTATATTAGAAGGAGGCAAACGAGCAGGTGGGTCACCTGATGGGAAGCAATCACCGCCGCCCGTGGACACCCGCAAAACCAAAGGAATCACAGATGCGTTGCCGGCCTTTAAGGAAGGAATAGGCTCGTTTCTTGAAGATCGCTGGGAGCGCTGGGAGCTGGTTCCACAGCACTGTAGTTCGTGGTAAAAAATTACTACTTACTATAGTAGTTGTAAAGAAAAATTATAAGAAGCAATATTGTGTTCCGAAACTTAGAGATAAGATCATCACCAGCTTATGTTTATGTTCCCAGTGCTGGGACTCGAGCCTTCCCTACGTGTGGAAACACAACAGAGAGAGCCGGCCATACACCTACAGGCCCAGTGCGGTTTGGTGGTTGTTAAATATTGTTAATGCAGCCGGGACCAACGGCTTTACGTGATTTTTAAAGCACACGTTTGGGAAAGCAATAACGCGTTCCATTTTTAAAATATAGCTCTAAATTCTTAGTAGTGCATACTCGGCCATTTGTCCGAGCTTACTTTGGCCGAGTTGACGAATGATTCGGTTCGGTATTACAGGCATACCTTTATACCCGACATTTCAACAGACCGGCCGAGATCACAAGCTAACGTACCTATACAAAGTACTTTGGGTTAATACTCGTTAAAAACTTATACAATGTTCAATGTTTGCGTAAACTAAAGATAACAAAAGTGCTTCACCATTTACGATCGAAGCTTTGACCTCTTACTGTCTTTACCCAACAATGTATACTGAGCTCTACAGTAAATAATTTATGTGTTGGGAGTTGTTGATCATTCCACGCTAGTCATATTTCAATCCGTTCGATTTACTTCAGATAGCAATATCGTGTGTTGATGTGGGGTCAACTAACTTGTGTTACACATATAATTTCTTTGATACCTATATGTAATCACCCGATTGTCGAAAAGTCCGATATTATCCGCCTCTGTGGTCTAGTGGCTAAGACCACCGGTTTAGACACAGAGGTCCCGGGTTCGATTCCCAGCGGGGGGCACATGTTTGTGTACTCGGTTTGGTTGGTGGTAGGGCTTGTTTGTCCGCCTGACTAGCTACCACCATCTTATCTAAACATGTCGCCATTACATCAATGTTTGTAGCATTGTTGTGTTCCGGCACCTAGAGATAAGATAGCTAGTTCCTCACTAGTTGAGGATCCCGGGTGAAGTGCACTTCCATCATTGACCTTATCATCACTTAACATCAGGTGAGATCAAGGCACTGTGCTTACCCGTTAATATAAAAAAAAAAGTTCTTTTGCGCAGTGGTTAACGATTTCATTAAATTTGGTGTTCTATTGGTGAGATGTACTTTTAAATGGTTTTTCTGAGGTTAACGAGCCCGGTCTGCGATTGCTAATGTTAAGCAACTTGCGTAAAGGATAGTGACCAAAAATCTATCATATTGATCCCCCGTGCTTCGGAAGGCCCGAAAAGCCGTTTATGGCCCGTTCTCTCTATCCATCTATAGGGACGGCTCGTGTCCCAGCAGTAGGGACATAAAATGAGGTGGTGATGATAATGAGATGTACTAACAGCAGTGTTAAAATAAATGGTTTTTTTTTTATCTCTAATATATTGTATTAATTGTGTAAGGACCAGAGGGGTCCTCACTTATAACGCAAGGCGTCTCTTTATATTTGGGGGCGTAAGATAGAATGAGATACCTTAATAGATTAATATTATATTGGTATTTAGAAAAACATAAACATAATAATTAATAGAATGTTGCCGTTCCCGCGGTTGATGTCCAAGACCTCTTCTTTTGTTTTTCACCGCGTGTCGTTTTATTTTAAATACAAGAAGGCAGAACGCAACGGCTGCTAGTAGGTCCGCGCCTCCAAGCAGTCCCGATCACTACAATATCTTTGTTATCATAGTAATAACACCCTGGCTGTTTTGTGTATTTCTTTTCCTAGGGTTTTAAATATTTTAAACACCTATTAAAAGTCTGTCTGTTAGTCCAACTGAGGCTGGCTCATTTTTTCTAGTAAAAAAAGTCATCTTATATAAAACAAAATAGTTATATATTCATTCATAAATTAATGTAGTGATGGGCGAATCTATCCTAAGTGTTGTCTGATTTGACACCCCATATACTAAGGAATGGAATTCATCGATGGACGTTAATGGCTCTTATAGACAATGCGCGGTTTACGACGCGTCGTAAAAAGTCGCATCAAAATGGGTTTAGCCCTACCCGGGCGGCGGCCAACACACGGCTGGGAACGACCTTTACACGGTGCGATGTTGTAACAGTTGTATAACAAAATAAGGTTACGATTTTTAGATCGTTATTACGACTTTTTACATTACTATTTATGGAAAATTCTTTGGCAATGTCATATATATTAGATAATTATAATATGACGTAAAAAACATAGCCCTCCTTCTGACGCAGACGGGTAAAAACAAATTTTACCTAACATAATAAGTTATAAAACGTATCAAAATTATAATTATAATGAAAAGTTACTCAAGTTGACGAATTAGGCAAATCGGTCCTTTATCATATTTGGCACTTGGGACCAAACGCTGGCTCAATATGAGTTGGTGAGTTTTAACGACTGCCATCTTACGTTAACATCAAATACCAACGGCTCAGAATCACGATCAATATAAGATAACACTGTAATAGGGTATTTGATTACAATGAAAATATTGATCAAACTGTTGTTAACTTAATAGTAAACATGTTTTTAAACTAATTTAGCCAGCACAAAACTTTAAAATAAGTATGATTTTTATAAAAAAACATTAATAACATGATAATTTTTTTTATGATTGACCACGTGATTAAAAACGCACGCGATGACGCTGAATCTGGAGTGACGTCACCAGCTTGTTTACAGTAAATGTCAATCAAAGTTTTGTACGTTTAATTTGACAGCTAAAAGTTTGCTTACAAGCAGGTGACGTCACGACATCACGTGATTCAGCGTTTTGGCGGCTATTTTATTAATTTGAATTTTAATGGCGATTTTCATATAAAATAAAGAAATTCATAACGAATTAATCAAATTGCAAATATATTATGCTATAATGAACCATTAGACATATTTTTCTAAAACCTGTCAAATACCCCATTGTCAAAAATGTCGGATCTGCTGAGAGCTCGCGTACGATACTTCATACAAAAGACATAAACGCATGCACTTTTCTTGTATGTTTCTAGCAACTTTCTTTAGAATAAAATTTTATTTGGAACCAACGCTTTATCCATATTTAAACAAACAAATAATGAAATATAAAACCTTTCTTTAATATTAATTATTTTTTGGAACACTCAGGGAATGTTATCGTTAGAATGCGTTACGAAATACGTTAAAAAAACATGAAATTGATAAAATTATACAACGAGATAACTTTTAACCCTCATCACTTCTGATGATAAGAGCACCTTACAAAGAATCAATAATCATCGAGAAACTGGTTATTTTACATGTAACTGTTTAGGTGATATGGTCAAAGACAAATTGTTTTATTGTTTCATAAGGTTTTTTTAGATAACCTAAAGGTGGCTAGCCTGGCGGACTTAAAAAAGCCTTAGACTATTTGCGTTATTGTAAAAGAAATGATTGAATGGTCCTCAATCTGGAATTATATTATTAAGGTTGTGTGGAAGAGATCGCTTTAAGCGATAAGACCGCCTTTGCCTACTATTATTTTTAAAATTTCCTGTTATTTGTTTTGTGTATAATTGTGTAAGCAATAAAGTTTAACTATTATCTATCTATCTATTGCCATAATTTTATGTAAAATTGTTATAATAGAAGAAAAAGGAAAAAAACATGTATTTACATAGACAAGAGACAATAGGAAATAATAATAATGTTATTCAATTATTGTAATTCGTGTGTCAGTAAAAGTTAAAGTAAAATGAATATCAGCAACTATAACAAATACAGTAGTCCCTGCTGGAACTCAAAAATTGAATTGAAAAGGAACCCTTTGGTGTCGCAAGCGTCCGCGAGCTACGGTGACAGTTTTTATAAGGTAGGCTGTATGCATGTTTGCAGGCCCAGTCTGAATAATCAATGAAAATGGTGCAGTCGTTATATCTAAAGGGCCTCGTAGTATAGGGAACGAACGTATAGGAATATTAGATGCGTTCCTAAGGCCTTTAGCATCACACAGGCCGTATATCAAGGGATTGAGTAGGCTGTAAAACTTAATTAATGTGCCGTGTCAAGTCGTGAACTCTCTCATAGTTTTCTTTGTTACCTTTACATGGTTTTTTATTAAGACAGTTGAGTAATAGCTTGATGTTGTAATAGAGTTACGCTAATTTGGGTTTTAGGTGCCTCTCTGGTCTCCTGGTACTTAACAATATAGGAACTGGATATCTTAAAATAAAATATAAGATAAGATAAATACACTTTATTGTACGCCAAAAGACATTTTGACAACAATTATATAAAAAGTACACGTAAAATTATGTTAATGTATAGAATAACTATGTAAGTATTATAAGTTTCATTTTTTTTTTGTTATACTGTTTTCTACATTATTTTGTTATCGCTCAGAATTGCACCTTAAATGTCATTGCTGCATCACCCTATGGTTGACTGGTAGAAAATGCTTTAGGCATTAAGGCCGCTACGTAATGTTGTAAAATAATAAAATGTAGGTATCATCCCCTTTAGGAAATGAATCGTGTACTTCTGGACGGGACGGTGGCCAAACCGCTAGACCACAAAGCGGTTAAAACATTTAAAAAAATATATGTTGTATCAAAATTACTTGAACGTCAACAAACGGGACAGTAACAGACAAATGGTTTCAAATCAATGCGCGCTAACATCGCAAATCGGAATCGTGTGAAACGAAACGCCGCAATGATACGTCGCTAACGAAACGCAAAGCGTTTTCCATTACGTTCCGTTACGGCTAGCTTAGGGCATAATAGTTTCGCGGGAACATCTGACTTTGCTGACCTTAGGGTCGTAAGTCATACGACTTATATTATCTGTGGAGGGCTTAAGACAGATATGTACGAGTATATACGCTTTTGAAAAACGATTTAATAATCACTAGCGGTCGCCTAGTGGACGAAATTCGTAACACATCATCGCCAACGGTACCAGCTCATTTTAGGACCCCAAAGCTGGGGCATGAGCCTTTCCTAAGAATGGAAATACCATAGGGAGAAGAGTAGGGCGGTGGTTGTTACCGGCTGCTAATGCAGCCGGGACCAACGGCTTTACGTGCCTTCCAAAGCACGGAGGAGCTCGAGATGATAAGTTTTTGGTTACCTATCAGATGACCAGCCTTTGCAAAATTTGCTTAAACTTAGTAATCGTTGACCGGGCGCTGTAACCACTGCGCCATCGAGCTCATCGATAACCATAAGAATACTACTGGATTGGAGGAGTTTAATGGCGAAGTGCTATGGCTGTTAGTGTTATGATTTTGCAAGCCAAGCTAACTATGTATTTAACTATGTTTAACTGTGTATTTATTTTGTAAGCTGACGTGCCAATGTGAAGACTCATTGAACGTCAACATTACGTCATCGACACTCGATCTTAACATTTTTATAAATAATAATATCAAGGATTAGTTAGGAATACGCGAAGAAGTAAGTGATAAAAATATTCAATCCAAATTACTTTATTGCTATGTAAATGTAATAATAACATTTTATCGCATTTTTTATCAAGCAATTGGATAATTATTTTAGACGGAAGTATATTAGGTAGGTACTTTATCAGATCTCTGATGAATGCATGGCGAATGCTATAGTGTTTTCTGTTTTGTTTCCTTATCTCATTAAGACAACGGATTTAGCTTAAACAGCCTAATGTTCAATTATTTTTTCTTTATTTGATAGTGATAGCTAATGATTACTTATGAACGATGAAAGACGGTGGAATGAAGAATAGTGTTTCCTTCTCCATCCCAATTGATTAAGTAAGTAAGTAAGAGTAAGTTAACCCATTTTTGTATTTTTTCTTTAAGATTTAGGTGTGTCAATTGGTTATGAAAGTTTTTTCACAATAATGCTTGCGAGTGTTGACCTGTGTCATAACCGTGCCACGTTCACAGGAATCGATTATATATTAGGGACGAACGATCGATAACAATCGGTGCTAAGTTTAACGAGTTTTCTTCCTGGATTCGGTGAGGCGTTACGGTATTGTATATCAAAGTGCCTAGTGCGAGTTTCGTCGCCATTCGATCACGTTGACGAAAACGAGAATTTGTATGGCAACAACTTGATTTCCGACTGATATAGGTAGCTACTTCTTTGAGGCAAACAACAACAACAAAAATATATTAATAATAACTAATGATCGCCCAGTGGTCAAAATTCGACCGTAATTTTATTAAGGCTGCACGGATTGTATCCTAAGCAATGAAAAATTAAAAAAGATAGCATGTGAGTTTGGATTGGCATTGACAGATTTCGGCCGCTCCACTTCCATTTTTGAAATGAGTATTTATATACGTGTGCGTCAAATACATGGTAGTGTGTGTAATGTTTGTTTTATTGATTTAAAGTATTTTTATGCATATTTAAAAAAAATATTTACATTCGGATAACCTTCTTTATATAAACTTTAAGTGTGCGAAATTTCATACTCCTCCGTCCGCGCAATTTTCATAAAAAAGGGGTACAAATTTTTGCTTCACGTATTAATATATAGATAATATAACCAAGACCGTGGGTTGCACTATAACGTAGTGATTACTTGCTCAGTGGGTTGCACGTGTCCCAGACTAGCGCAAGATCGAGGCGAATGGCATAAGCAACAGATCGCGGTTTTTACAAACTCCTTTTACGCGGTCTCGTACGCTCACCGACGATATGCCGATTTTAATAACACTTACTATGCTATATATTACGTAAAAAAATCACTTTAATCTTCACTTCATAAAAATGTAGGAAGACCATACATTCTAATTAATTTTGGTTACCTAATTAAAAATACAAAATTAAATTTTAAAAAGAAAACATGTAACTACTATTATTATTGCAATGGCCATTATTTACTTAGTCGGAATCAGTAGGTCCTGATCACCGATACAAAGTCTTCGTGTATATAGGCGTAATTTTAGAAATTCTATTTAACTTATTGGCAATGAGAACTGGTGTTAAACCAGTGTTTTAAAGTGTCTTAAAGTGTCTTAAAGTGTCTTAAAGTGTCTTGGCTGAAAGTGTTGAATAATGTTGCCACTAGTATCGACTAGTAAACTTAAGAAAAAAGTCTGTTCAACAGATTTTTTACGATTTGAAATTCTACTTAGTGGATTTTAATTCGCTCAACTTAATACCGAAATGTAATATAGCTGTGAACCAGGCAGGTGTTGTGATACCGTTCAAAAGATAGCTGTCAATTAATATAAGATAGAACGGTAAACAGTTAATAAGAATCCGGAAGCTGTTTAATCAATTCAATTAATTTTCTGTTGAATTTTTAATTAAAAACGGTGAAAACTTTTGACGGGTTCAAATTAGGTGGTGAATAATTTTTACTGTAAAGCTTAATGATTGAAGCACTGAGGAGAGACAGGCACAAACTGTGGTCACCTATACAGGAATTCGACATTGCGGTAGTTGCTCAACTTTCACGACCGCAACCCTGGCTCCTAATTTAAGATTCCAACTTAAGAGCGTTTACGCCGCACACTAGCGCCACTAATGAAAAAATAATCATATCTAGTAATTAGAGATAGAAAATCAAATTATGCTCAACAAACTATTTGAATGAAGTAATTTAGCATTTTTACGTCACCTAATGAACACCTCACATGTTATGGTTTAGTTAAATAAGACGTTACGGCCACTTTTAACTATAACGCCTTATTTAACTAAACCATAACATGTCAGGTGTTCATTAGGTGACGTAAAAATGCTAAATTACTTCATTCAGATAGTTTGTTGAGCATAATTTGATTTTCTATCTCTAATTACTAGATATGTTTTTTTTTTCATTGGCGGCGCTAGTGCGCGGCGTAAACGCTCTTAAATGTAACCATTCATCTAAAATTACCCAAATTAAAAATATATGAAGATGATCGCATTCGTTAGGTACCTACATTTGACATTGATCTGGCCTTTGTTTTAATATTATTATAAAACTAGTGGACCCGGCGGACTTCGTACTGCTTTGAAAGTTTCCATCAAGTGATTAAATTCTCTTTGGTTTCCATGACAACAAAACAAACAAATCATTTTGTATTTGAAAATTAAATTGTCGTTTTTAGTATATTTATAGTGTGATTCCCGTGGGAATATCGGGATAAAAACTATCCTTAGTGTTAATCCAGGTTGTAAACTATCTGTATGTCAAATTTCATCCAAATCCATTCATCCGTTGCAGCGTGACGAAGGAACAAAAATACAGACATACACACAAACTTTCGCATTTATAATATTAGTGTGATTTCGTAGTTTCGCTTTTCTAATAACTATGTACGACATTTACTGCTTTTGTAATAATCATGTGTACACAATGACCCTTGTAAAACAAAAAAGTGTTTAAAATATTGTGTCTCTGTCTAAAAATATTTGCTAAAAAATTACAGCATCTGTCATAAGCATTGTCTAACTTTAGCCATCGTTTGGTAAACGCTATTGTAACTTCAATTTATTACAAAAACACAAATGTTGAAAAAATTTCCACGAGCAGGATTTGAACCCGAACCCTTCTGACATACCGGGTCAGGTGCTCTCCCAATTGAGCTATCGTGCTTCTAACCAGCCCGCTGAAATTATTCAACACTATTTACTTTTTACTTTGAAAGCCAAAGGCGCCCATTCAACGTCAACAACTACCGTCATTAATTTAAATTTATTACTTTTATATCGACTATATTTTGTTTTGTGTAAGTATAAATATAAAATACAAATTATATATATACAAATACAAATTATACAAGTAATAATTTTATTCCTCGTTCATTAAATTTATACAACAAAGTTTTTGATCTTAGTGGGGCCTGCTGAGGTTTCCCTCTAGCAGTAGCACTTCGACCCATCGGGATCTTTTGTGCAAAAGTTTTTGATATCGAGCTATTTAATGTCTCTTTGAATGGTCTTAAAAATATGTTACTGGAAAAAATGTGCACTCTCACCAATAACTAGTTTTTGCTTTGTCTGCGCACTATTTTTACGTTATTTGCATTTTGTCTTTTTTATTCAATTTTTTAAAGTAGTCCATACTCCTAGTGTTTTACTTATTATTATCATTTTAATATTTTAAAGACAGATTATGTATTGTGATTAACAAGCTTTTAAATTTATTTTAAGACTGTTATGCTTTCGTCACTCCTTGTCTGTAATCTGTGTAACATCACTTTAAGTTTTTATTATTATTGTAATGACTGTTTGTGCCAAAATAAAGAGAACAAAAAATAAAAAAAATATCATCAGCGACTATCTCTCGAACAGCACTGAGCATAATCAATCACAACAACTCCATCAACCATTAAACTCTCATAATAATTAGTCACAAAGTAGTATGAACGAATAGTTAATTTATTTAAATGTAAGTGCCGCATTTTATGTGTCATACTAAAATTACTATGTCAAATTGATCTTAGCTATTCAGTATTATGCTATAGGTCGTCGGATGACCTATGTGTTTGTACTGTGACCTTAGTGGTTGCGAAATGAAGACATGACATGATGCATTTAGCTGTTTGCTGCCTACGTTGTCAAATATATTGTGATGTGTGTGTCTTTAAACGGTCAAGGCCCTTACTTACTTTGTTTATTCTATACTCGTGTTATTGTTCGTAAAATTATTTAATTATTTAAAAATGAAACGAAACAACCTTTACGGAGATCCGTAAATCGGGTTTATTTTACACGTTGATTTTATCCTGACGTTTTAAACCCTTTGCGGGTTCCGTTGAGGGAGACTGGGTTGCTGGTTGTCTCATAATGAATTGCCTAGTTAGTTGTATACCGTATTTTTGTTTTTTTGGGTGCGTTCAGTTTTACAAAAATATTCAAAATTAAAAATATTTACATTTCTGATAACAGAGAGCCATCGTTTAATTACGCAGGAAGAGCTTCTCGTATTTTTTGGTCTGGCAGTATTGGGGATAGGATTTAATAGCTTGTATAATGGGATCCCAGAGCGCTGGTAAATTCCGACCATATTTTCTACTGAACTAAGGTTTTTAAAAAAAAATCAATAGCCTAGCGTGTCATCCTCGGGATGAATCATTGTTCTCTAGCGAGTGTTTAAGGCTAAGTTACATTTAATTAATGTAACTTATTGGTTGGGTCCCTTTGTCCTCTAAGGCTTGTTTGCATACTTAGGCTTATTTTCGTGTCTATTACAAAACAGGCGCAATTTTCAACTATTTTCTATATTTACCAACAGATTTGTGCTATCACACATTAATAATAATAATAATCCTTTAAACCCACCTAGAAAAACTAAAACGCTAGTTTTTTGGGATGGGGATCGAACCACGATGTCTCGCATTTAACCCGAGAACTCCCGTTTCCCGTGTGGTGCCGGGGATAAAGAATTGCACCACACCATCTCTTCCCGTGGGTGTCGTAGAAGGCGACTTAGGTACCATTTCAGAGGATGGGCAGCAGCGTCTCATTGTGATAACTCTAACCATACAAGCGTGGCGATTATGGCAAATTCCCCTCAATCTTGAGGGAGGCCTTTGTCTAGCAGTGAACGTCTTTTGGCTGAGATGATGATGATGATGAACCCGAGAACTATCCAGTCGGCTACCGACGACGCTTCAATCTTCTAATCAATGAGTTGTCATGGAGAATTTAGTACTAAACGTAGGAGATGCTCTGTGGATGCTCGTAGCTTTCTAGTGTCTGGTAATGTGCAGTGTATTCAGGTCACGACTGAAGGTTATCGTGGCAAAGGATTGGAATCCGTGTGGGTGCGAATGCGAAGTCGTTAGTGACATGTCTCGTTGCCGGTAGTGTTGTTGGCGATGCGATAAACTGATTGTCGATATCGATAATTCTTGAGAAAATTATGAAAACATTTTATTTTTTTATTTTGACACAGAACAGTCAGTACAAAAAAAATACTATTACTAAAAATGATTGAGACAATGAGTGACTAAACATAACTAACTTATTTGTTTTAACTTTAACTAATACTATAATTAGATTAAAGAAACAAAACAATTTGTTATATTAGATACAATTAAACCGAATGCCAAAATTGTATGAAAAAAAAACAAAACAATACACAAAACAATAAAATAAAATACTTAGTTATAAATAAAAGATGTCCTCCAACTGTAGGTTTATGGAAAAGGATAATACCTACTTAGGTATGTTCACATTTGTTTTAAAACTTTTCTTAAGTATAACTAGTGCAAAAAAATCTTTCCAATATTACATTTATGATTCGAGTCAATTTATAGTAGTAGTAAATTATTGTCGCATTCAATACTTGATAGGTTGTAAATATCCATTTTATAAGTTCGTTTTAGTGCTGTTTGATAAATAAAATCGAATATATGGCACTGTTAAAATAAAATACTAATGTGAAAACTGATATGCTACTCCATTAATAGTCCCTGTTATTTACGGTGTGCCTTCGGTGTTATATTTACGGTTTGCTATCAGCAAAACGATATTAAACCGCAATGGTGTCTCCATTGTGCTTCGCCTCAGTTTGAACGTAAAATATGTTTTTAATTTTTTAAGTGTTATATCTTGTACGCTATCTTCTCGTATAATTGTTAGACCTACAACGCGCTAACCTCTTTAACCTGTTTTGCAATATTAACATTCAATGTTATTTGGAAATAAACAAATCAAAATAATAATAATAAATTACAATGATACCCGACATGAATCGTGCAATAAAATTAAAAAGTAAAATATGTTTATTAATAGGGAATCTCTTTTAGTTTATGCCTAGTGGTTTTTTTTTTTTTTTTATTTTTTTTTTTATTGTTCAAAACAGTTTACAAAAAACAACATACAATACAATAATCCTAACACGGAAACCTTACAAGGTTTATCTGTGTAGGAGAGCCACTTTTGCTTAATACTTATAAAAAAAAAAAAAATTATGTTACATGCAAACAAGAGTAGTATTCTACAGAGTGGTAGTATTCTACATAGAATCCTATTGAATGGCAACCACCTTTACATCAATTTCTTTCTTTTTAAATTTATTTGATACTGTTATTCATTCACGTGTTACAATCTATCGACATAATATAACAATGTTACAACACTAAAGAACTATATGCTTAGTAATGGTGGTTATATGGACAAAAGCACAACTACGGATAAGCATAATATGTGCATATTTAAGTCTGCCGCCATAACAACAATGTAAGTAACGTTGCTGATAATTAAGAGGTAAGATAACCAGTGGATCAGTAGTTGGGGATTCCGGGTGAAGTGCGCATCCACCTTCGACCTTATTATTTATTTATTTATTTATTTATTCATTTATTGCACATGTAGCTACAAACATTAGACTTAGGGCTAAAATTAAATTAACATTAGGCGAAATAAAGGCCGCAAGTGCTTGGGCCAGTGTGAAGAAGCAAATCTGTTGTGTGTTAAATATCCGACTTTCAATGCCTCCTTACATATTTTATTACTAGCTGTGCCCGCGGCTCCGCCCCCGTTGAATTCGGTCTATGTCTTCTCGCCCTCTCCCCTGGAGGCGGAGCTTGAAGTAAAGTTGAGAGATAGATATGCTAGAGGACTGTTAGTTCTGATAAAATATTTTACAGTTACCACTAAATAACTACAATCCAAAATCAATCGTTTTTTTCGCCCTTATTCAAATAGCGGCCGCTCGAGGTTTCACCCGCGTGGTTCCCGTGGGAATATCTGGATAAAAAGTATTCTATATGTTATTCCCGATTATAAACTATCTGTATGCCGAATTTCATCCAAATCCATTCAGTTGTTTTTACGTGAAAGAGTAACAAACATCCATCCACACTTACAAACGTACGCGTTTATAATATTAGTAGGATGTTGACGTAATTTAAACGACATAGAGTAGTAGGTGTATATCGGACGATACAGTACCACTTTTGTATTTTTACCAACTTCTGGATCTGCCAGCTCAGCGCTGATCGCCAAACCAATGTCGTTTGGCCTAATTTTTTGCTCTAGTATTTTATTATTAATCCTTTATTGTTACATGTATAGAAAAATGTTATTGAAGCACGTTGCACGAGACTTATCAACGGTTAGCTAATTTTTAAAAGATATTTTTTTACGCCAACTTGTGGAAAAATATGAAATTACTTATCATTAACGTACTGAACGCCACGGTGCCGAGGGGAATAGCGCTTGGCCCGATACCCGATGGCTCTAGGTTCAATTCACAGGTAGCGCGAAGCGTAATTCTTGTGATTATCAACCCGATTTGTAGCGATGATTTGATTCCAATGATTTAGGCCATTTCCCAACAGTGGGACAGTATATGAGCTAGAACTTTTTTACTTATTTCATTGTACAGACGTCTGCATATCAACCTATACAAAACTGTCAAATGTCTTCAATCAATGTTCAACCGTATGCCATATAAATAAAGTTCAAAGACTATTAAGAAAAATTTACAGTGTTTACTTTTGCATTGTACGTAGTTGGTTTCTGCAGTTCTTAAATGAAATTGTTCCCAAACACAATGAAGCGAGCTATTAATTAATTAGGCACGTTATTTTCGCTATAATTAAGCAAACTTTCACTGGGAGAAGAAAGTGTCCGTCCAACTCTGTGATGCCTCAATACGTCAAATCGACCGTGTGAAATATGATAATTTCTCATAGGCGGGCGTGAAGCGGAAACTAGTTTTTCGGTCTTGACTCTTGTGAACGGTCAAGGTTTGTGTTGATATCGAAGTGGAGTTATCTATATATTAATACGTGAAGCAAAAACTTTGTACCCCTTTTTTACGAATATTGCGCGGACGGAGGAGTATGAAATTTCGCACACTTATAGTTTATATAGAGAAGATAATCCGAATGTTAATATTTAAAAAAAAAATGCATTAAAGTACATTAAATCAATAAAACAAACATTACACACACTAGACACTACCATGTATTTGACACACACGTATTTAAACTATTTTCAAAAATTTCAAAAATGGAAGAAGAGAGTCGCGGCCGAAATCTGTCAATGCCAATCCAAACTCACACTCTATCTTTTTTAATTTTTCATTGCTTAGGATACAATCCGTGCAGCCTTAATAAAATTACGGTCGAATTTCGACCACTGGGCGACCACTAGTTATTATTATTTAAGAAACTTTAATTTACATGTAAATACAGTTTTTTTATTATTAAAGCAACTGCTGACAGACGTCTGCATTCCAAAGCGGTGATAAAATAACGAATAATAAAAATAAGAGAGTGGTTTTTTACATAAATAAAGAGGCCTATTTCCCAGCAGCCCACGCACGGTCTTCAATTGCTAAGGTTATGCAACTTTTACTAAGGCCGGTCATTGGATGGGTGACAAAAAAAATAATCTCGGGCTCCATGCTTCGGAAGGTAAAAGAGAGAGAGACAGATCGCTCAGTGAGCTCAGTGCGGATTGGTGGTTGTTCACAACTGCTGTGTTGCTGGGAGCCAGCAGCACAGCACAGCACAGCACAGCACAGCACAGCTGATCTGATAAAACACAGAATAACTATTCGCAACTTATTCTTTGTTTATTTGTAAGACCCTTTGTGTATAACCCATAACTGTGCTTCAAATAAATTATTATTTGCTATCACTAATTCCACAGATAAGTTAGTCTACATTACACAGACTAAAAATAATTATAAAGGCGCCAAGAGAGGCTTTTTATTTTTATTTCTACGCCACGGATGTGGAGGCAATCAGCCGATCATAATATCTTCTTGCGTACGAGCGGAGTCTAAGAAAAACAAAAAAAATCGTAATGGTGTTATATTACCCCATATAAGGTGTCCCAATGATGTTATAAATAAGATAGTAAAAACGTTTCTTTGTCCTTTAATCACGCCAGAACGGTAGCTGAATTATAAAAATAACAATTCTTTTTTCTTTACTAAATCATTAAAACAGTACAGAAAAAATGTGTATGGTAGAAGCTGCAGAAGATAAAAACTGTGTTGGAGCTGCTAGCGCCCACCTCCGAAAAACATATTTTACAATTGTTATTCATTAATCCTTAACAATAACCTAATAATTAACACTAATTACGATTTAGCATTTATTATTTATTTTTACAAATGTCTGCTAAGACTGTTGCTTTGTGTGCGTGTGCTCTACACATCCCTACGACGTAAATCTTGAGATCAGTTTAAAAATATCATTAAGCAGGACAACGCATTACGAATTTGCTACTACGTACTTAGTAAACTAATTAACGTTCCTATGCAGTAGTTGCTAATAATATATAAATAAATAAATAAACTTTCCTATACTCACACCAATTATCTAGCCCAAGAGAAGCTTCGTTATTAAACTCGTTATATGGTTACTAGACAACGGATAAACATACTTGAAATACTTAAATACATACTTATTATACATAAAAAACACCCAGACCCGAGACAATTTAGCAAAACAATAATTTCTAAATTGACCCGACCGGGGATCGAACCCGGGACCTCAGAAATGGCGACACCATGAAAACCGGTTTACAAACCCCTCGACCAAAGAGGTCGTCCAATATATATAATAAAGACATTATTTTAATAAGCCTACTTTGTCCCACTGCTGGGCACAGGTGTCTCGTACTTCTACGGTCTCCCACCAATCTCTTTAAAAAAGTCGAGATCCCCTCCTACGCTTTCTCGGTCGACCTTTTTTTTTCCTTTGAGTTTGAGTTCCTCAATGCACCATCACAGGTTCCCTACTAGATTCCCTGTGGAAATCGGAAACCGATCCGAACTTCTATCCGATTCGGTTGATCCCTACTACGCCGCCGTCCGTCTCCAGGTAGGTATTCAAAACATGATTTTTTTTAAAATATTATAATATAAAAATTTTCTTAAATTTAACATCATAGACAAGGAAGTTTTGACTGAAACCTCTTTAGATACGAAAATGCAGCCTTTTTTGAAAAAATAAATAAAAATACTTCCATATTTTCTATTTTAATGATGTAAATTGAAACAGATTCGTAATTAATTACCGAATTATAAAGTGAAAAATAATATTAAATAAACAAAATGAAAATAAATTATTAAGGAGAGCATTTTTTTCAAGATTTTTCGTATTTTTTAAATTAAAAATAAAGCAGTGGCAAAAAATTTTTTTTAAATTTTTTTCGAAGTGTTGGAATCACATAGTATCCATTAAAAAAGCTTTTCATGATAAACAAAAATCATGCATTTAAGGCTTAAAGCAAGCCCTACCAACAATCAAACCTAGTACAGTCAACAGCAAAACTAAATGATGATTGGTCAAGTTTCAAAATATAAAATCAGTATAAAAATCAAAACTTTTTAAACGCATATCGAAAAACCTTCAAGTGTCTACTAGTACCTGCAGACTCTGACTATTGTTATATAGAAAATACTGACTTACACTATCGAAACTTAATTTTGAAATCTAGTAAACATCATCTACTTTTACAAACATTTTCCCCATCCTGGGAATCAAACTGAAACCGAAGCCAGGACCTTTCAGATTGAGATCGGTACTCTAACCACTATAGCAAAGAGGTGGTTCAAAACTTGGACATATTTTCCCACTTAATTAGAATTGAACCACACCCTACTAGTTGCTTATTTTGTTAAAATGATAAGATCTTAAGGGATTATTACATTGCAATTATTCAGTGCACTCTTAATTATTCTCTGACTAAAAAGCATAGTCTACGTTCAAGATGTAATATGTTAAAATGTTAAGCGTGGCGCACACGAGAAGGAGATATACTCAAATACATTACATGAATATTAAAATTTGTACTTTTGTATCTTGGTTCTACTTCGAATAGAAATAACGATAAATAGAATACTGATTTTAAAAAGATATTTTTTATAACTTTTATTAATTAAATCGTATTGTTTTGTTGTTATTATTATTAGCATATCAGAAACTCAGCGTCCACTCGTTTCTAGCAACATTTTTTTTTAAACTAGCAACAACATAATATTTAATTTTATAAATCGAGATTTTTTGTCGCAACGACTGTTATATTTGCAATAGAAACTGTTGCTCTAATATTCTTGTTTATGTCAATTATCAACTTTAATTTAAATCTCATTTCGATCTTTTACTTTAGTTGCAATTCACGTTAAAATTTAATTATTGGAAATAAATAAATTAAATAATCTAATGAAGCTATTCCGTATAAATTCATCTCTGGATTTCTAAACCGCCCATAGTATGAGCAAATTCTACGATGAGTGCTATTCTTTATATAAAAGTAATTTGTCCGTGTTGTACACGCCCGCAAAATTAACTGAACGCAAAAAGAAATTAACAGAGAGTGTGTGTGTATGATTAATCATTTCGTATTTATAAATATATTACTAGGGGCACGCCCGCGACTATGATAGAACTCCCGTTATTCAAAAGGGATTTTGTAAAAATATTTTACTGATTACAAAAACACAAATTTTGAAAAAATTTCCACGAGCAGGATTTGAACGGTATGTCAGAAGGATGCAGGTTCAAATTCTGCTCGTGGAAATTTTTTCAACATTTGTGTTTTTGTAATTTGTTTGCAACAAAATTTGCGTTAAAAATTATATAAACAAAACAAAAACATTTTATTTTACTGAGCACGCTCTTGTCAGTGTAGACATTTCCATTCTTCTCTGTCCGAAGTTTATTCTTTTACTTCTTTATAGACGTTCGTCTTCTCTTTAATTTGTTCCACATACCTTCTTGGTATTACCTTTCCTCTCTTTCCTTCTATCTTTTCTTCAATTATTTTGAAGGTTTCAACATTTGGAAGGTTGCTGATACTTACTGCTCAGGGTATCCTTTAGTAAGTCTCAGCAGAAAAATATTATGTATTTCGAACCGTGTCAAGAACAATTAAATGTAAAAATGCTGTGTACTTTATTGTTACTTTTAAATAAATTCTTATCTTATATATGTTTTTAATGAATTTGGCGTGTACTAATAAGTGGCCAATCATTATTTCTCTTCTATTTCCAATAACTTTTAATATTTGGCGCTATTCCTTTACTCTTTAACTAAACTAACAACAAATACCTCTTAGAAAAAGATCACAACTTGTCCCAAAAACCATCATCACTGTAATGTACTTCTCTATGTTTATTATATTGTGCTTCTGTATATTATACATCCTTAAGGCGCCACTTGGAAAAAATACATGAATTTTCATCGAAAGTTGTAAAAAAAATTCAAAATTCAAAATCATTTATTCAGTTTAGGCTACAAATAGCTCTTATGAACGTCATTTATGCCATCGGTTCGTAAGTCTATCTACTCTGGGCGGGAGATCTTGTACTGAGAAGAACCGGCAAGAAACTCAGCAAGTGTCCAGCTCTTTCCTCCCTTACAGCGTCACAAATATTGGAAAATGCCCTATCATAAAAGGACACTTTCCATCACAAATAAAAACACAAAATTTAAAGAACAGTCACAACATGTAAAAAAAACACAAAAAAGAAAAAAAATAAAAAATATTTAAGTTTGCAAAAACATCATTTACCAGTATAATTTTTTACAATGTCATACAGTACTAGTAAAAGTCAAAAACCTGTTTTAAGAAAAAAAAAACAAAGTTAAACTATAGTTAAAAATAATAAAAATAAGTACGCTAGAGCAGACCAGCCTCCACAGGCGGCACCCGTTCACGAGTATGACATATGAATCAGCCATCGCTTCACTCAACCATATTTTAGGGAATGTAACGACCCGACGCACATGCCACCACCGCAGAGACAATAAAGAGAGCATGACACACCCAAGCTACTCTAAAATCAAAACTAATTGAAATGTTCAACGCAAAGCTATTTTTATCTGTAGGACACTGTTTATAGAGGTTATCATATCAGTATAATTTGTTATTATAAAAAGTAGTAAAGTATGCGTTTTCTATTATAGCCAGGCTGTTTTATCATCTAAATATTCTTTGATTGTATAATAACCTTTTTTAAGTAAAGAAGACTTTACGTGTTTTTTAAACTTATCTAAAGGTAAATCTAGTACAGTATTTGATATTTTATTGTAATAGTGTATACCTTGCCCCAAGAAAGAACCAAGCACCTTCTGTAACCTAAACAGTGGCATTACAAGTTTTGACTTACTTCTAGTATTAAAATTGTGTACGTCACCGTGTTTAGTAAATGAGTTGATATTGCAACGTACAAGAACTATACAATTATAAATAAATTGAGACGCCACTGTCAAGACACCAATTTCTTTAAAAAGATTTCTTAAAGAAGTTCGTGAACCTAGTCTATAGATTGTTCTTACTGCTCGTTTTTGTAAAATAAATATAGTTTCAATATCAGCTGCTGTTCCCCACAGTAAGAGGCCATACGACATAACACTATGGAAATAACTAAAGTAAACTGTTCTAGCAGTTTCAACGTCTGTTAACTGCCTTATTTTTCTAATGGCATAGGCAGCAGAACTGAGTTTGCCGGCCAATTTCGATATATGAGGATTCCATTGAAGTTTTGAGTCAAGGGTTATACCTAAGAAAACTGTTGAGTCTACCTAATCTAATCGATCGCCGTTTATTCTTATATCAGTTGGTTTATTCTTGACATTTGGTAGTCTAAAATTAATACATTTTGTTTTTTTAGCGTTAAGCTGCAAATTATTAACAGTAAACCAACTGAGTACATCTGAAAGAGCTTTGTTTACATCGTCGTAATTATTCGTACACCTAGTTACATTAAAAATGAGTGAAGTATCATCTGCAAATAATACGATTTCACAGAAGTTCTCTACAAAGAATGGCAAGTCATTAATATAAATCAAAAACAGAAAAGGACCAAGAATGGAACCTTGTGGAACTCCTATTTTTACATGAGAACCAGATGATTTAGTTCCATTAATATCGACAGTCTGTGTTCTAGAGCTGAGATACGACTTGATTAAATTTAGTGCGTAATCTTTGAAACCATAGTAATGTATCTTCATCACCAGAGTCTTGTGCTCAACGCAATCGAAAGCCTTGGACAAGTCGCAAAAAACTCCAAGGGCGTTTTGAGACTTCTCCCAGGCATCAAATATATGTTTTATTAGAGCAACACCTGCATCAGTAGTAGAAAGTCCCTTTGTAAATCCATATTGTTTACTATGTAAAAGATTGTTTATGTTAAAATACGATATCAATTGTTCCAATATAACTTTTTCATAAATTTTACTTAGAGCTGGTAGTATTGAAATAGGTCGATAGTTACTGGGGTCTTCTTTGTTTCCGGATTTGAACAAAGATATGACCTTACTAAACTTCATAAGATCGGGAAAGATACCTTTATTCACACAGTTATTAAAAATTTCAGCAAGATATGGTGCAATAGAATATATAATATTCTTACTTTTTTTTTTTTTTTTTTTATTGTGACACGTCATAATGGCTTCACCCTGCCTGATGAAAAGCAGCCAGTGAAGCCCAAGAAGTGAAAGCGTTCATCACAGCGCTACCACGCTATGCCGAACGCTCACACTATGGCGGCCTGCATGAAAGTACTTTTATAGAGATGCCCCACAAGTCACATGTGTTCTTCATTTTCAGTGATTTAAATGTTTTTATAATATCCATTGAACCAATATATTTAAAATGAAAAGAAACATTACATTTTGGTACATATTTTTGGAGTAATGTTTGTGCAGCTTCAGGTGATGAATCTAAATTTGAGGTTGTCAGCACAGGTACATTTACAAAATAATCATCAAAAATATTAGCAATTTGCAAATCTGAATTCACAAAGTTGTCGTTTACTTTTATAGTGAAAGTATTATCCCGTGGTTTTAATTTACCTGTTTCACGGTTTATAATGTCCCAAGTGGCTTTAATTTTATTGTTAGACTTTTTTATTTTATCTTTAATGTAATTAGATTTAGCTAATATGCACACTTTTTTAAATGTTTTCGAATACTTTCTTACATATTCCGTAAAAATATCATTTTGGTTATATTGTCTGTAGGATGACAAGACCAACGAATCTGAAATTTTTTTCATGCCTTAACACGATTGTGCAATTTTGGCTCTATTGTAATTCTTTACGAAAACACCTCTAAAAAATCATTAATGCAAATAAAATCACTCTAATATATAGCATCAATATTCGTAATTTAGTTGCTGCATATTTCGATAACTAAAACCAGTAATATTATAAAAATATTTTTTAGATTCTGCGGTCTTTGCGGTCTCAATTGTCGCAGGCGCTACTTACGTATAACAATACAGCTTAGTTACAATTTTCCAAACAAATGCCATACAAATTCTCGTTTTCGTTCAAAGTCAAAGTCAAAGTCAAATCAAAACTATCTAGTCAAAACTATAAAATCCAAATCTATATATTAATACGTGAAGCAAAAACTTTGTACCCCTTTTTTACGAAAATTACGGGGATGAAATTTCGCACACTCATAGTTAAGACTTAACTATAGAGAAGGTTATCCGAATGTTAATTTTTTTTTTAATTATGCATAAAAATACATTAAATCAATAAAACAAAGATTACACATACCACCATGTATTTGACACACACGTATATAAAAAAAAAACACAAATGTTAAAAAAAAATCCACGAGCAGGATTTGAACCCGCACCCTTCTGACATACCGGGTCAGGTGCTCTCCCAATTGAGCTATCGTGGTTCTAACCACACGTATATATTAACTCTTTTCAAAAATTTCAAAAATGGAAGAGGAGTGACCGAAATCTGTCAATGCCAATCCAAACTCAAATTCTATCTTTTTTAATTTTTATTGCTTATGATACAATCCGTGCAGCCTTAATAAAATTACGGTCGAATTTCGACCACTGGGCGACCGCTAGTAATGATAAATAGCAAAAAAAATAGTGTAAACTAAACTACTGAATCTACCAACAGCTCGGCACTTGGGAGAGCCTTCGACCTAGAAGAGCTGGTGAGAAACTCAGGAGGCTTATTTCTTTTTCTCCATCTTTTCAACCAAATGATCGTTTAGATAGATAGATAGATAATACTTAAATTGCAACACTAAACATAAACATGGACAAAAGAAAGAAAAATAAATACAAAGTTACAATTTGGCGGTCTTATCGCTTTCAAGCGATTTCTTCCAGACAACCAGTTGGATGGAGAGAGCTAATTATTTTTAAGATCAGAGGTGAAACTATGAAAACATACTAGAATAATGTGTATTTTATAAATGAAGCAAAATAATAATAATAATGATAATGATAATTCTATGACTCTGGAGCCCTAACCACCAGTAGCTTGGATCTTGGTCCCGATGCCGGCGGACCTCTATTTTTTATATTTTTAAATGTTTTATTAATTTCGTTTTTAGAAAATATTTAAAAATGTAAATTTATATGAGAAAAAATAAATAAAGGCAATAATAATAATAATAATGATAAACATATCTAAATAAAATAACATCTATACTAATATTATAAAGCTGAAGAGTTTATTTGTTTGTTTGTTTGTTTGTTTGTTTGAACGCGCTAATCTCAGGAACTACTGGTTCGAATTGAATAATTCTTTTTGTGTTGGATAGTCCATTTATCGAGGAAGGCTTTAGGCTATATAACATCACGCTGCGACCAATAGGAGCGAAGCATCAGTGAAAAATGTTGCAAAAACGGGAAAAGAGTCTAAAAAATTAAAAATGCTGCCGAAAGTCACTATTCCACGCGGACGAAGTCGCGAGCACAGCTAGTACTTAATAATATTAGTCTCAAGTAGGAAAGTAGCGGATTTGGCAGTTTTGCAGCAGGACAGGGTTAATCGGAAAGGTAGAATTTTTTCGCGAGCTACGTTTGCATGATCAACTGAGAATAAAACTCGTCCTCAGCACTCGGACAGCTAAACACCTACCAAATTAACCCTCCGGGGATACAGTCTTGAAGTCTATCAACCCGTTTCTACAAAGTAGGCATCGTTACCCATTCGAGTAGCTTTAACTGGTGTTTTTTAAGTTCTTTACCAGAGCTGTTTATAAAGTGACTAAGATAATATCGGGTGATGACGACGTACTGGTTTGACTCGTGTATGCAACGTCCTTTACCGCTACATTACTGGGTGCCACAGTGATGCGACAAGCGACGACATACTGCCAGGTCGCTGTGGTCGGTCGCTGAACGCTTTTGTACTAAATATATTTTTTTTTGCGAACAAATTATAATTTCGGATTGAAACGCCAAACATATTGAAAAAAAAATTAAAATAAAAAAAAACGTGCAGGTCCAGCGTACCACCAATTAGACTTTATTAGCTACGTTCATCCCGAGCAAGCTTTTTAATGTAAATAATTCAGTTTTGAAAATGCTTGATCAATAAATAATTTTTCTTTCTTTCTTTCTAGTAGCTGTGGTCGACTGCTGGTAAAGTTATTATTTATTTTATTTTATTTTATTTATTACAGAAACAAACAGTTAATATACTATTGTATTGTATTGTATTGTGTACATTATTGTGTATCACATGAATCTATCACGTGTCTAGACCTTAACCCCCTTATTCATAAAAACTATTAGAGCATTTATTAGTTAAATATTGTTTTGTCAACGTCTTTTTGTCAAATTCAATATGACGTTTGTGTGAAATAATGCTTAAATAGTTTTTTATGAATAAGGGGGTTAGTTTCCATAATTAAATTATTTATGAATAACACTTAAGGCTAAAGAAAAAATTAAATAATAATATTGCATGGATGGTTATTATGACATGGTACTAACATTATCAGCGACTTTCATTGCTGATCGTACTCAATAAAGAATGTTATACTTCACATTGCATACTGTTGGGTCACTGACGGAGTTATTTTTCCATAGGCATAAAAATTGTGAAATAAATGAAGTTTATTATTTTCATTATGTTCATGAAATCGCTGTCGCATATCTGTGGCGTACAATACCAGGTTAAGCTCATTTCTTGGTACACAAGTTGTACCATCCACGTTAACATAACCGACATTTTATTGACCACTACTGAAAGTAAAAATAATCGTTCACTTTGCATAACTATGTGAATTGATTCCAAGTAAGAGTCAAGAGGGAGCGGTCTACTGACAAGTTCTTGTTGCGATAAGTTAAGCAACTTTCGCAATGGTGAGTTATCGGATGGGTGTTCGTAATAAAATATTTGACCTCCCGTGTGATTGTGATTGTTTTCATAGTAAAATAATAATCTAAATCGTCCATATCTATGTGGACGTGTACGAGTATTCTTTCTAACTTTACTGATTTGTGTCATTTGGGAAGGTGTAAACCCAACGGTGGGACGTTTTTAGGCTGATGTAATTATGGACCAACGAAAAAACCAAAAAAAATACTATTATAATTAATAATAAATTGATATTAATTAATTATTTACTTTATTATTTTTGACACAATTTATTTGTCTGGAAAATATGGGATTGTTCTTTTAACATGTCCTCCATGTCATATTACAACAAAGTAAATATATATTAATGTAAAAACTGCGGAAATATTGATTAAAATATTTCTATTTAGTAAAAAAAGGTTTGTAGTGCTTACCTTCAAATCACCCGGTTGCACATATAAAATCTGTGGACAAGAAAAGTCTTAATTAATTAGCCGTTCAGAAATTATTGATTAATCTTGATACTTTGAACACTGACCCGCTTTATTCCGTGTCTATATCATAAAGGGAACCTCTGTTCAAATCATCAGCTTCTTATTTCCAAGAGTTTGGGTTCTCATCAACGCCAAGTTGATGAGTGAGTCAGTACTTTTTCTTTAATAGATATGTACACCTCAAGACTAGACTGTCTCACATATTTCAACAAGTGGTGCAAACTGACATTTACAAGAAATAAAGTTATCAAAGCATAAATCACATTAAAACAGTAAAAACATCGGGTTCATTGACCTACGAAGCATTATTTCGATCACTCATATGTTTCGTTTTGAACAAGTTATAAAATGACGATTCGCACCGTTGGCCACCCTATTCGATACAAATTATATGACAGCGAAATTCCTACCTTATTACGTTTGCAATTGCAATAAAACTCATTTGCAGTGTCAAGATTGCTTTACCACAAAACGCTTGTACGACTTTGAGTCGTATAGTAGTGTCATAAAGGTTTAAATTATATTGTGGTCGGACAGTATAAATTGTTTTGTTATACCAGGGTGATATTTTTGCAAGGATATGAAATTGTATAGTGGAAAGCATTGGTTGTTGTTAACTTACTGACGTGTCCAATGTTTTAATGGTTAGGTTAAATTGCCCTTAACGTATGACATTATAGTTAAGTGCGTAACTTTAATGTTAAGTTGGCTACTTTATTAACGGAACACGAAGATAGTGGACGGTTAATTATTATGCAGTTGGAATATAACCCTTTTGTGATAAAGTTTTGCTTTGGGAAGTTTTAGTTGAGCTCAATGCTTGCCGTTTGTGGTTGCAAATTATCCCAAAAAGCGCACTTTAGTCCGCCAGTATTACAGTTCTAAAACCATAAAGTGGTGTGACGAAATTGGAGTCCCAATATTTAAAATTTAAATAGGTGTGACGAAATTCGTCTCATTTTTAGGTGTGACAAGATTCTACTATGACGAATATGGAACAACCCTTGCAGAGAAGGGATGGTATTTAGGCTAGATATAATATGGGGTAAGCTAGGATGTTACGGAGTAAGTAAACTAAGTAAAAAAAAAGATGTGTGACTCCTATTAACAATATATTATATTTATATTTTTCTTCCCTACTAGACACTAAACAATGTTCATGACCACTTAACAGAATCTTTCTTAAATGTATTGTTCCTAATGTATTATGTGGCTTCTGTGAGTGTAATTGTTTAAGTAGACATTGCTTAACCTTAGAACCAGCTGCTATCTGAAAGCTGCAGTAGGTAGCACAAACTTTATATTTTATTAGACACTTTTAAACTTTTACATCAAGCTTCATACCAGGTATGGTTCAAGGTAAGTACTCGTATATACCTTATTTTTAAGTTTTCTACATGTTCTTGTAAGTCAGTTTTTGTTGTCATTACCAGCAAATTACATCCTTTTGATCAAAAACCAGTTTTATTGGTTACAGTTATTAAAAATTAAAATGACAAGTTTTTAATACAGTTCATTGCCTCATTGGCTTTGCCTTATTCGTCAACACAGAACAGATTAGCGAATAACGGTCAATCAAATTTGAGAAATGTAATAATAGTATATATATATTACAATGGAATAAGTACGAATTGTCAAGGAATAAATATGTATATTACAATAGTATAGTTTATATGTATGTATTTTCAATAAGTTTTCTCGCCAAATTTTCTTTCCACACTACTGCTAAGTGATCTCTTTTACCGATATGCTTACCTTTATATGTTTTGTGTAATGTGTAATTTAGATGTACAATAATTTATTTGTTAATAATTTGCAACAATAAAACAATATGACACAGTTATATCATACTAATATTCATAATTAATTTCCAATTCCGTGCTTCGGAAGGCACATAACGCCGTTATGGTCCTGGCTGCATTTGCAGCCGTTAACAGTCACTGCCCCGCACTGGCCCGCGTGGTGGTTTACGGCCTGTTCTCCCTATCCATCCATAGGGACGGCTTGTGTCCCCGCAGTTAGGATATTAAATGTGCTAGTAATGTATTAAAACATAAAAATCTAAAGTCAACTTAAAAAATATCTAGTAAAATTTTATCTTATAGTCACCTTTGTATAAAACCTTTTTAAGACGATAAGCTGTATACCAGTTATGATTATAACTTTATACTACTAACCACAGAGTAAGGTTATTAAACCAGTAGCTGCAGGATTTCCTATCCGCCTCGACATCTGAGTAGCACTTTGATTGACATATCCTCAGCCTCTACATTACGCCGAGTGTTGCAGAAAAACTAACTTCATTACATTGTGCGATGCGAGATAAGGTTGCTTAGCCACAGTGCATTAACAAGCAGTAGATAAGAATGGTTAAGAGGAATTTGCTATCAGCAACAAAAGCTTTTTTTCATATAAACTCAGTACAAACAATAAGGTCTAAGGTTGAGACCCTAGTAAGTATATAATAATACCTGTTGTAGGAGGCTCTTCCATAGCAATAGGTGGCGTACGTATTAAAAAACAAAAAATAAAAGATAGCAATTGAAATTAAACAACTTTTACGGATCTACTCGCGTTTATTTTACACATTACTTATTTAATGTTTTGCAGGGTCCGTGGTCACAGGGAGTCTCCCTGTGACCACGGACCCTGCAAAGGGTTCCAAACGTCAGGATAAACGCGAGTAGATCCGTAAAAGTTGTTTCATTTCAATGTGTAGTGTTCGCGTAAACCTTAGGAAACAGTAAAATATAACAAATTAGGAATAATAACTTAACTAAAGTATGTGTGTTTGTGTGTGAAGGTGTTGTAAGATAGAATTGAATTGAAGATATAATAGTCTATCTGATGATGTTGAGTCCTTCAAACGAGACGTGAATAGGCATTTTGTCGGCCGCCAGGGTGAGGGTGACTGATGCTACGTTGCTTTCACGTTTCACCTGTTGTGCTAGCTAATTCTCTTTTCTAAATATGAGCACAACATTTTATTCACAATGAAAACACTAGAAATGAAAACAAACTAGCAGTACCTTAAACTAGGCTCCACAAAGTTAATAATTAATTTAGAAGCCTGTGTGTACGTTTTTACAATAAAGTCCCGAGTAATATTCAAAAACTTAATATTAATAAATTTAAAATCGCCATTAAAGAAAAGCTTTATGAAAAAGCTTATTATAAAGTGTCTGATTATATTGAAGACAAAACAGCATGGATTTAAAATGCTCCAATCACTCCAACAGGTATTTCTAATTTAAAATATTTTTAAGTTATTTTAAACTTGTATAACTTGGTAACGGCATATAATTTTGTAAATGTCGTTCGTTACTTATATTAAAGCCGTGAAGTTTCTTGCGCCCATTCTTCTCCACAGCTAAAAAAATAGACGTCCTGAATGGGTAGTAGGTAAAAAAATGTTTGGACGATTCAAAAGCACTTTTCTAAAGTTTATTTAAATAAAAAATATTTGACTTTGACTGTGACTTTGACAAAGCTGTATCTTTCTATCTATGAATGAAACAATATTTATGTGCTGTTTAAGATCAAAACTTTTAAATAGCTCTTCAGTAAAAAATCCTATTATGGTGAAGTACATTTAATTTAGTGAACTAAATCATCGCGATATTCTTTTTATAGCGTTATTAAAATAAAAATTGCAAATTTTATTACCACAGACAATGTCTACCCGACTTTAGCTTAATCTGAGACTGCGCTAAAAAGAGCAAATCCACAAAAAACAAATGACTTATTTGTTCCCTCATCATCAGCTCATTGTATGTCTATGATGTATGATGAATAGGGAAAACAGGCCATAAACCACCACGCGGGCCCAGTGCGGATTGGTGGTTGTTAACGACTGCTAATGCAACCGGGACCAACGGTTTTACGTGCCTTCCGAAGCACGGAAGAGCTCAAGATGATACTTTTTGGTCACCCATCCGATGACCGGCCTTAGCGAAAGTTGCTTAACCTCAGCACTCGCAGACCGGGCGCGTTAACCATTGCGCCATTGAGCTCCTCAATTTTGCCCTACTGACTATTAATGTGTTCACATTCTGCAGTTAAATTGTATTGTATTACAGGCTTACAACACCGCACCTGCCCTATGTCATAAAATAACGAGACTGCAGAATGTAAGCTGCGTACAGTGACGAGCATTAACATGTACACACTTTTGACTCCTATTTCATGAAATTGGGTCTTGGTCTTAAAAATAATTTTTAATTCTGTGTCTGTGTGGCCAAAAGTTATTTTTAAATTGACTTTTTTTTTGTAAGCGGAATTCCGGACCTTTTGTTTCATTGAGGCCTCGAAGGGACTTGTTTCCCTCTAGAAAACCTCCGAAGGTAATTATTTTCACACGGCTTGAAGAACCCTTTAAGTATCTCGCCGCCCTCAAAAAGGCCGTTGATGCTGAAAATGCCGTCTAAGGCAATCAGCAAGCTCTCTCCAAAAAAAAGCGTTTGTATGGAGCTTTCCTTCTGCAGTCTACTTGTTTTGTGCCTATGTTCTAAGTTAAGTCACTTACACTCATACAATATTAATTTCAGTATTGCATGTGACGGCAAAATCTATGATTGCTGCTTAATTATATTTATGAAATGCTATTGAGTTGTGCCGATTCATTACGTATTATGGTTTAATGTTTTTGAATTCTATTATTATCTTGGTACAAGCAGGTAATTAAAGAAGTGAGATAAGTAATTTCTTCGATGGCACTAGCATGACGTAGTGTAAAATAAACCTTGTAAAATACCGGCGAAGTGCGTGTCGGGCCTCGCGCAGGTTAGGTTTCCGTAGCCTATCTCAATAATGCGGACCCTGAGAAGTATATGAGCCCACTTCTCAGGGTAGGATAAACCGGTAGGATCTCCTACCGGTTTCACACATCACCTGACAACGTTATTTAAGTAGTTCCCAATGAGGAATTTGTACTGCGCCAAGTACATTTTATAAGTTGGTCGTCTGTTACTCGTAAACTTGTAAAGCCTACTTAGCTGTGATAGTTTTCCATTTAACTTTGTCATATTTATATACAACTGCCGTGAATTTTTTCACGTGTCCAAAAACAACCATTTGGCTGGCAGGGGAGGGAGACACTTGACTCTAACAAAATTTTGCACTTTAAAGCTTAATGGTTCACAAACGGATGCCTCAATCAAAAAACTGTTCCCACAAACCCGTAATATTTTTGAAATTGCTATCTAACGACACGCACATATTATGGAGTACACAAAAAAACATATATATCCCCACTTAACGTGTAGGGGAGGTAACCTTAAAAAATATTTTTCAAAATTTTACTTCACCACTTTGTCGGCGTGATTAATATGTATATCTATGCCAAATTACAGTTTTCTAGTACTAAGAGTCTATGAGCTAAGCTGGGGACGGACAGACAGACAGACACGGCGAAACTATAAGGGTTCCTTGTTGACTACGGAACCTTAAAAAGGATTACAACAAAAATACTTGAGGTTATTTTTATTCTTTTTCTTTTCGTTTTTTATTGTGGAGTATACAATGACTTCGCTCCACCTGATGTTAAGCAGAACTGGAGTCCAGACGCAAGGACAGCAGTGGAGTTGGATTGTACTTCACTATCACTAGCAAAAATGAAAAAAAAAAAAAAAAACAAAATTTAAAATAATTTATTCAGTTTGGGCTACAAATAGCTCTTATGAACGTCATTATAGAAATAGAAATAAAAATAGAAATATATTTATTGTCTTTTTACATTTTTATACAAAATATAAGAAAATCTACAGTACAAACAGTGCAATTAATACTTAAAAACTTATTTATATAAAAATAATTTATGAAAAAAATAATAAGAAAAGACAAAAGGAAATGGCTCAGCCTAAGTTAGTTGAGGCCTAGACCTTAACCGATTTGCTAGGGGGTTGTTGTGGTAAGATTCTTTTAAATCCTCCGCGGCAATTTGTTTACAGAGTAAAGCCATCTTATAATACTGTTGTTAATTTTATAATAATTATGCCATCGGTTCGTAAGTCTACTCTGGGCGGGACCTTGTACTGAGAAGAACCGGCAAGAAACTCAGCAAGTGTCAAGCTCTTTCTCCCTTACAGCGTCAAAAATATTGGAAAACATCCTATCATAAAAAAACACTTTCCATCACAAAAGCGAGCCGTCCTCACGTTGCCGACCCGCATGTTGCTTCTTCACGCAAGAGGCAATATGTGTGTTGGGAGAGCTTTCCATCCTTAGTAATACGACAAAAAATATTCACCAAATTTTTTAGTTCGTCACAGAATAGTTGCTACGATAAATTGGTGACACCGATGATCAGCACGAGAGATCCTGCTTTTTACTATAAGTAATACAGATTAAAACAAATCAATATATAAATAAGGAAAAACAAAGCTAATTAATTATAAATAAACAATTTAATTAATCAAGTGAAGAAGGCATTAAACTACAAGCTAAACTACAAATCAATGTTAACAAATAAACTAGAAGCCAAGTGAAGTCAGCAAAACCTATCTCTGCTTTTCTAAATTTAGAATTCTAATAAAAATTCTACCACATTAGTATTGTGTGGTCACACGTACATCTTTCCTTTTAAGGGAGGCGCACACTGCGCCTGAGCAGTCGCGCCGACCGTCCATCCTACATATTAATGGTCGCATTGGTAAGGTGAACGACTGAGCTTATTGCGAAAAAAGAAATAACGAACTTTAAGAGTAAGTGTAAGAATGTGTATCACAAATTTTTATCTACGAGCACTTGCTGTCATAACCTTTCTATAATCGTTAATGTAAGATGTCAAGTCTGCTAATACAGTAACTTCTCAATAGTATGTCGGTATCCTGATTTTTGAGGACCATGGATAACTTGTTAAAATCAGAGGGATAAACACATAGATAACACACTTTATTACGCACACACACACTCAGAAAACAAACAAGGATTTGTAACACACTATCCAAAGGCGGTCTCATCGCTAAAACGATCTCTTCCAAACAACCTTTGAGGCATCGGATGTGATATGTGTGTGTGTGTACACACATACAATTTCGTATCGCTTGACAGACAACAAGCATCAGTATTCCAAGCTTCGGAAGCGATGAATCTATTCCAACGCCACCGCCGCATACAAACTGGGCATCCATACCAAGTTTTCCTACTGCAAACTGTTCTCTTGTTAAGTTGTAGCTCGTTCCCGCCATTTCGGGACGCCCACCAATTGGAGCTGCGTGCTGCCGCGTTTGTTATGCGGCTGTAAATCTCAGTGTACGACGGCCTTAAATCTTAGCGGGAATTGTTTATGGCGTTTTGTTTGCGTAAGCCAGCGGTTTCCAAACTTTATGTGGGCACACTTCCTTATGGTGAAAGTACGACCATGTTCGTTGGAGTTGTTAAGTGAAATTATTAGTTAAGCTGCATGGTGTTCTCTTAAATAAAATAAACAGCATTCGGTTGGAAAAGATCGTGAAAGCTAAGCAACTTTTGCTATGTATAGTATTTGGATGAGTTTTAGAGTTCTTCCTTGCATCAGTTGGTATGATAAGTCACAGCATGGCGTTTCCTGTGTGACGTCTTTTATATTTATTATCTTTATAGTAAGAAAGTCAACTAGTTAGTTGTAATTAAATATATTTATAAGCACACGCAGTACAAACTTATACAGAACAAAAAACAAAAAAATAATAATTGAAAAATGTGTCCTAAAGGGACTCTACTCAGCATTTTGTTGCAGTAAACAAATGACTAAAACGCTGAGCTTCCGTGGATCAGTTCTGTGTGAATGTCCGCGGCGTTCATTAGTTAGTTTTAACTTGAGTAATATTTATGAATTATTCATAATATAATAATAGTGTAAAGTAAAAACAATATAGACTTCTATCAAACTTAACAAAGTCTTAATACCGCGACTGACTTAGCAGTTACCAATTAATTTTGTAGAGCAAGACGCTGGAGCAAACATAAGTGTTTTTCCGACTTCTAATTAGCGATAAATCACACTTATGTGCTTTTACAATTACACGTCGTAAAAGATTGTAAGAGCAGAGTTCAGTGCACCCGAAATGCAACTGTGAAACAAGGTGTTTGAATTTGAATTTAATTGTAAGTGGCTTTAAGTCAGGTGTGGTTTTACATTGCATGTGTTGTGGTCGTGTTTGCTCGGTGCAACTGATGTTTGTTTTTGTATTAAAAGAGGCTTTGTTTGATATGTCTCCTTTAGAATGTTTGTTTTAACAGATACGTCTTTGTACGTGGTAAATGTAACAGTTAGTTTAGGTACTGTTGTAAGAGTGGATAAAGAGCTTAGGTATTTTTATGGTATTATACAATAATAATGGTTATCGTTACTTGCATGTTCGGGTTTTGACCGTGAAAGCTTTTTGCATTTTGAAACTTAAATACAATATTGTATTCTTACTTCGGAAGGTACGTAAACCCGTTGGTCCCGGCTGCATTAACAATCGTTAACAACTGCCAATTCACACTGGGCCCGTAGTGGTTTATGGCCCGTTTTCCATGTAGTGTTTCTATCCATAAAGTCAAAGTCAACTTTTTTTATACAATTAAACTTACGAAAAGTGCTTTACAACCGTCCATGCATTTTTTACCTACTACCCATTCAGGACGTCTATTTTTTAGCTGTGGAAAGGATTGGGCGCAAGAAACTCCACAGCTTTAATAGAAGTAACGACACAATAAATAAAAATACGGTAGGCTCGTGCCCCAGCTGTTGTCGGGACATACTAGACAGCTAGTGATGATAAAATTTTACGCGAAAGCTCACTCTTGCTGACAGGTCTGTAGCTAAAAGTGTTCTATTTTACTTTAAAAAAAAGTTTAAGCATTTTTATTTTTAAGAAATGTTTTGCATTGAATTAGGTGTGAATTCATATGTCAGCCTAATTGACGGAAACAAATAGTAATTATTTTTTATTTACACCATCTCTTCGTAAGTAGGTTCATTAGGCTTGACCGAGATTACACGTGTTGATTCTTTTTGTTGTTAATGTATATTAATATGTTTCTTTCCGGTAATAACTGAAGGGGAAATCATCAACGGGGCAGATGTACAATGTACCGGACTTTTACATCAAAGATATACATATATATGCATATAAATGCTTATAATATCAAGTCAAAGTCAAAACTCTTTTATTCAAATAAACTTACGAAAAGTGCTTTTAAATCGTCCATACATTTTTTTACTTACTACCCTAAAGAGTTCGGATAGACAAAGGTTAAATTCCTATTCTATTTTTTTAAAATTAATGACATATACAAAGATTTAAACTAAGTCAATACATGATTAAGGCCCCTAAGTTTTAGGTAACGCCTAAGAAATATTCAGTGGAGGTTTTACTCTGACAAACTACCCTTAACACGGCCTAAACATCACATAAAACTATAGGGGGGGGGGGGGGGGGGTAAAGTAAAGTAGGAATATAAGTAGTACCAAAGCACATAGGAAGAAACAAAGCCTCGCTAAGTCTCACTAAGCCTGATTTGAACGCTAACGACTTTCATCATATCTATAATTATGAAGATTTAACTTTAAGTATAGATGTTATTTGTCTGTTAATCTTTCTAGAAATAAATAAATAAATCATACGGTAACTACCGGTACCAACGGTTTATTAACGTGCCTTCCGAAGTATGGAGGACGTGCCAAATAATGTTTCTTAGTTATATAATGAAGTTTGAAACATTACACATTATGATTATTTAAAATGTGTATCTCATTATATTTTGTTTTAAATTCTCAAATCACGATAAGACCTTAGATGTTTAATTATATGCGCGCACGCATACACGCTGCTCGCAAGGATTTCGTAATGATTGTCCTTACTCTGCCCTGAGTTGTTGTTAAGGCTTGTTTTGTTGATTGCATGTATTTTACTTTATTTTACTACAGGCTGTTTTTGTTATTAAACAGCTCAAAAGGAGTCAAATGTAAAATACTACATTTTTTTTACATTAACGGAAAAAGTATGGATAGACTGCATGATAGGTGAGAGTTAAAGATATATTTATCTGGTGCAGTTAGTGCAGCTGTTATAGTAAGGGATAGAGATCAATATTGAGATGACGGCTGATCGTATTACTCCTATCTTTTTTTGAGAGAGTATGCTGATTGTCAGCAAGAAACTTAAAGGGTTCCTCAAGCCATGCGAAACGAAGCACCGTCAGAGGTTTTCTAAGGGGAACGGCATCCCGCACTATAACGTTTCCTCGTAGCCTACTAGATTATCTGAGGAGTTCGGATCGTATCGGGAACGGAACAACCCGAGGTCGCCTCTAAAGGCTCGGACCTCGACTCGGGTTGACTGGGTCATGGGGGTGGGGGCCACCTTCCACTTACTGTTTTTACAGAGTGCCAGCGCAATGTTGGTACTCTGTAGAACCACTGTCATGGCATGAGATGAGTACTACCATTTTGGATGCATAGTTATTTTTTTTAGGTAAATAAAATTGAAGAACGTCCATTATATCCAATTGACTAATTTCATTTAAAACACTTTTGTCTTAATTTGCCTGGTCAATCAACATTAGTTAACCCTTTTTATCCCTGTATTTAAAATTCGCGACATCTCCTCAGTTTTCTACTTGAACTATGTATCAAGTTAAGTCATTTACCGGCGCGTGTTTCAAGTTCAAACCGCTCGTGGGTCGGTCAAGGTGTGTTGGTATGCAAAGTTTTATTGTCTGAAATCATGTTACTTTTAGCCTTATTCGCGTAATTACATTGTTTATGCTAACATGTACATTGTACAACGTACAACTACATAGGTAACGGGCGTGCCTTGTAAGTACACGTATGTAATGTTTTAAGCTTGTAAGTTATTTTTTTAATTTACATAAGTACATTAATCGTTTTCTAAGGTGTGTGACATACAATTAAATTCAAAAGGTATAGTTATTATGGTTCAAAGTCAAATTTAAATTTAATTCAAATAGCATGTATATTTATTTCATTATATACAACACAATAACCTCCTTATTCATAAAAACTATTTAAGCATTATCATTATTATTTATGTATGTACTAACATAGTTCTTAAGTCCATTTGTTACTAACCCTATGAGTCCTTGTTACTTGATTAAAGAAACTGTATTATTATTATTATTATTATTATTTGTTTAATCATTGTTTTGTCTCTTTTTCTCAAATTCAAAATGACGTTTGTGTGACGTTGACACAAAAATATTTAACTAAATAATGCTTAAATAGTTTTTATGAATAAGGGGGTAGATCTTAAAGCTACACATAAGTTGACACAAGAACCCTGCAAGGGCACTATACCACAAGATATATCACTATATCAAGATCTACCTATTGAGAAGTAATTAAGTCGAATAAAATATTTCAAATAGTAAAACGAATGCTAAGTACAATAAAAAAGATCCATCACTACTTTTCTTGACTTAACTTCCTATGACTGTGCTATGACATCATGGGAACTCATACTGTAATCACGGGAAATGTGCTATCTCCTAATTAATATGCTTCCCTGGTATATTATAAACAATACCGGGGTCATTAATATGCAAAAACGTGCAGCGCCATTTTGCGAACGTGGACGCCATTTTGATTTTTCGATATCGCTTCTCTAGAAATTCGCCGCCTATGAAGTTCTGTGACTTGCTTATTTATTTCTCATTGTTGTAGGTACTTAACTAAAACATTAAGTAATACAAATATTTTATTTGTTTTATACAACATATGGTTATTGTCAACGCGAGACATTTAAAATATGAGTTTTGAAAAAGACAGACAAATATTATTGCCACCACCGCTTCGAATGTTCTATAAGACTGTTGATTGATATTATAGAAAAATAACTAAGTTTCCATTAAAATCCTAGAAACCTATTTAAGATAACAACCTTGCTTAAGTTGAAGACGCTACAAAATTTCCAATTTCCACAAACTCTCGCAACAAGGCCCGCAACAGACCAGCATAAATCTTATCAAATCAAGTTCACAAGTAACTGACAAATCTTGCGAAGCTTTCAGTTAATTCTATTGCACAAAGTTACCATATAAAGCACCGGCATTCACAAAAAGTTTAATAAAACAAGCAAACATAGTGCAAGCGCCTTGGAACATCAGTTTTTCTGAATGTGTAATGTATATCATGCTATCTGTCACTTGCAACGTTTTACGCCGGACCATCAGTCAGCCGACATCGCCCGGGGACGTGGCAAACGCACCGCGATCCCGACGCATGCTGACTTACTATAATGTACGTCGTTTACATGACGTGGATTACTCGCAGGACGATACAGAATGTTCCATGAAGTATCTTATGTAATTTATACATAATTTATTTTTCTATTGTATATATCAGTTCAATCGTTTTAATTTAATTTTGCTGTGTATAATGTGCGTGTTGATTTTTGTTGTATATGTCGCATTTCTGTGCTTGTTGGTGTTGGTTTTACCTTGTTCTGTTTTGTTTTATATCGTGGAGTTTATTTGTAAGCTATTTTGATGCCGTTCCCTGTTTATCTGTATTAAGTGTTAGAAGGAGGGAGGAGCTCGATGGCGCAGTGGTTAACACGCCCGGTCTGCGATTGTTGAGGTTAAGCAACTTTCGCAAAGGCCGGTCATCGGATGGGTGATCAAAAATGTATCATCTCGAGCTCCTCCGTGCTTCGGAAGGCACGTAAAGCCGTTGGTCCCGGCTGCATTAGTAGTCGTTAACAACCACTAATCCGCACTGGGCCCGCGTGGTGGTTTATGGCCCGTTCTCCCTTTCCATCCATAGGGAAGGCTCGTGCCCCAGCAGTAGGGAATTTATGAGCTGATGATGATGATGATGATGATGAAGTGTTAGAACAACAGTGTTTACTTATGTGGCGTCCACGGAAGACCAGGGTCGGGTGCCTTTTAGATGCCCTGACATTAAGCTGAGTGGGAGCCTTTTTGTGCCATATAGAAAATTTTTATGTTTTTTTATTGTGAATTCTGTTCCTGCATTTGTGAAACATCATATACTTATTTTTTGTCCCCACTGCGGGGGCACGAGCCTTCCCTATGGAGGGATAGGGAGAACGGGCAATAAACCAATACCTTGCCTTCCGAAGCACGGAGGAGCTCGAGATAACACATTTTTGGTCACCCATCCGATGACCGGCCTTTGCGAAAGTTGCTTGACCTAAGCACTCGCAGACCGGAGGCGTTAACCACTACGCCATCGGGCTTATCCATTTTGTGACACAAATAAATATTTTCATTTAATTTCCTATAAAGTGACGTCATTGCACCTGCGCGACATAAGGTGAGAAAACGAAGACGCTACGTGCATTTTTAAAATGATAATAAAGTTATAATTTATAACAAAAGAATTATGATAATGCACTACTTGTAAGCGACGCGCTCAAAATAATTTGAAATCTTGTTTTTTGTATTTATTTTATTTGTTTGTTTGAATTTAAGTAATAATGGTCTTTTCAAAATTGTAATTTATTCGCAACAATATGCCTATAAAATCTAATGTCTTTTGTAAAACGAAACGTCGTTTTTATTTATTGAAGGTAGAAGTGGATGATGTTGCACTCGTTTCAAAAGCGAACGGTTTTTTTAGTCTGCCACCATCCGAGCGCGACATCACACACCTTATAGTTTAAATTGTTCTGTGTGCATTTAAATCGCAAGTAAAAAGGTTAATTTTTCTAAACTTCTGTGTGTCATTGAAGAGCACCTTATTGGAAACACTACACTACTCATAAAGGAAATGACAGATTATACACCTGTATTTGATTATAAAACAACGATTCTGTGTTAAACTCATAGGTTACAGACACTTTCAATTTTATATGTTTATTTATTTATTTAAAACACACAAAACAACTTACAATCATGTGATATAATAATATTTTGGTATTTAACATTAATCTAGATTATAACTCTCAAGATACGTGCATAAAAATATGATCCACATTAACTCGTCGCGCGCCATATGCACTACCGGTAGTGCATAAGGTCATATATCCATGTTTAAATAATAAAAAATGTAATGTGCCATCGGTTGCAAATACCGTGGGATAGATGGCGCACTGTGCCGCTATTAGCACCCAAAAAATAAAAAAAGCAGTGACAAAACTCAGCGCTTACGTCAGCCTTCCCGGTAGCATAGCAGTCAGTGCAGCCGCCCGGATTGCGGAAGACCTAGGTTCGATCGTTCGGTAGGCGTTGAATTTTTTCACTGTTATTTATAAAAAAAATATAAATATTTAATGTAATGTAGGTATGTTAATAGACTTTTATTAAAAATAAATAAATAATAATTGCCTATAAATTGTCCCACTGTAGGGCAAAGGCCACTGACACAGAAATCAAATCTAGCCATAACTTATAGGATTTGGATTAATCACCACGCTTGTTAAATGCGAGTCAGTGATCACACAGCACCCGGGCTATTTTGGACTTTTATTTATGAAAAAAAATGATATTCAGTCCAAAGACCAGACCAGATCCAGACCAAAGAATTCACAAACGCATTGCCTACATAAATCTTTAGTTCTAATGCCTCTATCTAATAACTGACTAGATATAGTACCCTTCAAACTAACACAAGAAAGCAGGTCTATTCTAAAAATACGTGGATTCCGCACCCCACCCTGTATGCTAAGCCGTTTATTCATGTAGAACTTCCTAATGGTACATGTTATGAGGCAATACTTTAACGTCGGTTACCGGCCGTTTAACATATAAATGCGGGTCGCGTTATGGACCGGGGTCCTAGACCTTGGCATCCTTGGTATTAATAAAGGTAAGTGTGTAATTGAACTTAGGTTTTTCTTTGTGGGATAGTGAAGAGGCATGTTGTAGTTATGTTGTTCTTGAAAATTTTTGTTAGTACATATATTAATGAGAAAAAATAATGGGGCATTAACTGTTTAGTAAACGTGTATCGTCATCATAATCATCATCATCAGCCTACACTAGTCCACTGCTGGACAAAGGACTCTCCAAGTGCATAAACATTGACAGTTGCAACAAAAAAAAGTTCCAGTGTAACGTCACTTTTTAAATTACTTATCTCAAAAATTCAAATTCAAATTCATAATATTGATTGATTTTCAGAGATTGCCGTGATGTGTGTGTGTGTGTGTGTGTGTGTGTGTGTGTGTGTGTGTGTGTGTGTGCGTGCGTGCGTGCTTGCGTGCGTGCGTGCGTGCGTGCGTGCACGCATTTAATAATTATATAATATCTTTGTAAAAAAAAATTGAATTGTAATAAAAAAAAGCTCTGTATTTTATTTTGTGAATCCGAAATCCCTTAAGTTGTGGGTGATACTTTACTGTGACATCGTGCGGTCTACACAGGTATAATTAAATATTTATAATTTATATTTTAAACTTAATACTATGTATTATTATTAACATAATTATTAATATAAAATTTAAATTCATAATTGTTATAACATTACATAGACACACACACACGCACGCACGCACGCACGCACGCACGTGCGTGCGTGCGTGCATAATAATTATGTGCGTAATAATTATGTTAATAATAATACATAGTATTAAGTTTAAAATATAAATTATAAATATTTAATTATACCTGCGTGCGTGCGTGCGTGCGTGCGTGCGTGCGTGCGTGCGTGCGTGTGTGTGTGTCTATGTAATGTTATAACAATTATGAATTTAAATTTTATATTAATAATTATGTTAATAATAATACATAGTATTAAGTTTAAAATATAAATTATAAATATTTAATTATACCTGTGTAGACCGCACGATGTCACAGTAAAGTATCACCCACAACTTAAGGGATTTCGGATTCACAAAATAAAATACAGAGCTTTTTTTTATTACAATTCAATTTTTTTTTACAAAGATATTATATAATTATTAAAAAAGATATTTGCTATTCTGATCTCTAGTTCTGTATGCAGCTATTATTACACCCTACAGATTGGTAGGTTTAACATTGTATTAAAGGAACATTGAAAAGAATAAAAAAAAAACCATTAAATTCAAAAGCTTCATTTTGCTAAACTTAATATGCAATTTCATAAAATCTCCGAAGAACATACTGAGGTAAAAACAAAGGGGAACGCTTATACCATAATTGCGACGAATAAAAACGCGACGTGCGTCATACAAAAGCGAAGTAAAACGATTTAGAACGAAATAAATGAATATTATCATCTTCCTCGAACTATATAGGTTTCAATAACGATCATAAAAGTGGACACTAATGTCCATGTTAATGACACATGATTGCTCAAGCTCATGGAATGTGGAAGAAAAGATCCTTTTGACACACATACTGGTAACTGTAACGAAAACTTGGAATTTGATTACATAGTTAATGCGCATGACTGTTCTATAATAGACAGTTTTAATTTTTCTATTTCTCACCACAATCAGCCCATATCAGTCGACTGATGGACCATAGTCTCCCAATGCATTGCACTAAGCCCGATATTGATTTTTAGTAATTTATTAATTTTGACAAATTATTAATTTGTTTATGAATCGAACACCAAATCATTGTATGTGTTTAATTTATTCTGGTTATTATACAGAAGAAAATTTTTACCAAGAATGTTAAGTTAGGTGTGAATAAATAACATTAAAAATATTTGTATTGTGGCGTCACAACAATACAAAAAATACAAATAAATCAATCGTCGTATAACATAAATTTACATTCAGACAAACTACAATCTACTTGACGACCTCCTTGGTCAGGTGGCTTGCACACCGGGTTTTCATGGTGTCGCTATCTCTGAGGTCCCGACTTCGATCCCCGGTCGGATCAATTTAGAAATACCTATTTTTCTAAATTGTTTTAGGTCTGGGTGTTTCCTATGTATAATAAGTATGTATTTATGTATATTAAGTATGTTTATCCGTTGTCTAGTTAACCATTTCTCGAGCTTCATAGGGAAGCTTTTCTTGGGGCTAGATAATTGGTGTAAGTGTAGGAAACATCTTCTTTTTTTTTTACTTTTTTTCATCATTGCCCTTATCATCACTTAACATCAGGTAAGATGAAGACACTGTGATTACCATGAAGTTGTAGATAGATGTAGATAGGATAAATGCTGATAATTTGACACCAAGAACGGAGAAAGAATAGGAAGGGGAGTCGAATTTTCATTAAGTTGTAATCGTGAATCATGTCTAATGACTGACTACCACTTTTATTCACATTAATAAATACTAGTGGTCGCCCAGTGGTCGAAATTCGACCGTAATTTTATTAAGGCTGCACGGATTGTATCCTAAGCAATAAAAAAAATAAAAAGATAGAATGTGAGTTTGTAATGGCATTGACAGATTTCCGCCGCTCCTCTTCCATTTTTAATTTTTTTAAAAAGAGTATATAAGTCAAGCGTAGTCAAGCGTGTGTGTCAAATACATGGACTACCATGTGTGTGTAATGTTTGTTTTACTGGTTTAATGTATTTTTATGCATAATAAAAAAAAATAACATTCGGATAACCTTCTTTATATAAACTATAAGTGTACAAAATTTCATACTCCTCCGTCCGCGCAATTTTCGTAAAAAGGGGTACAAAGTTTTTGCTTCACGTGTTAATATATAGATACTTATTCTGTTCTATTCTTAACAGTTTTTTTATTCTTTTGTTTTTCATAGGGAATTTTTATCGTGCCATGTCAGTCCCATCATAACTTATACTTACTACATCAAACTTATTTACTAACTACTTAATAATAAATAACTTACAATATGTTTAATAGTAATTTCAATCATTGACGGCTCACCAACACCATATCGCAGACAAGCCTGGCTGCTTCTATAGCTATATATATCTATATCATATATAATAGCTTGATATACACCTACATCAGAAGTTTGAGGTTCAGTTGATTCGTCAATAATTGTCGCTCTCTATGTTTTTTGGTACTTCCATCAACAGGTGTTGCACATCCTCCAGTTTATCACATACCTCACAGTTGTTACGTAATAAACTTTTAATTGACAATTATGTAAGTTTTTATAAAATTCATAACATACAGTGAAAAAATTAAACGCCTACCCGACCCAGCCAGGAATCGAATATGGCACTTGAAAATAAAAAAGTAAAAATTTACTATAGCGTTGTGTTATCAAATTTGTGGTATTTCATCTGCAAAGATGAATCTGCATAGCCATCGGTTGCAATTACCGTTGGATAGATGGCGCACTGTGCCGCTATTAGCACTCTAAAATTTAAAAAAAGCAGTGACAAAATTTAGCGCTTACGTCAGCCTTCCCGGTAGCATAGCGATAAGTGCAGCCGCTCGGATTGCGGAAGACCCAGGTTCGATTCCTGGCTGGGTCGGGTAGGCGTTTAATTTTTTCTCTGTATTTTATAAATTTTATAAATATTTAATTTAGCTTCAGTGCAGCAATTAGCATTTCAAAATAAAAAAGTAAAAATTTAATTATGTAAGTTTTCTGTGTCAACCCTTTTATTCTTAAACCAATGCATATAGAGACCGTTTTTTTAAATATATTTTCGTCAGTCGTTGTTACACTTATTTACGTTAATGAGAGGTATTAGTCAAAAGGTGTGTCATTATTCTCTTTTTACTTTTAACTTCAGACCGAGAAAGGAATGCACCTGATGGTTTGTTAATGATGATTGAGTGGCGCTCCGTAATTTTATAGAACAGCGCGTTTATTCGTGACATTTATTAATTGACGTGAAACTACAAGTATTGTCATGGAAGTGTGTTGTTTAACATAGCTGTATTCATTTGTTTTAGAACTAAACAATACAAAATACAAATAATTCATTTGTTATTCATGTCTTGTATTCATTAGTATTAGAACTAAACAACACAAAATACAAATAATGCATTTGTTATTCATGTCTCTTACAACTTGCAGTATTCAATCAATCTTGTAGATTTCAAAACTAAAACATCAAGGTATGAATATGATATGAAGCTTTTACTAATAAGAATGGAATATAATACTTTATTGTACTTTATAAAGCCAATATACACATGTTAAAATAAAATTAACAGTTTAAGAACCGTACAAAGGGCGGCCTTATATTATACTAAAGCGATATCGTCAATCGTCCAGGCAGCATAATTAGTTTGTTTGCTTTAATCCCCGTTTAAATTCCTTAAATTAAAAGATCAAGTTTTAGTTTAAGATTTATTGATCACTAGCGGCCGCTCGCGGTTTCACCAGCGTGGTTCCCGTTCCCGTGGGAATATCGGCTAATATAAACTATCTGTATGCCGAATTTCATCCAAATCCATCCATCCGTTGCAGCGTGAAGAAGCAACAAATATACACACATACACACACAAACTTTCGCGTTTATAATATTAGTGTGATAATCAAAGTTCATTCAAGAATCTTAAGCGGCAAGCTTGACGATTCAATGACTTCTCAATAGTCTGTCGGTGGGTTGATTTTGACATTAGAACTTTGGGAAAATTGTCACAATCAGGCCATTGTGGATATTTCAAAATAGCAGGCAGCATAGCCAACATTTTTATGAAAGTACATCTTTAATTATTTGTTTTATTATTGTTTCAATTGTTCGTTTTAGGACTATTTTTATCATTTCTTAGTCTGTAATGTTTAAGTGCTTAGATATAATGTTTGGATATCGAAGGTTGCAGGTTCTTTCATTTAACAAAATTTTGAGAGGTAATTGAGCCTTTTTGTATCATCACCATTATTTATATCTGAAGTGATTGACCCTGTATTATAGTGAGTACAATTAAGTGAGTATATTATATAAAAAAAGAGTTTCTTTTTGAATCTTTTATCCACACGGACGATGTTGCGACTAAAGTGCTAGTATTTTATATTCAGTGCTAGTATTTAATGATTATTTTTTTATGTGTAACCTCTTTACTCTCGCTTTCTAGCAATTTGTGGGAGTGATTTCGTGAAATGGGACGGAAATGTCCAACAGTGTAACAGGAAGTCGGGAAAGCGCGCATTTTGTAAATTCTGTGATCAATATTATGAACATGACATATTATTATTAATGTGATATGTTGTGTCATTTGACTATCAAAGGTCATTTTGATATGTCAAATGTCTTCTAATGAGTATTTACTGCATTCTCTTTATAATTTGTAAAAAAATGTACTTCATTGCTAATTCTATATTCTATTTTCTATTGTAATTTCCTTTCGTTTGTAATAGACTTTATCATTATTTATTTTATAGTTATTAAATGATGTAATACCTGACCCATTTTTTCAGAATATAATGTTAAAATTGCTTATTGCTTAGGTGAGATGTCAAATGTTACACATCATTTATGCGACTACTGTAAGGGCTCGCTCGTTTTTTTTATTTTTTAATATCTTGTGTTTTCTAATGATCTTGTGATTTTGTAGTAATTTTTTTGAATCTTATTTTATTTTTTCTGACTTGCATTGCATATGAGCTTGCATTTTTAATTTTTTAATTGTGTGTTAAATGTAATAGATGTATGTCGTTTTTATCACAAAAAATAAATAAATTCTAGATCACTCAGTTGAACGCCTCGGTAGCCGAGTGGCAAAACGTTCGGCCCGATACCCGAAGGTCCCGGGTTCAATTCCCAGGTCGGGCAAAGTGTGTTTCGGATTAGTGGATGCATAGCCCGGGTTTGTGATCACAGACTTGCATGTGGCAAGCGTGGTAATTAAGCCATTTCCCACCAATTGTAGTGATGTCTTGATTTCAATGATGGAGGCCTTTGCCCAGCAGTGGGACAGTCAATAGGCTATTTACTACCTTTACTTTACTATTCTAGATTACTTTTAAGTTTTGGTTTGCTCTTGTTAAAATATTAATTTAGTTCACAAGATTTTATTATCCTATACAGTTATATTATTTACATTTCCGCAAAATCGAAAGCAAAAGTAACAAAATACATTCTTACGTACGCTCTCGATACAATTTTATATGCAAAAGTAGTTCTTATAAGCTTGCAATAAAACCAAAATCCCTTTGCATCATAATCTCAACTTGAAAGACATTACGACAGCTTTGTTTAACTTGCATCTTTAGTATTCGAAGTTTACACGATAGTCGACCTTATTGCTGCTACCTTTAAAATTGGTGTGAAATATATACAAAAATATATTGTGACAAATACATTCTTATTGGACACGTCATACGATCACTGGCTTCGTGAGATCATGACGGGAATCCTAACTAATATTGTGAACGCGAAAGTATGTTGTATAGTATTGTAATGTAAAACCGAACTGAGCAACGGATTGACGTTTTTTTTTTATGGTAAAAAGGAGGCAAACGAGCAGGCGGGTCACCTGATGGAAAGCAATCACCGCCGCCCATGGACACCCGCAAAACCAAAGTTATCGCAGATGCGTTGCCAACCCTGAGGAAGGAGTTGGATCTTGAGGAGGGAGTAGGAATTGGGAGGGGGAGGGGTGAGAGATGGGCTTCCGGTACTTTCACTCACCGGACGAAACAGAACAGCAACGATTGCCGTTGTTTCACGCCGATATTCTGTGTGAACACCACCCGTGTTACGCCGGGCGAGCCGGCCCATTTCGTGCTACAACGCAGCGTGGCTCTACCACTCAGAAGACAACGACGTGACTGTTATGTCCATTTTCACTGAATGTTTTATTTTTATTTTTTTTATTGCTTACCCGTGACAACGGTGTAGCACTTGGCTTTCATTGGTAATCAAACCCGGGATCTCTGGGCCTGATAGACCATAGAGGCGGTTGAAAGATGACTTTTTAATTTTAAGGCAAGTATAAATCTTTTTATATAAAAATCAATTGCTCTTCGTTTGTCTCGCTAAAACTCGAAAATAGCTGGACCGATTTGGCTAATTTTGATTTTAAAATATTAGTGGAAGTTCAGGGAAGATTTAAGAGGTGAGAAACATAAATAATAAGTAACGGAAAATACTAAAAACGACAATTTTATTTTCCAATTCAAAATGTTCCTAGCTGTGAAACATTTGATTTCTTTTTTTGTTTTGTTGTCATAGTAACTGTCAAAGCAGTACGAAGTCCGCCGGGTCCACTAGTAACAACAATAAATAAACGCAGGTAAATCTGAAACACGTTTTTCCCGACCTGGGAAATGAACCCAGGACTTCCAGCTATCGAGCCGAGCGCTCAGCCACTCTGCCATTACATCGTTCAGATACATGGATTATCCAATTTTACGAACCAATCTGGACTGTGATTTAATCATTTTTTTATAAATAAAGGCGGCTTCCCAAAGAGGCCTTATTACATCTGTAGGGTTGAATCATAAATACTTCTTACTTTCTATGACACGCTTTTCCTTTAGTATGAACTAAGCTAGCACGTGCTCATCCCACTCAGTACTAACTCACTCCGCCCCCAAATTGACGCACAGACAAACGGACGAAACATGGTAATAATTGGTAATTAATTAAATAATTGGTATTCAAGGTTTGAATACGGCTCAGCTTTAAATCCTTTTTTGTTAAGTGTAAGCAGATTAGTGCGGATTAAATTCATACACACATACATACTCTCACGTCCTTCTCGAAAAAAAGTGTTGACATAGTATCACCAATTTTTTAATATTATTTTTTTTATAGTTAGCTCGGCAAATGACTACATCCCACCTAATGTTAAGTGGAAATAAAGTCCAGACGCGTGGATAACTGGTGCAGTATGAAAACAAACGTAGCATCAGTTAACCTCACTCTGCCGGCCCACAAGGTGCTTTTTCACGCCTCTCTTGAAGGACCTCATATCATAGAAAGGAGGGAAAACGTGTGCTGGTAGACTATTCTATCTTTTGGAGGTGCAAAAAAGAAACGAGTCACTAAATTTCTTTGTGCGCGATGGGATATTTGATACGGTGAAGCGGTGACTTCGAAGAGCAGCACGTGTACTCCTATGAAGGAAGGGAGAAGGTAGAATTTTAAGTATACTCGCAATTAGCACAGTATAAAGAAGAACTCCTTTCTGATACTGTTCCATTAGTGACCGGATGACACACTTAGCAAAACCACCGTAGGGTTCCGAGTTGGAATAGATAACATCAGTGATGGCTAGCCGATCGCCTGATCTGTGATCATCAGAACCCTTGGCCCTTACTCGGCTGCTACGACATGCGCGGCAAGTTAGGCAGCTGATACGATTTTTCACGTCCCAGACCAGCATGTGATAGTCCCAGAACAGCATAGGAATTAAATTCATGTCTATCTAAAATGGTTTTTGTTTTGTTTATATATTTTTTAACGCAAATTTTGTTGCGAACAAATTAGAAAAACACAAATGTTGAAAAAAATTCCTCGAGTAGGATTACACCTGCACCCTTCTGACATACCAGGTCAGGTGCTCTCCCAATTAAGTTATCGTGGTTCTAACCAGCCCGCGGATTTTTTTTTCATGTCTATCTTCATATCAAAGTGTAAAAGATTATGATGCACTCATAATTTAAAAATTTACCATCTAAATATATCTCTAGGTAAGGCTTCGGTAGCCAAATGGTAAAACGCTCGGCCTGGCACCCGAAAGCCCTGGGTTCATTTTCCAGGTCGTGCAAAATGTGTTTCAGATTTTTTTAAGGAATAGCCCAGGATTGTGATCACCAACCCGCACTTGGCAAGCGTGGTTATTAAGCCAGTACCCATCAATTGTATAGCGACTTGATTTCAATGATGGAGGCCTTTGCCCAGCTGTGGGATAGTACCTTTATATAACTTTACTTCACTTTATATTATTTTATTATTTAATAATATTTTGTAAGTAAATATAATAATGGTATAGATATAATAATTCATAATAATATAACAGCCTTTTAAATTTGCCATGTCCTTACAGGGCGTTACATGTATTACAATTTTTAATTTTTAATTTATTTGATTTTAAAATGTAATACAGTAGTAAATTAGCTAGCTATACTCCCTCTGTTTGCTATGCCCTTACGAGGCGCTACATTATTTTAACATCTTATGTCTTATTTAGTGGCAAGAGCCGGTATCAAACTCAGAAGCTACCGCGTTCGATTCGTGAAACATATTGGACTCTTCTTAGATAATTGGTGGTAGGACCTAGGTCCGTTAATTTTTACTACCATGCTAGCGAAATCTATCGCCAAATTAACAACATGAACAGCATTGTCTATATTTCATCACTAGCTGTGCTCGCGACTTCGTCCGCGTGGAATAGTGACTTTCGGCAGCATTTTTAATTTTTTAGGCTCTTTTCCCGTTTTTGCAACATTTTTCACTGATGCTTCGCTCCTATTGGTCGCAGCGTGATGTTATATAGCCTAAAGCCTTCCTCGATAAATGGACTATCCAACACAAAAAGAATTATTCAATTCGAACCAGTAGTTCCTGAGATTAGCGCGTTCAAACAAACAAACAAACAAACAAACAAACTCTTCAGCTTTATAATATTAGTATAGATATTCATGTAAATATATTATATAATAAACGTTTTCTATCATTTATAAAAAATATGTACATGTAACTATGGTTTATTTTATTATTTTTTATTATTATAGGTACCATCTATATACAATACCAGCGTCGTTGTGGTGGTGCTTGTTTCTCAGCACCGCAACGGCACAAGCTGAGGCAGGGTCCTAGTTGGCCTTCACACACATTCATGCTACCTTATTCATCATCATCATCATCTCAGCCAAAAGACGTCCACTGCTGGACAAAGGCCTCCCCCAAGGATATGAGGGGTATTTGCGGTAATCGCCACGCTTGGCAGGCGGGTTGGCGATCGCAGTAGGTTGAGGGTAACCTCAGAGAGATGCTGCTGCCCATCCTTTGGAATGGTCCCTTAGTCGGCTTTTACGACACCCACGGGAAGAGATGGGGTGGTGCAATTCTTTATCCCCGGCACCACACAGGGGCATCCTTATTGTTGTTTAATTATTATTATTTTTTAAATGTTTTCTGATTCACTGTTTTTTTTTTTGTAATATCTGTGTGATCGTCAATAAATAATTTCTTTCTTCTTTCTTTGTTGTATCTTCGAATCCGTTGTACGCTTGCTCATTGCATAACACCAAAAGCGGGGGTGCGCTTAGAAAGTTTTCAATCCCACTTATTTCGGTGCAGCTACCGTGGTGGCAACCAACTCCAAAAATGTGGGGCGGAGAAAACAGCGTTATTGTTTGGGAAAATCAGTGTGACGCGGTACCAAATAACACCCAAACCAAACGGAGAAAGTTAGACCACAATGGTTCATTCGACCTTGGTTGCTATTTTAATGGCCGCTTGTAATTTCTCTATTGTTCCTCTAGCGACATCAGTGATTAAAGATTTTTTTAATAGTCTAGTGTTGGATTCACTTCCCAGGTCGAGCTAAGTGTGTTTCGCGGATTTATTCGGTGCATAGCCCGGGTTTGTGATCACCAACCCGCATTTGGCAAGCGTGGTGATTAAGCCATTACCCAGCAATTGTAGTGATGACTTAATTTCAATTATGGAGGCCTTTGCCCAGCAGTGGGACAGTTATATGCTTAACTACTATAAAGTTATCGCTTTATCTCAAAACACTAGATAATACCTACAGCAATTTATTCTACCATTTACGTCAACATATCTACACAATTACATAGTTACTCTTTGTTCTACATTGAAATTCTCAAATTGGAGTACAATTATAGATCCGTGATAGTGTTCGAAGGCTTTAAATAATTCTAAGGTGACTGCACTACAATGGTCAACCACCCTAAAACTCTAATAACTGATCGCTATCTTCTAAATCTCAGTGCTTGTTCCAATGAGCTAGGAATTCAGCTTAGTCAGACGTTGCGCAAACTAATTGAGTTGTGTGGTGCAATCGATGCGATGTAGCGAGCGAGGGTTAGAAGAAAAACTACCAATGAGTACGCAAAGCTACTAATTACATAATATATACTCTCTCATCCTTCCCCAAAAAAGCCGACCGACCGACCGAGCATCAAAAATCACCAATTTAACCTTTTCACCGCCCAACTATCCTGCACGCGATGTCCCGCTGTACGCCAACGTATAAATGTATTTTAATAAAGTAGGTACAAAGAAGAACTTCTATAGAAGTGCTGGCGTGGGCGGCACGAAAATCTCGAACTTCTATAGAAGTTGTTGGCGGTAAAAAGGTTAAAGAAAACTCGCAATTAGTGACCTCGATGCCACATGTACCTTCATCAAAGTAGAGCTCCGAGATGGAATAGACAACATCAGTGATTTTGTGACTCTTCGCTACCAGACCGTTCGCAGACACGACTATCGGCACAATGATTGTCGAGTCAATATCCCACATGGTGGTTACCTCGTGAGCCAAGTCAAGGTACTTGCTGACCTTGTCCTTCTCGGCCTTTACAAGGTTCTCGTCATGTGGGATGGTGACATCGACAAGCACTGCCCGGCGTTGCGATCGATCTATCAGCACGATATCAGGCCTATTAGCTAAAATAGTCCTGTCCGTGATGACAGCTCGATCCCAATAGAGCGTGGCACGGCCGTTTTCGAGAACCGGCGCAGGTGTGTACCTGTAGTACGGCACTTCAAAGTCCACAAGACCGTATCGAAGAGCAAGTTGCTGGTGAATAATCCTAGCTACCAGGTTATGTCTGTGCAAATACTCGCCGTTAGCAAGATGAGAACAACCGGAGATAATGTGCCTGAGTGATTCTCCGGGACGGCGGCATGCCCGACAAATGTCGACCGTACCATCCTTCAGGATATATCTCCGGTAGTTCTTCGTCATGATAACTTCATCCGCAATTGCACAGACAAAACCTTCGGTTTCCCCGAAAAGGTCCCCGAATCGTAGCCAGTTCACCGACGCGAGCATATCTACATCAGGGCCCGTGAGCATCTTGTAGAACCGCCCTTGTAGCTCCTTGCTCCTCCATACCGCCTTGCGGTCCTCTGTGGTCAATACCACTGGCCTGCACCAGTTCTCATTTGCCAAGGAGAGCGGGGTTAAGCCCCTGTCCATTGCTACCACATCCCGATGCATCCCACAGTCGTTGTTGAGGAAATAGTCCCTAAGATTGCACACCTCGCGGTTGTGGAGGCTTTTGGCATTTAAAAAGCCATGGGATGTACAATCTCGTAACAGACGAGCGTGGGTGTAGCATCCGGTGTGTGGTGAGCAATGCACGGACCTTGCGATCTAGGGCATCCAGCTCAGTCTGGGTCCACCTTAGTATGCCAAAGGAGTATATGAGTAGAGGCATTACCCAGGCGTTGAAAGCACGCACCTTATTACCCCCTGACAAAGGCTGTTAAGCACTTTTGTCAAGCGGCAGCAGAAGCGCTCCTTCACCGTCTGTTTAATGCGCCCTTCCTCAAAACCCAAAGACTGTTATTATTATTTATTATTATTATTACAGTCCGAGCGAAGCTTTTGCGGGATTCCGTGGCCGTGAGCGGTCTATGTGTGCGGATCCGAACCCCTCGGAGAATCTAGTTGGGCACGGGGACACGCCCTAGTGTGTAATGCCGTTCCCTCTAGAAAAACTCTGACGGTGATTCGTTTCACACGGCTTGAGGAACCCTTTAAGTTTCTCGCCACCCCCAAAAAGCCTGGTGAAGCTGAAAATTACTAAAGCAATCAGTAAACTCTCTCTCAAAAAAAAATCAAGCGCGTCATTTATGAAGCTTAACTTTTGCAGTTTACTTATATTGTCGTTGCAAGCACCAAATACTTTTAAGACCTCTATGTACACTTACGCCCGTTCCCAATAACCTATCTATCTGTTGCTTTGCGTACTAGAGATATAAATTTGACATAAGCTCCATACAAGTTATGTCAAATTTCTAACTCCAGTAAGCAAAATAACAGACAGATAGAATATAGGGAACGGGCGTTATTAGGCAACAAACTTTGACTTTGATTTTGACTTTGCTCTGCCCAGAGGGGTGAATCTTCCATACATTAAATAATTACAAATTTTTTATATACGCCAGCGCCATCTTCCGTAAGAGGAACCTCAAGTTAGTAACTGGTTATCCATATAATGTCACTAGATGGCGGTAGTATGGAAGCATTTTAAATTAATAAGTTATGTTTAGTTATTTTCTAGTAACTTTCTTATAACCACAAATTTCGTCTTCTTTACAAAGAGCTCATTAGCGGAGCAGTTGCGACGACGCATCGTGCTATAGTAGTGATAGAGAGATCCTAGGTTCGAGCCTTCGGAAATAATTAATAACTTTTTGATTTTTATGTTCATTTATAAGTTTTTAATTATGTTTATCAATCTTACAATTAATATTATACACAAAAAAAATGTTAACTAGTTTTTTGTAAACATTATGTTTATTTTTAGCGCCATCTATCGGGAAGAAGCGTAAATGCGCACGCAAACGTCTACTACCGCCATCTATTGTACCGGAAACCTGGTTTCCCATCTTTTTTTCTATGAGAAGCACATCTATATACCCAATATTATACATAGTCTATGGCACTGCCGCTGCGCTCGACGCTTGCGACACGCCCGCTGTCCGTTTTCCGTCGATGCCGACAGCACGTGGTGGACGGAACCTTGACCCACGCGTGCCGACGCTTCCTTTGTCTCCAAGCGGTTGTGCCGTTACGCATTATCTATTGGAGTATTGCCTACTTTTTTTTAAGACTTTTGGGATTTGGGTCGGTTTTTGTTTCGACCTCTTTTCGATGCGTTTTTCAAATGAGCTATGTATACAATGTCACAACATTATCTCATAATAAACACCCTCCTTGTAAGTTTTGTGTTAAGAATCGGATACTGAATGGATTTCAGCAATTTTTATAGGATTTTTAGTAGTTAGGAATAAGAAACAGCTGAAATTGATTCAGTAACAATTATGTGGACACTGAACAAACTAGTTCCTTTATAGTAACATCATAAAATTCGTTAAGTTACTAAGTGCTAGTAGTGTAGTAAAATAGTAAACAGCCTATAATTGTCCCACTGCTGGGCAAAGGCCTGTATCATTGAAATCAAGTCATCGTTACAATTGATGGGTAATGGCTTAATCACCACGCTTGCCAAATGCGGGTTGGTGATCACAAACCCGGGCTATGCATCGCAAAATCCGAAAATACATTTTGCCCGACCTGGGAATTGAACCCGGGTCCTTCGGGTATCGATTGCTATCTTAGTTTAAATTGTCACTCACAAATTGGACCCTTTTGTTCATTTTTATAACCAATACCTAGTAACAAGCAAACGAATTCAAACACGGCCCAGCTAGCTAACGGCCTACTACAAACACCTAGATGCTTCTATTCTAAAAAATAAAAAAAACTGTACAAAACGTCAGCCGCCAACGCAATTCCCCGTTTAGGCAAAGTTAAAATACCTCTTTTTTTATATCTTATTTATTATCTTGCGGGTTAGCACTTGGCTTTTATGTTACCTGATGTTAAGTGATCAGGCCAAAGGTGGAAGCGCACTTCACCCGGAATCCTCAATATCTGAGACACTGGCTATCTTATCTCTAGCTGCCGGAACACAACAATGCTTTTGGGGGTTAAAGTTACTCGCGTCCGTGAGACCCTACACGTTACCCCTGGGTGGTGCTAAATGAGTGACACTGTCTGAGTGGTAGAGCCACGCTGCGTTGCAGCACGAAATGGGCCGGCTCGCCCGGCGTAATACCACCCTCTCACAGAATATCGGCGTGTTGTGTTTCGTCCGGTGAGTGAAAGTACCGGAGGCCCAACTCTCACCCCCCCCCCCCCTCCCAATTCCTACTCCCTCCTCAAGATCCAACTCCTTCCTCAAGGCCGGCAACGCATCTGCGATTACTTTGGTTTTGCGGGTGTCTATGGGCGGCGGTGATTACTTTCCATCAGGTGATCCGCTTGCTCGTTGGCCTCCTTTAAAAAAAAAAATGCTACAAACGTTGATGTTATGGCGACATATTTAGATAAGATGGTGGTAGCTATCCAGGCGGATAAACAAGCCCTACCACCAACCAAACCGAGTACACAAACATGTACCCCCCGCTGGGAATCAAACTCGGGCCCTCTAGGTCTTAACCACTAGATCACAGAGGCGGTTAAAATGGTCACGTGCCATCTCGTAACCGAAATCGGTGTCCCTGAAAATTCGGACGAGTGACACTATGAAGGTTACGCCGGCCGCCGCTTTCGTGCGTCGAAACGACAGTGACACAACCCATTCATGTTTCGTTTTGAAACGTTACAAGTAAAGCCCCCACTGCTAAGCAAACACTTCCATAATTGACATCAAGTCAAAGTGTACAATTAATGGGCATTAAGGCGACACACTGAGAAAACGCATGAACTTTCGTCGAATAGTTTTTAGACTATAATATGACTAACGAATCTGAATTGTTGATATAGGCAAATTCATGTCTTTATCTTGAATTTGCTAGCTCAAATACACACGCGAAACACACTTGTGTGTCGACACGTGTATGTTTACTCAACAAGGAGCATGCATCAAAAGGTCAGCCCCCTGACTATGAGCTCTTATAGCAGTATTATTGCAGTTGTGGAAAAGAGACGCGAGTATATTCGCCGCTACACGCGTCTCGGCTTCACAACTGCAATAATAATGCTCTAAGAGCTCGTGGTTACCCCCAGGATTATTATATTTGTATATCATTATTATTATTTGTTATTATGAAGTTTAAAGACATAAAGGACCATTGTTACCTTATTTAAATAAAAAAATAATGAAGTTTCTAACCTATAACAAAAACACAACGATATTCATAACAAGATTAGCGCTAAGTCTACGAGATCACATATTCTAATTGAATCCCTTAAAGTGACTAGTAAGATTAGACAATTGATCTGTTAGCTTATCTAAGTAAGCTGGAAAACGATATTACTTCACGCCCCTGATGTAAAGTAGCCACCACAGCTCATGGACGCTTGCGACACCAATGGTAAGAGGGTATCACTGAAGAACAGAAGAAATTCGATCCGATCCGAGCCCCTCGGAGAAACTAGTAGGGAACCTAGTAGGGACTCGCAGCAGAATCGAGTAGGAAACGGGAACGCACAAGAGCGTGATGCGATGATTCCCTCTAAAAAATATTAAAATAAAACAAAAAACCCGACTGCTAAAACAACTACACTGGCCTGCAAAAATAAATACTACACTTTTAATATTTATTTATTTTCTAAACTATAGAAGTTAGAGATTTTTAAATAAAAAACGTTTTGCAGCAATTTTTATCAGCTTTCTTTAAAACTAAAGTAAATTATACATTAGTAACATTTTCCTTTTTGTTTCGAAAGTATATCTTGTGTACTTAAAAAGTTATTGCAATTTTAAAAGTGTTATATTTAATTTTGCAGGCCAGTATATATCAAAAATAACTGCAAAGAGAAAAAACTGAAAAGAAAAAAACAAGCTCTAAGATCCCAGAATTCAATTTGAGCAATGTTGAATGCAACGTGAAATATTTCTAAATACATTGAATATTGATAGTTGTCGCAGGCGGGGACAATCACCAACCAAAGAGAGTGCGGATTTAATGGAGCTGGCCGCTTGGTTGATGATTGTCCCCTTACATACATACACTTGAAAAACATGACCCTCATTCTGACGCAGTCGGGTAAAAAAACATCTGACGGTGTTTCGTTTCACACGGCTTGAGGAACCCTTTAAGGTTCTCGCTGCCCCCAAAAAAGTCCGGTAATGCTGAAAATGCCGTCTGTGGCATTCCGCAAACTCTTTCCGAAACAACAACAGAAGATATACCTACTAAAGATTCAGTTTTTATTATCTACTATAGTTGTCGCTCGCGACTTCGTTCGCGAAAACTAAACTTTCCTACAGGAACCTGTTGCCAAGATAAAAAGTATCCTATGTCCTAGTCCGGGTCATGGTCTGTCTATGTGCAAAGTTTCATCCAAATCCGTTCAGCCGTTCTCGAGTTTTGCCTCTACGATCCCAGAAAATAGAAATATTTCACGTTGCATTCAACACGCTCAAATTGAATTTTGGGATCGTAGCTTGTTTTTTTTTCCTTTTTTTTCTTTTTTTATTTACATAGATGCCCAGTAGGTAATTGCAATGGATCAATTTCCCTTCAAACTGGAGAGCAGTGCTTGGCGAGAGTAATAGGTATTAAAGTGGTTGCCAAGTCGGAACGAAGGCAAAATCTTCAGTTTCATCATCCATCTTCACCATTTCATTATAAGTCCCCACTGTTGCAGCAAGTGCCTTCCCTATCCATAGATAGGAAGAACAGGTCACAAACCACCACGCTAATTATAGCGTGGTGGTTTGTGACCTGTTCTTCTAGCTATTAGGCTAAAATGATCCAATTCAAAAATGGAATGCTTTTTAAGTTGATGAATAAATCGTGTTGCTTATTTTGTTGTTCTTTTCTTACCTTGATCTTGACAGGAAGAGCTTTTTAATAGGAAGTTGAACTAACCTGAAACAAACAAAAGGGAACTTAGAAAATCTGTTAAGAAAAAAACATAAGCACTGAAAAAAATATAAGTAAAAGGAATAGATTATACGCTATAAAAATTAAATGGGATCAGTAAAACATCTCGGGGAGCTCGATGGCGCAAATTGTTAAGATTAAACAAAGGCCGAACGATTGTAACAAAATTAAAACTGTAATTCGTACTTGGTGTTTCAAAGTAATAAAAGTATTTTATAACTTATGGGGATCCCTGTAGTTACAGCATCGATTGTAAAAAATATAAAGGGATACCCATATCTTTAGCGAGTAGGGCAGAGACACGCTTATGCTTATGACTGCGGTAACACACCTTCGTCGTTAGGATACAGTCCACATTTGCAAAATATGGCCCATATTTTCTTATTGTTAAATTTATTTTATTATTTAGAAAAAAAGAGTATATGCGTGTGTGTCAAATACAAGGTGTGTGTAATGTTTGTTTTATTGATTTAATTTATTTTTTATGCATAATTAAAAAAATATATTAACATTCTGTACTCCTTCTCTATATAACTTATAAGTGTGCGAAATTTCATACTCCTCCGTCCGCGCAATTTTCGTAAAAAGAGGTACAAAGTTTTTGCTTCGCGTATTAATATATAGATTTTTTGAGGAAGTGTGCTGATTGCTTTGGACAGCATTTTCAGCGTCCACGGACTTTTTGGGGGCAGAAACATAAAGGGTTCCTTCCGTCCCAAGTCGTGTGAAACGAATCACCGTCATAGGTTCCCTATTAGACTCTACGAAGGGTACAAATATCATAGGATCTAATATTATAAACAGGAATGCTTTGTTTTTTTGTATGTTTGTAACGAATTATTTTATTTATTTATTCATTTTACATTTAAAATTTAAAATTTTACATTTAAAATAAATAAATATAAATAATACACTAGCGGCCCGTCCCGGCTTCGCACGGGTGGTTTTTTTTTTATATAACTTAAATTACTCAGCGCTAATGTAGCATTCTAATGGTAAAATAATTTTTGAAATCGGTAATTTTTTAAGTCCATTGTCTACCAACAAAACATACACTATTAAAATTCAAAAATACTAGTTTATCTTAAGGGTGCGCCGACCAAAAAATGTCAAAAATGCAGTTACGGTTAAGTAAATATAATTGAAAATACTATCGTATTAAATGAACAAAATATATATTTAGTATCATAGGGAACGTGTTTACAATTTGTCAGAACCATAAATTCATAACACGCTATAGTTTTTTCTACAATATCATTTAACAGGCTAAGTGTTGTCTTAATTATAGGTAGACACAACAACGGGTTATGCCCTGAGGATCTCATTCCCCGAGGATCTTGTCCCGGAGGATCTCGATTTGTTTTTATCTTTATGAACTGAATCAATACTGCGTTTAGCTTAAAAGAACCGTCAGTAGAGAAAGTATAACATGCAATATAATAGACAAGACAAAAAATATTTATAAATTTATAAGTGTCGTACTGCTACAACTTTCATAGTTATTATTGATAATTATCCTTTCGAAACCTGGTAAGCAGGCTCCTAACAAGGTACCGACGACGATTTGTTTCATAGTTTCATAAAACAATAGTTCACATTCTACAACTTCTGATGAATCAAAATTGCGACACTGAATCAGCCATTTCGGTATGAGTTATATTGCTAAGTGACAATGATTCATTTACTGCTTCATGTAATGTTGTAACAGCCAAGTATTCCTAATATTGAAACTGGTACAACGACCCTGCATTGTTGGGATAGATCGAAATCATTGATAACTTAAGGAATTGGTTAAGTGGCGTTAAGAAATAGTGTAGGATAATATGAAATAGATAGTAAAGAGTAAGTTAATAGCTTATAACTGTCCCACTGCTGGGCAAAAGGCTCCATTGAAATCAAGTCATCACTACAATTGATGGGTAATGGCTTAATCACCACGCCTGCTAAATGCGGGTTGGTGATCACAAACCCGGGCTATGCATCGAAAAATCTGAAACTCACTTTGACCGACCTGGGAATTGAACTCAGGACCTTCGGATATCGGACCTATCGCTTTGCCACTCAGACACCAAGTTACCGAGATACAAATAAACGAACCTAGAATAAGTTTTCAATTTGTTATATTTTTATTTTTTATATATTTTTTTCATCATTTCTATGTATTGTATATATTTAGTTTTTTAATTGGATATTGTAGTTGTAGATTAGGTAAACTTTAACATGGACGCTTATTATTAATCGTGTTGTGTACACATGTTTTAGATAGGAATTTAGCTCTTATACAATTTATCATGTATTTTTTATATTTTTTTAATTTCTATCTGTTTTACCTTACTTACTTTGTGTACCTAATAATTAAATTAAATAAATAAATTTGATAATTGAAGCTGCACCTCTGCCTCAGTTTGACGTTTGGGAGTTTGTTTACACTCTCAAGTCTATGCGTTACGCAATTAAGTCGTAATTACTCTTTTCTCATTACATACCTAAAGCTTATAGTGGTCATATATCAACATTTCCCTTAGGATTTGCCCGTGTCCGTGATGTATAACAATTAAGGTAAAACATAATTTTTCCCTGTGTGGTGCCGGGGATAAAGAATTGCACCACCCCATCTCTTCCCGTGGGTGTCGTAAAAGCCGACTAAGGGACCATTCCAGAGGATGGGCAGCAGCATCTCTCTGAGGTTACCCTCAACCTACTGCGATCGCCAACCCGCCTGCCAAGCGTGGCGATTACGGCAAATACCCCTCATACCCTTGAGGGAGGCCTTTGTCCAACAGTGGACGTCTTTTGGCTGAGATGATGATGATGATAATTTTATTTGCGCCATAGTTAAAAATAAATAATGACGAAATAGGTAAAAAGAGGGCTATTTTTAAAAAATCTCAATTTATTTAGAGTATTTACATCTGGGTTGGAAGCATAAACTTTAAAATAATTATATTATGTATCTAATAGGCTACGCAATGATATTTTTAGTTTTGATCAAGTTCGTATAATTATTTTTTGACAATTTTTTTTATCGGAAGAGATAGATAAATAAAAATTAATTTCGGGCGCGAAATCTGACACTTCCGCCGCGTGACGTATGCGTGCATTGACAGGTAGTGTAACTGGACGCTTGAGTGGTTAATTAACAATAGATGGGATAAGGGCAGCCATTCATCGGGGTCTCCTAGCATATCTTTATGGCCTAGTAGGTGGGCGCCCGGATCTAGCAAGGGTTTTGTCTGTGTAAAGATATTAAAGTTTTTATGAACAAACAGCAAACAAATATACAAAGTGCTGTATTATGTGCTTTAACGACGTCTACCTTAGGACAACAATCGGGACTAACGGCTTAACGTGCCTCCCGAAGCACGAAAGAGCTCGTAATACCTATTTCAGTCAAGTTCCGAATGAAGTGCAATGTATCATATATGGAAGTATAAAAACTGGCCTACAGTCCATTAGGGTAGATCAATAGTTACGGCAATTGCTTCACGTATTTAAATATGGTCACCCATCCGGTAGCTCGCCATTGCTAAAGTAGCTTATCATGCACGATCAAAACCCGAACTTGCAAGCCGGTGCCACCGACCTCTTCCAAATAAAATGCCACAAGTCGTTAAAGTTCTCTCACTACCATAATATTTTCATGAAACGCAAACCAGATAGCAATCTAGGTGCTTATTTCTTAGCTATTCAACGGGACACCAAGTCAGGAGCATGATAAAGATCAAATCTAAGACCTGTTTGTCGTCTTCAATGTTGACTTACTGTTCCAGCACAAAACAGTACTGTTACTTGTAAGATGGTGCATGGGTCTTACGGAATTGCAGGTTTTGCAAAAGGCCATCCAGATTTTGTGAGATACCAGAATGTCTGTTCAGATAATCTTATAAGCTAACAGCGTAGACTGTCCCACTGCTAAGCGGGTTGTTCCCCGAGGATCCTGTCCCGGAGATTCCCGATTTGTTTTTGTCTTCATGAACTTAATCAATACTACGCTTAGCTTTAAAAAACCGTCATGTCAGCAGAAAGAGTAGTCAATCAAATTTTAATATATTGTAAAATTGAAAAAAATAAAGTCTGCTATAGTAATCACAGGTTGATTTCTTATGTACAAGTTAAACACAATAGAAAAAATGATAAAAGTAAAATTGTAATCACATTTATCGCATTTGGGATTCTCCGGGACAGGATCCTCGGGGAATGGGATCCTCAGGGAATAACCCTGCTAAGCATAGGCTTTCACCATTGAACCATAAATAAAGTATTTTTATTATTTTTGAAGAGCCTTAGACCAGTTACCCAAAGGTCGTGGGTTTGAATCCCACTTGAGCTTCTTGAGGCTAGTTGATTTTTTCTAGTAAAATTTTATCTTGTAACTAAATAAAGTAGTCGTAAATCGTAAAAAGCAGTAGATGAGGCTCGCAGTGGATCAATTACGGCTGATGATGATGATGATGATGAGGCTCGCACGGGACCGGCTAAGTTGGCGTGTTAAAGGGGAGGCTTATACCAAACGGTGCGTGCGTACGCGCTGAAATAGTGATAAAATGGCCTTATACTGTTCCACTGCTGCTCAAAGGCCTCCATCATTGAACTTATTTAAGTACAGTCGGCGGCAGATCAACCTACCCAAATCTGACAAATTACTCCAATGAATATTGATCCTTATGACTAAACGATAAAATTCAAAATTGATTGTAGAAATTTGACAGTTTTGGGTAGGTTGATCTGCCGCCGTGTGTACAATAAGTCAAAGTTAAAGACAAAGTGAAAATTGTTTATTCAAAACTAAAGAATTAAAAGCTAACTTAAGCTTTTGAATCGTCCAAAAAATTTTTTACCTACTATCCATTTAGGACGTGTATTTTTTAGCTGTGGAGAAGAATAGGCGCAAGGAAGTAACGGCATTTAAAAAAAATAAAAAATAACTTACAAAAATTATATAGTTGCGGTATTAAGACCAACCAATAGTTGGTCACAGACCTAGAGATCCTGGGTTCAATTCCCAGCCTAGGTATGTTTGGTTTGGTTGTTGGTAGGGCTCGTTTTGAGTCTACCTGACGAACTACTACATTCTTATCTGAGTCATATTAGATGTCAGATCATATTGTTAGCCTAATCTGTTGTGAATCTTATAGAAAGAAATATTTGTTTCTTCTTTTGTGCATTACGTAAACATAAAATTTGATCAAAAAGACTATGATGTCATCTTTGCCGGTTTCGGCTTCGTCAATAACGTCAAACAAACAATATCGCATCATTGACAAAAAGTGCTCTTGTTTAACTAATACCTTTAAACGAGCAATTATTGTATGTATATTATTATATAGTCTGAATCTCGGAAATGGCTCCAACGAATTCCATGAAATTTGGTATGCAGGGAGTTTCGGGGGCGATAAATCGATCTAGCTAGGTTTCATTTTTAGAAAACATTATAAAAAAAAACAAGCAAAGCTCGTCCGACGGTTTGATGACCTCCTTGGTCGAGTGGTTTGTACACCGGTTTACATGGTGTCGCCATCTCTGAGGTCCCGGGTTTGATCCCCGGTCGGGTCAATTTAGAAATTATTGTTTTTCTAAATTGTCTCGGGTCTGGGTGTTTTCTATGTATAATAAGTATGTATTTAAGTATTTTAAGTATGTTTGTCCATTGTCTAGTAACCATTTAACGAGTTTCATAACGAAGCTTCTCTTGGGCTAGATAATTGGTGTAGGAAAGTTTATTTAAGTTTATTTATTACTTATTTATCTCGACCACAATCATTTTTATTTACTCCTCATTTTATTAGTGCTTTTATGTTTTTTCTTTATCAAGTAATTACTTTTGTCGACCAAACTGACCTTAGGACTCCTGGTGATTTGTTAGATGTATTTTCCGATATTTTTATTTTCTTGTATAAAAAATACCGATCGTCTTTTTTCACTGTAGACAAATTTCCGAACGCCTTATTTCCCATAGACATATTGGTACCCTTATTGTCATAGCAATAGTTATTCACTAGAACTGTAAGTCCACACATATTGTATTGTTATGTTTAAAATTTTCATTAAAATACCCTATATTGTAATGTGTGGAGCGTTTTTTCTATTTTTGTAGCCTCCCCACAGGAGAAGTAGAAGAAAAACATTACATTACTGGGTGCCTAGTTTTAGCTTTATTTACCATTGAACTACTTTAACGAAAGCAAGAATTTTTATAGCAAAATATTAAATCCTTCTCTTGGGCTAGATAATTGGTGTGAGTGTGAAAGTTTATATTTTATTTATTTATCCAGGTGCTATTATTTAACAGACACAAACAATTCACCACCACATTCCTTATTGAAACATGCCACGTAATACTAGCACAGTATAAGGACACTGCAGAAGGAAAACTTCATACATGACGCCATTTTCAGCTTTACCGGGCTTTTTTGGGGGCGGTGAGAAACTTAAAGGGTTCCTCAAGCCGTGTAAAACGAATCACCTTCAGTGTGTTATTTCTAGTGTCCCCGTGCCCCACTAGATTCTCCGTGGGGTTCGTATCGGATCGGGAAACGCACACATATACCTATTTACGACGACGACCTCCTTGGTCGAGTGGCTTGCACACCGGTTTTCATAGTGTCGCCATCTCTGAGGTCCCGGGTCCGATCCCCCCCGGTCGGATCAATTTAGAGATATCTGTTTTTCTAAATTGTTTCGGGTCTGGGTGTTTCCTATGTATAATAAGTATGTATTTAAGTATATTAAGTATGTTTAAAAATAATTTCTAGCAAGTAATAATATGGCCTAACAAAGAAATAATAAAAACTGGTAAGACAGTCTAGGGCAAATCTGAAAAAAAAATGATTACCGATTTCCGACCAAAAATAATCACTATTTTTTACATTTTGGCCTTTGTCCAGCAGTGGACGTCTTTTGGCTGAGATAATGATGATGATGATGATGATGATGAAGTATGTTTATCCGTTGTCTAGTTAACTATTTCTCGAGTTTCTTAAGGAAGTTTTTCTTGGGGCTAGATAATTGGTGTGAATGTGGGAAACATTTATTATTATTTATTATTTTATCATCAGCTGCACGGAATGTTGCGAGCTGTTGCAAGACTCCGCGTCCGTGAGAGGATCTATGTACTCGCTAGCTCGAGCGCGTCATGTAGGTATAAAGTTTATTTTCTGCAGTCTTCTTATTTCATGATTCTAGCGAGACGCATACCACAGTTTTGCTCGACAAAAAATTAAAGATCACGCCACAGAGCAATGCCGTCGACCCGACAGAACGTGCCCAGAGACAGATAACAGTCATTTGTTATTCGAAATCGATGGAACACTCGACTTTATTGCGATAGCGGACGACATCGATCGCTTAGGGCGCGATCCCATTGAGAGCTGATAGCTAATATCTAAGAGCTATATTGTAGTTCAAGAAGATGAAATGAAAATGAAAAATGAAATGAAAATAAAAATACGCTTTATTGTACACCATACAAAAGACATAAAGAGAACAATACAAGAAGGAGTACAAAAGGCTAGAAAGAAATAGCAATATTAGGTCATTACCTATGAAATTGGAGATTTGTCTGAAGATTTTTTATAAAATTTTATTTTTCATACTGATGTTTTTTTAATTTTCTAAGCATCCATTTATTTTAACATTATAAAAATTGTAGTGTATGTAGTGTGTTTGTTTCACTAGCTAAATATAGCAGACATTAAAAAGAAAATAATCAATTCCCTTCAAAGCTACAATGAAACAAAAGGATAATTCCGCGAACAAAAAAGTTAGTCAATTTAAAAAAAAAATTGGGTGATAAGGACACAAAATTAATAATCATTGTTATTACTGAAGCCTAAGTAACATAGTCCTAATTAAAGGTGTAATAATATTAACAACCGGTATTGACTTTTAGAAGTAATTCACCTATTAATAAGTGAGAAAAAAACCCCAATTTCATAGGTAATCCAATTTGAGTAGCTAATGATGTGACCCGGAAACTAATGAACTATTATGTATATTAAGGTGGGTTTCCACCAGAGATGTGCGAGGTAGCTGAGCGCAATGAAAAGTCTAAGCTAAGCTACGAAACTAAACCTTTTACCACAAAATAATGTTTAAATATAAACGATGTCTAAATACGTTAAAATATTGTGTCTCTGTCTATTAATATTAGCTAAAAAGAGACAGCATCTGTTTTGAGCATTATTTAACTTTTAAACATCGTTTTGTGTTACAGCAGTATATTGTTTTCCACCAAAGCCAAGTAGTGTAACTGAGCGGGTAAGATGTGCTATAGAGATGTGTGACTCAAGCTAGTAGCAGGGCAAGCTCTATACTTCTGCTATTTTCACCACTTCCGCATCAATTTATGCAACCATATATTTTGCTTAAAAGAAAGCCCCCAACCGCTTGTTATTAATTATCACTAAATTGTTACTGAATATTATTTATTTATTTTTAAAATTAATTTAAATAATATAGCTCACATCTTTAACACGCTTTCTTAGCACGCATCCTTAGCACAGATTACCGTAATCCTTAAGAGGAAATACTAAGGTCGACTGAATTGAAAAATATGTACGAAAAGTAGACAAAATCAAAGTTTCGTATCTTTTTTATTAATTAATTTATGAAAAGGAAAACATAGAACACAGACAAAGCCTTTCTTTAATTTTTAGTGAAAAAAGTAATTAAATCGGTCCAGTTTTCGAGGAGGAATCAGAGGACTACGAAGCTCTGAATTAGTCTAATTCTCATACATATTTTTAAATTCAGTCGACCTTAGTGTTTCCTCTTAAGAACGTAATACGTAAAACGTAAAACGAGTATATAAAAAACTTAGCTCCCGAACCCTATTCCAACAGATCTATTCTAAGCTAAGTTATGAAAATCAAACGATCTTATTGATGGATATCATACAGACATATCCTTGGTACGCAACTTAGCACATCTCTGGTGGAAATGAAGCCTTATAATTAGTAACAGACACCAAGCGCTAGAAAAAAAAGTTACTGAACACGTGGTACGATTTAGATCTAAGGAGGCGCGTACAAAAAAGTTCTTGTCATTCTTTACAAGTAACTTATTAACCACCTCTGTGGACTAGTGGTTAAACCACCTGGTCTCTGAACCAGAGGTCCCGTGTTCATTTTCTAGCAGGCGGTACATGATTGTAACCCGTTTGATTAGTGGTTGGCTTGTTTTAAGTCCGTAGTTCCACCACCATCTTATTTATTTATTTAAAACTAAAATAATAACTTATAGTTATAAATAGAGCCATCACTTCACACTAGGATATTACATTAACTAACACTAAATACATAACAAATTATTGTAACTAACTGCCATACTCAGAGACGTCAATTAACTTTTAATGACAATTAAATGTCTTTCATTCTCTGTTTAGCACTATACATAAGAAAGTGACAGCAAGAGACTTAATTGTCATTAAAACTTAATTGACGTCTCTGAGTCCGGCAGTAAGATAAATAGTGGAGGGATCATGAGAAGACCTATTCCCAAAAATAGGTGAAATATGGTTGAGGAAGAAGAAGATAAATATTGTATTTCTTTAGTAGGACGGGTGTAGAATCCACAAACATATCTGCATCCTGGACTTTAGTGAGAAAGGAGTTAAGGCGGCAGGCGTTGTTTAATTATCTTAATACGTCTCAATTATAAAGCATAAACGCAAGATATATAAGCCGTCATCCTAAGGTTTTTGCACTCAATGTGTACAAAAACAACACCTCATACTACAACCCCATCGTGCGTATGTGCAGTCTACAATGAGACGGTTGCAAATACCCGAAGATTGACATTTTTGGGTAACAATTCCTATTATATAAAAGATTTATCAGGTTTAATATTCTGAGTTGTTGACTACTCGTTCAGAGTATTGATAAATCAAATCAAGTCAAAATTAATTTTAATTACCTATATTTTATTTCCATGTAGTGTCTCCTTTTTTGTCATGTGATGTAATTAATGTATTTATTATAAATTTAATTAATGTAATGTTTTTTTGTTTCTTTATTAATTGTCGAATTTGGTCAAATTGTGTACATTGTTTGGGGTTGCATCCCAGCTCAATATTTTCGATATTATTTTTTGTTATGTAATTTTGGATGTGACCTGTTAATGTACCTAAGTAAATAAATAAATAAAATAATAAATAAATAAATTAAGTACAGCAATGTTAATAGCATTGTTGTGTTCCAACAGTTAGTGATAAGATAGCCAGTTCTTCAATTGTTGAGGACTTGAAAATTCCGGGTGAAGAGCGCTCCCACCTTCGGCCTTATCATCATCAACGTCAGGTGAGGTGAAGGCCTGCTCACTAGCAGGAATGGAATTTAAATTCTTAAAAAAAAATTAACACTGCTCTATTACGAAACCGGACGACATCAATGGATTATAATCGGTAACCGACACCAAATGCTAGAAAAAAAAACTTACTAAACACATGGTATGATTTAGATCTAAAGAGGAGAGTCGCGTAACAAAAAAGTTCTTGTCAAACTTTAGAAGTAATTGCTTGTTGGATCTCGAGTAAGCTTTTTACCCATTCAAACGGACCAGGCGTTTGTGTGTGGTTGTAAATGAAACTTTAAAAGTATCACGTTAGGGTACGTCTATTACTTTTAGAGTTGTTAATTGTTTATAACAACCGGTGGGACTAAGTGAGTTAAAAAGTTGTCGTGTAAAAAAAATATAACTATCTTCTTTTGTTATTAGTGACATGAGTATGACTGAGTAGTTCGTGCTAGACTTTTTTAATAATGAATGAATATATATAAGCCTTTAAGTGCCGCTGCCCAAGTCCGGTAAGGGGTGATCGATTTTTGTTGGTGAAAATGAAATGTATGGAGTTCTATGCTGCAACGTACACGCCCTACAAAAGTCGGTCATCACCATCATCGCCAGCTCATACACGTCCCCACTGCTGGGGCACGAGCCTTGTCAAGGATGGATAGGGAGAACAGGCCATATCAAGTAGCCCAGTGCAGATTGGTAGTTGTTAACGACTGCAAATGCAGCCGGGACCAACAGCTTCACGTGCCTTCCGAAGCACGAAGGAGCTCGAGATGATACATTTTTGGTCACCCATCCGATGATCAGCCTTTGCGAAAGTTGCTTAACCTCAGCACTCGCAGACCGGGCGCGTTAACCATTGCGCCATTGAGCTCCTTAAAAGTTGGTCACAAAGTCGGTACTAAAACCTCGGTAAAAAAACGGTCCGATAATCGGTTCTACAAAAAATCGGTCGTAGGCGGGAGCCGGCCGTTAAGCAAGAGCTGGTAGGAAGTAAGTATATCTATCTATACAGGGTCACTTTTTTAACACTGTCTTTGGACGGTGTTAAAAAAGACCCTTCTGAGATGACTCCCGTGATACAAACGAACAACTCTTACTATTGGACCAACTCCCTAACTCGAAAATTAAATTCAGCTGTTCCATACAAATCATCAATATTCAATCGACCAAAATGTACGTATAGTCAACCTGTATAGGATAGGTGGTTCAAAACCGCGTGGTGGTTTGTCGCTCGTTTCCCCTATCCATCCATAGGGAAGGCTCGTGCCGTGCCCCACCAGTGGGGACATAAATGAGCTGATGATGATGATGATGATGATTTTTATCGTTCTACAGCCAAGACTTTTCTTGATAGATATTATTATTTTCTATAGCTATTTTACCTATATTATCTCTTTTTTAAACTAGTTCATGTTTGGTTTATGGTCTGTTTTGTCCACATGATTAAAAATGAGACAAGTTCAATAATAAATAATTAATATATAGGTACCTTTATATTTCTTTTGAAGATCGTAATTAAACATTTTAAAATCGGCAATCGGATTAATTGCCGATTTCATAAACAATATCGAACTGGAGATGATAGTATTTAAGCGGTTTTGTTATTAAAGAAATGGACGATAAACGGTTAACTATAATTAAATATCAAAATGTCAGGTTATTTCAAAATCTTAGAACATGCGCTATATGTTGATTAAATGAAGAAACATCTTCGAATCACGAATGAAACCAAATAAAATTAATTTAAATGAAATTGAAGGTTTTAACGCTACTTCACGACTATGCTGTGTAGTAGTTTATATCGACACTGTAATCTAGAGGTTAGACCACTGGTCTTAGAAGTGGTTTTAGCTTCGATTCCCGGTTGCGTAGGTACAGATTGCAATTTTTTTATTTTTTTAGTTTTATCTTTATTCAGGAAACAACAGCTTTCATAAATAACATAACCTTATTATTATACTGTGTTAGCACATTAGCTTAATAGTTTCCACTACTAGTCGGTACAGTTAAATATTTATGTTGAGTGACAAAATGCAAATAAATTACAATAGTCAACATTACAACACGGTCAAGGCTACGCTCATGGGCACTTTACTGATAATCGTTACGGGCACCGTCCTTGTGGTCGCTCCTGGTTGTTGCTGAAAATCAGCGATTCACTAGCTATGCGAGTGAATACCACGCTGAGCAACGACCCTTTTGAGATGCTGCGGCACACACACATTTTTGTATTTTTAATACTTGTGTTATGAAATTATGTTTAGTGTAATTATTGTGTGTGTCTATGGTGTCCAAATAAAGACGTTATCTATCTATCTATCTATCTATCAATAAGAAAGTTTAAACAAGAAAAAAAAAATGACATTAAAACTAAGTACTTTAAGTAAAATACAAAAACTGAATTAAAAAAAAAATAATTAAAACAAAGGCAGGCAAGAAGTATACTTATATAGTAGGTATAAGTAGTATACTCGTTACAATTTATTATTTTTAACGCCTAATAAAAGGCTACGAAAACTCCCAAATTTTTCATGAAATATATCGATGTGATTGAATGCACTATTAAACTCATTTGCAGCTCTAATTATAAAACATGGTTCGGTTGGTACCCAGAGGGCCCAGCTTCTAATTCTTCGGCCTACGTACAATTGTAATAGATACGATTTGTTGTGGTTAACTACTATGTTAACTAAGATACCGCTATGCAATTTATAAACATAGATATGTCTTATGATTTTACTAATACTATGTTTAATTACTACGTAAGCTTTTCCTTTTTGATTTTTCTAACCAATTAAGATCTATGTAAATTTAATCGAAAGAAAATCTTTTTAATATTTTTTTATTTTAAATTAATCGTCATAAGAACAGTAACAGTAAGGTGGCCCAACCCACGGTTAAAACTATCTCAAATATTAAGCTAGCTTAAGCGTGGTCACTGCTCGGATGGGTGACCAAAATTCGTTCTTGTTTCACCTATGTAGGTACCGTCTGTTCATTCATTGTTATGACTATCACACGTCATCGTTTTACCGTATGCCATCAGGGGATTGTAGTCCCAAATTTTGTCCACACCACAAAGTGACTTGGAAAACTCTCGAAACGAATAACAAATTGTAGGCAAAACCGCAAAGCTGTAACAGATTCCGTAACTTCATAATATTGTAAAGTTTCGTTATGAACAGACAGACGCAACGACAAGTTCCAAGGGGTAATGTTATAATAAATCGAGCGATGCCTCCGTAAACCGATATATCTCGATGGAAAGATGGCTAATTTTAGCTTGGGCGCGTAAAATGCTGCTGAGATGTTTATGGTTACAACAGCTGTTTCGTTTTTTTTTAATGAAGCAGCGTGTTATCTCGTTTGGTCTTCAATTCTGCGTTTTTGACGGTTCACAATCATGACTCAGTGATGATGCCTGATTCAGATATTTTCCCTATAGTCCAAATGTTAAAATTTGGTTACTTAAACATGTTGGTGAACGTTTTAAGTTAATGGAAATGGTATGAATTAGATACAACTTTTTTGTTTCCTATTTTTCTTTAATTTTACAGTTACATCATCATAATATACCTTTATACATCCCACATTCAGGCATTCTCACATAGACAATATCATATAGGAAGATCGGGCCATAATCTACCGTGCTGTCTTAATACAAAAACTTCCATGTTATTACTACAACCAGGACCAACGATTAGGCTAAGCGTATGCTGAGACGCAGGTGATGCAGCACAGCACAGTGCAGATTTTGCAAGGCAGGGCAGTTGGGGCAGACATAGGCCGCGAACGTATGCTGCGACGCAGGTAAGTGACACAGCACGGACGCATGAGTTGTCAATGTCAATGTCAGATAATGTGAGTTGTTGCTACTTTACAGGTGTTCCAATAATGGATAAGTTGTACTATCGAGAGGGTTCTAATAATTGTTCTGTCATTATTACAAAATTATAATAAAATGTTAAAAACATGTGACGACACGTACGCGTCGCGCAGAAATCTGTACCAGCACTACAACGAGGCGCAGGGCAGGGCAGACACATGTCTGCGTCGCACTTGCCTGCGCCGCAGCGTACGCAGCTCTCGGCACGACCATGCATTACAAAATCTGCTCTGCTCTTCGCTGCGCGGAGCTGCGTCGCCTGCGTCTCAGCATACGCTTAGCCTTAAACGTGCCTCTCGAAACATGGAAGAGTTCACCGATCACTCATCCCACAAAATTAGGAGACTGCAGGTAGACAGAAGGTAAGCTTCGTACAAACGCGTTTGAACAACACAACCTTTCACGGACACGAAATCTCGCAACAGTAGCACTCGGACTGCTGCGATTTTTTTTGAGAGAGATTGTTGATTGCCTCAAACGGCATTTTCAGCGTCACCGCGCTTTTTTGGGGGCGGCGAGGTATTATAAGGGTACCTCAAGCCGTGTGAAACGAATCACCTTCGGAGGTTTTCTAGAGGGAACGACATCACACACTTAAAAGTGCGTGTGCCCATGCCCTACTAGATTCTCCGAAGGGTTCGGATCGGATAGGGGTGGACTGTTGCGAGCCGTTGTGAGATTACATGTCCGTGAGTGCTATGTGTGAGTGGCTCGAGTGCGATATGTAAGAATCATACCATCTGCAGTCTCCTTATTTTGCGCCAATCCGGTGTAGGGATTACAAGAGTGGTCATCAACATGGATTGCTTGCAAGATCGCAAACTGCTACGCTTTCGAGTAGTGCTTACAGACGTAGCGACATTTTAGATGCCTCCAAACTATCGCGTGTCCAAACTAGAAGTATGCGAGTCGCTCGTTTGTCTCCGCGTTTGACTCATTTTTCTTTCGGGTTCCGTATTATTTGCGTTTTGGTCTAAGCTGACGATTTCGAACCTTACACTATTGCAATAAGTGTGATTAGTTATTGACTTTAGAGTATATTGATGACGTGTTGGAGTAGCTTTTTGTGTTTTAACGGATTTTTATCATAAAATCTATAAGGTATTTACGGTTTTGTCAGTTTTATGTAACTGAGCTGGCAATCGAGTACTTCGCCTGAAGTAAAGTGGCTACCGCAGCCAGTTGGATAATTGCGATTATTTAAATAGATTTGACTGAATTCGCTTCTCTTATGCGTATAAGCGTTTTTGAAAGGAGTTCGATGACTTCATTGTTCCTATGAAAATTATATAAAGAATATGCCCCGTGTGATGCCGCGGATAAAGAATTGCTACAGACTTCTCTTCTCATCTCTTCATACTGCGATCGATAGCCCGCCTGCCAAGCGTGGCGATTATGGCAAATACCCTTCATGAATTTTATTAAACATAAACTAAATTAAATAAACACGTTTATTATTGACAAATAGATATAGAATATAGATATAGATATAGAATAAATAGATCTACTTGTACCATGATTTGCTTACTTTAAAATCTAATAAGAAAAATTGTAAATATAAAATTTATTTTATGTTGATCCATGTTTAATTAACAAGATAAAACGACTGAAATAAATATTGCTCTGACTGTGAGACTGCTAGACTTTGCCAGACTAAATAAATGAGCACTTCAAATTTACAATGTAGCACTATATTAATTGAGAAACGATAAAATTACCGCAGCCATTCTGTTGTTCCATCGAAGAAACCGCCAACACCGTTATCTAAACCTCATCTGCTCTTATAAACTATTAAAAGGTAGATTCCAGAAGTTTTATAATCAAAATGGCGGCATAACCTCAAAACTTTACATAACTATCGACTCTACTCACTTACCATAAAGCACACACAAAAAAAAACAACAGCAAATCGGTATTATTCCACCGCAAAATTGTTAATGAGCTTTAAAAAGCAATCTGCAACAAAGTTTTTAATAACACTAAAAAGTCGTAAAGAAGGTTGCATAGTTATGGCCCACGTTGTGTCGGCCATACATGGGCTGTTGATAAGCCGCTGGTTGTTATAAGTGTCCTATCAATCTGTAATGTTGTTGAAGTAATGGTGAAAGCATAGTAAACAAGTAGACAGTAAGCAGAATGTTGAGTTAAGGTGTTTTCAACATAATAATAACCTTTTTTGAAAAGAGTTGGCTAATGGTCTTGGAAGGTTTCTAGAAGGAATGGCATCACACCAGCGAGCGTGTCCCTGTTTCCTAGTAGATTTTCCATAGATTCTCCTAGTAGATTCTGTCGTGGGGTTGGAAAGAAGCGCCCAGGTACATGTCTGTACCTGTTATATAGCGCGTGTGAACCGGGTCTTCGTATTCTGTTTTTACGATTAGTGTCTTGGGCCTATGCAAATGTGCATGTTTAGTGTATCGCGTGAATAGGTTGAGGCATTTTGAGGATTGGGTGGAATAACCATTCAATCTTCATAACGAAAACAAGAAATCTGCAGCGCCATCGAGCTTTTATAGAAATGTTAAATACTAGCAATAGCTAGGTTGACCATATTGTAGAATAAAAGCTAAGATAGCTATTGTTCATAAGGGAAGGTTTGAGCTCAACAGTGAGAATAAGCTTCTAAAGATGACACTTTATCACCCTAACAAAGTGTAAACAATAGTCACAAACAGGAACTTGCACAAGACAGTCGTAAACACTTAACTACACAGTTACTGAACTAACTATTACGCAGAATAGAATGCACAGTTCAAACAAACCGGAAGGCAGACCTCTCATTTGCAATACCCATTTAGCTACTGGACCCTAAAATTGTATCGATCGTTTGCGAGCATGCTTTTAAGGTAATCGATTTATGGTCAGCAATCGATTTAAATGCACCTCTCGATCGGCCTGAGTAGGACTTAATTGTTTCAACTAGCATTTAGGCGGGAATACGCATCCGCCATTTTGTTCCGTGTACACGTTGGTTTACAAAATGGCGCCTGTAATTCTTGTCCGCATTATTAGTGTAATTTTATCGCAACTGTTTTAATAGATGCATTTAGGCAGTTTGTATAATTTGGTCACAAAACGTTTATAATTCAATGCATATTGGTAACAGAACGACAAAGAACTATTCTAATTATAGATACCTGTGACCGAATTTCACTCAATATCTATATTATTAATATTATAAAGCTGAAGAGTTTGTTTCTTTGAACGCGCTAATCTCAGGAACTACTGGTTCGAATAAATTATTTTTGTGTTGGATAGTCCATTTATCGAGAAAGGCTTTAGGCTATATAACATCACGCTGCGACCAATAGGAGCGAAGCATCAGTGAAAAATGTTGCAAAAACAGGAACAAGAGCCTAAAAAATTAAAAATGCTGCCGAAAGTCACTATTCCACGCGGACGAAGTCGCGAGCACAGCTAGTTACCTATATATCTGCGATCAATTTTCACTGTGACCAAATATTGCCAACTTTCTGTGCGCAGTTTAAAATTTCCTTTTATCTATAGAAAGAACTGTCTCAATTTAATACATACTCTAGTACTAATCATTGTCATCAGCTCGTTTACGTAAGGATACCGCTTCCTGACAGTGATCGTCCAAGTTAAGCAGCTTTGCAATGCACTGGATGGGTGATCAAATAAAAATGTCTTGAGATGGCAGAAGACACTTAAAGCTGAGGAGCTCGATGGCGCAGTGGTTAAAGCGCCCGGTCTACGAGTGCTGAGGTTAAGCAATTATCACAAAGGCCGGTCATCGGATGGGTGACCAAAAATGTATCATCTCAAGCTCCTCCGTGCTTCAGAAGGCACGTTAAGACGTTGGTCCCGGCTGCATTAGCAGGCATTAACAACCAGCAACCCGCACTGGGCCAGCGTGGTGGTGGCCATAGGAAAGGCTCGTGTCCCAGCAGTGGGGACATAAAATGAGCTGCTGATAATGATGATGATGGTGATGTGTTAAAATTAAGCCCAGCTTTGGGACTGACTCGTGTTAATATGATGATGATGATATTACTTATTGTAATCACGTTTCATATTAAAATTGTTCATTATCATTTGTGACCACAGTAAGATCATTTTCCAAGAAAAATTGCCCCCATATCACAAAACGTGATAATGACTAAATTAACTTCCATTACTGCTTGGACAAACGAAGAATACCACAAACCATCCGAAGTACAGTCGACCGCAGAAACACGGGTTGAATGCAAAAAGGACGAATTCAAATTATAACCTCCTTTAATTCTGCTTGAAGGAAGGAAAAGAACAGACAAAGAATAATAAACCTTATTAGTATTAGTGGTAAAGAATAATGTTCTGTTTTACGAAAAGTCGTGACTGTTATTCGAATTTCGTATTGCAGTTTTAATTTCTTTCTTGGCTTTCTTAATAGGTCGGTGTAAGTTTTGTTGTTTTCTTTCCAACGACCAACCAGTGGATGAAAGAATTCAGTTAAACTAGTTAACAAGTCACTACAATTATGACATTCCGTGCTTTGAAAGGCACGTAAAGCCGTAGTTCCCGGCTGCATTAGTCGTTATCAATCACCAATTCGCACTAGGCTCGCGTGGTGGTTTATGGCCCGTTCCATTCATAGGAAAGGCTCGTGCCCAACAGTGGTGACATAAAAAGATATGGTGACATTAACATAACTTTGACATTAAGGTAATTCAAAACCGATGATGGATAATTTCACGCGCGTCCTTATACAAACATTGCTTAACTAGCTGTCACCCGCTGTGCGAAAATTTGTGATTTTTTTTAATAGCCTATCATTTGCACAATCTTTTGTTCTTACTACTTACAAATTTTCATCAAGATCGGTCAAGCCGTTCTTGAGTTATAAGAGGACATACAGACAGACAGACAAAAATTTCAAAAACATCGATTTATGTTCAAAAATCGTAGGTGGTGTCAGTGAGTCATACAACGAATATTTATCCTAAAATTTGTCAGAAAAACTGCATGTACAGACAGAGCCTACAGATTTATATTGTAGTAGGTATATAGATTACTAGTGAAACTAAATACTACTTACAAAATTTTTGTTAATGTATCAAGCGATTTGGGATATAGCTACGTTGTTTGTCAGTCAATCAGCTATAACCATCGATATTATATCAAATATAAGTCAATGGCTATAACACATTTATGAAGTCCGGTTAAGCTATTCGGAAAATATAATATAATTATGAGTTCACCTGTAGTGTAAACTACTAAACGGAGCTATGGAGATTGGAGATTGAACCCTCACTATCGACCATCAATCAGTTATTTTGCTAGTGTGTTTATGTGATTATAGATACAAAATTAGTAAGAACACAGTTAATATGTCCCGGCCCCGGTTACCCTAGCAAATACACATTTAAACAGTTTGCTGAGTGTCGTCTGGCTGTATTGTTGAACGTTGTGTTCAGTCACTTGACTGATAATTATTTAAATGTGTAGTTGAATAGCGTTGTTTAATCATGGCTTGCCGTACAATTAAACGGCCATTTTAACTAGTTGGCTGCAACATACGAGTATAATGTTTTTCTTCTATAGTTGCTTGGAAAACACGAGTTAACACCACAAGATAAGACACCGCCTATAGGTATAAGGTGGTTCAAGAAAATACAACACATTAATAATAATAACTCTTGTCACAATTATATTATCTATACTATGATCGATATGTTACATCTTACGCAACGACATATGAGACGATTGAAACTCTCAAAGCATGTTGAAGTCTCATGTCGAGCAAGAAAAATGCTAATTAACCAACATTGCTTCATAATTAACGAGGCGTAGTTGACATACCAAGCGACGCGAGCGCAGAGAAATATGCAAATACATATAGATATAGATCATTTGTGACTCAGATTAGGATCAACCTAGAAGGCTTCGCCTGTGGTTTCCTTGCACAGACCCTGTGTGGGTGGCTAATGCTCTCATGTTTATTTCCTCGCCCGATTCGAAGGCTTCAAAGAATCTAGTTAGATACAGGGAGTCGAGGACACGCTTGCCAGCCACTAGAAAACCCTTGAAAACGTTCGGTCAATATATACTTACTTCTTAAGCTTTCAACAGCGCCCTACCTCCGCCAGAAAAGAGTATGGGGTACAGTTCAATGCATGCTTGCTGGCATGCTGGCACATGCTTGCGTGCATGCTTGCTTGCTTGCTTGCAACAGAACGCAGGACCTCTGGATAGTAACTAATTATTAATGTTAATAAACACAGCAATTACGAGTAGTATGTTGTCTATTGCTGAACTGGGAAGATCAAGCACTACAACTAGGCAAAACCTTCTGCAACTTTGCCCAAAAGTCAGATTTTTCTCTTAAGTTAGGCCAAGATATATGTATATGAATACTGATATATATATACTAATGCCAAACAACGCGACGATTGCCTAATCAATATGCAATACGCACTTTTTATAAAAATGGCTGAATTAATTCTGATCGCACCTTCGAGTATGTGGGGGTCAATGCCTCTTTTCACGGTGCTTTTTTATGTTTAGAATTTCGAATAGTAACAGATAGAGCTGTCAAATTTGACGTGCGAGCCTTGACATTTCAAGATGGCGTCCGATTGGGATTGCGTGATAAGGTTTTGGGATTACGAATGTGAAGTCGTCAATTTCGTTCCAGTTAGATAAGATTAAAAATGATAATTTGCATTCAATGAAAATGGTTCTATGTATTTAAATAATAACAGTAATTCTAGTTTTAGTGATGTAATAAAAATTATAGTTAGATGGTATTTTCAACTGCCCAACTTAGTAGAAAAACCAAATTTATTTGTACAGGCATATAATATTTCGCTTCGTACAAAATATTGCGTAGACCATCATAGGTCTGTATGTCGACTCGTTTTCTAATAAAAAAAGTTAATCACTTTTACAAAAAAAGCAAGTTATAGCATAGCAATTAAGCTTAGAGTTGAATTTTTGATTCGTTCTAGATTGTTTATGTTAGTAGACTAACAAAACAGAATAGATTGAACAAGATTATCATTATCTTGACGTTGTTATCAATAAATACTTTCACTTAGCTAAGGGCGAACGTTAACTTTTGCCATCAGTACAATTGTCGAGTAAATAAACTGACACTTTCGATTTTGAAACAATTTCCACGGCCCTTTCTCCGCTTAGAGACAAAGGTATTATTGTTCGCCACAAGCATGTCTGAAGCAAGACTTTGCAATAAGTCACACAAAAATAAGTATAAAAAAAGCTTTAGTGTTTAAAAAGATAAAACAAAAATACAATTTAGCTAAGAACTGTAATCTTAAAACATTGTTTCTTGTAATATGTTCATATCTTCCTTTAAAGAAGACAGTATAAATATGCGTTTAAATATGAAATAGAAACAAACAAATCAGTTTGCAATGTTTGTTGTTCAATGTACACACTGTCATTTAAATGAGTAATCACAACCGATCGTGATACGGCATAAATTAAATGTCCAATGAGCTGCATTGTTTTCAATAAAATAAATAAATACAAATTGGTTTCTAAACTATTTTATGCAGATGAGAAATAACAGCAGATTCAAAATATTGCCTTGAGGTACTTCTTCAATTTTGGCAACAGTTATGAGATAGTTGAAGTGAAACTTCACAATAACTCTTACTGCCATTTCGAATGACGGGTAACAAAGCTAAGCATTTCGATTGTGCAACAGAATAATTAAGTTTTGACGTTTCTTTATAAGTCACAGGAAGCAGAAAAGAAATAACAGCAGACCGATGTTACTACCTTGAGGTACTTCTTAAATTTTGACACCGGTTGAGAGTCTGAAAATGACATTTCACAATAACTCTTACTATCGGTTCTAATGTCGGGTAACAAACCGACACTTTCGATTGTGCGCCAATTTTCACGGCCCTTTCTCTGCATAAAGACAATGGTGTTACATATAATTGTTATGCTGGTGACTAAATGTTATGTTGCAGTGAATGTTCGAAGTGAGACTGTTGGTAAAACGCCTAGAAACGAATATTATATTTACTTTAGCAAGTTATTGAGAAGATCTTTGCAATTGTAGCCAAAATTAACCTACCGGATGGTTTAGCAAATTATTTTGAAGATAGCAGTTGTTGAATTAAGCCTTAGCAGAGTTCTGAAAACTGAACTGAAAAACAAATTAACTTTTGTTTTGATACTTACTTAGATATAAGTTGCCTTCAATGCAACATCTAAATGGTGTCATTATTTTTCAGTAACTGTTTTATTTATCAACAATGTATGTTTACTTTGTTTTCAAAGTTTGATTTGATGTGTTGACTTGACACTATCAGTTTTCTTTTGTTTATTTTAATAAAATAAAATTTCGGGTTTTGTACTTGGCTCATTTGTTATTTGCGTGTATTTACATTTATATAAACCTACCTTTAGCTGTATCGTCGCATAACATCACGTAAGATGGCATGCTTCCTTTCCGGTTGTGTAATGAAATAAAAATGAAAAATAAAATAAGTTCAATGTGTAAAATAGACGTGAGTACTCACTAATAAAAATACTCATAAATGTTATTTTATCCCTTTTCCGTATTAAACGCATCCTAACTTGCACCGTAGCATGAATGATCATGTCGGCATGTCTTAACCGCTGGCTGAGCAGCGACGCCTCCGTGCGGCGAGGGGTTATAATGGGGCGATTGTGTACAGTCAGAGGGTACAGTCGGCTTTTATTATTAACTAACTCTATATGCTTTAGTCGAAAAATAAAACGTTAAAATTTTGTGCATTTTTCTGCAGTATATAAAAAATTCGATGAAATCGTGTGGACAATGCAGTATCATCTGTTACATATAAAAAATACAAATAGCTTAAGAATTTGACGTACCAATAGGTTTGATTACCCAAGTGCCCTTTCTTATTTCTTGCAGGATATTTTCAGTAAAAAAAAAGTTAATAAGATACATTGACAGAGATTCTCAATAAAAAAGGACATTTTAAAAGTTTAGTAGCAATAATAATAACGAATAACCCTGGTTCTGGTCCCGATGCCGGCAGACCCCTATTTTTTTATATTTTTGAATGTTTTGTTCTTAGAAAATATTTGAAAATGTAAATTAATATGTGAAAAAATAAATAAAGGAAATAATTAATAAAACACTTTATTTGCGATATTGACAGAAACACATTATAATGTGTGTTTTATGTGAACTGCGTTGTAGCTATTTACGCCCACCTTTGATGGACATACGTGTTCGTATAATCTAAAATTATTAAGTGAGTAAAAAACAAAAATATTCATGCTGCCACGACTAATACAGACTGAGTTTGTGGTAAAGGTAGTTATATGAATTTAAAAAGTAAAATGTCTCTTAAAACGATGACGTAGTGGTATTTAAAAAAGCTCAATGATTGTAGCCTGCTGAAAACGAACTGCCAACTTCTGAACTTGCTTACATTGCCACTGCTTTACCACAAAACATTAGCTAAATTTAGACACTGCTTCTGTAACCCTATTCTTGGCATGGTGGATTATTTGAGGCACTTAACTTACATACTTAACACGCATAGTGAAAGAAAACCCACATTTTATACAAAAATATATATAATATCACAAAAAAACTACCAAGTGTAGGGTTAACCAGATGCTGTCACTATTTAGCTAATAATTTTAGACAGAGAGACAGTATTTTAAACACGTATTAGCCAAACCATTATTTAACTTTAACCTTTTTACCGCCAACAACTTCTATAGAAGTTCGAGATTTTCGTGCCGTCCACGCCAGCACTTCTATAGAAGTTCTTCTTTGTACCTACTTTATTAAAATACATTTATACGTTGGCGTTCAGCGGGACATCGCGTGCAGGATAGTTGGGCGGTGAAAAGGTTAAACACTTGAAGTAAGAGGGAAATACTTCAATTCTGAATTTTACTCATCATAATAACATTAATTCCGTGCTTCGGAAGGCACGTTAAGCCGTTGGTCCCGGCTGCATTAGCAATCCGCACTGGGCCCGCGTGGTGGTTTATGGCCTGTTCTCCTTATCCATTCATAGGGAAGGATCGTGCCCCATGCTTGTGACATAAAAAATGAGCTGATGAGGATAACATTAATCTTCGTTCAGAGATTTTATAAGAATTTTCGAGAACCATGTTCAAGTTTGTGTTATGTACAGCATCCTACGAAGTCGATTCCAAAAATAATTGGTCACAAATTTTATTTTTTATTTACACACGCATTTGTGTCAATCAACAACAACACCAACAATTCCATTAACAAAGCTTTAAAAGAAATCTTTCAAGAAATGCGCAATATCCAGTTCTTTACGCGTCCGACTGTACTCGTTGTTCGCGATAAATGAGCATAATGCTCCCCCTATGACCATTGTACGCAAATTTCACGAAAGCCGTCGACATCCCGCTGACGGACTGACGTTGCGCAATCATGATGGAGTGACGAAAGAAGGATCATAATTACCAGCATCTATCACACCACCAGCTCATCTTATGATCCCACTGCTGGGCCACGAGCCTTCCCTATGGATGGGAACATCACAGGGAGAACGGGCCATAAACAAGCAAGCGCGACTTTGTTAACGACTGCTTATGCAGCTGGGATCACGTGATCATGGGATGGGGGCTAAAGATGATACTTTTATGGGCACCCATCCGTTGACCGGCTGAAGCGAAAGTTGCTTAACATTAGCAATCGCAGACCGAGAGCGTTAACCATTGCGCCATCAAGCACCTCCATAGTTACCAATATCTATAGATAATTCGATGACGTAGTGGAAGGTGCTTGATGGCGTATATAGTAGTTAACGTCGGTCTGCGATTAATCACACTAATATTATAAATGCGAAAGTTTGTGTGTATGTTCGTATATTTGTTCCTTCGCTGCAACGGATGGATGGATTTGGATGAAATTCGGCATACAGATAGTTTATAACCTAGATTAACACATAGGATAGTTTTTATTCCGATATTCTCACGGGAATCACACTATAAATATACTAAAAACGACAATTTAATTTTCTAATACAAAATGATTTGTATGTTTTTGCTGTCATGGAAACCAGAGAGAATTTAATCACTTGATGGAAACTGTCAAAGCGGTACGGAGTCCGCCGGGCCCACTAGTCAACAATAATAACCTACACTTCCATCATTGGCCTTAACATCACTTAACATCAGGTGAGATCAAGGCACTGGTGCTTACCCGTTATATAAAAAAATATATATCATACTAATATTATAAAGAGGAAAGCTTTGTATTGTTGTATGTATGTTTGTAACTAATAAACTCAAAAACTACTGGACCGATTTAAAAAAATCTTTCACCACTAAAATGCTACATTAGCGCTGAGTAACATAGGCTATATTTAAAAAAAAAGAAAAAAGGAAATGTCCACCCGTGCGAAGCATGGACGGGCCCCGCTAGTGTTAAATACAAACGTACTGTAGGATGCCCTCAGACTGGTAGGAGCGCCGATCTTCGCAAAGTGCAGGTTGAGAGTAGCCACGGATCGTGCTCAGTGGCATGCACTTGGAGAGGCTTATGTCCAGCAGTGGACTAGTATAGGCTGATGATGATGGTAGAATAAGATTTGAGCTTACCTTTTCACAGCAAAGATTGTGGTACTATCCTGTAACAAAGAATACAGAGTTAAAAAAAGTTTCTTCAATTTACATCGTATGTTTGCATACACAAAGCTATGTTTATATCACATAACGCAGGTGATATTCAAACTTGCGACTATTGCTTTTACTTGTATTAAAATGTGATAAACAGTTCCTTTTTCTTCTCCACAGGTAAAGAATAGACGTCCTGAATGGGTAGTAGGTAAAAAAATTTTTGAATGATTCAAAAGCATTTTTTTAAAAGTTTATTTGAATAAAAATATTTGACTATGACTTTGACTTTGGAATAACACCATCAAAATACATATACACCATGACAAAAGATTTGCAGTTGTACACAAAATTATAAAAAAATGCATTTTAAAATAAATCGTGTGCTTAAGTTGCTATTATGTCAATCAATATTTAATGATTTACCTATAAAAATGGATAGGTACAGTTTTATTCTTAAAATATTAACATTCGGGCAACCTCCTATATAAACTATAAGTGTGCGAAATTTCATACTCCTCCGTCCGCGCAATTTTCGTAAAAAAGGGGTACAAAGTTTTTGCTTCACGTATTAATATATAGATAATACTGTTTCATTGACCATTTGATTGATTTATTATTCACAATGTATGTACATGGTATTATGCAAATAAATTATATTCTATTATATTCTAAAGTGGTTACAAAAAATATATTGTAGCCTGCACATCAGTCTACCACACACTGTCAAATTCCGTTCATATATTTTGAACTTTATGTATGGCTTAAGAGGCGGTCGGTCGGCGGTCGGTCATCTAAAATGCGCCTCCCATACCAACGGAATAGGCGCCAAAATGATTTGCAATTATAGCTTATTTGCTGTACTTGTTTTGTTATTCGGATTAAGACAGTATTTATCTAGGTCACTATTAAAAAAATTACACTTACACTTCAATATAATTACACTTTTCCATACAAAACTGCAATTCGCATTTATTTTGAATTTGGTATTTTGGATATTTTTTTTTTAATGCCGACCTACATAAATGATTACCGTCCTTGTCTTAATAACGTCACAAGTTCAGCAAATAATACTCTAATTGCAAATCATTTTGGTATTCCGTTAGTATGGGAGGCTCATTTTAGCTGACCGACCGCCACCGGCCTCTTAAGTTTATCCATTTATTAAAGAAATTTGACAGTTAGATGTGCAGGTAGGCGTCTGTAATTTAAAGTGGTCTAATTAAGCGCAATGATTAAATCCTATTCAGGTTGCCTGTGACAAATCTAACGTGTGCACGGAATTAATAATTTTGTGCTTAGACTTATATGTTATTCCATGAATGTACTCTTTGGTAGTGCGTACATTATAAATAGTCTATGGTGCGTACTCTTTGGCGACTTAACACAAAAGGTCAAATTCTTTGGCAACTGTACACTTAGATATATTACTCACTTATTTTAACAACGTAAGACAATAATGTGTATCTCATTATAAAGGGAAAGGTCCACACCATCTACTTCAATAATAAGCATTTATTTAAGACCTCCATTATTTTTCTTGCCCAACTCTCGACGTAACATATAACTATATGTTAAATTCAATTGCCATCGTGTTGTCTGTAATGCAATCTTAGAGATAGTTGTACGGTCGGACGAATCAGTCGCTACACGTCACATTTGACATCTGTTGTACGCCATTTTCTTTTTTCATTTACATATTTATTTTTTTACTTACTAACGGCCTGTCCCTGCTTCACACGGATGGATATATTTTTTTAAATATAGCCTATGTTACTCAGCGGTAATGTAGCATTCAAATGGTGAAATATATTTTTGAATCGGTCCAGTAGTTTTAACATACAAAAATACAAAGCTTTCCTCTTTACAATATTAGTATAGACACACGATTAAAACAGAAAACTTGATTGCAACTCAAACAGAAATTGGAGACAGCTTACATAAGCAAACAATGAATAATAGCCAGTAATAATTAATAACAATAATGTCAATTAAAATTAAATCACATTACTGTAAGCGATAGAGTTAATTAATGCTTGCAATAATAAACTAACAGTATATGTGTAAAAAGATTTCTACCAGGACAGGCCTAGCCTGGTGGTAGAAATCCCTATAACTCAATGGCTATGATGCGTTTGTCGGTGCAATGTTATCAAACCTTTTTATGTCTAATTTTAAGTACAAACTTAATGCTTCAAATGTTTGTAGTAATGTTGTTTCATAATTATTCTTTTTATTTTTATTTTTTATAGTGAAATATCAGCAAACTTTGTATACCAATTTTTAGTGCCGCCTGTGGAGGCTGGTCTGCTCTTGCATACTTATCTTAATGTTAGTATAATATATATAGTATAATTACTATAGTTTGACTTTGTTTCTCTTAAACAATTTTTGACTTTTGAATTTTAATTTGTAATGGAAAGTGTCCTGCTATGATAGGACATTTTCCAATATTTTTTTTGACGCTGTAAGGGAGAAAAGAGCTGGACACTTGCTGAGTTTCTTGCCGGTTCTTCTCAGTACAAGATCTCCCGCCCAGAGTAGACTTACGAACCGATGGCATAGCGACATTCACAAGAGCTTCTTGTAGCCTAAACTGAATAAAAGATTTTTGAATTTGAATTTAATGAGAGATTATTTAACAAAACTGGTAGTACAGTTTCTTTGCTGACTGTACCTAATTTATTTTGGAGTATCGACAGCTCCATATTTGCATGGGATTGTGTAAATACATTTTGTTATTTTATTTAACAGCTGGATTATGTAAGCGTTACTTTGATGAGATAGGGAATGGTGTAACATCGTGAAAGAGGGTGAAAGAGGTTACCTTATCTGATCGTAAGTAACGATAAGGCTGGTGGAAGCCTCAGTAGGCTTAGCCAAAGTAACATTAAGAAAACGATAGCGAAGTTCGAAAAGAATAAAATGCATGGGATTGACATAAGCCGCGCTAAATCACGTGGTCAATCTTAGGTCAATCGCATACATTTTATTCTTTTCAAACTTCGCTATCGTTTTCTTTATGTTACTTTGGCTACCGCCGCTGGTCATGTGGTGGATACGCATTTTATCCAGAATTCTTAACTACTGAACTGGCTATCTTATCTCTTACTGTCGGAACACAACAAGGCTACAAACGTTGTTACAGCAACAGAATTCGAGACGATGGTGGTAGGGTAGCTGACTTTAAAGAAGCCCTATCATTAATCTTATTGAAATTGAAAGTAATAACAGGTACCTACCAATTGAAAACATCTCTTTTCTTGACGACCTCTTTGGTCGAGTGGTTTGTACACCGGTTTTCATGGTGTCGCTGTCTCTGAGGTCCCGGGTTCGATCCCCGGTCGGGTCAATTTAGAAATTATTGTTTTTCTAAATTGTCTCGGGTCTGGGTGTTTTCTATGTATAATAAGTATGTATTTAAGTATTTTAAGTATGTTTATCCATTGTCTAGTAACCATTTAACGAGTTTCATAACGAAGCTTCTCTTGGGCTAGATAATTGGTGTGAGTGTAGGAAAGTTTATTTAAGTTTATTTATTATTTATTTATCTCGACCACAATAATTAGTACTGGGTGCGTAGTTCGAGCTTAATTTACCATTGAACGACTTTAACGAAAGCAAGAGTTTCTATAGCAAAATATTAAATCCCATCGTTTGTCACCAGAAGGCCATTGACAACTAAAGAGTTAACAGTTTACAAAGCTGCATTAACCCTAAACCTTTAACGTCGTATAGGACGCCCTCCGGCCAGGTGGGATGATGACCTGCGAAAGACTGCAGGCAGATGCTGGATGCGTCAAGCTGAGGGCAGGGCGCTATGGCGCTCATTAGGGGAGGCCTATATCCAGCAATGGACTAAAATAGGCCGATGATGATGATGATGATGATTAACCCTTTCACCAACAAGTACCACCACTAATACTGGCCACTAATTTTACTGCCCAATCTATATCCGATATAGTTTTCTAAAGTTTACGCGAACACTACACATTGAAATGAAACAACTTTTACGGATCTACTCTACTTTATATAACTGACATAATTTATTTTGCTATTGATTGTTGATATTGTTGATATCATGTAGTTTCTCTTTTTGTTTTCATTTTCTTTTTTACTATGATTGTTAGTCTATTTTGGTAATAGGCTGCATTATTAAGTTAACAATATCGGCATTTTTAATTTTATTTTATGTATATTCTAATATAAGTATTTATAAATGCTTAATGAGATGTATATATATATGGATATGTGTGTGTATATATGAATATGTATTGTATGTTTATATATGTATGTATATATATATATAATATGTATATAATTATAAGTATATAATATCTGTATTTATATCTAAGAGTATGTATATTCATAGTAGGTACCTAAGCAATTTGCATTGTAAATTAATTTTATAAGTTAGTTTTATACAAATAAGTGTGTTCTTTTTATTCGTGGATAACTATAATTGGCTTACGAAAATGTAACATTATCTTTAAACAATAACTTTTGTAAAATGCTGTTGTTATCCCTAATAAAGAAAAAAAAAAATTGAGAGGACTGGGCACGAAAATTAGTGGTCCAATATTTTAGACTCTGGCATTGAAAGGGTTAAGTTACAAGTTGAACGAGTATACAATTAACCTTGAATTATCTACTTTCACTCGATGGCAACCTCAAAATCCCTTTGACAGCCTTGCACGTTTTCACATGCTACAAGTTTGTGCATAATTGCGTACAAATGTACACACTTATACATAGTTATATGTCGTCGGAAAGTGAGCGTGCTCCAGTTGGAGCCACGTGGTTACACTGACCGACATTGTGTATACGTAATTATTTGTCTATCCGTCTGTCATAGTTCGGATGATCGATGTCGGTACTGGATGTGGCAGTTGGAGGAAAGGGTTCGATGTCAGTGTGGATGAGTTCTGGACCCATCCAGAACTTTTTGAAGTTTTTGTTTTTTTATTATATAACAGGGCAACTCTTATTCGTTTCAATGATTTGTTTTTACTGCCATTTCTTACCAACCGTTAAGTTTTACAAAAAATTGCAGGGCAGTAAAAAATACTGGGCAGTCTTGAATTGCAAAACAGTGCACAGAAAAGGAAAGCAGACCGACTTCATCTCATCTTAAAAGTGATAAGTCCGAAGATGGAAGGGCCCGAATAATAATATCATTAAATAACTGTCTATGACTGTATCTTCTTCTCTTAAAAACGGAACAATGTTTCTAGGTATGATATAAGGGTGGTAGTAATCCAGGTCACCCGAACTAGTCTTCTATGCCTATCATCATCATTATCATCATCAGCTCATTTTTATGTCCCCACTGCTGGGGCACGAGCCTTCCCTATGGATGGATAGGGAGAACGGGCCATAAACCACCACGCGAGCCCAGTGCGGGTTGGTTGTTGTTAACGACTGCTAATGCAGTCGGGACCTACGGCTTTACGTGCCTTTCGAAGCACGAAGGAGCTCGCGAAGATAAATTTTTGGTCACCCATCTGATGACCGGCCTTTGCGAAAGTTGCTTAACCTCAGCACTCGCAGACCGGGCGCGTTAACCACTGCGCCATCGGGCTCCTCTATGCCTATATGTCCAGTAATATCGCTTTATCTAGTGCTAGGATCTTTTGGCGGCAAAATAGATGAGGCCAATTGTGAAATTTTAAGTTCTATTCTATTGCATATTCCAGGCTCCCGATCCGATCCGAACCCCTCTGAGAATCTAGTAAGGCATGGGGACACGCACTAGTGCGTGATGCCGTTCCCTCTAAAAAACCTCCGAAGGTAAATTCGTTTCACACGGCTTCAGCAAGGGGGGCGGCGAGAAACTTAAAGGGGAACCCCCCTTTAGTACCCCCACTTTAGCCCGGTAAAGGTCAAAATATCAGCAAACTCTTTAAATAAGAAACTAGGCCTTTTTTATTTTAAAGTGTTGCCCTAATGATTGGAGAATGAAAATTGGTTTGGCACATCTAGCAGCTCTACATCCGAATTAAGTACGTAATAGTAATTACTTCAAAGCGTGTGAGTCCGATCTGGTTTGTTTTGTGTGTTTTAGCTGCGGTGTTGACACGCAGGTGGTCGAGATCCGTGCGATTTGGCTTGCTAACGACAGGTTTTTGCTGTTACAGAACAAATAAAGCCTTTTTTCTGTTCACCAAGAAATTGAATGCCACAGATTGCGTTTGGAACAACGTTGTATTGCCGTTTAGTTGTTAATTGTCGTTTTATTATTGTTAATGAGATAAAAACGCATTTTTATAACAATCTACATATTATGTAAAAAGTAAGGTCCGGAAAGCGCAGTGTGGGCAGGCCTCCAACAAGGTGGACCGAAGTTCTGGTGAAGATCGCGGGAAGCCGCTGGATGCAAGCAGCACAAAACCGGTCGTTGTGGAGATCCTTGGGGGAGGCCTTTGTCCAGCAGTGGACGTCTTTTGGCTGAGATGATGATGATGATGATGATGAAGGCAATTTGTTCCGGTAAACCATGTCATCAGTTATAAAGATAAACAGTTTAAAAATGTTTACATAAATGTACTTTTTTACACAATCAGGCATCGAACATGGTCAAATTTTTAAATAATAAAGTTTAAGCGAAATTTCACTTAAACTTTATTATTTAAAGATTTGACCTTTGATGTGTTTTATCAGAACAACGCAATAATAAAGCCTTATTGACTTATTTTAGACAGTTTTATGAAATATTTTGAACTGACTTAACTTAACGCAACTTCGACGTCATGGCTCTGCAATTTTTTTCCTTACTCCCATTAGTGCTAGAGTTTTCTACACCAACCATTTTGATTGCTCACCCATTAAAGCCATTATTTTTTTCTTTTAATAACATATTTATCTCTAAAACATCTAGTAACTTTTCTATTGTCATCTAATGTTTTTACAAATCGACACAATCTGATGAATCAATTTGATCTAAGTCTTCTAAAACATCTTGTGATTTAAGAAAAACACACCTTACGACTAAGTTGCTAGAGTTTCAATTCACTATTTGTTCTGAGAATCGGAACCTTTCTGATTCGAAACAAGGTTTAAGAGCCCCTTCTCATCTCGGTGACCCATACAAACTTCAAAGCTTTCATTCTTTACTGCCTTCTAAGCTTACTGCCTTCATGTCAGTCAAATAAAATTATGAAATGTTAGTTTATTCATAATAAAACCATATTTGTTGAAACTTTCAATGCATAAAAGAAATAAAGAGTTAATATAAAATGTCAATAAACATTTAACAGGAAACATAAAAAAGTAAATTTTATGCAATTTAAATTGCAATTTCATGGTGGACTTATTTTTCTTTTCTTTTAGTTGATGGCTTCGTGCGATTAGCACATTTAGCCAGTGTCAAAGTAATTTTTCTTACAAGTAATACATAAATAAACAATATTTCCCTCCTGTATAATGATGATGAATGATAATAGAAATGAGAAGTGAGAAATGATAAACCCCCCAACCCTTCGAGTATCTCAGTAAAAATGTCGGGCTTTACTAAGACCTCACGCGACATCTTGAGAGAATTTGAAAAGTGCCGTTGCACTGTTTTGTTTCATTTGCCAACACTCATGCACACTCACGAACACTTAACGGTTAATAATCCACCATTATTTCACATTAATATTCGACATAACACAAATTTTAGAAAATAAAACAAAACCGCAGACATGACTCTTCACTTTCCCGCCAAGAAGTTCGTGGACTTATTTAAATCGCATAAAAGGTAAACATTTTTTAAATATTGTCTATTGACTGTCAACTGTCAAGCATAGAAAGTAAAATTAAAATATCGGCTTATTAGTTGAAAACATTTAAAGCTTTGAAGTTAGCTTTGAATGTTATCTCAGCACCACCCTATGGTTGACTGGTAGAGAATGCCTCAGGCATTAAGTCCGCCATGTAATATTTATGTTGCAAAAGTTTAAATAAATAAATAAGTTTGTATGGGTACCGTAATGTGAAATGTCTCTTAAGTCCGGTCTTCGTTGTAATAAAATAAGGAGGCTGTAGAAGGTAAGCTCATACAAACGCAATCGAGCAACGCACAGATAGACAACCTCTCATCATCAGCTCATATATGTCCCCAATGCTGGGGCACGAGCCTTCCCTATGGATGGATAGGGAGAACGGGCCATAAACCACCATGCGGGCCCAGTGCGGATTGATGATTGTTAACGACTGCTAATGCAGCCGGGACCAACGGCTTTACGAGATGATACATTTTTGGTCACCCATCCGATGACAGGCCTTTGCCGCAATTTGCTTAACCTCAGCACTCGCAGACCGGGCGCGTTAACCACTGCGCCATCCAAGCAAAGAGAGTGCGGATTTAAATGAGCTAGCTACGGCGGCCGCTTGGTTGATGATTGTCCCCGTCTGCGACAACTATCAATATTCAATGTATTTATAAATACTCATATATTATAGATTTTATTATTTAAGTATAGGTATCGGACAAGAAAATATTTCACGTTGCATTCAACATTGCTCAAATTGAATTCTGAGATCGTAGAGCTTGTTTTTTTTCTTTACAGTTTTTTCTCTTTGCAGTTGTTTTTTATGTTAGTTCGGTTTTTACGAGTTTAAAACTGTTTTTTATATAGTTGTTTTAGCAGTCGGGTTTTTTGTTTTATTTTAATAATTTGGTTTATATCAAAATTTTACTTTTTTTATTAAGTATATTCCGAATTTTTTTATAGCCTATGTCACTCCCACAGTTAAAACAAATTTAACGACACCTCATATGTTAATACATCATCATCATCTCAGCCAAAAGACGTCCACTGCTGGACAAAGGCCTCCCCCAAATAATCATGGAGGGTATTTGCCGTAATCGCCACGCTTGGCAGGCGGGTTGGCGATCGCAGTAGGTTGAGGGTAACCTCAGAGAGATGCTGCTGCCCATCCTCTGGAATGGTCCCTTAGTCGGCTTTTACGACACCCACGGGAAGAGATGGGGTGGTGCAATTCTTTATCCCCGGCACCACACAGGGAATGTTAATACATACTCTCGAAAAACAACCCTCCTTCTGACGCAGTCGGGTAAAAACAAAGATCGCACCCTACAAGAATTTTATAAAGCCTAACTCATGGCTCGGCTGAAGGACAGAGATGCTTTTGCCTGACATAGTGACAAACAGTTAAAACGAACATAACATTAAAAAGAAAAAAAAGCAAAACCAATGTCATTTGTCACCGCTGCGGCTGCGGCTGTCATCGCCTGCGCATCAAACATTGAGATTTCAAAAACATTGACCTTCTGAGTCGCTATATTGTGTGGCGTGGTTCTGACAAACGCAGCCTTTCTGATTCCAAACAAGATTTAAGAAACGAAAGTCCATTGTCGACATGTGACATTCGATTTATCTGGCACGCATTAGATGTCTCTGATTGTGAATTAAGAAAGTATTCAATTGTATAGTTTCCAAAACATTTTAGCGCTCGCCAGACTAGTGCCTAGTTTTTTCTCGATTACGAGGCTAGGAGAATTTTGGAGGGGTGCTTCTTTTGTTTTTGTAGAGAACTGGTTGATTGCCTCAGACGGCACCAGACTTTTTTGGGGGTGGCTAGAAACTTAAAGTGTTCCTCTAGCCGTTCGAACCGAAGCACCGTCAGAAATCTTTTAGAGGGAACGGCATCTTCGGAGAGACGTTGCGTCTCTCTGTATATTTTATCGCCTTTATCATGGGGAGTGCTCTGAGGAATTAATCGGTTTGATTCCTGCCGCTGATTTTCTTCACAGCACTACACGCAATCGACTGTCTTTCCATCCACACCATCTTGATGGATGGCGGTATACTACTGTGCGTTTCTCACGTAATTTTTTACCACGAACTACAGTGCTGTGGAACCAGCTCTCAGCGGCGGTATTTCCGGACCATTACGACTTAGAGATCTTCAAGAAACGAGCCTATTCCTTCCTTAAAGGCCGGTAACGCATCTGCGATTCCTCTAGTTTTGCGGGTGTCCATGAGCGGCGATGATTGCTTCCCATGGCTTATTGTATACTCACCACACTTGAAAATTCACCACAGATTTTAACTCCATACATTTAGTGAAAACTCACCACACACCAGAAAAAATATGTGTAAAATTCATCACCTAAAGCTTGCTCTGTTTGTAGAGATAGCAGAAACATGAAATAGAATTACGATATAACGCCTCGGTGGCCGAATGGCATAGCGCTCGGCCCAATACCAAGGTCCCGGGTTCAATTCCCAGGTCGGACAAAAAAAAAATGTATTATCTCGGATTGTTTCCGATACATAGCCCGGGTTTGGATCACCAACCCGCATTTGGCAAGCGTGGTGATTTTAGGCCATGACCCATCCATTGTAGTGATGACTTGATTTCAATGATGTGGAGGCCTTTGCCCAGCAGCGGGACAATTATATAGGCTGTTTACTTTACTTTAGTTTAAGTTTAAGGTCACATCAGGTGAGTGACCCGCCTGCTCGTTTGCGTCCTTCTAATATTAAAAAAAAATTGCGCACTTGTACGTGTCCCCGTTTCCTACTAGATTCTTCGAAGGGTTCGGGTCGAATCGTGAGGCTGCTTCGCTTGCGTGGTGCCATGCCATCTAGAAACCCTTTGAGGATGTTCGATCGCTGCGGCTTGAGAAACCTTTACGTTCACCGCCCACAAAAGTCCAGTTATGCTATCATCTTTATCATCACCAGCTCATTATGTCCCCACTGCTGGGGCACAAGCCTTCCCTACGGATGGATTGGGAGAACGGGCCAAACACCACCACGCGGGCCCAGCTAATGCAGCCGGGACTAACAGCTTTACGTGCCTTCCGAAGCACGGAGGAGCTCGATGTGACACATTTTTGGTCACCTATCTGATGACCGCCCTTTGCGAAAGTTGCTTTACCTCAGCAATCGTAGAATGGGCGCGCTAACAACTGCACTATCGAGCTAATCAAATGGTATGCTGTAAAGGTTGTAAAAGCCAAATGCGGTTAACAACAATTTCTTTAAAAAAAGGCCATATTATATTATAAACTATTTTATCACGAAAACGAAAATTTGTTAGACAAAATTCTTACTCTCCTCGTATCGTATCTTATGGCAAATAAAACTCGCACACTAGGCACTTAGGTGACAAAGGAGGTGACCTGCAATTGTGTCATACATATTCTTATAGGTATACAATTTTACGCAAATGTAGTTGCAAACCAATTAAAATTTGGAAAAGTGATGAAAAACTACCACGAGCGGGATTCGAACCGGCACTCCTTGTTCAACACTTTTCAAAACGCATATTCTTGCTTTCGTCAACCTTATCGAATGTTCAAAAAAACTTGTACTAGGCACTTAGCAATTTTATAATGACAACCAGTACCAACGGCTTATCAAAGGAGCTCGAGAAACTTTAATGCAGTCCATCCGATGACCTGCGAAAGTTGCTTAGCTTTCAAGATTGCAACTCGCACGAAAGCAGCTGCCACCAACAAGCTCCAAAAATAACTTTGCTGTTTGAAGTTGACCCCAAGTTTAATGATCCATGAAATTAAACATGTTTGCTAAAGTTGTATGTAAAAGAATTTAACATTTCCCCTTTTAAAGTTAAGTTAAGCGAAACTAAAATGTATTATGTTAACATCATTTTTTAAGTATTAACTGTTACATAGTTAGTTAAGTATTTAGATAAGTAGGTAAGTAATAGCTTGTATGCAAATTTAAACATGATGTGTACACATATAATTATTCAGCTTATAACCTTACTGTAACTTATAAAAATTCGATCTGTTTTGTGTACCTAAATAAAGAAAAAACTAAGTAAGGGTAACTAAGCCTATATAGGTACCTACTATCCCACTGTTAGGCATGTAATATTATTTTTACGAGATACCAATAAAATAAATAAAAAACTTGAGAGGTGTCAAGGGACACCCGGATGGAACGAAGTTCCTTTCGATTAATTAGTGAAGGAATTGCAATAATTTTTTTTTTTTTTTAAGTTATAATAATATTTTTTATTATTAACAAACATAATGTTATATAAACTTTATCAGTAGGTTTTTTTTTTTTGTTTTTTTTTTTTTTGTTTTTTTTTGTTTTTTTTTAGGTTATAATGCGTACTTGCTAAAAATACAAAAGCATTTATTATTATCTGTATATAATCTCTACTTACCTAACTCCATCAGCAATATCCGGAACTTGTGCAGAAACATTGTCAGGATTCATTATTATTATTTTTTTTTATTATTTATTATTTACAAAAAACCTGTATACACTCAACAAAAATAATCGTCGAAATAGATATGAAAATATCTGGCTTGCTTTCTATAAGAGAGAGAGAGACAGACAGAGAAACATTTTGACAGACAAAGAAACAGTTTGCACTGAAACCCTTGCAAGCTATTGTAAGCTGTGCGGCGACGCCGCACAGCTTACAATAGCTTACTATAGCAAAAATGAAACTCATTTTGAAAATACTGTATATTATTATTACAAAATATTAAATCAACGAAAAAAATATAAATAAATAAATAATTTACAAATAAAATTAACAAAATAATATTTCGACCGTGACAGGACTCGAACCTGCAATCTTCGGATCCGAAGTCCGACGCCTTATCCATTAGGCTACACGGTCTTGTGATAACAATGGCGAAATTAACGTACACTTCTATTGATAAAAAAAAGTGTCGTGACAACTTTTTTCGTAAGAATTTTTTCCGTCTAACCCCCTTTCACAACGCGCGATAAGGAACTTCGTTCCAATAAATTGTGACAAGTGACTGATCATCGTACGGCCACTACGGCGCGGCCGCGTACCAAGCGCAGCCCGCGTACATGGTGGAGCCGCCGCCTATGTCATTATCTTTCTATATTTTTATCTATATTTTATTACATTTATATATATATAAGTTGAATAGATAATGCTGGTTCTTACCCCTCTATTGTTTTACGGTACTAATAATCTCAGAATAATAACTAAAGCTATAGAAACCGGACTAAAATAGCAACACTCATTCATCAGTTCGTACTATTTTAACTAATGAACCTAAGTTATGTATTGGAAAGAGATCGATTGTCCCTTTTCTTTCGTTATTTCGAAGGTGTCACCAGATTTTTGACGTTATATTTGAGGTAATGTAGTGAGTGACTTTATAAAGGACTCAAAGATTTTTTTTGATCATCGATTATCTGATGACCGTTTGACATAACAATACAAAAAAATAAAAACTAAGTGTCAACCATTTGTCGCACTACAACCTTCTTTTTCTAGCCATAAGATAGAACGGAACTAAACATAGTTGCACGATTTTTATTTTAGCCATCCTTCTATAGCTTTAGTTATTGTTCTGAGCTAGTAATACACCCGTCTCCATTGATCAGAGATAATGACATAACATGACCTGTCACTTGTCACCATTTATTATTTATTATTGATAACTCGTAAAAACAACATTATAGGCAAAGACGTCCGTTATTGAAATTAAGACGACGCATTGGTAATTTACGTGGCGGGGATCTTGATTTTTCCCAACAATTACAAAACATATGAAAGTGATATTTGATGACATGATTTTTCATTTAATTGACTTCATTTTGTTAGTTGCAGAAACACGATTTTTCAACTTATTTAACAGAGAAAAAAATATCAAAGTAACCTCTTTTAAAACATAGATTCGCATTTTTTTTTTTTTTTTTTTTATGTTAAAAGGAAGCAAACGAGCAGGCGGGTCACCTGATGGAAAGTAATCACCGCCGCCCATGGACACCCGCAAAACCAAAGTTATCGCAGATGCGTTGCCAACCTTGGAAAGGAGTTGGATCTTGAGGGGGGAGTAGGAACTGGGAGGGGGGAGGGGTGTGAGATGGGCCTCCGGTACTTTCACTCACCGGACGAAACACAACAGCAACGAGTGCCGTTGTTTCACGCCGATATTCTGTGAGAGGGTGGTGTTACGCCGGGCGAGCCGGCCCATTTCGTGCTGCAACGCAGCGTGGCTCTACTACTCAGACAGTGTTACTCATTTAGCACCACCCAGGGGTCACGTGTAGGGTCTCAAGGGTAAACCTACGGACACGAGTAACTTTAACCCCCAAAACAGGCTAACCAGACCGATTTAAGCATCTAAATTTTTTTAGTAGATTAGTCTTAACACACACTTCAAAATTGTGATTTAAAAATAATTTGTAGTTTAATTTGAAGGAAAAAACCAGTTTTTCTTAAGGTACGGGGCGCAAACGCTCGTATGAGATTTATTGTTTAGCGGTGCGTCGCCTTAACTGGGATTTAAAACCAGGACTCCTGGATTTTTTTTTTACGGGTAAGCAATAAGCACTGCCTTCACCTCACCTGATGTTAAGTGAAGATAAGGCTGAAGGTGGAAGCGCACCTCACCCGGGATCCTCAACTACTGAGGCACTGGCTATCTTGTCTGTAGCTGCCGGAACACACAATACTCACTAACATTGATGTTATGGCGACATATTTGTAAAAGATGGTCGTAGCTAGGTACTGTTGTTATTTTTACTTGTGTGTGAAAAAAACCGGACTCGGCCACCGAGGGTTCCGTACAAATTTATGCTTACATATAGTTCAGGAATCGAGTCTCGAACTTTTCCCAAAATTCAGTTTCCAAGGTATTTCTTTATTCTTCGTCACAAATCGAAAACTATAGAGCATAAAAATAATTAAAAATCTTTTTAAGCTTGTGCAAATGAAGCCCTTTCTTACGATACTCCTCCACGTGACACGGTTAACTTACTTCAAAATTTGGACCCCTATTCCTTGCAGAAAGACCCTGTTTTTTGTGATTTAATTAAATATGTATGGTTTTCAGACTTTACCCTATAATTGTAGTATAAGACGATATTACTTGCTAAACCTCATAGTTCTAGGTCAACGCCAAGTACCCTATGAATTTTGATTCCCTTGAGAGTTCAAAATATACGTTTTTTTCGACATAAACAGCCGTATCTATTTTTCAATCAAGCCAGGCAGACAAAGAAGCTCTACCGAGTACACAAACATATACCCCTGATGGGAATCGAACCCGAAATCTCTGGGTCTGCGACTTTTGGTCTTAACCACAAGGCTACAGAGGTGTTACCTAAATAAATAAATGATATGATCACTTTATAAGCTGCTACTATAGCTGTGAGTGTGACCATAGTAACAAAGATGAATCTTCAGATACAGAATGTGTGTGGACTGGAGGCGTGGTCGTGTCACGACTGTTGCGAGTACTATCACTCTCTATTCTATTTGCTAACGGTACGATGACGTTAGAGTGGACATGACATGACTCATTAAGATTTAAAGAAGGTTTTATTTTGTTTGTTTTTTGTTTTTTTTTTGGTTTTGATTTGATGATGACAAAAGTATGCCTAGTCTACTTAGATGTAAGAGTCTAGTCCTCAAATTATCTAATATCCAAACTGTCAGTTTATTGCAAATCTACTTGCGTTACAGATAATATCTGTGGTCACGGACCGTGGTTGGAAAAGTCAGGATGAAATTAAATATAAAATAAACTTAAGTTGGTTCGTATCATCATCATCATCATCATCATCATAATCATCATCATCATCATCTAAAATCAAATCAAAACCAAAATCAAATCATTTATTTGCAAGAACATTATTTACAGCATAAACAGGTGACATGTTACTAAAAGATTAAGTAAAAATGTTCGCCTTATACTCGAAAGCATGCAAAATTATAAATACCAGTTAAATGTCAATAAATCTGCTAACTCAATTACCTAATTATATTTTTTGTGAGCAGTCACCGGACCTATCGAACACTTTCAAATTCTCGCAAGGAATAAAAACATTTTTCGATTAGCCCTTTGAGCAACTCCGATTTGAAGCGATTAAATGGCATCTCACTAATACCTTGGGGGTATCTTGTTAAACACTTTTATTGAGTGCATGTCTCAGCCAAAAGACGTCCACTGCTGGACAAAGAAAGAAAGATCCGTATAAAGTCTATACGTTATTTTTTTCGCGTAAAACTAGAAAGCATTTTGTTTTGTGTTTATTTGGTTTCTTTTTTTAAATACAATTTTACCTAACTTTACGATTCCCCATACGAACTCTGCCTAGCCAATTTATAACATACTCGTTTAAGTATAAAAGCCAGTGGACATTAGACAGATGATAAAACAATTTACTGGTCTTTAAGTGGTTTTTAAAGTAACATCGTTAAGTACTAGAAGAGGCTGAGTAAAAACAATTTGCGCATATAGCAGTCATTATGTATCAATTATGTTTCCTACACAATAACTATATATCTGTTTGTCCTTAAAATCTTTTTCCTTGGACGTTTTTATTTCACTCAGGTTTTATTTAAGTGGCCTAATGCGTTTATGCTGTGAGTAATGGATGGGTTGTTGGTATCTACGTGTTGAAGTTTTGCAAATTGGTTTTATTGTGTAATATTTTCCTTGATTCTGTATTTTACGAAACTTTCATTTAATTTTGAGATGTGGATAGCTAGTCATTTTTATTTTATTATAGTCTTTAACCTTTTTACCGCCAACAACTTCTATAGAAGTTCGAGATTTTCGTGCCGTCCACGCCAGCACTTCTATAGAAGTTCTTCTTTGTACCTACTTTATTAAAATACATTTATACGTTGGCGTACAGCGGGACATCGCGTGCAGGATAGTTGGGCGGTAAAAAGGTTAAAATCATTAACAACTTCTATCTTAAAAGTGATCAGAAACTCATATTATATTATCGTTTTTGAAGTCATTGAGCTTGTCCCACTGACAAGGCCTTCATCATCGAAATCAAGTCATCACTACAATTGATGGGTATTGGCTTAATCACCACGCTTGCCAAATGCGGGATGGTGATCAGAAACCCGGGCTATGCATCAAAACACACTTTGCCCGACCGGGGAATAGAACCCAAGACCTTCGGATATCAGTACTTCGCTTTGCTCACTTGTCCACTGAGGCATCAATTTATCTTAAATACCTCTTTGTTCTGTCTTCAAACAAACTTTCTCCAACGGAAATTAGTGTTGAGGTTTTAATGTTTTTAAATTTGAGTGCCATGCCCATACTAAGATTGTCGTTTGTTCTGATTACTTGACCTCCTTAAGTGGTAATCTTAATTGTGGGCGTCGCACCGATCCTCTAGCCTGATGACCTAAAGGTGCACGGTAAACTTATTTATAGCTTCTCTGGTAATTACTTAATAGGGGTTATACTTGTTAGATATTCTTTGAGCAAATACAGATATTTAAGCGCTGTAGCTGAACGGATAGCGGATGCTTGAGTTGAATGCGAAAGGTCGTGGTTCAATAATATTACGATTTTTTTCCAGAAACATTTATTTTCATTAAATACAAAAATAAAAATTGAAAATTTGTTTTCAATTGCGACAACTCAATTCTTTTAATCAGTGACTTAAGAAATAGTTATATTCGATGTTGCCTCTGGCAGTATTACTGTGACAATTGGTCGATGATAATAATTGAAGTATTTTACAAAATTATTGGATATAACAAGATATCTTACAGCAGCTTACAGCATCTATACCGTACACAAACCTACATATTGACTGTATATAGGTATATATATCATCGCAAAGCGTGGCGCTGGCGACGCGTCGCCACGGCATGCGTCGCCAACAATCGGTGTTACCCGCGGCTATAGACGTTTCACATCAAAAACTGATAAATTGGGAGGGATTCCGTCTCTAAAACAAAGGAATTCCCAGTCACTACGCGGAACCGCTATGACCATGGGCCCGCTGGTGAGTCGCGATCTCCTTTTGCAGGACCCGTGGGCGGACTGGTTCCGTATCGCAGTAACTGTGCCGCTTTGGTAATTAAATACCTACGTTCTTTGTTGTGGTCCGTTGTTGTACACCGTTCCTTGTTTACGCAGATTTGATTTGTGGGGCAAGGGTTTCATTTGTTTTGTTGTAACCTGAGACATTTGAACCTACTTGGTTGGTGAATGTGAATTTTTGTTTTGTTTTTCAAATGGTTTTGTGCGGTTTGCATTTAGCCAGTGCGAAGAAGGGAGATACGTAAAATATTTTTGTGGAAATAAATGTTTTGCATTTACAATGCTGTATACAATGCTACATAACAACCAGCCTCCGGAATTTCGAGTGGGAATCAAAACCACGACCTTTGGATAACCGTGTGAGAGTAGTACTTAACTTCACAGTGTAGTAATACCGCTGGCTTGCAGCGTAAATCACAAACTACTAAAAGAGTTCAACGATTCTTCTGGGGCCTCGGTAGCTCAGCGGTCAGAGTATTGGACCGGTTACCCAAAGGTCGTGGGTTCGATTCTCTCGAGCTTCATGAGGCTAGTTGATTTTTCTAGTATAATTTTATCTTGTAAATGTATTATGAAAAATAATACTCTCCAATCCCCTTGAGTCATCATCATCATCAGTATAATGATGTAGGATTGTACTAGGGTAGTGGCATATTGCTGTAGTAGTAGTATTCGACAAGTAACCAGTCATCAACATTTTTTGCCTAGCTGTCAGAATCTGATTTTAGTCAAATACGAAGCCTCTCAAAATATGATTCTCAAAAACATATTGGGCATTAAATTCAAATTCAAATTCAAATTATTTATTGCATGCCACATTGGTGTACATTGCTAAGTATGTTTTTGAATAAAAAGTTATGTTGTGTGTGTGTGTGTTTCATTGAGTTTTCTGCATCACTACGGCTAATGCTTGAGGTAGTTGTATATTTAATTGCTTTTTTATCTATTATTATTTAACTTAAATTTTTTCTGTTTTGTATTTTTTTATTTATAATTGTATTATGTTTTAATTATGTGCATGTTTTGTTGCAAATAAATAACTAATCTTTCTATCTATTTATCTTTGTTTAGTAATAAAATTAATCAGTAGGCATAAATTTTTATTTTTTATTTTTAAGTGCTAATTGCTGCATTTAAGCTGAATTAAATATTACTACTGCCGCTCAGAGGCAGTCAAAATCAAAGCTGTGAAAAATTTCAGTGCTTACGTCAGCCTTCCCGGTAGCATAATGGTCAGTGCAGCCGCCCGGAATGCGGAAGACCCAGATTCGATTCCTGGCTGGGTCGGGTAGGAATTTAATTTTTTCACTATATTTTATAAATATTTAATAAATAAATGCAAAACTCGTTCCTAATTTTATATTAAAAGCTTATAGACATACAGGTTTCTATTCATTACAGATTTTAAGATAGCACAGATTCTCAAACAATAACGTTATCTTGAGAAACCAAATCATGTTTATTGAATTCAACAGCCATCGATTCGATAGTATCAGATTCAATCAAGTGATTAGCCCAAAAACTAGTCGTATTTGGGTCTCATAGAAAGACCAATCAATAAACCAATTGTTTCTAATCTATTGTCCAACTGTACCGGTTTCACATGTCTGCTGTAGGTCTGTGGTTGTAAATGTAGCGATTCATCATCATCAGCTCATTTTATGTCCCCACTGCTGGGGCACGAGCCTTCCCTATGGATGGATAAGGAGAACGGGCCATAAACCACCACGCCGGCCTAGTGCGGTCCAGTGGTTGTTAACGACTGCCTTAGCAGTACGTAAAGCCCTTAGGCTTTACGTGCCTTCTGAAGCACGTTGAAGCCCGGTCTTTGCGAAAGTTGCTTAACCTCAGCACTCGCAGACCGGGCGCGTTAACCACTGCGCCATCGAGCTCCTCAAATGTAGCGTTTATGATATGAATAAGTCCATACAGTCTGGAGATGCCACGAGTAGTGATTTCTAGGCCGACCCGCCGAATTTCGGTAAAAGAGCAACATCTCTGAAGAAGATGTCTCACTTTGTCACATAGTTAAAATACCAGGGGAAATATCATATTTGTTAAAAATGAGATTAGATTTATTAAAGATAGATAGATTAGATTAAAGACGGTCGGTCTCCCCTTGTGCGATTGTTCACTCAAGACGACCTTTGCTTAGTAAAGGAAAGTTCATATTATGTTGGTGATGATGGTGAAGTCCGGGAAGATATAACTTTAAAAAAAATCGGTTTCAGCGGACTGGTTACAGCTACGATAGCTCGATTGGGGGAGCACCTGACCCGGTATGTCAGAAGGGTGCAGGTTCAAATCCTGCTCGTGGAAATTTTTTCTACATTTGTGTTTTTGTAATTTGATCGCAACAAAATTTGCGTTAAAAATTATATAAACAAAACAAAAACATTTTATAACTTTTAAATTTTTTGATTTTAGTGTAAGTACGAGTACATTGAACACTGTGACATTTTTCACTCAAATAGTAAGTACGGAAAACTTGATCGCGCGAGTCAGAAAGCTACAGCGAAAATTTACTTTGACTAACCATTGAAAATATGATATGGTTTACTGTCTTATGAGCTTGGACACTAAGGAAGTTTCTACAGTTTTGCATTACGATACGATACAAATGTCATCAGTATATTAATTTCTAATATTGTTATCATTTCCGCTATTATTTATTTTTATTTATTTATATATTTATTTATTGAGATTTATTATATATACACACAGTTTTTATAATTTGCCACAACAGTCATTCACGCTCCCGCTACCGCTCACCTCCCCGCTATATACACAGCCGCGGCTTTAGTAGGTTAATAAACAGTTTGACAGGCGGTCACCTCAGCGACAAAGCGTGATGATATGAGCCTTGAAAGTGAGAACGCGGAGTAGTGCACCGGAATGTCACTGGGAAATGAATTAGCGATAGTAGATTTGGAACGGGATTGAGTGACATGCGCGCATTAGAATAAACTCTCGGTTCGGTTGGTACAGTCGGCGTTCAAAATATGCAAACAAACGTAATAATGTTTTTTAACTTTTTTTTTATTTAGTATTTTCTTACAATATATAAAATGCATTTTTATGCATACTGCTTACACTGGGTGAAAAAACAGTAACACATAATCTTAAAGCTAGTATGGGAAAAGGCGGTCTAATCGCTACAAGCAATGCCTTCCAGACAAGGAGATAGAGGAAATACTGAAGAATACTTAGAGATTACTGACCAGAATATAATTAAATAATAGGTCTTTACCTATAAAATTTGAGTTTTTTTTCTCACTTATTAATAGGTGTATTTACTTCTAAAAGTCAATACCGGCTGTTAATATTATTATACACCTTTAATTAGGACTATGTTACTTTGGCTTCAGTAATAACATTGATTATTAATTTTGTGTCTTTATCGCCCAATTTTTTTTTTAAATTGACTTCTTTTCTTGTTTGCGGAATTAACCTTTTGTTTCATTGTAGCTTTGAAGGGTCTTAATTTTTTTTTCTTTTTAATGTCTGCTATATTTAGCTAGTGAAACAAACACACTACTCTAGAATTTTTATAGTGTTAACATAAATAGATGCTAAGAAAATTGAAAAAAACGTTAGTATGAAAAATAAATTTATATAAAAAATCTTCATACAAATCTCCAATTTCATAGGTAAATACCTATTATAATATATCTCTTTTTATATACCTACATACATATAGTTTTAAACATATAAAACATACGAGTAAAACATACCTACCTACTTTCATAAAATAAACTATAAAAAGTTAATAGCTATGACTGAATTAATCGATGCCGCGCCAGATCCGTATGGTATCCGTATTTTTTCATTCACCCCAATCAAAGGTTCAATCGAATCATCTCAGCACATCCGAGAAGTGTTGAACCTTTTATAGATGACGTCACATTCTTATCGCTTCCTCACTCGCTTAGTCATGCATTGACTTCTTAATAGGTAAGGTTACGGCCATCACGGCACAGGCGCATCGGAAATGTTTACCAACTGCCTCTGTGGTCTAGTGGTTAGAACAGTTGCTCAGAACCGGGGGTCCCTGGTTCGGTTCCAAGTAATGTTTGTACTCGGTTTGGATGATAGCTTGGTTTAAGTCCACCAGGCAAGCTGCAAATATCTTATCTAAATATGTCACCATAATATCAATGTTGTGTTCCTACAGTTAGAGAGAAGACAGCCAGTTCATATTTTATTTTTTTAAAGAAATTGCTGATTGTTTCTAGCGGCATTTTCAGCATCACCGGACTTTTTTGGGGGCGGCGAGGTACGGAAAGGGTACCTCAAGCCTTGTGAAACGAATCACCTTCGGAGGTTTCCTAGAGGGAACGGCATCACACACTTAAAAGTACGTGTCCCCGTGCCCTACTAGATTCTGCGAAGGGTTCGGATCGGATCGGGGAACGGAACAACCCGAGGGCGCCTCTAAAGGCTCGGACCTCGGCTCGGGTAGACCGGGCCGTGGAGGAGGAGAGAAGCGCCCGCATGTCTGTACCTGGTATAGAGCGCGTGTGAACCGATTCTTCGTACCCTTGTTCTACGAGTACGGTGTCTTGGGCCTAAAGTGTGCATGTTTAGTGTATTCTGTAAACGTGTAGTGGCATATAGAGGATCGGGCTGGAGTTCATATTATATATCATAGTAAGTAAAAAAATGTTCCCACTGAGGGCCGACGCCCCGTATGTCCCGGCGCGTCGGCGACCCGTCTCACCAAATGACGGGTCAAGTGTGTCCGCCCATCGTTTTCGAGGGCGTTCACCCGCCCCAATCAGGGGCGGAAGAGGGGCTCGCCCATCTACAGGGCGGGCAGTCACCGACGGGGTTGTGGAAGTGTCTGAAAGGGTTCCCATGACCTCGTCAGGCCCCAGCATGCCGGCGTTCGATGCGTCCTCCTCAGATGAGGACGACGCGATGATCGCCGGTTTGCTGGTCCCAAGGTAAAGGACATCGGAGTGGTTTTTACCGAGTCGGCCTTGACTCGCTTTCTCTAGGGCTCCGGCCCTGGAACAGAGTCTTGGCCATCCTCGGACAGCCAGCGGGACCCCTCTTGCCTGCTGATGCGTCTGTTTGCAGATTTTCCACTCCGTATCAAAAAAAAGGTAAAAAAATGTTTGGACGATTTAAAGCACTTCTTAAAAATTTATTTGAATAAAAAAAATTACTTTGACTTTATTGTAGTTGAGGATTCCGGGAGAAGTGTGCTTCCACTACCTTATCATCGTTTACCGTTAGGTCAGTTCAGGATCATGTGTTTACCCGTAAGAAATATAAATAGTTTTTTTTATCGGAGGGTAAATTTTTATGCAGTTAAAAGTAAAAGTTTTAATTAAATTATTGATGCAAGTCGTGTTTTCTTGCTTTGCTTTGCTGCTGCTTTTTCTTCTACTTCTTCTTCTTCTTATAAGTAGGTATTTTTTTTGTCACCTATATAATTATGTTTACTTATAGTATGCGAATAGTTTAAGTTGATATAGTATTAATTACGAAGTTTAGAGAGATAAAATTGAAAGCATTAATTTCAGATAAACCATCATCATCATCATCTCAGCCAAAGAAGTCCACTGCTGGACAAAGGCCTCCCCCAAGGATATGAGGGGTATTTGCAGTAATCGCCACGCTTGGCAGGCGGGTTGGCGATTGCAGTAGGTTGGGGGTAACTTCAGAGAGATGCTGCTGCCCATCCTCTGGAATGGTCCCTTAGTCGGCTTTTACGACACCCACGGGAAGAGATGGGGTAGTGCAATTCTTTATCCCCGGCACCACACAGATAAACAATGATCCATAGAAAAATGTAAATTAAATAAAATCAAAAATTAAAATAATATAATGATGTACCTCCACTGGGCATAGATAGAGCCTCTGGGTAGTTTAACCACTACACCGCTACGCATTTATCACGAGATTTAAATAATAAGGTATATATATAATTTTATTATAAATCATGAAAATTACGAGTATTTTAATCGTAACCATTTAGTTATTTCATTAACTTTCCGGCTGTAACTCAAATCGTTACTCATCTAGTAATGACTTCACGCACGAATATGAATTAACTAAAAAAACACACCTACTAAATCTACTACCGTAAACAGTTGATAAAAAACACCTGCCCATTTTTTTATTATAATATTAGGTATGTTTTCAATAATTATTTTTATCCGCTGATGTTTCCTACCAAATGATTGCGAGATCGTGAGTGGTTAGCTCAGATAACGATTGGGAATAATCGGTAAAAAAACGAGTTTACGTTACAATGAGTCACCCATCCAAAGACGAACCATTCCAAAAGTTGCTTAGCTTTCACGATCGCAACCGATACGCAGGAGGAGCTCGATGGCGCAGTGGTTAACGCACCGCGTCTGCGATGAGGTTAAGCAACTTTCGCAAAGGCCGGTTATCGCATGGGTGACCAAAAGTTTATCATCTCGAGCTCCTCCGTGCTTCGTAAGGCACGTAAAGCCGTTGGTCCCGGCAGCATTAGTAGTCGTTAACAACCACCTACCCGCACTGGGCCCGCGTGGTTGTTTATGGCCCGTTCTCCCTATCCATACATAGGAAAGGCTCGTGCCCCAACAGTGGGGACATAAAATGAGCTGATGATGTTGACAATTTACTAAACTAATGTATGACTATTTACATAAACAATTAATGTAAATAGTCCCTATGCATTACGAAATCTTACAATGAATGAAACAATGTATGGGAATAAGGTATTTGTATGGAAAACAATCGTTTTGGGAAAATCTGTTGTTATAAGAGAATAATTGAATGAGCCTCTAATTATTGCTTGACTGATTAATGTATGGCTTAAGATAATGAAATTGTTTTTACCACTCTTTGATGTTAGTACAGTTAAGAGCAAAATAGTTACATGGACAAGTTGTTCTTTATATGTTTTCGCTAATATATCTTTGATTCACAATTTTAATGGCATAATAATACATAAATACAATACATACATATATACATTCATACATACTCTCACGTCCTTCTCCCAAAAGGACTAGACATAGCATTAAAATCATACATTTTAGGTATACTCCCCAGTTACCTGACGCCATATTTCATCATCATCTCAGCCAAAAGATGTCCACTGCTGGACAAAGGCCTCCCCCAAGTATCTCCACAACGACCGGTTTTGTGCTGCTCGCATCCAGCGGCTTCCCGCGACCTTCACCAGATCGTCGGTCCACCTTGTTGGAAACCTGCCCACACTGCGCTTTCTGGTACGCGGCGCCACTCAAGGACTATTCCGCCCCAGCGGCCATCAGTCCTGCGCCATATTTAACATACCTAAACCTAGTAGGGTTTCCGATATAGGTGATGGGTTGCTACCCGATCGCCTGACGTGCAAGCATCTTGGAACCCTTGCCCCATAGTCGGCAGCGACATGCACGGGAAGTAAGGCAGCTGGTACGTTATATTCACGTCCCAGACCAGCATGGCACTCTTCATGGAAAATACTAGATCCAGTGAAATTATAGGGTATAGAGGCATAATAACTGAAGAATCCAGGTTCAGTAGAGCGAGTAATACCCTTGGTTTTTGCGTCCATGTAGCAGTGGTCGCTTTCCATCGAGCAGACTATACGCATACATACAGATAGTTTATAACCTGGATTAACACATAGGATAGTTTTTATCCTGATATTCCCACGGGAACGGGAACCACGCGGGTGAAACCGCGAGCGGCTGCTAGTATCTTTATAAAGCGTTCCGTTTCGTACCAAAAAATAATCCCAATAGCTTTCATGTTGCAGATATAAATTCGTGATCATGGCGCATGCAACGGTGCCGAAATATCGGATTTTTGAAACAACAAAAAATATGGTGAAATAATTCTGTTGATGTTACAGTAAGGGATAACGATATTGAAGACGTGCGAAATCTCTGCAAACTTTTAAGAAACTCACTAATTGTTTTCTAAAGTTTCGAAGAACTTTTTGCAGGGTCCTTGGTCGCAGGGAAACATCAGGATAAACATTACATCAAATTAAAATGTAAAATAAACGCGAGTAGATCCGTAAAAGCAGTTTCATTTCAATTTTAACCTCCTGAAACCTGGCGGGTCGTATATGGAACGTCCAATGAAATCACACTATATATATTTTAATATTAAAAATGCGAAAGTTTGCGTGTATGTGTGTATATTATCTATAGTAGTATATATGTTTATCTATTTATGTTTATGTAAGATATTACTACTGTTCACTTTTTTCAACGCCTCCAACTTATTTAATATCAATCCTCTCCATCCCTAGGTTGCCTGGAAGATATCGCTTTTAGTGATAAGGCCGCCCATTGCACTACTCCTATTTATTTTTTATTTTTTCATGTAAATGAGCAACCAGATCGTTTTCTAAGAAACCTTCTTTGAAATTAAATTAGTCACAGGAACAAAAAAAAACCCTTACCACAAAATAGCATGAACATATTTGCATGCCTTTTCACGGTCAATTAAAAGTTTATACCAATTTTTAAATTTTCCAATGCGCTCAAGAAGTCTTTATTTTTAAGCATTTAAGGTTGAGATTTGATTGAAAATCTGCTTCTGATGAAGATCAAGTTTTGTGATTGAAAGATGGCCACGCAATGAATACTTCACGGTGGTAAATATAGGTTATGTTTGAGACGGTGTACATGTTAAGGTTCCGTAATTGGGATATAAACTGCTTGGGTGACTAAATTAATATATCCAGAGAGCGATTTTCGATTCGGTGACTAATTCTCATTCTCACGTTATAATTTCAATAACGAGTGCTTCATACTTACAGAAAACACTAAACATGGACACTCACTTAGGCCCAAGGCACCGTATTCGTAGAACAAGGGTACATCGACCACGACCACGGTTCACACGGTCTATACACCAGGTACAGACATGTACCCGGGCGCTGGTGTACCCCCACGACCCGCTCAACCCGAGCCGAGATCTTAGCCTTAACCAAACCATCTAAGCATCCCTATGACGAAATAGGTGAAAAAAATAGCTACTTTTTAAAATTCTCAATTTATTTAGAGTATTTACATCTGGGTTTGAAGCCTATACTTTAAAATAATTGTATTATGTATCTAATAGGCTACGTAGTAATATTTTTGGTTTTGATCAAGTTCGTATAATTATTTTTTGATTTTTTATCGGAAGTAAATAAATAAAAATTAATTTCGGGCGCGAGATCTGACACTTCCGCCGCGTGACGTATGCGTGCATTGTCAGGTAGTGTAACTGGACGCTTGAGTGGCTAAGTTCGTTTCATTCTTATTAGTGGTTTCGTTGTGGGTAAAACACTTCTGATACAGACAGCTTAATTACCAACACCGTACCCCAAACTTTGCGTTGATTGACGTAAATTATAACACCCGTTGGATGTTGGCAAAAAGTCCAAAACGGTGGGAATCGCATCTCCGCCTAAACTTTTGATTTGTATAATTATAGTTTCGGTAACAATTGCTCAACTTTATTCACAGTCCCGAAGAACAAAGGTGTTGGTGCCATGTTCTATTTTGAAAATGCTTGTAGCATTTAAATGATGGATGATGCCGACGAGGTCAGTTCCTTTTAACCCGACTGCGTCAGAAGGAGGGTTAAAAGACTCAAAGTACTTGTCAGTCAAAAGTGCTAGACGTCAAGAGTTTCGTTTTTCCGCCATATGGTGTATGCGCTATGACTTTGCTATTTAAAAGAGTAAGGCGTTTTAATATAATTATTTTATGTAGGTTTTGAAATGGTTGGTAATTAACTTTGCACAACTAAATAGTTAAATAGTTTGAAGTAAACCAAATTATTACAATAAAACAAAAAACTCGACTGCTAAAACAACTATATCAAAAAAGCTGCAAAGAGAAAAAACTGAAAAGAAAAAAACAAGCTCTAAGATCCCAGAATTCAGTTAGAGCAATGTTGAATGCAACGTGAAATATTTCTAAATACATTGAATATTGATAGTCGTCGCAGACGGGGACAATCATCAACCAAGCGGCCGTGGCTAGCTCAATTAAATCCGCACTCTCTTTGTAATGTGTAAAATAAACGCAAGTAGATCCGTAAAAGTTGTTTCATTTCAATGTGTAGTGTTCGCGTAAACTTTAGAAAACAATATGCGTTTTTGTTCCATTTCGTATACCAATGTTGCAATTCCCAACTAAGTTGACCAAACCGCATAACTCTTAACTGTGCCCCCTATACAGCGATAAGTGGCATAACAGTTCCAGCAATCTGCGACGGCATGCGTACGAGAGCAATCATCGCTCTGTCAAGGTCGCGGCGAAGGCCTTAGATGCGTAACCTTATAACTTCACGGATTATGGTGCGCCACACAGTTGCGACACGCTACTTTTAGTCACTTACTTTCTTCCTTCGCTGGCTCAGCGATCCGAAATGGGTCTTGGCCTCCGGCGTTAAAGTACGCCATTTTGTTCGGTCTTGTGCCAGTTCAGTTAAGCCACTTACGTTTTTTTTTAAATCTTTATAAATATAATATAATAAATCTTCTGTGCGTGTGTATGTCACTCAACTCCTTCTAAACGACTAGACCGATTTGGATGAAATTTTTTGTGTGTTCAAGTGAATTCGAGGATGGTTTAGATTTACAATTGGACACGGTAGGTTGCGCTGCTATAGGGGCCCATCATAGGTTATGGGTGTTCTAAAGCGGACGAATGATTTGTTTGTTTTGTTGTCATGGAAACTGTCAAAGCGGTACGAAGTCCGCCGGTCAGCTAGTTTTATATTAAAAGAAGGCAAAAGAGTTTTTAGTCACCTGATGGGAAGTGAAAGACTGCAATAGAGCATGCGGTCATCTGATTGAAAGTGGTCATCGCCGCCAATGGACATATATATTCAGCATCTGGAGAGCTGTCTATGCGCTACCGACATTGAGATTTGAGAGGCCTCACATGTGAGGTTATCTTAATAAATTAAAATTCATGTATTGAATTCTTATTAGTCTCTGTAGTCCTATAGAAGGTGTCATTCCATGATAGAGAATTTCAGTATTTGATGTTGTAAAAGGAAGAGAGAAAATAAAATATGCTGAGTTAATTGCCAATTTTGTTGCCGGTTCCTTTCAGGTCTCCAGCCTTGCGTAGACTAACAAACCTTAAAAACATCATCATCAGTCATTTAAGCTTTATACGAATCGCCGCATCGTTTGCGTCGACGGCGACGTCAAGTCTGATCTCTGTGGCGTGCCGGACCATTTCCTAGCGGTAACCGCGTGATTACTAACAGATTAGCGACGGTTATCTTAACTATATTAGCTTAAACGATTTGTGTTTCGACCTTTTCTGTGCCGCATTTTTGTGGTTGATGCCATTATGCTGTTAGTGCGTCCAGATAGGAAATGCTTGAGACGCTTAAATTTTATTATACATTGTTGAAAGACTTGAAGAAGGTCATATAATTTAAATATATCGTAATGTTAGAATGACAATTTGTTCAGGATTGAAAAAACTTTAGAATAGAATAGAATAGAATAAAATACTTTATTGTACACATAAAAACATAAACATGACAAAGAATTTAAATAATTAAAATTGGAGTCATACAAAGGGCGGCCTTATCCTTATTTATTCTTATTCTTATTCTTATCACTATTAGCGATATCTTCCATCTTCTTTATTTCTTAAAAGACTTGCAAAAATATTCACTTACTGAGAAATTTTAATTAATTATTTCAACCCCCTTTGTGGTCTAATGGTTAAGACCCAGTTTTAGACCCAGAGGTCTTGGGTTCGATTCACGGCGGGGCCGGGGGTACATGTTTGTGTACTCGGTTTGGTTGGTGGTAGGACTTGTTTGTCCGCCTGGCTAGCTACCACCATCTTATCTAAATATGTCGCCATAACATCAATGTTTGTACCATTGTTGTGTTCCGGCAGCTAGAGAAAAGATAGCAAGTGCCTCACTAGTTGAGGATCCCAGGTGAAGTGCGCTTCCTACAATTGATCTTATCATCACATAACATCAGTAGAGATCAAGGCGCTGCGCTTAACCGTAAAATTGAAAAAAAAAGTATAATAATATACAATTCCAGATTATTTGGCACAATGAGCGTACGAAATGTTTCAAGATTAAAATTGTTCATATAGGATAGTTTTTTTATATATAGACGCGTCATAGTGACCACATCCTGCCTGATGGTAAGCAGCCGATGCAGTCCAAGATAATGAGAGCGCTCCTCACCGTGGAACAAGCACGGTAACAAGCGCACCCATTCATGACGGCCTGCATAAATGCCGTTTCACGCCCCGCTTAAAAGACCCGGGACTATGGGAGCTGGAAAACACATGCGCCGGCAAAGAATTCCAAAGCCGAATGGTCTTACAGAGGAACGACTTGTCAAATGTTTTGGTATGAGCACTGATTGTCTGTACAGTATGATATTTTTTTATTATTGCGAATACCACCAGTTTTTTTAATTTATTTTTATTTTATTTTTATTTTAATATATTTCAAAATTCACAGCTCTTAATCTAAATTAACAAACTTATATATTTTAACACACAGCCAATAACAAATTTTCTATACGTATACTTATAAAATTTGTAAATAAGAGGAGACACAATTTTCGACCTGATGGGTTATTAAGTTAGTGTTTTGTTTCACAATGAGGAAGCAAGTTGGCAAGAGCTGGATGAGAGTAACCGCGGATCGTGCTCGGTGGGGTGCACTTGGAGAGGCCTATGTCCAGCAGTGGGCTAATATAGGCTGATGATGATCTATCGCTATCCTTCATCTCAAATGATGGGAAGTGATAATAAAGGCAAACGGTGAAAGAGCGCTTTTTATGATTTGTGTTGTTATGTTAAGTTTTTTTAGATATCCTTTTTTTATACGTTTTATTATCATACGCTACGAAAAATAAAGAAAAAAGAATTACCTTTGCTGAGCTTGTTGCCGGTTCTTCTTAGTACAAGATCTCCTGCCGCAGACTTAGGAATCTGTGGTAATGATCACCAACCCGCATTGGTGATTATATGAGCGATGATGTGTAGATGCGAAGGTGTGGGACAGTATTTAGGCTATTTACTGGTTTTTTTTTGCAATTCATGTCATTAATGGCGTTTCAATCGTTTCTTAAACAGGCCTATTACGTCCATCGTTCTTAAATATTTGCACGATATCGAGATTCTTTAAAATTGTTCTATACTTACGCAATAGTTAAAACGTTTTAATTGATTGTACAAGCACCAATCTGTTTATTACCTGTCTGATCGCGATTGATGTTAATTGGGCACTTTGTAATTTCCATATCCACGGAATAGTTTGTTTTTTCAAATACTTACGTCTTGTGTTTTTGCTAAAAATGTTTATTATGTAATAACCTTGGCTATTATTACGTTTGTTAGAAACGTCATTGAAATGGTTATCTATATATTAATACGTGAAGTAAAAACTTTGTACCCCATTTTTAAGAAAATTGCGCGGACGGAGGAGTATGAAATTTCGCACACTTATAGTTTATTTAAAGAAGGTTAACCGAATGTTATTTTTTTTAATTATGCATAAAAATACATTAAATCAATAAAACAAACATTACACACACTACCACGTATTTGAGACATACGCATATGTACGTACCTATTTGACACAAACGTATAATAAACTCTTTTCAAAAATTTCACAAATGGAAGAGGAGCGGCCAAAATCTGTCAATGCCAATCCAAACTCACATTCTGTCTTTTTAAATTTTTTCATTGCTTAGGATACAATCCGTGCAGCCTTAATAAAATTACGGTCGAATTTCGACCACTGAGCGACCACTAGTATAAAAGAAAATCTTTTTAATCACTTTTGTCTAATTCGATATTATACTTTTGCCACTCGGTCACCGAGACTTTAAGTCATTAGTAAATCATTACCCATGAACTTTAGCAATGACTTGATTTAATGATGGACGTATAACAGCAGTTGAACAGCAGCGGTTCGCGGCACGGCAGTTTAGGAAAATAAAATACAAAAAAAAAAAAAAAAATTAAAATAAGAAACAGAAAAGAGCATCTGTACCGTAGCCGTGCCCCCAAGGAGACCGGTTCGACCGATGTCGACCGAGACGACCCGGGTAAAGATTTTTTTTTTTTTTTTTTTGGAGAGAGACTGCTGGTTGCCGAGGGGCATTTCCAGCTTCTCCGGGCTTGTTTTAGGGGCGGCGAGGTACGTAAAGGGTACCTCAAGCCGTGTTAAAACGAAACACCTTCAGAGGATTTCTAGAGGGGTACGGCATTGCACACTTAAAAGTGCGCGTCCCCGTGCCCTTCCAGAGTCTCCGAAGGGTTCGGATCGGATCGGGCCCGGGTAAAGAGGCCAGACCTCGACGCCCGAACCGGCCCCAAAGCAGGGGCCGAAGAAAACAACTAACATTTATTATTGTTTTCTTAATTATTTTTGGGTAAGAACGTGGCCGTCATTGCACCCAATGTTAAGAGATGATAAGGCCGAAAGTGTTAGCGCACTTCACCCAGAATAAAATAGAAAAAAAATAAAATTATAAACTTCCCTACACTTACACCAATTATCTAGCCCAAGAGAAGCTTCGTTATGAAACTCGTTGAATGGTTACTAGACAACGGATAAACATACTTAAAATACTTAAATACATACTTATTATATATAGAAAACAGCCAGACCCGAGACAATTTAGAAAAACAATATTCTAAATTATCCGACCGGGGATCGAACCCGGGACCTCAGAGATGGCGACACCATGAAAACCGGTGTACAAACACCACTCTCGACTTAGGAGGTCGTCAAAATCTTAAGCTACCTACTGAGTTTTCTCGTTATATTTATAACAACACCGCTTGTGAAATTCATAATTCACCCTGCTAAACGTGCTACCAATGAGTATACATATTTTTTACCCAAAACAAATAAATAACATATTTTTTTTATTTACATAACCGTAAACTCAAGTTACGTTTACTTATTTCACCCAATACGGTATGCCAACTGTTTTGTATACACACGTTAGATAAGCTAAACGCAACAATAGAATTTCCTCACAGAAATTTCACTTCCAAACCAAATGTATGACGGACATACTAATATGGGCATGCTGTTACTTCGAGCAGTACAGTGTTCTACTGGGAGCTATACTATATTTTCTATACTAAAAATGTTGTAAAAACTCTATACTAAGACAAACAGTGTACAATTTGCATTTTATTATTATTTTAGAAACAAGTAACAAAGACTCATAATGGTTAGTGACAATTTAAAACAACAACAAAAGGAGTAGTAGGTACAATATTGCTATAGTATACGAGCAACGATATGTATAATTATAGTATAGATCCCTATTTATACTATAATTATACTATCTCGTTGTACAGTGTAAATATTACATATCAAAAGTAACACTTTATGCGTTAAGATTTATTCGCGTTAAATATAAATTTAATTTAATTTATTGTAACATATCTTTGAACTATGCGTTTAAAAAATATATGTTAACTTTTATGTATGTTTTATTTCTTCTATAAGAGGCTGGAAAATATAGCAAGCCTATATTTTCCAGCCTCGCCTATCCATGAAATCATCACATTTAGAAGTTTAATCTTTTTGTTGCGAAACAAGCTTTGTTTTATATTTCCAAATAAAAAATCGTACTTTTAACTAAGTTACGAAGTATCGCTGTAAGTGTGAAGCCTGCTTTAGTCACTCTGTCTGCTTGTTGAAAGAAATTGAATGATAAATGACTACCCTAATAGTTTTGACTTTCAATGAAGAAGAAATATTATTTGGCCCAACTTGTCAAAGAAGTTTATTACGTAATATAAGCGTAATATTACGTATAAAGTTATGCTGCATAGAACGCGTAAAAGAAAAACGTCAAGAGCGATTTTACCAAAGAATGGCATTATTTAATAAAAATACCATTATTTGTTAATATTTAATTTCAAACATTTAAACGCCTTGTGGCCGAGTTGCTCTGCTTGATACCCGCAGGTCCCGGGTTCAATTCCCAAGTGTGTTTCGGATTTTTCGATACATAGCCCAGGTTTGTTATCATCAACCCGCATTTGGCAAGCGCAGCGTAGTGATTAAGCCAAATACCCATCAATTGTAGCGACGACTTGATTTCAATGATAGAGGCCTTTGCCCAGCAGTGGGACAGTCATAGGCTATTTACTACTACTACCAGAATCTAAGATATTTATTTAAAACCACAAATAAAGCAAAGCTTTTTTGGAGAAACATAAAGGCTTCAAACCTTGTGATTTAAAACACCATGAGAGAAGAAACCCTCTGGAAACAATCACACATCACATACCATAACATACATAAATAGACCTGTATACGCACGCACACCTAAGACATCACTCACAAACATACACTAAACACACACATATTTATTTAATGAAACAGTAATTCACTTACCTTACACAACATAGTTTTAGAAATACGTAGCTTAGTCTGTAAATACTGTCTGTACCTCAATGCATGCTGAGTTCACCTTTAAGAAGTACATTAAGTATATGACTCTATAAATGTAAACCACATGTTATAATGTAACAACTGTTGGTGATCAATAAATAAAAAAAAAAAATTGAAATTCTTATTACATTCTATTCATAATGAAAATTAAAATTTGTATTGCACTTTAGGTGACAGATAGTGACAAATGGTGACAGAGGTGACTTGCAATTTAGCCGTAAAAATATTGTTTTTGTTTACGTGACTGAATAATTAATGAAACACTCGCATAACATTCTGAAGTCGTTTAACGCATATCGTATTATGTCATGTGTATTTACTCTCGCTTGATTGTTGATCAAACACCGCATAACTGCAGTCCACAGATAACTCGAGATTTCTCGTTACTGTACCGTTTGTGTTAATTATGAGACGGTCGATGTCAATATTGGTTTCTTTTATTAACGGAGGATATTGTACAAAATTTCTTGTAATTTAAAGAGTAAACAGATTGTTTATAGACGTTGGAGGCTGAGCACGTTTGTAAATAGTCAGGTTTAATTGCTTGTTTAAATAATAAAGATTCGAAATATATACTATTTTAGGATTAAGGTCGATCGCTTTTGATATGTTTTATGAAAATGCTAAAATTGTATTTAAAAAATTTCGTATTGAGATTACAAAATTTGTTTCTTGTTTCTTTATTGTCATCATCTTAAAACATAATTTTAATTGAGTTTTTAAATGAAACGTCCTAGATTAAGATTTCTACAATGCCTTTGAAAAAAAAAACAAAAATAAAGAAATAAACTTTTATTGATATCACTTAAAAAAACACAATTAACATACAACAACAACAAAAAGGGGTATATTTTGAACTACTCTAGATTATGAAGCAATAAAGATTATGATTATTGTATGATGCTCGCGACTTCGTCCGCGAACTCAACTTATGCAACAACAATGAATGCAACTTATTAAATAACTATTAATTAAAATTATTGTATTATGGAAATTGTAATGTTATCAAACAAATATGATTAACTAGCTGTGCTCGCGGCTTCGTCCGCGTGGAATAGTGACTTTCGGCAGCATTTTTAATTTTTTAGGCTCTTGTTCCCGTTTTTGCAACATTTTTGCACTGATGCTCCGCTCCTATTGGTTGCAGCGTGATGTTATATAGCCTAAAGCCTTCCTCGATAAATGGACTATTCAACACAAAAAGAATTATTCAATTCGAACCAGTAGTTCCTGAGATTAGCGCGTTCAAACAAACAAACAAACAAACAAACAAACAAACAAACAAACAAACTCTTCAGCTTTATGTATTAGTATAGATATAGATTACTTTTACAAAACCCTAGAATAGCATTCTAAGACATCTGCCCATTTCATCAACAACCCTGAAATTGTAGACTACTCATAAGCCGTGTTAGGTGACAGATTCACCCCAACATCTGTCACCTAAAAGCTTAAGGGTCACCAAAAGCTTAGTCATCAATGAAAACGTACATAACTCTCACAATTGCTGACACGTGACCCATAACTAGAACAAAAGCATCGACAATCTGTCAGTCTGTTTACAAAAGTTCGGTGCGAGAGATTATGCATATTGACGCACTCAACTACGGCGGTCACTTTCGACGGTCGAAACGGAAAACGCGGGGGAAACGGCGACTTTCACTGGTTAGAGCTTGTTTAATCTTTGAATAGGGCTGTCGCATGTTCCTTTGCAAAGAAATATTACCGAATGTTGAAGACAACAATGCTACTTACTCCGTTGTTGGTACTAGTTTGAGAGACTTCGTACATGGACATGGCCATACTTCTAATGAAACAATTTTTGTATAGTGAAATCAAATATCCCTTATACTTTTTTTTTATACTTAGCACGGCAAATGACTCCATACCACCTGATATTTAGTGGAAATGGAGTCCAGACGCAATGTCAACTGGTGCAGCGTGAAAACAACGCAGCATCAGTCAACCTCACTCTGCCGGCCCACAAGGTGCTTCTTCACGCCTCGTTTGAAGGACCCCATATCCTAGGAAAGAGGGAAAACGTGTGCTGGTAGACTATCCCATCTTTTGGAGGTGCGACTAAGAAACGAGTCACCAAATTTCTTTGTGCGCGATGGGATATAATAATACGTATTTTCAGAAGGTAAACCAATCTTATATTCACATGTTTTGTTGCCAGTTCAAGGAGATAGCAAACAATGTGACGTAGGTCTTTAGTGTATCACTAGAATTATATAAAAGGTTACTAGAATTCTTTTTGGTTAGTTCAGATAAGACTATCGTAGATTGTATTGCTTTTTAAAATGACTAGGTATTATATCTTTTCAAGATTGTAATGGTATGTCATAGGAAGTCAAGGTGGTCCGCCATTTTGTGAAATTATCAGAAATGTATATAGCGGTAAGAAATGGAAATGCCCATACAAGCAACTCTTTAGTTAATTTTCGTGATAAATGGTAGATATATAATGATTGGTGGTGATTAATTAATGATAAATGATAGATAATTAATGATGGACGATATTCTCCCCCAACCGCTTTGAGTTTCCGTTGAAATGAGTGTCTTTAATAAGAACCCACACAGAATTTTTAACAGAATTGGAAAAGTAATTATCCTATATGATTACACATTGGCAGTTCTAAATTCAAAACGTGGGTGTTATGCAGGAAAGTAAAGAGTCATGTTTGCGGTTATGTTTTTCTTTATGTAATTTGTATTTTGTCGAATTTTAATGTGAATTAATGGTGGATTATTAACTGTTACATGTTCGTGTACGTGCACGAGTATTAAATGAAACAAAAGAATGCGCGTCACTTTTTAAATTCTCTCAAGAAGTCCGCGTAAGGACTTTTTGGCGGTAAAGTGAAGAAACATCTGCGGTTTTGTTTTATATTTTCTAAAATTTGTGTTATGTCGAATATTAATGTGAAATAAAGGTGGATTATTAACCGTTAAGTGTTCGTGAGTGTGCATGAGTGTTGGCAAATGAAACAAAACAGTGCAACGACACTTTTCAAATTCTCTCAAGAAGTCCGCGTGAGGTCTAAGTAAAGCCCCACATTTTTTACTGAGATGCTCAAGCGGTTGGGATCGGGGGACATATAATTTATCACTTCTCATTACTATTATCATTCATCATCATCATCATATATTAACAAAATATAAATTATCTATTTAAATAACTTGTAAGAAAATTAGTTTGACACTGGCTAATTGTGCTCACCGCACAAAGCCATCAACTAAAACAAAAAATAAAAAGCCCGCGTAAGTTCTTGCAAAATTCAAATAATACATATATTTCAGACTTCTGTCCATATTGGTTTAGTGACAATGGCTTAGGTGCTAGCAGAGCTGGATTAAGCCATATAAAGGCCCCTAGGCACTGCATATTTTGGGCCCCCTATTTTCTAGGCTTAGTAAAAAGGATACATTTTTTTTTTCTGTCTGAGAGCCCCTAAGCGACGCGGTTCAAATGTTTTTTTTTGCTTTTTGGTTAGTCCGGTACTGGATGCTAGAGTTAGCGTTAAGTCAAAATGCTCAGTATGATAGATATTAGTAAGTAAAGTATTATAGACCCACATCTTACATGAAACTCAAGGGTTTGAAGGGAATATAATTGAAATGAAACAACTTTTACGAATCTACTCGCGTTTATTTTGCACATTACTTATTTCATGTTTATCCTGACGTTTCGAACCCTTTGCAGGGTCCGTGGTCACAGGGATAAACATTAAATAAGTAATGTGTAAAATAAACGCGAGTAGATCTGTAAAAGTTGTTTCATTTCAATGTGTAGTGATCGCGTAAACTTTAGAAAACAATTATCATCATCATCATCTCAGCCAAAAGACGTCCACTGCTGGACAAAGGCCTCCCCCAAGGATATGCTTGCCGTAATCTGATTATAATGATAATGATTATTTGCCGTAATCGCCACGCTTGGCAGGCGGGTTGGCGATCGCAGTAGGTTGAGGGTAACCTCAGAGGGATGCTGCTGCCCATCCTCTGCAATGGTCCCTTAGTCGGCTTTTACGACACCCACGGGAAGAGATGGGGTGGTGCAATTCTTTATCCCCGGCACCACACGGGGTTATATAGAAAACAATATGGGAATATAATTTATCATCATTCATAAATTTCTTTTTTTACCCTAATAAAAAGTAAATAGCACAGGGAGTCTAGTATAATATAAGTTATTTTTGATATTCGAACACGTTGACGAAAACGAGAATTCGTATGGCTTAATTTTATCTCTCCACGTATGTCGCCAGGAGGCGTGAATGCCATACTAATTTTCGTTTTCATAATCGAATGAATACGGTTAATAATCAAACTCACACTAGGCACCCTGATAGCCTATGTGATAAGTGGCTGTCTATGAACTTCGTATAATCCAAACAATCGATAATCGAACATTCAATTTGACTGGAAGACCCCCCACTCGCGAGTGAACATTCGATGTTGTAACGAACGAACTGTCGATGCGAGTGAGTGATAAAGTTAGTTTGTTTTATTGTTCACGTCATGTGTTAAAAGTGTTAAGGTTGGTTTATAGAGCATTGGGGTGTGAAGATAGTCCAACGTATCTATATATTAATACGTGAAGCAAAAACTTTGTACCAGTTTTTACGAAAATTGCGCGGACGGAGGAGTATGAAATTTCGCACACTTATAGTTTATATAGAGAAGGAGTACAGAATGTTAATATTTTTTTATAATTATGCGTAAAAAATACATTAAATCAATAAAACAAACATTGCACACACTACCATGTATTTGACACACACGCTTAAAAACTCTTTTAAAAAAATTCAATAATGGAAGAGGAGCGGCCGAAATCTGTCAATGCAAATCCGAACTCACATTCTATCTTTTTTAATTTTTCATTGCTTAGGATAAAATCCGTGCAGCCTTAATAAAATTACGGTCGAATTTCGACACTGGCACTAGTCGCCCAGTGGATAAAGGATATTTTGTTCAGTTTACACACATACAGTTACAATTCCCTGTGTGGTGCCGGGGATAAAGAATTGCACCACCCCATCTCTTCCCTTGGGTGTCGTAAAAGCTGACTAAAGGACCATTCCAGAGGATGGGCAGCAGCATCTCTCTGAGGTTACCCTCAACCTACTGCGATCGCCAACCCGCCTGCCAAGCGTGGCGATTACTGCAAATACCCCTCATTTCCTTGGGGGAGGCCTTTGTCCAGCAGTGGACGTCTTTTGGCTGAGATGATGATGATGACACACATACATACATACTCTCATTGTCTTTCTTCCAAAAAAGGGTAGCATAAGTATCAAAATCACCAATTTTGAGTAAACTTACCGTTGGTGGTCTCGACGCCACATTTAGCATAATCAAAGCTCCGGGATAACGTCAGTACTAAGTTGCTAGCCGATCTTCTGATGTGCGAGCATGTTGGAACCCTTGTCCTTTGATCGGCGGCGACATGCACGGAAACTTAATGAGCTGATACATAATTTTCACGTCTCAGACTCAGACAGCATGGGATAGAAAATCTAAAAAAATTGTCTTATGAATGTTACTTCACCATCGGTTCGTAAGTCTACAGGGCGGGACTTAGTGCTGAGTAAAACTGTCTAGAAACTACAAGAGCATTTCTTTTTTCCTATAATTGTATTTTTTTTTATTGTGGCACGCCAAATTGGCCTCACCCTGCCTGATGAAAAGCAGCCAGTGAAGCCCAAGAAGTGAAAGCGTTCATCACAGCGCTACCACGCTATGCCGAACGCTCACACTATGGCGGCCTGTATAACTGCTTTTTCACGCCCCGCTTAAATAACTGCGAAAATTGTATGTTTTCAGGACATCGATAAATAAATAGATTTAAATTACTACAATCATATTAGGAAATCATATTCATTCTTTATCTGCGACTTGAACTTGGGGGATAACAAATGTTTTTGCGCACCGATAGGTTTCGGAGAAATGCGTATTGGAATATGTGAATAGATAAAGTTATCAGATTACCTACTATTATAATGAATCACTGATATCTAGGTATTATATCTATTCAGTGTGGACCTTCATAACTTATCTAACAAAGTTTGACGACCATGGTAAAGTTAAGTTCATTAAAATAAGGTAGGTACTGTAAGGAGGTTATATGCAGCTCATAGTAAAAGTTAGTTTAATTTATTTGTATGTAAGCCTCTTTAGTCTGGATGAGTATTTGAATCATCGAACATGTAAAATTAAAAAGGTTTGCAATGGTTTGACACAATCGTGGACTGTTATGTGTAAAAAGAATAACAGTTGTACTTAACTTTGTGTATTATAAAAAATAGCATATGTCATGTCATGTCATGGGGTGCGTAGCGTGGCATGTCATTGGGTGCGGGTTAGAATTCCGCTCGTGGATTTTTTCGACACTTTGTCTTTTTACAAACTGGAATTTGTTCGCAACAATTTGCTTAAAATTATACGTAAATAATCTTGAGTAAGTACTTATAATTACGGCGCGGTAGTTTAGTGCAGTGTAGAGGCCGAAAAAAAACACTTGGTCCTAAGAATCAGCAGATACTACCGGGATCCGTAATATAAAGTTACCATATATATCTATTTATCTATTTATTTAAAACTTTTGTAACAACATGGCGGACTTAATGCCTGAGGCATTATCTACCAGTCAACCAAGTGGTGCAGAAATAAAAAGGTAGGTCGTAATTGGGTGAAGACAACTATTTAGAAATAAAAATAATATAGTGTATATTATTACATAAACTACTTTTACAAATATAGTACAAAAATAAGGTTTTATCAAAAAAGAGCATACGGACTTCCTTTTTAAAAGCGTCACGACTCGTAGCCATCCTGATTTCAAGAGGTAGCGCATTCCATAGGAGAATGGACTGAATATGGAAGGACGAGTGTACATTGCCAAATGTATGGGAAAGACAGAGAAGGAGGAGATTATTAGTAGATTCTAACTATCCTATTGGCATCCCGAAACTGGTAAGCCAATGCTAGTCGGACTTTGATTAAAAAAATCTTGCACTGCAACTACTGAAAGTGACTCCACTCCACCTGGAGTTAAGTGGAAATGTAGTCCAGACGCAAGGACACCTGGTGCAGCGTGAAAACAACGCAGCATCAGTCACCCTCACCCTGCCGGCCCACAAGGTGCCTCTTCACGCCTTTTTGAAGGACCCAATGTCATAGGAAGGAGGGAAAACTTGAGCTGGTAAACTATTTCATCTTTTGGAGTTGCGACTTAAAATTAGACTTATGCTACGGTCACACTATCGCGCTATCGCGAACATTTGCTGTTTTCATGACATGCAATAAATTACATTTTTGACCGTGTTCTGAAATGTGACTATTGCTCGGCCCGACTTCGCCCGATACCGCGATAGTGTGGCCATAGCAGTAGAGAAAGCCATTCCAACTACAATAAATTCTACCCGCTGGGAATCGAACCAGGAACCTCTGAGTTTGAGACTGGTGGTGTAACCACTAGACCACAGAGGCGTTCCTAAGTGCTCACAGGCGGTCCTAACTCAGTGTTATAAATGTGAAAGTCTCCGTTACTTAACATCTTAACTTTTGCTCCCGACGCCATTGAGACCTAGATTCTAGTACAGCTGAATGGTATTCAATTTGTCACATAACACTTAATTAGTTAAGTAAGATGCTTCATTAAGACATCCTTTCCGACTCGCACTTATATATTTTAAAAGTATTAAAAAATTTGCGGTAGGAAGATTGGTTTGAATGCGAGAAAGCGTGCTTCAATACTCATTGCTCACCTAGAGAAGAAACATGATACAATTTTTTGCACAATAATTATTATGTTACATAGCCGTTGGTCCCGGCTGCATTAGCAGTCGTTAACAACCACCAACCGGCACTGGGCCCGCGTGGTGGTTTATGGCCTGTTCTCTCTATCCATCCATAAAGAAGGCTCGTGCCCCAGCAGTGGGGACATAATATGAGCTGATGATGATGATGATATAAAAAAATTTATTAGTGTTATGTCAATATGTCATTAATAATTAGTCGTCCTGTAGGTATAAAGAAACAGTTCTCCTCAATGTAACTCAGCCCTAATCTTTTTTCTATCTATCGCTTGTAAAAAGAAACATTTTATCATTATTAAACAATGGCGGAGGTCAAATGAGATCATTTGGGACGTCATCAATCATCCAGCGTGCCAATGGATCAATCAATTTGTCCGTCTGTGCGTCCTTGAGGGTGGATACCACGACTATGTTTTGTTTAACCGCTTTTTTTATGTAACATTACGAGTCACTGTTTTGTTTTGCGATGTTATATCATTTGGAAGGCAGTGTCTGCAACCTTACCTCTGAAAATCTATATATTAATACGTGAAGCAAAAACTTTGTACCCCTTTTTTACGAAAATTGCGCGGACGGAGGAGTATGAAATTTCGCACACTTATAGTTTATATAGAGATGGTTATCCGAATGTTAATGTTTTTTTTAATTATGCATAAAATACATTAAATCAATAAACAAACATTACACAAACTACCATGTATTTGATACACACGCATGTGTATTTGATACACACCCTTATGTAAGTATTTGACACACACGTCAATATTTATTATACTCTTTTCAAAAATTTCAAAATGGAAGAGGAGCGGCCGAAATCTGTCAATGCCAATACAAACTCACATTCTATCTTTTTTAATTTTCCATTGCTTAGGATAACAATCCGTGCAGCCTGAATAAAATTACGGTCGAATTTTGAACACTGGGCGACCACTAGTTTTGTTAAATACGTTAGTAGTTTCTGCAATGACTAGCTTAACTTGAAAATTTCTTGTGTGTCTTAAAGTGATTCTACTTGAAATCAATATCGATAGTTTATTTTTTTATATCTTACGGTAAGCACAGTGCTTTCATCTAACCTGTAATTAAGTGATGATTAGGCCAATGTTGAAGCGCACTTCTACAACTATTGATGTTATGGCGACATACTTAGATAAGATGGTCTTAGCTGCCCAGGCACAAACAAGCCCTACCACCAACCAAACCGAGTACACAAACATGTACCCCCGCTCGGAAACGAACCCGGGACCTCTGGGTATGATACCGATGGTCTTGACCACGAGATCACAGAGGCAAGTAATATCAACGAAATATAGTCTTGAATTCAGTCAAAAGTGACTTGTAGGAGACCGTATAAGATCGAGACGTATGAAAAGAACAACAGGTTCCTCTCAGTAGATCAGTTGGAAGAGTTGTTGAAAGGTCGTGATAAAAGTGAAGTCATCAAGCAAGTCATCTTTTTTCATGTGCTTTTTTTCAGTTCGTATACTAGACAGGCCATGTTACCGCAACATATTACTTAATGTGCCATCCGAAGCATTATAAAACATCGACAATTTTCGATCCGAATACAGTCCCCACCCAATGTAGCTTAACTTTTACGATTGTTACCAACACAGCAAACACAACAATCAGTGAACAGACACTCGGACACATCAGTACCGACCGTCGTCACTCCTGACACACTTTAAGTGACATTTTTGTGTCAGACAGAGATGCGCACACACAGATTGGTGTTAAATACGCCTTGTTTCACGTAGTTTGTAGTTTTGTTTAGTGACATTGTATTTATATAGTCAACTGCTCTGCCTACATTTCTTTATTGTGAAGCAATAACATGCCGGTCGGTGAGATCTGGTGAAGTATAGTCTTGCTCCAATTGATGATAACTTGTTTATTTCGTCCTAAAAATGGGTCTCGTGCTGATCTAAGACTTGAAAATAAAGAATCAGCTGCATAACTGAGTGGCGCAATGGGACTGTTCGATGCTGTCACGTTGGGTGCGCCTGCATGCAGCCAAGTAGCCTCTGCAGCACCGGACACTCCCATTTGCCAATAACGCCAACGGTGTTCTTTTTCAATAATGTTTTTAAACTGTCATCATCATCATCATCTCAGCCAAAAGACGAGAAAATTAAAAAAAAACTAAACTAAAACAAAAGAACTATAGTACTACTATGCAATTTTTATGACAAATATAAGGATAAATATTCGTTATAACTAACACTATCTATTTTTACTTTATAAACCAAAGGAGCCCTATTCAATGTCGACATCTACGTCATCAACATCCGATCTAAATATTTTTACAAATATTGAAAAATCAATTAAGAATTAGGCAAGCTATATTTATAATTATTTACATGTAATTTTACGCAAATATAATTGCGAACAAATTACAATTTGAAGAAAGACAAATTGTTGAAAAAATTCCACGAGCGGGATTCGAACCCGCACCCCATGACATGCCGGGTCAGGTGCACTGCCAACTATGCTATCGTGGCTCAGTCCAACTCACCGAAATTAATCAACACTATCTATTTTAACTTTATAAGCCAAAAGAGCATTCATAATAATTGCCAATTAAAAATATTCAAAACATTTCAAGTTGGTAGTAGGAATGTAACATTAATTATATTTGTTTGATAACATTACAATTTCCATAATACAATAGTTTAATTAATAGTTATTTAATAAGTTGCATCACTGTTAGATCATGTTTTGTTTATTGTATTTAATTAATTCCTACACATTTTCAAGTTTCAAGTTTGTATCAAGGTAGTTTTTTAACATTGGCGTTCAATCTACATATATATAATGACTTGTCCTGACTGACTGACTCATCATCGCCGAGCCTAAGCCGCTGAAGCTTATTAGATAAAATTTAGACTGTAGGTTAATTGAGTGACGTAACCAGCCACTAAGAAAGGATTTTACGGAAATCACACCCTAATGGGGTCAAATAGGGGGTGAAAGTTTGTATGAAAGTCCGTCAGTTTTGAAGTAAAATACATGAAAATTGGTATTTGGGATCTTGAAAGGAATTAAAGAATGACATGTCTCAGAAATTTTGTTTATTTCTAAACAAAATTCTTTTTAAATTCTTTCTAAGGAGGTAAAAAAGGGAAACAGGTTTTTTTGGGGAAATCGTTATTTTTAAAGTAATAACTATCAAAATGAATAATTTAATCAAACTATAGATTTTTCAATAATAATAAAGAATGACGTGTTTATGCATTTTTCGAAAAACCTCCCCTAGAGAGGTGAAATAAGGGTGGAAAGTTTGTATGAAAATCGCGCGCGAAACTTCACGCGTTTACTGATCCCTACACGTGTGAAGAAACAGAACAAACATAATTTGCCTACTTGAGTAAAGCCGCGAACAAAAGCTAGTTATAAATAAATCGTTTAGCCTTTTGTCTAGTAAGCAATTTGCGATTTACGTAGACATAGATATAAATTAAGATTTTTTAAATTCCTTATGTGTAAGCAGATGGCCTTCATCTCAACCGATGTTAAGTGATTGATGTCACATGATGATAAGGCCAAAGGTGGAAGCGCACCTCATCCGGAATCTTCAACTATCTGATCTCTAGCTGCCGGAACACAACAATGCTACAAACATTGATGTTATGGCGAAATATTTAGATATTATGATGGTAGATTCCCTGTGTGGTACCGGGGATGAAGAATTGCACCACCCCATCTCTTCCCGTGGGTGTCGTAAAAGCCGATTAAGGGACCATTCCAGAGGATGGGCAGCAGCATCTCTCTGAGGTTACCCTCAACCTACTGCGATCGCCAACCCGCCTGCCAAGCGTGGCGATTACGGCAAATACCCCTCATATCCTTGGGGGAGACCTTTGTCCAGCAGTGGACGTCTTTTGGCTGAGACGATGATGATGGTAGAGCCAGGCGGACAAAAAAACCCTACTACCAACAGAACTGAGTGTGCTGTGGTCGTTCGAACCCGGGACTTCTGGGCCTAAGACCGTTGGTCGTAACCACTAGACTACAGAGGTGATTCAGATAATTTCATTTGTTATTACTGTAAGTATTCGCGGTACCGTCACTACACAGCTCTACCATAACCGTAGTAAAACTTTAATGACTTCAACACAAAGAACGGCTCCGTCGCAAAACTTCGCCCGAAGTAAAATTTCCAGTTGCAGTGTTGTTATCTGAACTATTTTATCATTAGTATAGATTACCGTGCATTTGAATTATTCAAGGGAAGATGGCTGACATAGTTGGAATTGCACTTTTATAATGAACGCGGTGGTACCGTGAATATTTAGAAGGTTTAACAAACTTCAAACGTATTGTAAAGATCGGTGTACACTACTACAGAATATTGAGTGCGAGTTTCATTCATCAATTACGTAAGCAGTTGCTCCTTTTTCCTTCCCGCCTTCATGCCCAGGTCTTGACAGGGATTCGGGGAATGGAGAGGCTTACCTACTAAAGACCACTGTGCTTCACGTGCCACTAGGGTTACTGGGACTACGGGTTTGGCAATCACCAGTATCCACCCTTGCAGCGGCCGATCAGAGGGAGCACGCCCGAGGATGTTTGAGCGTGCTTCAGACTTCATGAGGCTAGCGGACGGCTAAGGATTCCCCGTCCCTGACCATCATCTCAATGCGGGAGAATGAGTTCCTGGTAATTTTGACAACGAACTTTTGTTTACAAATGTTACCTACTCGGCTAAGCTGGTGGTCCGGAGGAAGCAGACACCTAGCCTCACTGTGGGGGTGAGGAACACCGTCCTTTCAACACTACGCATAAACTCTTCAAGGTCCGATGGGTGAGGCGCCTTAATAAGGCAGGTGTCCAAAGGAGTGTGAACTAGAGTAGTAAACGACTCCTCAGAGTTCTTGGGTTCCCGCCAAAGCGGTTGATTGATGCCCTAGGTTTCTCGCAAAAAATAGCCTTTTAACCCCACACAGCCCACGTTGCGGGAGCCCCGCAGGATGATTCAGGTGCAAATTTTCGTAGGCTAAAATAATAAAGGCTAAGCTTTGACCCCTGATACAGAAGACATTACAAAAAAGTTAAGACACAAGAATCAGTCATTAAATCTGAGTCGGCCATTACGCACCACATTGCCAAATCTATTGTTCAACTCATCTATCGTGACAGTCCACGCGACATTTTGATGCGACGCTTTTTGCAATAGGTCATGTCGCCTCTATATATGTTAAGATTATTGTTTTACAGAGACGTATTTTTGATCAGTCTTCTGCGATTAGATGATTGAGGAGCTCGATGGCACAGTAATTTTTTATTTTTATGTTTTTAATTTTTTTTATATTCATAGCTCGGCAAACGACTTCACTCCACCTGATGTTAAGTGGAAACGGAGTCCAGACGCAAGGACAACTGGTGCAGCGTGAAAACAACGCAGCATCAGTTACCCTCAACCTGCCGGCCCACAAGGTGCCTTCACGCCTCGTTTGAAGGACCCCGTGTGCTGGTAGACTATTCCATCTTTTGGAAGTGCGACAAAGAAATGAGTCACTAAATTTCTTTGTGCGCGATGGAATGTTCGAGACAGTACAGCGGTGACTCCGGAGAGCAGCACGCGTACTCCTATGGAGGAAGGGGAGAAGGTGGGATGAGGTCAAAGAGCTTTTCAGAGCACTCGCCGTGATATAAGCGGTAGAAGACGCTGAGTTAACGCGCTTGGTTTACGATTGTTGAAGTTAAGCAACTTTCGCAATAGCCGGTCATTGAATGGGTTACCAAAAATCAATCATTTCGAACTCCTCCATACTTCGGAAGGCACGTAAAGCCGTTGGTCCCGGCTGCATTAGCAGTCGTTACCAAGTCGCACCGCACTGGGCCTGCGTGGTGGTTTATGGCCTGTTCTTTCTGTGGTGTTTTTATCCATAGGGAAGGCTCGTGCCCCAGCAATGTGGACATACAATGAGCTAACGATGATTGAATGATATCCGTTTAATAATTGCTAAAAGCGATTTTAGATCACGTTAACAAACACTTCTGCTTTAGTGATTAAATAAATAAATAATTAATAAATTTTCCTACACTCACACCAATTATCTAGCCCAAGAGAAGCTTCGTTATGAAACTTGTTTAATGGATACTAGACTACGGATAAACATACTTAAAATACTTAAATACATACTTATTATACATAGAAAACACCCAGACCCGAGACAATTTAGAAAAACAATAATTTCTAAATTGACCCGACCGGGGATCGAACCCGGGACCTCAGAGATGGCGACACCATGAAAACCGGTGTACAAACCACTCGACCAAGGAGGTCGTCAAGTGATTAAATTAAAATTGGAGCTTAGGTCTCTAATCCTCCATGCAATGGGAAAGTAGGTTTTTTTTTACTTTATTAAGGTCATATTTATTTAAGCCGTATTTGCTCATAGTTGCCTGTTACTATGACGTACCAAAAAAACTTTTAATTCAAGGGATACGTCGGTTTACTGTGTAGACGAAGCCTTATCACAATTCCCAAAGTCAGACAAAACTTGAACGTTGACTAATGGTGCGGCGGGCGCATTAATTGTAATTACCATGTCGGGCATCGGTGGCGTGTCGGACCGCGGGATGCGGGATTCCGGGATTCCGGGATACCGGGATTCCGGGATTAATGCGTTCCTGGACCGATGCGTATGTCGTTTGGCGTGGTTAGTTGGAAGATATGTACGTAGCTAGGTGTCTTTGTTTCAATTAAAAGTTACTTTTGTAATTTTATAACAATGAAATGCTGATATTATATGTTTACAGTTATGTTTTTTATGTAATGCTTGAATACTATACGACTTTTAATTTATATCTGATTTATGCCAGGCTATAATAAACATTTTTTTTTAGTTTTACATATACCTACGTATATCAAAGACTGTAAATAGTTTTGTGAACTTCTGAATAAATACCCCGCCCGATCTTCTAGAAAACCTCCGAAGGTGCTTCGTTTCACACGGCTTGGGGAACCCTTTAGGTTTCTCGCCCCCAAAAAAGCCCGGTAAAGTTAAAAATGCTGTCTCAGGCAATCAACAGAGAATGTTTTTGAGAGTTTTATCTAAAAAAAAAACTGTATAAATAATGCCCTGCCATTTAAGGAATTATTCAAACTGGCTAGCCGTCTTTGATTATGACTTAATTATCAGCAGGGTTATAAAGAATACATCATCAGAATTACGCAATTAAAATGTAGGTACATAAATTACAGTTACATTTTATCGTAAGTAAACTCGGTCAAGACCCGCGAATGGGAACTTTCACATGTTGTGATAAGGCCTATCAATACATACGATGATAAACTAAAATCAGGTTATCAGCTGACACCATTACTTCTAATAAGATTGAGATTGTGCCGACAAATCAGCAAATGAAAATGAATGCGATTACATTATTGCTTTTGTGTTTCAATCGTGTTGGCGTTTATAGGTAATGATAAGAAGATATCATAATAATATCACAGTCTCTAATATTATAAAGAGGAAAGCTTTGTATTTATGTATTTTTGCAACAAATAAACTCAAAAACTACTGGGCCAATTTAATAAAATCTTTTAATTTTAATGGTTTCCAGCAAGTACTTACGTGATTTAAGACTCTTTGCTAACCGCACAACATTTTAATCTCACCTCGTGCCCGTTACCAGCATCACAGCGAGCGTTGCCAACACAATTAAAAAAAACCTACCATCCTCCATCGGAATTCTGGTCGAGTTTCCAAAAACGGTTAGTATTTCGAGCACGTATTGACCGAGTTAGCGCAGTCGTCACAAACCGCTACTTCTCGCTGAAACTTTAAAACTTATTAGAAATCAATTGACTCGAATCTCTATAGCTCGTTGTTACTCGGAACGTTGAGGTGCTGACATCTCATACCTCAAGCGAATGACTGACTGGCTGAATAATTGATAGTTTTATTAGGTACTAGTGGACCCGGCGGACTTCGTACCGCTTTGACAGTTTCCATCAAGTGATTAAATTCTCTTTGGTTTCAATGACAACGAAACAAACAAATAATTTTGTATTGGAAAATTAAATTGTCGTTTTTAGTATTTTCCGTTACTTTTTAATTATGTTTCTCACCGCTTAAACCTTCCTTGAACTTCCACAAATATTTCAAAATCAAAATTTGCCAAATCGGTACAGCCATTCTCGAGTTTTAGTAAGATAAACGGACAGCATTTGATTGTTATATATATATAGATTAAAAACTATATAGAACGTTGTTGGGGTAGCTTTAAACGTCGGTATCACAAGCTCATTTTATGTCCTGAAGCACGAACCTGTAGCTTTCTGGGACCAATCTTTCAAAAATTGGTAACTAAACTCTGTGTCCTTTTTTAAACAAAAGCAACCACGAAAAAAGAACTGAATATTAGAAAACAATTAAACTTTACACTTAACAGGATTTTTTCAAATTTATAAATTATTTAGTTTCCTGCCACAAGTCATATTTTTTATTGTATCACATTTACATGCCTAGATTTGAATACACATGTTTGTTTGTACTATTACAGATTTTATAGTAGTAACTATTTATATCGGATAAGTGCAAATAAATGAATTATAGAAATGAGTTCTTAGCACTGATCACAATTTTGTAACCCATAATCACTTAGTGCTCACGCACATTTCCCACTTTGTGCAATTTAAGTAACAATCATACAAAAGCTGTACTATGTATTCTGCGACAAAAGTATGTAGATTCGACTCGAGGGAAGAACCGTTACTCTCATTGACAAAGGAAAGTGTGCTTAAACTTACAACCTTTATGGTGTAAACTCCGATGAGTCATACAGTGGCAAATAAGTTTCCTTACCTTACTAATATATTCGTAACTTCAGCGAACAAAACTGTTTTGTAAATTTGTTTGGTTTATTTTTCCATGGATTTTCTTTTTAAGAGGACTGTGACAAAATGACGGTGGGTTTGTTTATTCAAATCGTTCCCAATTAGCACAATGTATGTTTATGTAAATTTAAAGTCACTCAGCGAGCTATGGAGAAAGCTATGCTAGGTGTTACTCTAAGGGATCGAATCCGGAACGAAGTAATTCGCCAGAGAACCAGAATTACTGACGTAGCTCTAAGAATTAGCAAGCTGAAGTGGCAATGGGCTGGTCATATAAGCCGCAAGACCGATAACCGTTGGGGTAGACGTGTTCTAGAGTGGAGACCGCGACTCGGCAGACGTAGTGTAGGACGCTCTCCGGCGCGTTGGAGCGACGATATACGCAAAGTGGCTGGCAGTGGTTGGATGAGAGTAGCCGAAGATCAGGGTCAGTGGCATGCATTGGGAGAGGCCTATGTCCAGCAGTGGACTGATGTGGGCTGATTATGATGATGTTTATGCGCGTTACAGTAGCGCAAGTTAAGCTACTTTCGTGTTGCCTTGTCTCAAGATGGGTGATTAAATTAAAACATACCTAAGTTACTATGTTGAGGTGCCCAACCAGGGTTCATGTTTTATTACTTGAGAAATATGAATACACCAAATTTAAAAAAATATAATTTTACGGTTAAGCACAGTGCCTTGATCTGACCTGATGTTAAGTGATGATAAGGCCAATGATGGAAGCGCACTTCACCCGGGATCCTCATCTAGTGAGGCATTGGCTATCTTATCTCTAGCTGCCGGAACACAACAATGCTACAAATATTGATGTTATAACGACATATTTAGATAAGATGGTGGTAGCTAGCCAGGCGGACAAACAAGCCCTACCACCAACCAAGAGCACACAAATTTGTACCCCCCGCTGGGAATCAACCCGGGACCTTTGGGTCTAAACCGGTGGTTAACCACTAGACCACAGAGGCGGTTACCATCATCACATCAGCACGAGCTTATTTTTTTACAGTAAAACAATAAATAAACACTTTTTCTTATTTTGTTTAATAGTTTACTACCTGCTTTGTTTCCATTAGAAAAAAAATAAGGAAATACGTAATTTTTTTATACAACGCCGATGCTACCTACTTGATATTTTAACAAAAAAATCCTCTACTCAGGAGCTTAGTAAGTATACGTTGTGACGTCTTTAAGGTCAGCTGAGGAGAATGATAAAGGGCAAAAGTCAAGTGCATTTTTTGTATTTTTCTTCAATTCTCCTTATTACATACTACAGGGATGCAATTTTTAAAACTAATCAATTGTTAATTCCGCTAACTTAGTTAGCGGAATTAACACTACATATTATTTAAATTACATTTTTTTGTACTATGGATTTCCGCAAAATAACGCCTGATTCCATTAATTACTAATCATCGTCATAATCCTATATAAGTCTACTGCTGGACATAGATCTCTCCAAGTGCACGCTACCAAACTCTACGTGATAATAAGATAAGAACTATTGACACCTGTTCAAAAATAACGAGGTATTCCAGCTAGATCATCCAAAGCGAATATCACCCAGGCGAATATCACCTCACCTCACTGAGCTATTCCAGTTAGAGCATCTACACTTAAGTACGTACTACATTGGGGTGTAGTACGTACTACACCCCAATTTTGTATTTATAAAAAGCATAAAATCCTATATTCTTGTTACAGCTTTTTAAACAATTGTAGTCTTTTAACCTCGTGTTTATAAACGAGTAAAAGCTCATACTGAAGCAAAGTAATTGCTTAGTAAAATTTTCTATTCTTTAGTAAACCGATGAAGTTAAAAACGTCAAAAGTAAGAATTCCTAGCCAAGCAATAGTCACCAATATCTTTTACTCAAGCAATTTAGTTAGGTTTCTCAAAGAATTCATAGTGACAAGCTTGTGACACGCTAGAATTGAGGTTATATTCCGTGTGACAGTTTGAGTTATGTCTAAAATAATATTTAGTTGATGAATTTGATAATAATAATAATACTTTTAATTAATTAAATAAGAAAACTTCTATTCTAATTTAAACGTTACTTGTAATATAAATTGAAATTAGATTTTAGTGACATTTCTATGAACAAAGTAATTGCTAAGTAATGGCTTGCTTATAAATACAGGTGTTAATATTCTGCTAAGAACATGGCATTGAACCACTTGCCCTAATTCACTTATGTACACGTCATATTATTGTAATTATGAGGAGCTGGTTTACTGTCTCCTCACTGTCCTAGTCGTTTTGGTTGAAAATCAGCGTTTTGCTTCCGGGCAAGTGTAATCGTAGAGCTACGCCTTTTTGCACTGCTGCAGCACACACACATGCCACATAACTTAGGCTTATTTTGAAAAATATGGTTTGCTTATATCCATTATACCATTGTTTTATGTGTGTGAGTCTGTGGTTTTTTTAATAAATGTTTTATCTACCTGTATCTATCTATGAAAAAATAATGATGAGCCCTAATGACTAATATAGTTTTAAGAATTTTTCATTGTCTTAAACCAATTGATTGCAATGATTTTCTTACCACAGCATATATTATAATATGACGTCATTATAAAATCATCGTTATAGGAAATCACGATGAACACTTGACCTCAAAACTATTTGTGAAATGATGCATGATAAATACTTAGTCACACCAAAAGATTAGCGGTAGTGGCTTCTTAATAACCTCTGTAGTGTAGTGGTTAAACCACCGGTTCAGACCTTGAAGTCGGGACTTCTTGTAACGCTAGAAATCAAACAGACTCGGACAAAAAGCTAATACATTCGTGAGTGCAAACGATAGAATTTCAGTCTATCTAACCTTGCTGTGTGTGTAAAAAACAAATACCGTCATATCGGTTTGGTTGACGACGTCTAATTCCCTGAATGTCTAGCCATACATCCATTCTCCGGATATCTTGTCGCCATACGTCTATTCCCTGAATGTCTAGTAGCCGCAGGTCTATTTTCCCCGAATGTCAAGTCGCCATACGTCCATTCCCTATTATTATAACAAATAAACGAAATACTTTTTATTACTTCGCAATATTGACAAACACAAAATGTTTACAGACAGTCTACTACTCGTACGTATATTGGATTGTCATTGCGTAATTATGTGATTGTCATAATAGAGTAATTATTAACGGGATTCTTACCATGTTTATTATTTATGAGAATCCGATATTTCGGCACAGTTGCATGCGCCATGATCACGGAATTACCGTGATCATGGCACATGCAACTGTGCCGAAATATCGGATACTCATAAATAAATAATAATAAACATGGTAAGAATCCTGTTAATAATTACTCTATTGCAAGTGACCATGATAGTTTAAATAGTTAGATTGTCATAATGTTTATGTCAACATAATTATATCCCATTCCGCATAAACAATAACCTTAATTGATGACGTAATGATCTGGTATCCATCTAGCACTATTTTTCTTTATTTTTTAATTACTATAGGAATCTGCGCCATTGCGTAATATGAAACGTCGCGGTGTGGGCGGTTGTGACATCAGAAGAGCTGCCATATACAATAAAATCCTATATTAATTTGTTAAAATATACATTGTCCCAATTTAAATTATTAGTTTGTATTGCAACAGTTGTAGCTTTTAATGAAGGCCTTCGTCGGTAGGGTCGACTTCGCCAATATGAATTTAAATAACATGAATAATTCTTATTCTTATATCTTACTAACGGCTGCTCGCGGTTTCACCAGCGTGGTTCCCGTTCCCTTAAGAATATCGGGATAAAAAGTATCCTATGTTTTAATACAGGTTATAAACTATCTGTATGCCGAATTTCATCCAAATCCATTCACCAGTTGCAGCGTGAAGAAGCAACAAATATACATACATACATACACACAAATTTTCGCATTTATAATATTAGTGTGATTTTTAATTATATATAGATATAGATTTACAGTCGTGTTTAAGGTACTTTATGTTTAATTAGTTTTGGAAACTATTTGGGTCAGGTTTAACTTAACAGTTTTAATTAAACTAAAGCTAAAGTTTAAACCAATAAAAGATTTCCGTAAAAGGTCTCTTAAAGGGCAAAAATGTAGGTTTTAATCACATTGGATTGGGTAATACATATTACCTACTGTAATGATATTTGAGTTAACGATTTCGAATGTAATTATGTAATTAATATTTATTTATTTTTTTATAATATTGAAATAATATATGCAATCGAATTCGTCATTTCATAAGTGAATTACAACCCTCTCTGTGGTTAAAACCACCGGTCTTCTACCCATAGGTCCCGGGTTCGATTCCCAGCGTGGGTACATGTTTGTGTACTCGGTTTGGTTGGTGGTAGGGCTTGTTTGCCGCCTGGCTAGCTACCACCGTCTTATCTAAATGTGTCGCCATAACATCAATGTTTGTAGCATTGTTGTTCGGGTAACTAGAGATAAAAATAGACAGTGTCTCAGTAGTTGAGGGTTTCGGGTGAAGTGCGCTTCCACCTTTGCCTTATCGTCACTTCAGATCAGGTGAGATAAAGGTCAAGTGCTTACCCATAGATAAAAAATGGACAAACGCGAGTCGGACGAGGGTTCCCTACAAATTGATGGGTATCGAAAACTACACGTCATAAAAATAATTAAAATGAAGCCCTTTCATACGATACCCCACATGACACGGTTAATTTACTTTAAAATTTGGACCCCCGTTCCTTGCGTAAAGACTCTGCTTTTTTGTGATTTAATTAAATATGTACAGTTTTCAGATTTATCCCGGTACTTGTAGTACCTATAAGACGATATTACTTGTCAAACTTCATAGTCCTAGGTCAACGGCAAGTACCCTATGAATTTTTACCTACCTGTGGCGAATTTACTTTCAATGTATGGAGTTACAAAAACGTGGCAAACTAACTTTGTGGCGAATGTACAACAACCCGAATTTTGATTCCCTGGAAAGTGTAGAAATATACATTTTGTGCGAAATAAACGGCCGTATCTTTTTTTTCGTTAACTTAGAAGTTTGATTTTTTTACAGCTTTAAGGGACCGCAGACCTGAGTATATGGTTCAACTTCAACTCGATACCTCCACGCGTTCCTAAGATAAAGGGTCTTGACAGACAGACAGACGGACAACAAAGTGATCCTATAAGGATTCCGTTTTTCCTTTTGAGGTACGAAACCCTAAAAAGAGTGAATTTATAAAGTTTCTATTCCTCAAAACCTTACAACCTTATCAGCCTCTTAACATCAAAATATTGGCTCAGGGCCGCGACGCTTTCAAGAAAAGGCTCGATACGAAAGTAGCCCCGCTGGAAGTAGAACCCGGCGCCTCTGAGCTCGAGAATAGTGTTCAAACAACTACACAGAAAGGTTAAATATTTTTAATGACTCAAAACTCATATTTACTGTCTTGAATGATTATCAAGACATAACAAACAGTGATTGGTTTGTATTGTTAAATGTCAACTCGAATATTCAAAGGTCATATTATGTCACTGCCGACAATACACATATCGATAACATAATTATAATGCAATTGAATGGTTAACTATTTATAACTCTTCTTCATCAACCAGCTTGTATTATGTGCCCACAGCTGGGGCACGAGCCTTCCCTATAGATGAAAACACCCCAAGGAGTACGGGCCATAAACGTCTACGAGGGCCCAGTGCGGATTGGTAGTTGTTAATGACTGCTATGCAGCTGGGACCAACGGCTTTACGTGACGTGTAGGTACTCTTACTATTTAATCCTTTATTGCACATATAAAACACACATTAAAACAACGTTATACAAGACATATACAAAGGTGAGCTTATCTCTAGAAGAGATCTCTTCCAGCCAACCCTAGCTGTGGTGTGGAACGAGAGTTTGCGGTACTATACTACGAACTATTTTTTTTTTTTAATACTTTGCACGGCAAATGACTCCATACCACCTGATGTTAAGTGGAAATAGAGTCCAGACGCGAAGACAACTGGTGCAGCGTGAAAACAACGCAGCATCAGTCAACCTCACTCTGCCGGCCCACAAGGTGCTTCTTCTTCACATACATACACATACACAATATACATATAATAATTAAAATATATAGTATGATATGACGTTACTGATTACCAATGTTGGAAAGGTAGTGATCTTTCAACTTATACTATTTAATATTGTTGAAGAATATTTCTGTTGATGACGTAGTTGTTGACATTGAGTAAGGCTCCTTTGGTTTACAACGTAAGAGTAGATAGTGTTGATAAATTTGCAATTTGCACAGAACCAGTATAGCTTGATTGGTAGTGCACCTGACCTGGTTTTTTTTTTGTTTTTTTTTTAATATTTTAGTTTACTTGGTAAACAAACAATATAAGAACATACTTAAAAATGCATACACTGTGCCGCTATTAGCACTCAAACAATTAAAAAAGCAGTGGCAAAATTCAGCGCTTACGTCAGCCTTCCCGGTAGCATAGCGGTCAATACAGCCGCCCGGATTGCGGAAGACCCAGGTTCGATTCAGGAATCGAACCTGGGTCTTCCGCAACCCGACCCAGCCAGGGCTGTGTCGGGTAGGCGTTTTATTTTTTCACTGTATTTTATAATATTAATAAACACATACAGTTCAAATACAGTTTGTGGATCTTATTTTTTACTTTTTCCGATATGATTGAAACAAGGCTTTTTATTTTTATTTTTTTTATAACATGTTGCCAAAAAAATTGCAATAAGCTGTCAAAAACGTCTAGCAAAAAACAGGAAAAATATTGCAATTTTTTTATAATTTTCGTTAATGTGCAAATAATTAAGTAAATATTGAAAAAAAAACCATTTTATTCGTATCTTCACGCCTGTATTCATTATAATGATAAATTTAATTTATCCTTACGTTTCAAAACTCATGGTCACAGTGTTAAAATACTTATTATATATTTTTTTGCACATTCTTTTCTGGTTGACCGAAGTTTGCGCAAGCGCAGCCGCGGGCTAAAGCTAGCAGGTGATATAATAAGCAAGTAGGACGTTGCTGACGTTCATTCGTAAGGCTAGACTGCCTCAGGCTCCTGTTAAGTCACTTTTAGTATATAACTGATGATGATAGATTCTTATTATTGACAAGTTAAAAGTCAGAGTGATTATGTACAGTCAGTTTTAAATATTTATTCAGTATAAACTACAAATTAGCTCTTACGAATGTCGCTATGCCATCGGTTCCTAAGTCTACACAGGGCGGGACGAAACCTTGTACTGAGAAGAACCGGCAAGAATGTTTAACACAATATTAAATACAAATTAAAAAGTTATTTTTTGTCAGCTTTAAAATAATAATTCTATGTTGTGTTGGAAAATGTGATCGTACTGTCAGAACATAGTCGATTCTTAGAATTATAATTATGAATGTATTTGGTTACTTTATTTCTGATAACGTGGAAGAATACAATTGTTAGGTACTACACACAAACCCAAGAGGCTTAAGTAGTACCCCATATTATAAAGGTAATGCATGTTTTGATTCCGATAATAAATAAACAATAATAATAATCGATGCTACATAAATAAGTAAGTATCCTAAGTAAGTAAGACATTAGATCTATGGGGCTCGGGTGCTCACAAATTTTTAAAGATATTTCTATAAAATTATCAGAAACCACCCGGGACTTGACTTGGATTGCTATCCAACGTTGCAATGCTGCTAGCTTACTGGGCACTCTGCCTGATGGGAATGATTTGGGACACATTTTTTATTTATGGTTAGTAGTTATAGTTTTTAAAAGTTTAATTTTAAGTAGTCTAATTTACTTGTAAATGTAAAAAAAAAAGTAAAAAAAGTAAGTTAATAAGAAAATATTTTTTATTTTGCCCCTCAGCTGGACAATCTATGTACAATAAGGTTTTGCAATAAATATATTGAGTATTGAGTATTTGCCTTCCCAAGTCATCGCTATATTGATAGGATTGGATTTATCACCACCCATTGCTTGCTGTATGGGATCGCAGTAAATTTTCTATACTGAACTCCAAACTTCAGTACGAAGATGGCACTAAATGATGATGATTACTTGCCAAATGCGGTATAGTGACCACAAACTTGGGCTATGCATCGGAAAGTGCCAATCCGGTATGGACTAGTGTCGACTAAAATGCCTGCCTCAATTTAATGCTGTCATTTTTATAATTAATTTGGTAAAGACTACTCCACCTGATGCTAAGCAGAGTGCTGTAGCGGTAGCCAAAGTAACATTAAGAAAACGATAGCGAAGTTCGAAAATAATAAAATGTATGGGATTGACATAAGATTGACCACGTGATTCAGCGCGGCTTATGTCAATACCATACATTTTATTCTTTTCGAACTTCGCTATCGTTTTCTTAATGTTACTTCGGCTAAGCCTACAGATGCTCTACCACTAGTATATCAGGGTTGTGTTCCGATTCGATCCGAACTCCTTGGAAAATCTAGTAGGGCACGGGAACACGCACTAGTGATGTCGTTCCCTCTAGAAAACCTTCAAAGGTGCTTCGTTTCACACGGCTTGAGGAACCCTTTAAGTTTCTCGCTGCCCCCAAAAAGCCCGGTGAAGCTGAAAATGCTGTGTGTTTATTTTTAACATTTTATTTTCTTTTTGTAATCTTTTATTTATGAATCTTGAGTGCACAGTGTTAGTCAAATAAATAACTATTCTATTCTGTCTAAAGCAGTCGGCAAACTTTCTCCAAAGAAAAAAAAGATTGTGCCTCTATAGCCGTCCTCACCTTGCTGACCAGCAAATTCTTTACAAATTATATTATAAAATGTTTTTGTTTTGTTTGTATAATTTTTAACAAAAATTTTGTTGCGAACTAATTACAAAAACAAAAAAGTTGAAAAAGTTTCCACAAGCAGGATTTGAACCTGCACCCTTCTGACATACCGGGTCAGGTGCTCTCCCAATTGAGCTATCGCGACTCTGAGCAGCCTGCCGAAATTATTCAACACTATTTACTTTTTACTTTTTACACCTTATTTAAAGGTCTGACTGTACTGTTTGTGGTTTTATATGTGAACTAATGTAATATGTAATGGTATTGCTACACCGATTTTGTAAGTGCTTATGTGAGCAGACAAACATTTTTAAAATGTTGTCTGATATATGATTGATAGACGATTATGAAGAGACGAAGAAAAAAAATTGATGAAGGTTCAGCCAAAACATGAACTGTTGGTAGATTCAGTAGTATAGTTACTAAAAAGTTTTGTCTAGTTTTGACGTCATTAAGTGCCTGTGAAAATATGAGTTTGCCGGACACAGAATTTTGAGGGTTTTTAATAACAATTAAACCTTACAACTTAAACTATGGATTACAGCAACAAAACAACTCACGACTACTTTAAAAGTCCCGAATCATTCAAGGGTTTGATTCTCTATTGTGCATGAGAGTTTGAATAAACTTTTGAAAACTTTACTCTAAATTAAAGATATGGTTTTCTAATAACAACATTAAATGTCTCAATATCTTTAATTTTTAACTTTCTCTTACCAAACCATTAACAGTTTACCTGGTATACCTATTTATAAAAAAATATAAATAGGTATAGGGTACCTATTTTTAGAAAAATACAGTCGAATTGATAACCTCCTCCTTTTTTTTTTGAAGTCGGTTAAAAATAAATTTAGTACAATTATTGTAGTCCTCCTCGGAGCTCGATGGCACAGTGGTTAACGAGCCTGATCAGCGAGTGCTGAGGTTAAGCAACTTTTTCAAAGACCGGTCACGGGATGGGTGACCAAACATTAATCATCTACTGAGCCATCTCGAGCTCTTCCGTGCTATAGAGGACACGTAAAGCCGTTGGTCCTGGCTGCATTAGCAGTCGTTAACAAAACCAACAATCCACACTGGGCCCGCGTGGTGGTTTATGGCCCGTTTTCCCTATCCATTCATATAAAAATGAGCTGATGATGATGATTGTAATTCTTAATTTTGTCTAGTTTTGACGTCATTAAGTGCCTGTGAAAATATGAGTTTGCCGGACACAGAATTTTGAGGGTTTTTAATAACAATTAAACCTTACAACTTAAACTATGGATTACAGCAACAAAACAACTCACGACTACTTTAAAAGTCCCGAATCATTCAAGGGTTTGATTCTCTATTGTGCATGAGAGTTTGAATAAACTTTTGAAAACTTTACTCTAAATTAAAGATATGGTTTTCTAATAACAACATTAAATGTCTCAATATCTTTAATTTTTAACTTTCTCTTACCAAACCATTAACAGTTTACCTGGTATACCTATTTATAAAAAAATATAAATAGGTATAGGGTACCTATTTTTAGAAAAATACAGTCGAATTGATAACCTCCTCCTTTTTTTTTTGAAGTCGGTTAAAAATAAATTTAGTACAATTATTGTAGTCCTCCTCGGAGCTCGATGGCACAGTGGTTAACGAGCCTGATCAGCGAGTGCTGAGGTTAAGCAACTTTTTCAAAGACCGGTCACGGGATGGGTGACCAAACATTAATCATCTACTGAGCCATCTCGAGCTCTTCCGTGCTATAGAGGACACGTAAAGCCGTTGGTCCTGGCTGCATTAGCAGTCGTTAACAAAACCAACAATCCACACTGGGCCCGCGTGGTGGTTTATGGCCCGTTTTCCCTATCCATTCATATAAAAATGAGCTGATGATGATGATTGTAATTCAAAAACGAATTAACATAATCTATAAATTTGAATATACCTATACAACCTTACCGTACCAATATTTTTTTTGCAAAATTAACAATTGGGAAAAGATAATATTATTCAAATAAATGTTGATTTACTTATATCTCCGACTTTTATTTAAGTGGTTATTATTTTAGCTCGAAAATATTCCTCCTCGCTATCTACCCTATCTCCCTATCTCCCATATCCCCCTCTTTATCTCCCGTGTTGCCTAGCCCCATGAGTTTTCACAGGCTAACATACATACCTACATAAAAGGTTTCATTATATAATTAAATTTCTATCTTTCTCGATAACCAATTTACTGTACAGAAAGTGCCCGTTAATATATTCAAAGTGCACTTAACCGTTCAATTTGCCATAGCCGATCCGTATCGTCATTATAAATCATTGTAGGATCACCGCCGATGGTATCGGAGTCATTATGACGTTGTTAGGTTCGATGCTCGCTTGTGCAACCTTACTTAGTTCTCTAATAAGCGTTTTCTCTTCGCTGAGATGGATGCTGATTTTATAACGGAACTTATAGGTATTTTAACTTATATTTTTTATACTTAATTACAATTACGCTAGTGACCTGCTTGCGGCTTTGTCCGCTTGAATGAAGTATTATCTTGAGAATATATGAACTCACCCTTCGACGATCTTGGGATTGGAATCCATTTGAAATCAAAGACTTGATTATTCTCAATAGGTTCTGGGCGCCATCTACCGGGTCCAATTGTGAATTGAAACTATTTAGAGACCTACTCAAACACTCGAAAAAAAAACATCAAAATCAGTCCAACCGTTGAGGAGGAGAACATCTCTGTGGTATAGTGCTTGGGACTACCGGTCTCGAACCCTAAGGTTCCGGGTTCAAGTCCTAACGAGAGGAACAGGATTATTCTCGGTTTGGTTGTGTCAGGGGTTGTTTAAGTCCATCTGACTCGCTACGGCCATCTTTTCTAAATATGTCGCCATAACATGATAAAGATAAGATAGCCAAAAAAGATTCTGGGTGATAAGAGCTTCCACCTTCGACCTTATCCTCACTTAATATCAAGTGAGAGGAAGGCCAAAGTGCATACCCGTTTCATGTGCCCGTTTGGAAGAAAATATAAATAATAATGTTTACATAATTTATACTTTTTAGTTTATTTCTAACTACGGTCAATGTCACACATATATTAAACCACGCGGCTGCATTACTTAATATTTATCAAAACCAGATAAATATGCAAAATACTACAAATAGGCAATAAAAAAGTGGTGTTTGGTACTTACAATACAAATTTTTATCAAGGATATTTTTATTATTCATTCATAGATATAAGTAGGCATTTATATAAACCATTTAATTTACGTGAAACTGAGCTAGTAATTAATCAAGTGTTCACAGATCACAGCATTACATTATTACGTTTACGTAATTTTTATTTTTGTAATTTTTGTTTTGTATTTGTTTTTAATTTTAATTGTATTTTATTTTGTTTGTTTATATGACATGCGATAAATTTGTAATTATTTCTTGTATGTCTATGTTGCCTGAATAAAAGAATTTATTACTATTATCCTCTATATTTATTTTCTTTCTTAAAACTTAGATTTTTACAATATTTTAATATAAAAACAATAAAACTTTATAAAACCTAATTATTATAATTATTATTATATTGTTATCCTTAAAAGCTGCTAAAATTGGACTCCCTAGCGTTTAAAACGTCTCTTGTGATACTACCTCTAGCATCATACTGGTATTATCTGATAAGTATTATTATACAAACCTACATAAAATAAGATAATGTAAGAGAGTAAGAGAGATTTAAATGTAAATTTAAGAATTGTCAGAAATAATGACTTATTTTTATTTATTTAAGTAGTAATTTTAAAAGAAGAAAAAATGTGTTTCCTAAACTTACTCGACCTTTTGTTTATACAATGACAATAGAAAATTCACACATACTATTCATGAAATAAATACTTATAAATAGAATCCATTGAAGAAATTTTGTAATACTAGTAGTAGGTACATTAGTTCGACAATCGAATGCGATTAGATTAATGAAGAAGAAGATTAAAAGTTAGGGCTAGAGTCTACAACGATAGAAATATCCCTTTTAAAAATAGCATACCTATTTAAGGCGAGGACCTCGAGCTTTTAGCTACAAAATTTGGTTAACATAGCTTTGTTGGATATTGGGTTAATCTACATTTAATATTTACATATAATAACGGTAATGGCAGTTCTAAACATTGGAGTTATTTCGGATTTAAACATATAAATACTGAACTTACAGTACAAGCAGAGTGATACAAGTCTGTAAAAGTGAAACGAGGCAACTTGTTTGTAACACTAAATCTTAATTTTGGAAGTCATTATGATTTATTACGTCCGTTTTTAAATCATCATAACATAAAACAATAACACTGATTAAAAATCTACTTAAAGTAATATATATTTTAAAGGTATCTTTTTTAAATTATTTATCCAGAAATACCTCAACACCACTGAAGTCAGTATCATGCTTACGTCACGGAACATTGAACTACGAAATCATCGCGGTGTCTCTCAAGGTTACTTTCTCAGCCCACTTCTATATTTGCGCTCGCAATTTTCACTTTATTCTAGTACGGAACGATAACTTTCTTCTTCATCTAACTTAACTATTTCTCCAGTATTTATAAAAATAATATATTTATCTATTTAATTAATACGTGAAGAATTTTTGTATCTTTTTAAAAGCACATATTATTATAGAGACATAGTGCAGAATGAATTGTTTAATAAACATTGTATATTTTGTCAATTACAATCGAATTTCGACCACTGGGCAACCATTAGTAAATATAGATACCTACTGTTAATAAATAACTATAAAAAGAATGTTCTTCAGAAGACGACGTCAAAAATACATTAATCTAAACGCAGCCAAGGCTATATAGCCTTCTTTTGCTAAAGAAAAAAAGCTCACGTCCGATACTTGCAGTGAAGCCTGCGTTAAAAATAAAACCAGATGAAAGACGTCTATACGTAAAATGAAACGACAGTTCTTATAATGATTATGTCTAGGACGTGTAATGGTTCTGATGATGTAATTTTCTCATTTCAAGTTTGTTTAAAAAACAAACGAATAAAAACTGCACACTTTTCTTATCTAATCAAAAAGAAATTGCATTACTGTATGCAAGAACCAGTCTTTAGATGTCATTTGACATAAATGTTCTGTTCAGTGAGTTTTGATAGTCATCTGTTTTCTTCTTTAGAAAAAAAATAAGAATTTTTAAAAGTTTAATCAACCAATGAGTCTGTACAGTGATAATAGAAATAAACTTACCGAATAACCTAAAAAGTTTCCGAGGCACAGTTCATAAACCCCACATAAGCACAGCACGAAACTTCAAACTATAGTGCACGCTTTCATTCAGCTCTACACCTATACCTTCGATAATACACGTAAACAGTTTGATAAACGTCACTTCTTTTTTAAATATTTTTTTGGAACAACGAATAAAATCTCTTTTACATGTTTCGCTCGTAAAAAAGTTGTGTTACACTGGTGTCGGAGGAATACGCGCGGTCGGTACGCTAGCTAGCATCTGACTGGCTCCGTCAGTGGCGGAGCGGCTTGACCTTCGTGTAATAAATGCGACCAACTGAAGTTAGTCCTAGACCGGTCCGCTTTGGGCAAACGTTGTCTTTTTTCATTGAATCAACTTCACTCTGTTGCTTGGAGCACCAATTTGAAATTGATCTTTCCATGATAGATGTGCTTTTGTCAGGCGGTGACGTTTATGGGTGCACTATTGACAGGTTAGAGGAAAAGTATTGGAAGGGTTAAGTGAAGGATTAAAAAGTATTGCATTAAATTTAAAAAAAAAAAATTTTTTATCTAGGCTGAAAGGTAACGCGCTTGTATTGCTTGGTCCTGGGTTGATTTCCACGGTCGGGTAAAGTGTATTTTGTATCTTTCGATGAATAGGCCGGTATGGTCACTAACCCGTATTTGGCAAGCTAGGTGATCTTAAGCCATTACCCATAAATTGTAGTGATTACTTGTTTTCAATGATGGAGGCTTTTGTCCAGCAGCAGTGGAACAGTCATAAAATATGTTATTTAATTTACTTTTATATTGTATTGTTTTCCTGTTGATAAAACAAAAATTTTAACAAAAAAAACCGACTCCAAAAATTTTGTCACTAAAAAAATTGCACAAAAAAACAAAAAAAAAATGCGTAGTATAGTTTGTTCAATTTACTTGCAATTAACCTATATTATACTCAATCTTATAAACTTCTTATAATCTGAAAACTTAAAAAAACTATGCGACTGCTTTACTTCACGTCTAACAGAACACATATTATGATAAACAAGCAAATACCAAATATTTACTTGCAATCCACATAAAGAAACAAATAAAAAAATTGTTTTAGACTGCTTATTAGACAATCATTTTATTAGGAAAACATATAGGTACAATTATTGTTATTTTTGGAGCCGGTGCCAGCCAACGAAGTTTTTGGAGCCGGTGCCAGGGCGTTTGTAGTCAAAATTTCATGCATAAGATTGAATGTACTATTATTATCATTTTAAATAGTATGTCGTTAAATGTTTATGTTAAAGTTACCTTGGCTGGCACCGACTCCAAAAATAACAACAATTGTACCTATACATATATTTTCCTGTGCAATTTTTTCAGTCAAATTTTTTGGAGTCGGTTTTTTTGTTTATTTTGAAGTCGGTTATAAAGGAGGTTCGTTGCTGTGGGACAGGTAATACATTTTAATTTATAAAGTTTTTTTATCAAATAAAAAAGTTTCAAATACTTACTTGAGAATCTTGGGATTCATTTGTCTGTTTCATCGGTTTAGTTTAACTTTTTATTCTATGAACGTTGAAAATAAAAGTTAAGTCTTTTTTGTTTATAATTGAACGCGAAAGTGTATAATTAAATAACTCTTTTATTTAAAGTCAAGTGTGGTATCACAATAAATAAGTATACCTACATTATAATGCTTTTGAAATGTTTGAAATATTAACCCTATTTTTAGCATAGTGGATTATTTGAGATACTTAACTAACAAAAAATTTCAAGTAAGTAGTAAAAAAAGAACACATTATATACAAAAAATATATATTGTTCCACAAAAAAAGCTCTGTCAAGTATAGTGTTAAATGGTTAAGTAATATTATGATCATCATAGAATGATGATAAATAAAATAGTTACCTATGTACCTACTTAAAACATTATAGCATGTTACATGGTGAGAGTATTGCTATAAGAATAGAACTTATCGTAAATCAATGTAACAAGTTAGGGACATAATGATAAATATTGTATATTAAAATGAAACAACTTTTACGGATCTACTCGCGTTTATTTTACACATTACTTTTTTAATGTTTATCCTGTCTCCCTGTGACCACAGATCCTGCAAAGGGTTCGAAACGTCAGGATGAGAATGTGTAAAATAAACGCGAGTAGATCCGTAAAACTTGTTTCATTTCAATGTGTAGTGTTCGTATAAACTTTAGAAAACAATAAATATTGTATAATTATAAAAAAAAAAAAAATAATAACTTTATATTAATAACAATATTTTTGTCTATTAATAAAAAATTTGGATCGCATAATTAATATCATTTAATTGCAAAAAATGTTATTTTGAGTTTTTCATTGACATTGTGAAAATCCCCATACATATTGATTGACATACACAGTTAATAAATTACCTGACACAAAATATGATATATAACTGTAACGATTGTCGTTCCGATAATTGTTAACATGGGTAACCGGTGCCACTACCAGGAATCGAACCCGCGCACCGATGAATCAGTGTCGTACACTGGGATTCGTTTTAATTGGGGAGTAAATCAAGCGGAGGTTGTAATTAATGGAACGATAGAGGTGGAATGTGTGATTTATACGTTTTTGTGGATCGACGGACGGTTGGAAAGTCGAAGAGATTAAAAAAATATCTTTGATTATTTTTTTTTATTTTAATATTCACTGTAAGTATTACTTGAATTTCCAATGTACACAACATAGTCAAAACTTTCTTTCCAGCGTATTAGTTTGGCAATCCAAAGGGGCAATGTTGCCAGCATCCTTGGGACCGTTCCCATGAGCCCACAGTTGGAGGACATCTTTTATTTATAGGTCTTTAGTTTTTAATTTTCTAATTATTTTTCTGTTTAATTTTTTTTCAAGTTAAGTTATGTATTGTTTCTTTTTGTTGTGTAAATAGGTCAACACTTTGAGAAACAAATTATATTATTATTATTCTATGCAATGTTGAACTTTTGGAAAAAGTTGTTGATAATATTTTTACTTAGGAGCTCGATGGCGCAGGCGCAGTGGTTAACGCGTCCAGTCTGCGTTTTTTTTTTTTTTTTTTTTCGTTAGCAGTCGTTAACAAACATTTTACCGCCCGCCCTGGACCTGCCCGCGTGGTGACTTGTGGCCCGTTCTCCTTGTAATGTTTTCATCCACGTTCGTGCTGCAGTGGGGACATAAAATCGGCTGATAATAATGATTATCATGTTGATTTTTTTATAGAGCAGGATTTGAACCTTCACTTTCCGACAAATTGATCCAGGCGCGCTATCAATTAGTCTAGTTTTTTTTATTAATTGTACTTTATAAGCCAACACTATCTACTCTTACTTGGTAAGGCAAAGAAACCTTTTTTCATACCGAAACCACTTCTTCAACATTGTCATCAGACCTTAAAGTTTTTACATGCATGTTTTGATGCGACCAAATAAAAGATAATAAAAAAAAATCTATTTATTGTTCGTAGGATACCATTGCTGTACTGCTAAGTACTGAAGAAGCAGTACAATTCAGTACTTTCGGATATCAGGTCGAGTGCTTTCGCCCTTGACCACAAAGGTCGTAGGAAAAAAAAACCTTAATTTTAATTCTTTCGAGCGGTTTCTCACTCGGTGCCCGAAGCAAAGGGCGTTACCATATACCATGTTGAAAAATCCACCAATTTATAATGTTGCCTGTCTTTCGTTAATTAAATTACGACCGAACGGAATATCTTATTCGGAGCGTTTGTTTTTGGTCGATTAATCGTTAGCAATTATTGATTTAACAATTACGAGATCGATTTTTCAATCGATTCGTTTAATGTTCGCTTTCGTGGTATCAAAAACTATTGGGGTTTTGATTGAGTAATAAACGGATCAAAGAAATTGTCTTTTACGTGTCGTAGAGTCTTAGGTCATATGAGATAGACAGATAAGAATTTCTATGCGAGTCAAAGTTGGTACCAAAGACGCCTGGCCATCAACCTATACAAAGCTGACGACCTCCATGGTCGAGTGGCTTGCACACCGGTTTTCATGGTGTCGCCATCTCTGAGGTCCCGGGTTCGATCCCCGGTCGGATCTATTTAGAAATACCTAATTTTCTAAATTGTTTCGGGTCTGGGAGTTTCCTATGTATAATAAGTATGTATTTAAGTACTTAAGTATGTTTATCCGTTGTCTAGTTAACCATTTCTCGAGTTTCTTAAGGAAGCTTTTCTTGGGGCTAGATAATTATCTAAATAAATAAATACCAATACACCAATTGGTGTGAGTGTTGGAAACATTTATTTATTTATTTTAACTGTCAAATGTCTGCAATAAATGTTCAACCATATGCCATATACATAAAGCTCAAAGTCTATTGAGGTAATTTGACAGATTGTGGTAGTTTGATGCGCAGGCGTATGTACTATAGTAACCAGGGTAAATGAGAAGACCAAAATAGCTTAAGTTGTGTATTTTCTCAAGCAAAGAATTACAAACCAGCCTTAAGATAAGATAAGATAAGATAAGATAAGATAAGATAAGATAAGATACATTGTATTGCCATAAAAATACATAGCAGGTGTTAAGCATATACCTAATAATGGAAACAAACAGTTTACCCTAATCAGGCATGCAATTTTTAGTAGGTAGGTACATTAAAATATGTTATTGAAATAATTATGTAGTGTTAATTCCGCTTACTCCATTTTTTTGTACCATTAATTTCCGCAAAATAACGCCTGATTCCATTAACTATGTAGGTACATGTTACATAGAAACAGCCACTATGCTGTTTTTGTACCGAAATATTCAGTCAAACTGTAGAACGCACTCTTGTGATACAGGGCATTATTAATTTTTGGTAAAGACAAGTCATAAGCATATCTTTTTTCTTTTTTCACTCTTCGTCATAAATCGAAAATTATACATTATAAAAATAATTAAAAATCTGTTTAAGCTTGTGCAAGTGAAGCCCTTTCATACGATACCCCACATGACACGGTTAACTTACTTCAAAATTTGAATCCCCGTTCCTTGTATAAAGACTCTGTTTTTTTGGGATTTAATTAAATATGTAAAGTTTTCAGACTTTCCCTGTACTTGTAGTATAAGGCGAATTTACTTGCCAAACTTCATAGTTCTAGGTCAACGGCAAGTAGGTACCCTATGAATAATAATTTTAATTTGATTTGATTTTTGCGACATAAACGGCCGTATCTTTTTTTTGAACTAAGAAGTTTGATTTTTTCACAGCTTCAAGGGACCACAGACCCGAGTTTACCTATAATTTTAATTTCAACTCGATACCTTCACGTGTTCCCGAGATAAAGGGTCTTGACAGACAAACAGTCGGATGGACAGACGGACAACAAAGTGATCCTATAAGAGTTCCGTTTTTTCCTTTTATGGTACGGAACCCTAAAAATGGAAGTTCCTACAATTTCATTGCATCATCAGAAAAAAATTCTAGAGGGAACGGCATCACGTACCTACTAGTGCGTGTCCCCCCCCCCGTTTCTTACTAGATTCTCCGAGGGTTCGGATCGGATAGGGTGCGGAACAACCCGAAGGCACCCCTAAAGGCTACGACCTCGGTTTGGGTTGACCAGGTCGCGGGTGTGGGTGTGTTCCGGTCTGAAGGGTACTAGATCCAGTGCATAGCGATATTATTTTTTTTTATTTATTTATCAAACATACATAATTAAGATAAGATAAGTAGATCAGGATCTTGAGGAGCTTGATGGCGCAGTGGTTTATGCGTCCGGTCTGCGAGTGCTGAGGTTAAGCAACATTCGCAAAAACCGGTCATCGAATGGGTGACCAAAAATTTATAATTTCGAGCTCCTCCGTGCTTCGGATGGCACGTAAAGCCGTTGGGCCTGGCTGCATTAGCAGTCATTAACAAACAAATCCGCACTGGGCCTGCGTGGTGGTTATGGCCTGTTCTCTCTATCCATCCATAGGGATGGCTCGTGCCCTAGCAGTGGGGTCATAAAAATGAGCTGACGATGATGATGTTGAACTGGATCAGCAGGGACGGCAACACGACAATACCCTTGTTTATTGCAAGCGTCATCGGCATCAACGTTTACCGACATAGAAAAAAATCACGTTCCATTCTCAACACAACACGGAACGATACACATAACATCGAAATTAGATAAATTTGCACGCAACAATTCTTTTCGGTAACTATTGCGTCATCGGTACGAAAAACATCCTTTAAGAGCGGCCGCACACTAGGCAACTAGTGGCGGCCACTAAACGCGACCACAAGTGGTAAAAGTGGACCACTAGTAGCGGCCAATAGAGGTTAAACTAGTCCACTAGTGGCAGCCTCCAAACACGACCACTAGCGGAGGCTATCAAACGCGACCACTAGTAGTTAAGCTGGTTCACTTGTGGCGGCCACCAAATGCGACCACTAGATGCACTTACTAACATGCACACTAGACTAGGCCCAAGTCGCCGTACCCGTAGAAAAAGAGTACGAAGACTCGGTTTACTCGCGCTCTATATCAGGTACAGACGTGTACCTGGTATAGAGCGCGAGACGAATATATATATAGAGAGACGTGCTGTCTGTATTATCGGTGACGATGACGTTACGACCAGTCTGAAGCCGTTACGGCTACGTAGGGATATTGCATCCCTTAGTGCTTTCTACCGCCTTTATCACGGTGAATGCTCTGAGGAGCTGTTTGACCTCATTCCTCCCTCTCCATTCCTTTCCAGATCGACGCGTACAGGTCTGAGAAGCCACCCTCATGCTGTGCTGACCATCAAGAAACGTACCAAGAAGTTTGGACAATCGTTCCTTTGCCGAACTGCCCGTATGTGGAATGCGCTTCCCGCACACGTGTTTCCCTCCTCTTTCTCTCCCGGGTTATTTAAGCGGGGCGTGAAAAGCATTTATGCAGGCCGCCATAGTGTGAGCGTTCGGCGTAGCGTGGTAGCGCTGTGATGTACGCTTTCACTTCTTGGTTTTCACTGGCTGCTTTTCATCAGGCAGAGTGAGGCCATTTTGGCGTGCCACAATAAAAAAAAAATGTACCTAGGCGCTTCTTCCCAACCTCACGACTCGAGGTCCTAGCCTTTGGAGGTGCTCTCAGGTTGTTCCGCTCCCGATCCGATCCCAACACCACAGATAATCTAGTAGAGAGCGGGGACACGCTTGCATGGTGATGATTGATAGTGTAAGAAATAGAAATGTTAGTTAATACATTATTAATATTATTATTTTGTAATTATTTTTTTAACTTTTTAATCTCTTTTTTTACTTATTGTTTTCGCTGTTGTTTTTATTGTAGTAGTTACAACTTACATGTAATAACAACATTTCTTGATTTTTGTATAGCACAGCGTATTGGCGTCATACTGTAATGTTGTGTTATTATTGACATAATTAAATAAATAATTAAATAAATTCCGTCAAGAAACTCTCTGACGCTGTGTCAATCATACGGCTTGAGGAACCCTTTAAAGTTTCTCACTGCACCCAAAATGTCTGGTGACACCACCGTAAAGGCCCTCTGAGGCAAACCTCTCAAAAAAAAAACAAACAAACAAAATATTATAAGATGTATGACAAAATTTTATTCGCAACTAGTGGCGGTCACTGGTGGCTTTGCTGTAGCCGCCTCTAGTGGCCTAGTGTGCGGGCACTCTTATTATTTCGATTCATTTCGGTAAAGCGGGGTTATTTGCAATTTTACACGAACAATTCCTTTTGTTCTGGCCTCATAAAAACGCCGATGGGCGTCGATCGTCTGTCGATGCAAAAAATGCAGGATTCCACCGATATTACATAACGAATTGTTCGATTTGTTTAGGTGTAGACCCGATAAGATCGTGACCGAAGATAAAATAGAAGATATATAAGAAAAAAACCAATAAAAAGAGTTTAAAAGAGTTCGCCTTTTTCTTTCATATCTCTTTGTTTGTGTGGTAAATGTTGGGTTTTTTACGTACGCTTATTTGATTCCAATTTTATTTACGTCTTTCTTGTTATTAAATAATTCATTTGGCATTGACACATTAATATTACACGTTTATTACTATTAGATCGCTCTCTCTCTCTTTTATCCGCTTCTGTGGTTTAGTCGTTAGGCTAAATGTCTCAAACCAGAGGTCCCCAGGTTTGATTCCCAGAATACATGTATGTACACGGTTTGGTTGGTAGTAGGGTTTGTTTTAAATCAACCTGGCTGCTATCACCATATTACAGGTCTCTTAATTCCTCAGGAGTTGAGGATTCTTCGCCCTTATCATCATTTAATATCACGTGAGACGAAGGCCAAGTTTAGTGAAATAAAAAAGGAAAAACGATTTATTACCAAAAATGTCCCCCAGCTTTTCTCACTATTAGATATTGAGTTTTCCTGAGGAGTGGGAACCAATCCAACCAAATCAATTACAGAAGTACCTTACCCTCGCTGGAAATCGATCTTGTGGTCTTGAGTGACCGATAGCTTAAGTTCGAGACCACCGATTTAAATTAGACATTTTTGTTATCAGGTTAATGTTTTACTTTTTATACTTATAGTGCCTTACAAATAAACAAAGAATAAGGTCCGTATAGTTATTCCATGTTTTGTCTCTTTTACTCTAATTTGAAAAGACGTTTACATGACAGGAACAAAACACGGAATAACTAGTCGGACCTTATTCTTTGTTTATTTGTAAGGGGCATAATGTTCACCCTTAACACTAATTTGAATTAAAAAAATATAATAACACATCTTCTGCCCATGGCAACATCAAAAAAAAGCATTTTTCATTAACTTTTTTCAATCATCAACTTCACAAAGGCAGATATCAAATTTCGCCACGAAATGTTCTTGAGCGAATTCAGTAAAATAAAAACAACAAGTCTTAAACGTACTGTGAACTTTTCGGGAGAAACAGTTACTTTAACTCTTTAATTATAAGTATCATATTTGCGATTATTTTGTATCTTTTGATGTGCCATTCAAAAGAACGTAGGTGGTACGATGCATGTCCTGATTGAACTTAGTGTCTGTCTGTCATTATTATTTCTTTTCTAAATATGTTGAGATTTTTTTTAATCTTGCATCTTTTTAGTAAGTTGAAATATCTAAATTTTTCGTAATTATTATTTCCATTAAAGCTTTTATACATTTGGGTATCAGAAATAAACTTTAAAGTTCTAATACACTAATGAAACTCTATACGCATAAGGGAGAATTAGTAGGTAACTAAGATTTAGTAGGTTAAAGACAATATTATGACGACCTCCTTGGTCGAGTGGCTTGCACACCGGTTTTTATGGTGTCGCCATCTCTAATAAGGTCCCGGGTTCGACCCCCGGTCGGATCAATTTAGAAATTATTGTTTTTCTAAATTGTTTCGGGTCTGGGTGTTTCCTATGTATAATAATTATGTATTTAAATATATTAAGTATGTTTATCCGTTGTCTAGTTAACCATTTCTCGAGGAAACATCTATTTATTTATTTATTGTCTATTAACTTACTAGGATTTTATAATATTATCAATAATCATAGAAAGTTTAACTCGCATTGGCTTATTGGTTAAAAAGAAATGAAAGTTTCAAATTTGAAGGTGTGGTACATAACAAAAAGCCTCTTAAAGTTAATTTAGATAGATATCGAAATAGAAACGATTATTTTACACATCAAAATATTTTTAAATATGATAGTTACATTTTTACTAGAAACTGATATGCCCATTTCAGAAATACCCGTATTCCTCTAGTTTATGGAAAGACTTTGTTTTACACGACTATAGGTTAAGTAAAACCTTTTTAACTTTCTTTTTGGCGTTACTTTTACGTGTTATAAATAATTGTTTCTTATAATGTTTCTTAAAAGTCAACGAAAACCATTAAAGTGCTTAACTCTTGTATTAAATTAATTCTCCTTTAAAGGGAGCTTTTTACTTTATTTTCAAAGGCAATCGTTGCATATGCGCATCACATCACCTGACTTAGCTATTGTTAAACGAGTTTCTCGCGGAAAGCGATAAAATTACACCCGACTCGTTCACACTTATGAGGGTAGTGTGGCTAGCTCTTTCCCACAGTGTGTGCACCGTGGAAAGGATGCGGGCATAGGCTTCGTTTTTTGAAATTTGAATAAATTTACACTTTTAAAGAAAGGTTTTCAAGCTTATGAAGGCCGTTGACCTTTACGCCATTACTTGTCAGCTGTGCATGCGTTATTATGGGTAATGCTTCTGCTATCTATTTATTGGATATCCGTTTTTAACCGTTCGTTCGCAGTATTTATGGTACCTACTCATAAATAATGTTTAATGTGTGCTAACTAGGCACGTACTATGGCTACGTTTCTTAACATTCAGTGTTTTCCAGAGTTTAAAATTTTTAAACCTTTAAGGTCAATTTAAATTAAACTACCTATGTTTAATGAAACTATAAAGATGTTAGTTATGTTACGAGACAATTATAAAAAAAAACTTAAGCGACTTAAACTATGTACTAAGTAATGTTTGAATAATAGGTACCTACTTACTTAAGTTTTAAGTGTGTAAAGTGTGACAACAAAATATAGAGCTTCTTAACTGCTGCCTATGTTTGGTTTTGATATTAATATGTATTACTAGCATAACACACATTTTGTACCTAATCAAAAATATATAGTCACAAACGTTGAGGTCTTATGAATATCAATACGCTATCATAAGTCTACACTTACATTTAAATAGAAATAATTAAATAAAAGTAAAATGTCTAAATAGAAATAGAAAATATCTTTATTTGGTACAGAACGGTAGACGTTGCACTGAGAAGAACCGGCAAGAAACTCAGCGAGGACTTTTTTATGATGATCTGGATACTTACCTGATGTTAAGTGATGATATGCCGCATTAAACCCGGAGTCCTCATCCACTGATGGAATAACTATCAACACAACAATGCTCCTAATACTGCAGTTTTGGCGATATCTTTAAATATAAAAATCAATTGCTGTTCGTTTGTCTCGCTAAAACGGGTAGTTCATCGATTCACACCAAGACTGGTTCGCACCACGGTGTGAATCGCAGAAGGACGCTTTTTGAATTGGGTGTTTCGAACCACGGCTCATACCATGGTGTGAATCAGCGAATGGCTTTGTTGAACTTCTGTGATTCGGCCTATTATTAAGATATGATTCTATTAATTTTAATGAGATTCCACGAATGCCAATTTTTTCAAGTTGTGTAATTAAAATAGGGTGTACGACACAGTCAATAGCACGCGTGGTGTGAATCGCAGAAGGACGCTTTTTCAATTGGGTGTTTCGAACCACGGCTCATGCCATGGTGCGAATCACAGAATGGCTCCTATTAGCTTCGTGGATTCGGACCACTACCAAAATAAATGGGATTTTGGTACTAGCGGATGGAAAACGGTTATTGAAACAAACAGTTGGTATAAAATGTTTAATAGTTTTAACTCTTACAACTAATAAAATAAAATGTGACCACAAGACATTCATCACAAGTTTTATGACAACATTAAGGGTAGGTACATGCAGTTTTAACTTAACTCGAGAATGGCTTGGCCGATTTGGCTAAATTTGATTTTAATATATATGTGGAAGTTCAGGGAAGGTTTAAACGGTGAGAAACATAAATAATATGCAACGGAAAATACTAAAAACGACAATTTAATTTTCCAATACAAAATGATTTGTTTGTTTTGTTGTCATGGAAACTGTCAAAGCGGTACGAAGTCCGCCGGGTCAGCTAATATTTTTATATATTTGGAAGCAGTTGGGTGCGAGCAGCAGCAGCGGTTGTTGTGATCCTTGGGGGAGGTCTTTTTCAGCAGTGCACGTCTCTTGGCTGAGATGACGATGATGATGATTTTATTACGATGATAGTAACTAATCAGGCGGACTTACAACCAGCCGTAGGGCTTGTTGTGGGTACGCAACCAAATCCACCGACCAAAACTATTACAAGGTAAACGAGATATAACTTTAAGTTACTTTCCAATCAAAAATATTTGTGCAGCAGCTTTCCAATATATTCGTAGAGACTATGTGTGTCCAATCTGGCAAATATCTTCCACTAAGCTTACTATGCAAAGAGTTCTAAGAAACTAAAAGCTCGCTAAAAGTGAAAGGATGTAAGCATGGATTAGAAGTGGCAACGTATTAATGTAATGAAACAACTTTTATCGAATGTAGCTACTCACGTTCGCGTTTTAAGGAGCTCGATGGCACTGTGGTTAACGCGCCCGGTCTGCGATTGCTAAGGTAAAGCAACTATCGCAAAGGCCGGTCATCGGATTGACCTCCACCATCCTTTTTCTCCCTGTGGTTTCCATCTATCTATAGGGACGGGTCTCGCGCAGTGTAACTATTAAATGTACTGATGACTCAAGTTTATTTTACACACTTAATATTTGGTTTTATTCTGACGTTTCCAAACATTTCTTTATAGGGTCCGTGAAAGTTATTCGCGTAAACTTTAGAATACTGCATGAAAGTTTTCCAATTGGCCATACTTACCAATAACTGTTTACAGTGTTTGTTGGCTCATTGGTTAAATTTAAAATAAATTAAGTCTTATTAGAGTAGTAGAGTAACTTCTAGTTTTGTCGAACTCCTATAAAAATTAATACCAAAGCATGGCTGAAACATTTTTATCATTTCTATAAAATTCTTAAGTCTGTAGTGCGAAAAGTACATTATCTTAGCGTGGTTAGCGCTAATTGGTACAGAGGACGTCCGCTGGAGCGCTAGACACAGCCCTTTGTTATTCCAGCACGCTTTAAAGATCCGCAAATTGTAATGTTGTTTTTCTAGAGATATCAGTAATTTTAGGGTGACAAGTGACAGGTGTCATGTGTCAGCTGTTAGCTGATAAATTGGTAGTATTTTAAAAACAATAGAGGTGGATAAACGGTAGTTACTCATTCAATTTAAGAGATTTAGGTAATTTATGTATAGTTCGTTTCTATGGTGGGTATATCGCTAATTAGAATGATAACAAGCTGGTAATTAGTGGATTTTAATAGATGCGGTCTTATGTCAATCTTTATATGTATATAAAAATCTTCTGTGCGTGTGTATGTTATTGTTCTGCTTCTAAACGGCTGGACCGATTTGGATGAAATTTTGTGAGTGTGTTCAAATGGATTCGAGAATGGTTTAGATTTACAATTGGACCCGGTAGGTGGCGCTGCTATAGGGGTCCATTATGAGATATGGGTGTTCTTAAGCGGACGAATGATTTGTTTGTTTTGTTGTCATGGAAACTGTCAAAGCGGTACGGAGTCCGCCGGTCAGCTAGTCAAGTTTATTATGTAACATAACTTAATAGCAATGTTAGTAGCATTGTTTTATTTCAATTGTTAGAGATAAGGAAGCAGTAGGCTTAGCCAAAGTAATATTAAGAAAACGATAGCGAAGTTCGAAAGGATAAAATGTATGGAATTGACATAAGCCGCGCTAAATCACGTGGTCAATCTTATGTCAATTCCATACATTTTATTCTTTTCGAACTTCGCTATCGTTTTCTTAATGTTACTTTGGCTACCGCCACGGGTCTCCTTAGGGGCACGGCAGGGGTACAGATGTTCTTTTCTGTTTCTTTTTTTTTTTTATTAGTTTTTTTTTTTGGTTTGTTTTTGTATTTTTTTCCCACACTGCCATGTCGCGAGCCTTTAATAAATGTTACTGTTCAACTGCTGTTATACGTCCATCATTAAATCAAGTCATTTCTCTTTTGTCACTTAGCATCAGGTGAGATGAATTTTATTACAAGTGCTTACCCGTAAGAAAAAAAATAAAATAACCATATAGTAGTATTTAATTCTTACCCCGTGTGGTGCCGGGGATAAAGAATTGTACCACCCCATCTCTTCCTGTGGGTGTCGTAAAAGCCGACTAAGGGACCATTCCAGAGGATGGGCAGCAGCATCTCTCTGAGGTAACCCTCAACCTACTGCGATCGCCAATCCGCCTGCCAAGCGTGGCGATTACGGCAAATACCCCTCATATCTTTGGGGGAGGTCTTTGTCCAGCAGTGGACGTTTTTTGGCTGAGATGATGATTTAATTCTTAGTCTTCTATGCTTTGGTGCTTTCTATTAAATAAAGAAAATTAGTACAAAGCGGCACAGTAGCATATTTGAAGGTACCAATAGCGAAAATGATACTTGTCTGTCGAGTCTAGAATCATGCAACAGTTATGGTAATTTAGAACAGACACTAAACTGGGCTTTGATTGTACAGTCATCGAGAGAAATACTTGATGGCCTCAGTCGGCATTTTCAGCTTCACCGGATTTTTTTGGGGGCGACGAGAAACTTAAAGGATTCCTATAGCCGTGTGAAACGAATCACCTTCGGAGTTTTCCTAGAGGAAACGGCATCACGCACTAGTGCGTCCCCGTGCTCTACTAGATTCTTTGAGGGGTTCGGATTGGGTCGGGGAACGACTTGAGGTGTCTGCGTTGTTGTGATACGATATGAAGGAAGAGTGACCAAGTGAAATGATATGTAACTCTTTGTGCGCGGTTATTGGGTAGTGATCGACAGGAACCAATGGTCGACATTTATACCTTTAATCAATAAAAAACCTTGTTTTAAAAAAGTTTTTGATGTGTAAAATCTTTCCTCTCGCTTTCTTGCAATTTGTGGGAGTGATTTCGTGAAATGGGACGGAAGTGTGAAACAGGAAGTCGGGGAAGCGCGCAAGCGCGCGCCATTTTGTAAATTCTGTAATCGATATTATGAACATGACATATTATTATTATATGTGACATAAACCCTTTCGTCAGCCCTTGGCACGTGTTCACCTTGGCATTGGGTCAATCAAATCAAATCAATCAAAGACAGAATCCACATTCCAAACCGAATGAACAAACGTACGAACGAACTTATTTTCCCGAGTTTCTATGACCATCTTCCAGCTCCATCATCAGACCCTGGTTACCATCTAGCACCAAAGTACTCGTCAAGACGGATCAAAGGAGTCCAAACTCGATCTCGTGGGGACAATCACCAACTAAAGAGAGTGCGGATTCAATTGAACTAGAGTCACGGCCGCTTGGTTGATGATTGTCCCCGTCTGCGACAACTATCAATATTCAATGTATTTATAAATACTTATATTATAGATTTTGTTATTTAAGTATAGGTATCGGACAAGGAAATATTTCACGTTGCATTCAACATTGCTCAAATTGAAGTCTGGGATCGTAGAGCTTGTTTTTTTTCTTTTTCAGTTTTTCTCTTTGCAGTTATTTTTTATGTTAGTCCGGTTTTTTACGAGTATATAATTGTTTTTTATATAGTTGTTTTAGCAGTCGAGTTTTTTTGTTTTATTTTATTAGTTTGGTTTATTTCAAACTTTTTAATTTGTAAAGTAAATAAACCAAGCATTTCAAAACCTACATAAAATAATTATATTAAAACGCCTTACTCTTTTCAATAGCAAAGTCATAGCGCATACACTAATTTATTGTCAATAATCTGATTAGGGCAAAAAATCAAAAACGAAACTCTGGACGTCTAGTACTTTTGACTGACAAGTTCTTTTAGTTTTTTAAACATGGGAATAAAATCTGCTAATATTCCCGAAAACAAAACACCTTTAAACATTGCTTTAAATGAAAATTATTAACTACATCTACGTCCATAGAAATATTGGCCATATCCTTTAAATTCTGTAGACGTAGTTCGTTTGAAGAATTTTGATCGTGCCTATGTCACTCACACAGTCAAAACAAATCTAATGACACCTCATATACTAAAAATCCACCATGCCGTTTGGGCTGTAGGGCGTGCCAAAAAAACAGACATACATACATACATACATACATGCATACATAGGATACATACATACATACATACATACATACATACATACATACATACATACATACATACATACATACATACATACATACATACATACATACATACATACATACATACATACATACATACTATTATGTATGTACGTATTCTGTTGATATTGTTTTGTAAGTTTTCTGTCGAGCGTTTTAGTGTGTTGACTGTACCTATCACACTAACTTTATACGCCGGCATTGTTCGCCGTCTGTCTCCCGCTCATATTACATTAATATTACGCCGGCTTCCTGGCGAGGTATCGTCATAAACTTGTACATGTTATTAGGATAAAGCTGGGTTTAAAGTATCGACTCTTCAAAATTTATATCGACATTAAAAACATTTAAAGCCAAAGTATTTTTTTTAATATAAACTTTAAAAAGTTTAGGACGTCAATTTTTTGGCTGTGAAGAAGAGTGGGCGCAAGAAATTCCAAACTCCACTGGTGATTTATAATGCGATGACTCGATTTCAATAAGGCTTAGGCCCAGGCAGTGGATAGTATATACGTATAATTAAGCACTACAACTGAAGTTTATTTAGCAACAACAAAAATAGTCTTGTGTCGTGTATACATTCCTTTAACCGTCCATAAAGGAGTCCAAAGGAGAGATAATGTCAAAAACAAATGCTTGTGAATGGCTGTGTTGTGTGCGTGATGCGCGTGCGTGTGTGTGTGCCTGTGCATGTGCGTGGTTGAATACATGTGTGTCCGATTTATAAAAATACTTATTATAAGGACTTCTTCTGTAAGTGGGATAGAAATAAAGAAAAAGATTTTTTTTTAATTGTTTGAGCGTAAGGAAACAAAATGTTTTTATTTACATCATCATCATCATCATCAAAAACGTCTCACTGCTGGTATTATGCCTTCCCAACCTGGACCAATGCAGTGTGATATGGTTTCGACTGCCATCTTTCTTTATTTTTCTCATTTATTATTTTATCTTTCTATTTTAAGAAACCAACCAGGAACAACCACTCAATGTGCCTTTGAAAAACGAATGTGGTGTTGAAATTTTTTTGGTCAGGACATTACAAAGCTGCTTAACATGCAAGATCGCAACCAGAAAACGGAAGCCGAACCGCCTTCGAATGAAAAGTTAAACCATTTTTTTTGCACATATCATAGTTATTTATAGTGTTTTTTCTCTTTTATTTTTATTTCTATTTTTTGTGATTGTGTTAATTGTTGATGTTCTTCTTTTGTATTTTATTTTTATTTTTATTTTTTCTCATCTGTTTGTATTTGTTTTTGTGCAGGTCAATAAATGTTTCTTATTCTTATTCTTATTCTTATTTATTCTTTTATTTTCTACTAGAATAAGGTATTCGCCGTGGCTAGGCCTTTATGGCGTCGTAAAGAGTATTCTTTACAACGAAATCCATTTAGAGGTCAACATAGATACGTTCTTATTAAGTGTGAAATGCGAATGATATTTCTAAGGGTATTGTGGAGGTAGAGGGCAAGGAGCACTGTCTTCATGCGTGTAGCGATGCTAAGGAAAAAAGATGTTCATGAAATGAAATTAAATGAAATGAAAATAAATTTATTTGGGACAGGACAGTTCAAAGATAAAGATAAAAATGGAAATAAAAACATAGGAGTCCCAAAACGGTTCCGACTCAGCAAGATGCTAGCCTTTAAGTTAGCACTGATCTTCCGTCGGAACCGGTTTAAGTGATGCTGCGATAGCAACACAACCGTAACACATGAAAATGCAAGTACTAAAAACAAAAAATAAAAATATAAAAACAAAAATAGCTGCCGTACGTATATATATAGGCATTTATTTATTTATTTATTTTATTTAATAGGACAACCAACAAAATTAACACTAAATTAAATTAAAGTTGTTTTTGTACAAAAAAGGACTTAAGCTAAGTGTCATCTTACTTATAGGCTGCCACGGCATGCAATGTGGACTAAAATATACTATTTAAATACTATAATTATTCAAAACAAGTATTCAATTAAAGAAAAAATAAATACAATTTATGATAACCTACTTAAATAATTTTACGCAAATATTAAAAAAAAAAAAAAAAAAAATAGAAGATTTTTTTTTTTTTTTTTTTATTGGTTATAGGCAGGCATTTGACAACTTTTTACTATTTTTAAAAATTCATCTAGTACCTACTCACGCCTGCCAATCAGACTACCTACTACAAAAAGTCGAATTTCCTCAATAGACTTTGAGCTTTATGTGTATATGGCATATGGTTGAACGTTTATTGAAGAAAATTGACAGCTTTGGATAGTTTGATGAGCTGGCGTCTGTACCGAATGCTGTCTATCAAAATTTATAATAAACTTCCTGAAAAATCTATATAATATAAAATCCTCGAAATATTTGTGGAAGTTCAGGGAAGGTTTAAACGGTGAAAAACACAAATAATAAGTAACGGAAAATACTAAAAATGTCAATTTAACTATCCAATACAATTTGTTTGTTTTCTTGTCATGGATACTTACTGTCAAAGCGGTACGAAGTCCGCCGGGTCAGCTAGTATACAATAAATATGTGTATATTACTCGTATAGAGAATACAGTATTATACAATCTTTTATTTAGTTATTATTATATAATGGAGAAAACAACACAGAGACAATTTAATGTGAGAATGCTAAGGCGGTGATAATACATGAAGTGATAATGGTGGTAGGAAGCTTACTAATTAACTAAAAGTGCTCTATATGAATCGAAAACCAAAATAGTACTTGAAAAGCTGTAAGGGAAAAAAGAGCTGGACACTTGCTGAGTTTCTTGCCGGTTCTTCTCAGTACAAGATCTCCCGCCCAGAGTAGATAGACTTACGAACCGATGGCATAAAATGACGTTCATAAGAGCTATTTGTAGCCTAAACTGAATAAATGATTTTGAATTTTGAATTTTGAAAAAGATGATTTGCATTGCATCAGATGGGAGTAGAACCTAACTGCAAATCACACTATTGAAAATAATTGTTCCTAAACATATATTAAACAAATATAAAGATAACGCCCAAAAACTGTTTCGATACTGTAACATCATAAATATTTTTGATAAAATTAAATATTCCATTATAACTGAATGTAATGACACTAGATACCTGTATGTATATAAAAGACATGATAACTTAAGAAAAATAACATATCTTAAAAAATATGTTCTGCCTAAATATAATAATGTACATGGAAGTAGAAAATTAAGCTACTTGATACCAGCTTATCTAAATGAATTACCTAATGACCTTCGAAAATTGTACTCGGACACGGTCATTGCTAAGTACAAATCAAAATTAAAAAAAAAAATTCTTACAAAATAATCATCTTCTTAATCTATCATAGGATACTCTTGTTTGCATCGAACATCATTTTTATAAGTATGAAGAGTGGCTCTCCTACACAGATAAACCTTATAAGGTTTCCGTGTTAGGATTATTGTATTGTATGTTGTTTTTTGTAAAATGATTTAAACAATAAAAAAAAACCTACGACATTTCGCAATCCTATGAACGAATTTTTTTTTTTCAAAACTTTTCCCAATTGTAATTTTTTTACAACATTTATGTGCGTAATTACACGTGTATAAAAATTTGAAATAATTTTTAATTTAATGCAGCAACGGCGTAGCTCTTTAACACTGCATGTGATTGTTTCGCTTGTCGACATCGCTAAGTTTCAATGGACAGTAAACATTATAGCCATTGGAGCTTCAAATGCAATTGTATATCTAAGGTACTTAAAATGGTTATCATAGGTCTCTGATGGACTGCGTTGGTGTTCACTAGAATATGATAGGTTTATAGCTGATCAATAAAACCTTTTGTGTGATCATCCGATATTGTATTTCATGAATGCATGAGTATTAAAGCTTCAATAGAACACTGAAGATTGAAGTTAGATGAAGATCTATTAACTTCTGCTAACTATTTTAATTAAACTCTTTGTTATCATATTTGACCTTAGAGCATGTATTTGACCTCCTTGGTCGAGTGGTTTGTACACCGGTTTTCACGGTGTCGCCATCTCGATCCCCGGTCGGGTCAATTTAGAAATTATTGTTTTTCTAAATTGTCTCGGGTCTGGGTGTTTTCTATGTATAATAAGTATGTATTTAATTATTTTAAGTATGTTTATCCGTTGTCTAGTAACCATATAACGAGTTTCATAACGAAGCTTCTCTTGGGCTAGATAATTGGTGTGAGTGTAGGAAAACTTATTTATTTATTTATTTATATTAATATTAAATAAAATATTATTTATAAAAGTGCAATTAAAATTATATTTTAAGTATTATTAATTCCGTTAGGTGATTAGTTTATCGAATTTGGGTGTAGCAAAAAAAGAGGTGCAGAAGGAGTAATAAATGTAAGCAAAACCTTCTAACATTAACCACTTCAGACGCAGAAGGCCCGGGTTCGATTCGCAGCGGGTACATGTTTGTGTACTCGGTTTGATTGTTGGTAGGCTTGTTTGCCCGCCTGACTAGCTACCACCGTCTTATCGAAATATGTCGCCATAGCATCAACGTTCGTAGTATGTGAAGTGCGATATGTAGATATAAAATGTTTTTTTTTGTTTATATAATTTTTAACACAAATTTTGTTGCGAATAAATTACAAAAACACAAATGTTGAAAAAAAATTCAAATGCAGGATTTGAACCTGCACCCTTCTGACATACCGGGTCAGTTGCTCTCCCAATTTAATAAATTAGGCAGGCTGGTTAGACGATAGCTCAATTAGGAGAGCACCTGACCCGGTATGTCAGAAGGGTGCAGGTTCAAATCCTGCTCGTGGAAATTTTATCAACATTTGTGTTTCTCTTTGTGTTTGTTTGAGTTGGTCTCTGGATGGTTTCGATCTTCAATTGAAAACTGATCCCGGTAGGTGGCGTTGTAATAAGGGTGTTCACTCATTTATTTATTTATATCTTTATGCATTTATTTTATTTAGGAAGACCAACAGCTATTATATAACGGATACGGAAAACCATAAACAGGTCCTCACAAATAAAAACAATATAAACTAAAGTGATACACAAACAAAATAGGTACACATAGATTTTTTTTTAATGGTAAAAGGAGGCAAACGAGCAGGCGGGTCACCTGATGGAAAGCAATCACCGCCGCCCATGGACACCCGCAAAACCAAAGTTATCGCAGATGCGTTGCCAACCCTGAGGAAGGAGTTGGATCTTGAGGAGGGAGTAGGAATTGGGAGGGGGGAGGGGTGAGAGATGGGCCTCCGGTACTTTCACTCACCGGACGAAACACAACAGCAACGAGTGCCGTTGTTTCACGCCGATATTCTGTGTGAACACCACCCGTGTTACGCCGGGCAAGCCGGCCCATTTCGTGCTGCAAAGCAGCATGGCTCTACCACTCAGACAGTGTTACTCATTTAGCACCACCCAGGGGTCACGTGTAGGGTCTCAAGGGTAAACCTACGGACGCGAGTAACTTTAACCCCCAAAAGAGCTCTTAAATATGACATGCTTATTATTATTTCTTATGGGGACGTCGCCAGCCGAACGGACGATCCACCCGCGTTGTTGCGGGCCACTTCATCCTTTTCCCCGTTCTCCCTTTTAAGGGAGTTAAGGTTCATCCAGCTTTCACGGCGCCCCGTCGAATCTTTTGGTCTCTTTGGTGAATCTTGCTATCTGTTCCACCTTCAGATCCTTTAGGTCCTCTATGTGTAGTCTATCCGACCCCATATGACATGCTTACTAAATTATACAAAAATAGGTACGCATAACAACTCATACGGACGAAGTCGCAAATGGTCCACTAGTAGTTATGTTACAATTCTTCCATACATGTGTGATGTGTATGTCACTGAATTCTTCCTAAAAGGTTTGACCGATTTTGATAAAAAATGTGTATGTTGGAGTGGGTCTCGTGGGTGGCACTGAAATAAGGTCATGGGATGTGGGAGTTCGTTCGAGCAGACGAAGTCGCAAGCGGGTTGCGAAGTATTACGAGTAAATAGATAATGTTATTAAATATTTATTAAACAGCCGCACGATTTGTTTGGTAATATTATGAATGCAGTGCAAACAACCAGTCGCGCAAGTATGCGGATTATTAACAACAGATCCGTCATTATTACAGCAACGCAGTATGGGCCGTAATCTTTGGAACTGGTCTGTAGTTAGGGGTGATGCTATTATTTGTACTATGAATGTCTTGTGTGAGTTTTGTTAAGTAGGTATCCATATTGATTCGATGACGTTTACGAAGACGAAAATTAGTATGGCATTGAAGCACCGCCTACTGGCGACATACAAGACGAGTAAAAATTTTGCCATACAAATTATCGTTTTCGTTAAGGGTGCGCCATCCGTAAGTGACAAGTGTCATATGTTTTATTTGAAATGTCGTCGTCCATATTTATTTGATGCCGCGCGGCCATACTAATTTTGTATGGGAAATTTAAGGTGCTTAATAAAAAATAATTATTTAAATAACCACTTGATGAATCGAAAATGTAGTCTAGCAATTTGTAGTATATCCATTGATGATTGTTTAGACAAAATCAGAGGTACAATAATTTAGATAAACTATAAGAAATCTACTAAACGCCGCCACTTGTTTTCATGATTTTTGCCTAAGTTTAAATGATATTGTAGAAAAAACTATAGCGTGTTATGAATTTATGGTTCTGTCAAATTGTAAACACATTCCCTATGATACTAAATATATATTTTGTTCATTTAATACGATAGTATTTTCAATTATATTTACTTAACCGTAACTGCATTTTTGGCATTTTTTGGTCGGCGCACCCTTAAAGTGATCGAATGCCTTCATAATCTAACTTGCAAAACGCTTTTGTATGCTACTTAATTGCCTAGGAAGCATAATATCTAAATTACAAATTGAAAAATGTCTCTATTGACAAATGTCTACCATATCAAAACGACTAAAACGTAGAATGCCTCAAATGCGAAACGTCTAAGAATTGCAACGTCTAGAACACCATTACGTCTACGTAGCACTTAGCAGAATGACTATTATCCGATATGAAAACTTTTCAGAGTAAAGAGATTATACAATGCACAGCCGCACAGGGAGGTACTGGCCACTTGACTCTGAAGAGTCTTAATGAATATATGAAAAATTCGAAAAAAATAAAAATAAAATAATAATAATAATAAGCAGTACTCCTTGACACGGCACGTATTGTCAGGAGGTTCCTCACTCTGCAGCCCTGACCACCGGTAGTTTGGGCCCTGCCCCGCTGCTGGCGGTACTCTAGGATTAGGTTTTTATAATGTTTTATTGTTTTTATATTAAAATATTGTAAAAATCTAGTTTAAATAAAGAGAATAATATTATTATTATTATTTTTAATTATAATTTATAAATGATTGCATTGAATTGAATTGAATGATCTAGAAAGATGGCACCGACGCGACGCCTTATTGCACTGCACGTGTGCCCCCTAATGCAACATTGATTCTTTTTTTGTAAAAATTGCAAAAGGAAGCAAACTGGTAGACCCGTCGCCTTAAAAATTATTTGTTCGAAGTTAATAACCGTATAAGAAAGTTTATGTGGAAAACATACCAAAAGGAATTACAGCGTTTGACTGAAAAACCTGTCAAAAAATTAAAAAAAAATATATTTTTTAGAAATGTTTTTGTTTCGTTTACATAATTTTTAACGCAAAATTTTTTAACGGTTAGAACCATGATAGCTCAGTTAGGAGAGCACCTGACCTGGTATGTCAGAAGGGTGCAGGTTCAAATCATGCTCGTGGAATTTTTTTCAACATTTGTGTTTTTTTAACTCCTTTAGGTGATTTACAGCTTATTCTTTAATAAGGTTAGGCAATTTTTGTCTTAGGCTTTTTAAATTTTAGGCATTATTAGATCTAGCTATTTTGCTCTTTAGGATTACTGCGTTTTATACATTATGCTTCCTAGGCAAAAGCATACAAAGGCGTTTTGCAAGTTAGGAGTTCTGATTACGAAGGATCGAATGGCGAATGAAACTCGCACATAGGCACCCAGGTGGCCTAGTGGTCGAAATTCGACCCTATAGTTCACAAAATATACAATGTTCATAAAATACACAAATTTAATACATAGTTACCTACGTTTTAAATTAATACCAAATAATCAACAATAAAAAAGATACGTTAGTTGAAAATTAAAAAAAATAAAAAAAAACAAAAAAAAATTTCCAAGAGCAGGATTTGAACCTGCACCCTCCTGACATACCGGGTCAGATGCTCTCCCAATTGAGCTATCGTGGTTCTAACCGTTAAAAATTATGTAAAAAAACATTTCTAATTTTTTTTTTTAAATTAGGCTACAAATAACTCATAAATGAATGTCACTATGCCATCATCGGTTCATAAGTCTACTCTGGGCGTGAGACCTTGTACTGAGAAGAACCGGCAAGAAACTCAATAAGGGCTTTCCTTCTATCCCTTTTCAGCGTCCCATAAATACATTTAAGAACTAACCGTTGACAACCCTACAAATAGCCGACTCGTCAAGTGGTGCAAGTAAAGAGACAAATTGCCAACTCGCTCCTTAAAACTGGTAAGCACGTTTTATTTTTAACTTATTACCACCTATTTGGTTGATCTGTTAAAAAACATATCGTCGATGCAAATTGCCGGTTGCCGTCCACAACGTGAGAAATAACTGATGGTAATTACTTCGGGAGATCTTTTAAAATACAATTTTAAACTTTCGAATAGTTTTTTGCGAGACAATAACATCACTTTAGATCAATTACCATCACCAGCTCATTTTATAACCCCACTGCTGAGGCACGAGCCTTCCTTAAGGATAGATAGGAGAACGAGTCATATACAACCACAGGAACCCAGTACTGATTAGTGGTTGTTAACGACTGCTAATGCAGCCCGGACCAACGGCTTTAGGTAAGTGCCTTACGGAGCATAAATGCTCGATATGATTCATTTTTGGTCACTATCCGATTGTTCGCAGGACTGATGGCCGCTGGGGCAAAATAGTCCTTGAGTGGCGACCGCGTACCGGAAAGCGCAGTGTAAGCAGGCCTCCAACAAGGTGGACCTATGGTCTGGTGAAGGTCGCGGGAAGCCGCTGGATGCGAGCAGCACAAAACCGGTCGTTGTGGAGATTCTTGGGGAAGGCAGGCGTCCAGCAGTGGACGTCTTTTGGCTGAGATGATGATGATGATGATGATCCGATGACCGGTCTTTGCGAAAGTTGCTTATCTTTAGCAGCCACAGACCGGGCGCATTAACCACTGCATCATCGAGCTCCTCAATGTTATATAGTTGACAAGAACAATAATTTAGTTATAGAAAATTAAACGTTTAAAAGACTTCACGTAACATTAAAATTTACGAATGCAACTCGGCCTCCATCAGAAAATTAGCGTCAGGGCGATGGCTTTGCTTAAGCCGTGACACATGCTGAGCCAGAGACATATTTGCCACTGTTTCACTGCTCACCTTAATATGTTTTTGTTTTTTTATTGTAACTTTTCTCTATCAGTGTGTGCAAGATAAATTATTTCATTTGATAAATCAACACAACAGTCCTTTCAAACATAAGCCTATTTTTTTTACCTTTTCATGAATATCTGTAACCTAAACAATTTGAATATTTGATTTGATTTGATTTTACAGTTTAACAAAACATTAACCTTTTTTTTAACCTTATCATAAATATCAGTGGCTTAAACAGTTTTTAATAAACTCTCAATTGACAAAACACAATGTGACGTCATAGTTTACCATTCCCATACAATGTCTATTGAAAACAATCGTTTTGATAGTTGCTGAAAATTTGAAATTTGAAATAATTATTTATTTACAGAAAAAATGGTACATTTTGGTTCTTAAGATAATATTTATCACACTTGCATGTTTTACCGAATTATTGATAAGCAAATTTACAATCGTCATGCCTTAAACTAATCATTTATTAAAAATATCATCATAACATAACATTAAAATTATATGGAGAATTTATAAAATACCTACATCTCAATAATAAAATAACTTAATAATAAATTCAACAAATCAATAATTAATTTAAAATACTAATAAAAAAGTCATTAATTAATTTAAAATACTATTAATAATATAAATCTAAATAAAAAATTACACTTCTAAATCAGCATCAATTTATGCAGGTAAAATTACGGAAAGGTCAAAATTCAATTGCAATTTTTCTAATATCATCACGGCAGAAGCTTATGAGTAACTAGCCAACTATCAAATTCCATGAATGTGTGTCTGCCAATCCTATACACCTACTCCTTTGCAGTTTAACCCTATAACTCTGCCCCAGTAGTCATAGTATGAGTAATTATTAGATAAAGCCTTTTTTATCGTTCGACCTTCCCATTGTCCTGACATTGTACATGTCGCAGCCCCACCCTTCACACCAGGCACGCGATAATTTTGGCCAAACATTATTATCAACATTTCCTATGTTGTAATTATGGAAATTTACGTTTCAAGGTGAGCTTTTCATGGTTTATTTTCGTTTATGTGACGCGCCGTTGCCATTATCTTGGTAGAGGTCGTGGTAATTTTATTTCTGTATTAGGTTTTTATTTAAATACATTTTACTTTGATTTTTATTTGCCTGTTTGCCTCTAAATGGTATTTACAAAGTAGTATAGTTCAGTTTTAATTTTTCATTGCTTATGATACAATCCGTGCTGCCTTAATAAAATTACGGCCGAATTTCGAACACAGGGTGATCACTAGTAACATTAATTATACAATATACAGTTAACAAAATTAATTACATTTATAATAATAGATACGTTGCAAGATAAAATTTTACTAGAAAAGTCAACCAGCCTCGGGAAGCTCAAGTGGGGATCAAACCCGCGACCTTTGGTTGTCCAAAGTTATCTTGTAACTAGGTATATACTATTTGTAAAAAAACCTTGTCCGATCGGAAAGGGGTACATAGGTGTACAAATAACTATAACAAAAAAAATAAAAAAATATTATTCATGAAAATAAAAGAGCTGTCGTAATTTATGACTTACCGGGGCACGGAAAAGCTGGTCACACCACTCGTATAATCAGCTCTCACATACACACGCACACAATCACGCAATACCTTACACACACACACTTACACTCAGACACACACACACACACATACACACACAAACACACACACACACACACACACACAACTCACTTTTTCTAGTTTATTTATGTTAACCATAGTATCTGGTTTAGGTTATTTATTTTTATCTGCTTTGTTTTGTCGCTTACCGCTTGCTTTATGGCTTAGAAAGCCCACAATTCAGGATTTCCTATTGTGGGATTCACTTTACAAGTTATAAGTTTATCTGTGTTTGTTATATAGTTTTAAATATGCTGTTGTAATGTTACTTGTTACTTGTTGAAATAAATTATTCTTATTCTTATTCTTAATTTAAAACGCAAGTTTTTTGTACCGAAATTGCTCAAATTACCCCAAAATTATGCTGATTTTATAAATGTGATCACACTTTTCATCAACTACCTACCAAATTGCCGACAAAAGTATTGCCATGTAAGTTTTGTCATTTAACAAATTTTTTATCGGGGTAAATTTTTTTCACTTATTATTTTAAAATACATAATTACGTAAATAGAACTGAATCTCGATACCTAATAACACCTTTACGGATCGGACAGGGTTTTTGTTACATATTGTATAACATTGTGAATGTATTAGTTGTTAGTATTAATTACTAAAGTTTGACTTTGTTTTTCTTAAACAATTTTTGACTTTTATTAGAGTACTGTGTAGTGGTACTGTATGACATTGTGGAAATTGAAACTTTTACATAATTATCTGATGTTAGATTTTTTATTTTGTTATTTTACATGTTGTGGTTGTCTTCTATATATATTGTTAGTGTTTATTTGTAATGGAAAGTGTCCTGCTATGATAGGGCATTTTGCAATATTTTTGACGCTGTAAGGGAGAAAAGAGCAGGACACTTGCTGAGTTTCTTGCCGGTTCTTCTCAGTACAAGATCTCCCGCCCAGAGTAGACTTGTGAACCGATGGCGACATTTACAAGAGCTACTTGTAGCCTAAACTGAATAAATGATTTTTGAATTTGAATTTGAATGTAAAATTAATTAAAATAGATAAAGTTATTTCTACTCCCTCTGCTATTGCTATGCCCTTACGGGATGCTAAATTGTATATTTTTTATATCTTTTGTACCTACCTATATATTTACTATGTAGGTAAGTAAAATATAGCAAGCAATAAATAATTTTGAATTTATTTGAGCGAATTTTATTAATCACTCGATAACGTTAACGAAGAGAATTCATCTTAGCTCTGCCAACTAAACCGAATACAATATTAACCACCCTCACTAGGAATCGAACTCAAACCTGCGCGCCTAAAACCGAGGCTAGTGGCCGAACCACGAGACTACATAGTTTTCGTTCAGCTACGTTCGAAAACGTTACAAATTAGCAATTTCCAACTTTGACTGAAATTAGCCAAAACTATATCATCGCTAAATCCTCACTATTATTAACAGCGAAAGCCACAGATAGTTCAAATAGAAACTAACTGTTAGCCGTTATTTAGCCGGTGGAACACCAAACCACAATAAATGGAAACTGCAGAATGAAAGCTCCGTACAAACACGCTCGACCAACGCACACATAGGCAACCAATCGCGGACGAAATCTCAGAACAGTTGCGCTCATGGGGCGCCATTTTTATTTATTTATTTATTAAGGACACCCTGATACACACTACTTTAAAGTTTATACTGACATCCCCACCAACCTATCGGTTATAAAGTTAGGTGTCAGAGATCCTTATGCAAGCACAAGGGACCATCTACGTCAGGTCATAACGCCAGATCAGAACACGCCGGTTAAGCATCCTTCATCCGGTACTTTTAAGACTAGTGTCTCGAGCTAGTTGCCCCGTGAACACGTATAGTTCACTACCGTCAGCGAAAACTTGTACTAAATAAAAAAAACTATGTAATATACAATAACATCTTAAATGCTAAGTACAGCCTTCTATTATTGACCGCCATGGCATGCAAATGTGGAGAGTTTGTGTAAATTTTAAAAGAGGAAAAAATACATAAATTTTCTAAGTAATTAGTAATAACAAACTTAACAATATAAATAAGTGCAAAAAATATACAACTCATTTCAAATGCTAGTAAGAATTTATTACGTGTTGAATGTTAGAATGTGAATAGTGTGAATGTTAGCGACCGACAGTCAACTTTTATATATTCTTTTTAAATTTTCATTTTTGATATTCTATAGATAAACAAAAGAAAGCTGTTGCGAGCCGTTGCGAGATGCCGTGTCAGAAAGAGGTGTTTTTTTTGAGAGAATTTGCTCTTTGTCACTGCATTTTCAGCGTCACCGTACTTTTTTGTGGACGGCGAGAACGTTAAAGGGTTCCTCAGGCCGTGTGAAACAAAGCACTGTCATAAGTTTTCTGGAGGGAACGGCATCATCATCCCCGTACCCTACTAGATACTCAAGGGGTTTGGATAGGATCCGGAGCGGAACAACCCGAGGGCGCCTGCAAAGTATTAGTAGCAAATAGTTGCTTGGGTGGCGGAATGTTCCTTTTGTCTGTGTACATCAATTAATGCAGTTTGAGATTTTAGAGTATGTATTATGAATATTTATTATATGGCTAATTAGATGATTTATGTGCTGTTATTTTATTTAATGTTTATTAATATTTTAGCTTGAAATATTACCTAATTATGAATGAATTATTATTTATTACAGATTTTATTACTATAGTTCATTCATTTATTTAATAAACAATAATTCTCGATGCAATAATATTACTTATAATTAATTTTAACTCTGATCACATTTGCGCGGCCTCGCAGGTTTAGTTCGGGTGGAAACTGAAAATCAGTGATTTGCTGCTTATGTTTCATTGAGTTTTCACCTTTTTGCATCGCTACGGCACACAATTGCTAATTTTTGTTGTAGTTATATATTTAATTGCCTTTTTTATTATTATTTAAATTTGTATTATAAATTGAAATGAAACAACTTTTACGGATCTACTCGCGTTTATTTTACACATTACTTATTTAATGTTTATCCTGACGTTTCGAACCCTTTGCAGGGTCAGTGGTCAAAAGTTGTTTCATTTCAATGTGTAGTGTTCGCGTAAACTTTAGAAAACAGTACTTGTATTACATTTTTATTATTTTTGCATTATGTTTCAATTGTGTGCCTGTTTTGTTGCAAATAAATAAATAATCTATCTATCTATCAAAGACCTCGGATGTGTGCGTTGCTCAAGCGCGTCATGTACGAAGATTACATTCTGCAGTGTCCTTATTGAGTGACTAAATAAGCCGCGACTCGGTCACAATCTCACCTAATTGTTGTTTGGCACGATATACTCTAATTACACAAGTTTGCCGAGTTTTACATTTTAAAACTTGCCTAATGATGTCGGCGGCGATGGCTTATAAACGGTTGCCATGAATGTAGCATTAGGCAAGTTTAGTTGTAACCTAACTCGCATAGTTTAGCTTAAAAGCCTTTATACACCGCGGATTGATAGATGATTTTAATCGCCTTTGTGGTCTAGTGGTTAAGACCAGCGGTTTAGACCCAGAAGTCCCGGGTTCGATGTGTATACTCAGTATGATTGGTGGTAGGACTTGTTTGTCCGCCGGGCTAGCTACCACCATCTTATCTAAATATGTCGCCATAACATCAATGTTTGCAGTGTTGTTGTGTTCCAGCAGTAAGAGATAAGATAAGTGCCTCAGTAGATGAGGTTTCCTGGTGAAGTGCGCTTCCATCATTGGCCTTATCATCACTTAACACACATCAGCCGAGATGGAAGGCAAGTGCTTGTCGGTGGGATATAAAGAAAATAGTGATCATGAATACGAATAGGTACATTTTTTAGTACGAAAGTACTATGAAAACTATTTTGAAAACATCAGCTGTTCTATACATAACAATAATACCTACTCTACTATTACCCATGTATGGGAGAACAGATTTATTTATTTTTTATTCCCGAACCTTTGGAGAATCTAGTATACGGGGGAACGGTTGCGTTATTTCATTCGCTGTAGAAAACCTTTGACGGTGTTTCGGTCACACGGCTTGAGGAACCCTCTAAGGTTCCCGCCCCCAAAAAAGTCCGGTGACACCGAAAATGCCGTATGAAGCCATCATTAAACTCTTTTTTTTAAAAAGATTTATTTAAGAAAAATCTGTTTAAATCAAATGTTGTTCGGAGGTTTAATATATTATATGTAAATAAAACTATTTCGTATTTAGCCATAAGACATTATCATCATCATCATCAGCTCATAAAGTCCCCATTGCCGGGGCACGAGTCTTCCCTATGGAGGGATAGGGAGAACGGGCCATAAACCACCACGCGGGCCCAGTGCGGATTGGTGGTTGTTAACGACTACTAATGCAGCCGGGACCAACGGCTTTACGTGTCTTCCGAAGCACGGAGGAGCTCGAGATGATAAATTTTTGGTCACCCATCCGATGACCGGCCTTTGCGAAAATTGCTTAACCTCAGCAATTGCAGACCGAGCGTGTTAACCACTGCGCCATCGAGCTCCTCATAAGACATTATAAACCTATAGAAATTAGTTCAGTTGAACACAGTTATTAATTAAGTAAAGAAACATTTAAATCCAACAAATCAATTAAAATACAAACAGAACTAGTAAACTTACGGAAGTAAGATGATACTTATAAGGTTCCTAAATAATTATTACAATAAAAACGATTTATACGACCCTAAATCAACATGACACATCATCCATTCATCGCCTTCCCACAACTTTCTTAAAGCATGCCATATAAACCTTCTATTAAAGAAATAAGGTTGAAATTAACAACACAGTAACATCCAAACGTTAAAACTCATTATCGTTACAAAGTCACAAGTGCTTACAGTGACCTCCTTAGTGCTTACAAGATAAGGTTTCCAATGTCACAAGCAATGATTATGTGACGTAGTATGCGCCCTTGAAAAAGCCAAGCCTAAAATAGTGGAAGCCACCAAAAAATACGAGCAAATGTGTTATTTGATCGGTTTCAGCACGCGAACACCGACGCTATATTTGTCACAAGAGAAAATGAACATTGGAGCTACAAGGATTTGTCATATTTCAAGAGTTCGTATGAAAAACAAAATAATGTCCGTCATTATCAGCCAATGAAATTCAAATTCAAAATTCAAATTCATTTATTCAGTTAAGGCTACAAATTGCTCTTATGAACGTCATTATGCCATCGGTTCGTAAGTCTACTCTGGGCGGGACATTTTGTACTGAGAAGAACCGGCAAGAAACTCAGCAAGTGTCCAGCTCTTTTCTCCCTTACAGCGTCAAAAATATTGGAAAATACCCTATCATAAAAGGACACTTTCCATCACAAATAAACACAAAAAATAAAGGATAATCACAACACACAAAAACAACAAATTTTAAAAATATATATGTAAGTTTGCAAAATTACATTAATATCATCATTACATTATTATCATCACAAAATTACATGAGAGTATCAACAGCTGCTCGAAGAGCTCGATGGCGCAGTGGTTCACGCGCCCGGTCTGCGAGTGTTGAGGTTAAGCAACTTTCGCAAAGGCCGGTCATTGGATGGGTGACCAAAAATTTATCATCTCCAGCTTCTTCGTGCTTCGGAAGGCACGTAAAGCCATTGGTTCCGGCTGCACTAGCAGTCGTTAACAACCACTAATCCGCACTGGGCCCGCGTGGTGATTTATGGCCTGTTCTCCCTATCCATCCATAGGGAAGGCTCGTGCCCCAGCAGTGGGAACATAAAAATGAACTGATGATGACATATAATTTCACGCAAATTTTGTTGCGAACAAATAACAAACTGAAAAAAGGCAATGACAAAGATTGTGTGTGTCATCCTTGCGCAAAGGCCAAGAAGTGAATTGTGAAGCGTTCCACATTTTATGTCATGGGGTGCGATCTTTTCAACATTTTGTCTTTTTTCATTGTATGTATCCTACTAATATTATAAACGCGAAAGTTTGTAAGTATGGATGGATGTTTGTTACTCTTTCACGTAAAAACTACTGAATGGATTTGGATGAAATTCGGCATACAGATAGTTTATAACCTGGATAACACATAGGATACTTTTTATCCCGATATTCCCACGGGAACGGAAACCACGCGGGTGAAACCGCGAGCGGCCGCTAGTGTATCATAAAAAATGCTATTAGGTCTAAGCCTCGCAGTGTACACTGAACTCCCCATAAATTAAGCAAACCTAACCCCAATTAGTCGTCGTCGCAAACAGGAGTGGCGCCTTTAGAAACAAAATTGACGCAATCAGACAGACCAAATGTTGGTTTAGTAAGGTTACTCTCCAAAGTATACACGAACAATGTAAATTGAAACACTACGCAAGGATCTACAATACAATAAAATGAAAGTCGATCGTTAAGGGTGCTTCATTTGAATGACGCCTTTGTTTCACAAGTTTATTTTTTTGGGATAGTAGTTTATATTAATAGAAGTAAAACTATAACTATCCCACTGCTGTGGGCTTCTTGGCGGGACAGTGAAGAGTCATGTCTGCGGTTTTGTTTTATTTTCTAAAATTTGTGTTATGTCGAATATTAATGTGGATTATTAACCGTTAAGTGTTCGTAAGTGCGCATGAGTTCTGGCAAATGAAACAAAACAGTGCAACTTCACTTTTCAAATTCTCTCAAGAAATCCGCCCAAGGACTTAGTAAAGCCCACATCTTTACTGTGATACTCGAGGGGTTGGAGGGTATATCATTTCTCACTTCTCATTTCTATTATCATTCATCATCATCTATACAAGAAGGAAATATTGTTTATTTATATATTACTTGTAAGAAAAATTACTTTGACACTGGCTAAATGTGCTAGTCGCACGAAGCCATCAACTAAAGAAAAAAAAGAAACTTTCCTACTGCTAGGCAAAGGCCTTCATCATTGAAATCAAGTCATCGCTACAATTGAAAGGTATTGGCTAAATCACCACGCTTGCCAATGCGGGTTGGTGATCACAAACCCGGGCTATGCGTCGAAAAATCCGAAATACATTTTGCCCGACCTGGGAATTGAACCCGGGTATCAGACCGAGCACTCTGCCACTCGGTCACCGAGGCGTTATGTCATGTCTTATGTTATGTCATGCGGTACGCATTATGAGGAGGTTCTTGTCTCTGGAGCCCTACCCACCGGTAGTTTGGATCCTGGTCCCGATGCCGGCGGACCCCTAAATAGGGTTAAACAATAATTTTTTTTTTAATTTTTAAATGTTTTATTTATTTTGTTTTTAGAAAATATTCAAAAATGTAAATGTAAATGAGAAAAAATAAATAAAGGCAATAATAATAATATAATAAACTTTCCTACATTTACACCAATTATCTAGCCCAAGAGAAGCTTCGTTATGAAACTCGTTAAATGGTTACAAGACAACGGATAAACATACTTAAAATACTTAAATACATACTTATTATACATAGAAAACACCCAGACCCGAGACAATTTTGACAAACAATAATTTCTGAATTGACCCGACCGGGGATCGAACCCGGGGCCTCAGAGATGGTTTGACACTTTGACTTTGACTTTGATATGGTTATTCGCTAATTTAATACATGTCAATAGATTAAGTACCTAGTGGACAAACAGACAGACTTTTTATGGGTATTTTAAATATTAAAAACCTTAGAAAAATCCACAATACTGTCACGGTGTAAATTAAAATCAAAACAGTCGGACATATTTACATCTACACACACAGCTTCATTGAAAATGAATTGACACTTGTGAATTAGCTGCTTTATTAGAGCTAGAAACCACGACCTTGAAAATGAATTGACACTTGTGAATTAGCTGCTTTATTAGAGCTAGAAGCCACGACCTTGAAAATGAATTGACACTTGTGAATTAGCTGCTTTATTAGAGCTAGAAACCACGACCTTGAAAATGAATTGACACTTGTGAATTAGCTGCTTTATTAGAGCTAGAAGCCACGACCTTGAAAATGAATTGACACTTGTGAATTAGCTGCTTTATTAGAGCTAGAAGCCACGACCTTGAAAATGAATTGACACTTGTGAATTAGCTGCTTTATTAGAGCTAGAAGCCACGACCTTTCATAGTCCGGACTAAAGGTCTTCCAATTGAGTTTAAAAAATAATATACTTAAGTACAAAGTAATTTGAGCATATTTTTTTATATTTTAACATATTTTTTTTAAGACAAAATTTTACTAGAAATAATTAACCAGCCTTAGCAAGCTTGAGTGGGAATCGAACCCACGACCTTTGGATAACCGGTCCAATGCTCTGACAGCTGAGCTACCGAGGCCCCAGAAGATTCTTTGAATTTTTCAAGTAGTTTGTGATTTATCTTTATCTTGTAACTATAATGTGAATATAAAATTCAAAATAATACAAAAAAAATTATACAAAAACTAATAGGGTTTCATTTTACACCACCGGCACCGTGACTGAACGATGAAACCTATTCGGAAATCCAATTATAGCTTTTGATAATACAATTTTAAAGATAAATATTATTTCAAAAGAGGTCCAACCTTAACCTAGAAAAATAAAATAAAAATCCCAGACCCTAAATCTAGCCATCTGTCACATAACAATAGAGTTATATTTCAAGAAGTGCAAAAACGTAAAAGCCATTAATCTTTTGCAACAAAAGCAAATTGAAGGTTTTCAAAACTGCTATGGGAAGGCGTTCCGGAATTTGGGTCAGAGGATCTTAAGTATGGCGGGACCGGGAGCGTAAAAAACTGAGGTGGGCATACATGACTAATGTATCAACATCAGCTGACTATAAGCCTAAATACTTTTGGATATATTTGTAGTAGAGTAAGATAAATATGGAAGAGCAGGCCAGCCTCCACAGTCGGCACCCGTTCACGAGTATGACATATGAATCAGCCAACTCTTCGCTCAACCATATTTTAGGGAACGTAATAAATCATCGTCATCGTAAATGTTTATATAATTTTTAACGCAAATTTTGTTGCGAACAAATTACAAAAACACAAATGTTGAAAAAATTTCCACGAGCAGGGTTTGAACCTGCACCCTTCTGACATACCGGGTCAGGTGCTCTTCCAATTGAGCTATCGTGGTTCTAACCAGCCCGCCGAAATTATTCAACACTATTTACTTTTTACTTTGAAAGCCAAAGGCGGCCATTCTGCTCGTGGAAATTTTTTCAACATTTGTGTTTTTCATCGTCATTGTCTTCTTCATTTAGAGCCGTTTCCATACTAATAAGCCTCCTGAGTTTCTTGTCAGCTCTTCTCGGTCGAAGGCTCTCCCAAAATCCGAACTGGTGGTAGATTCAGTAGTGTAGTCTAAACAAATTTTTAAGTTTTATGATTTATAGTTTTGACGTCTTAAGTGCCTGTAAAGACTTATGTTGAATAAATGATTTGACTTTGACTTTGACTTTGAAACTGAAGTTTTGATTAAATATAAAAAAAAATATATTAATTAATTAATATATTTTTTAAAATATTTTTGATATTTTTTTTTGATTATTAATATAATTTGAAAAAAGAACAAAGTGTTGAAAAAATTCCACAAGCGGGATCCGAACCCGCACCCCATGACATTGCCGCGCTTAACGCTCTCCTTGATGCCAACCCTACTTGTGATGTGTTCGCGGACGGATGGGTGGAAATATTGTCTGAATGCCTAAGTTTTACTTCATAATATTTTTAATTCAAAATTGTAATTCATGTAATATATTAATTAATGTAATTGCTGTTAACCGTGTTAATTAATTAAATTAAATGCCGGGCCAACTACATGCACTACCAACTATGCTATCGTGGCTCTATCCAACTCGCCGAAATTAATCAACACCATCTACTCTTACTCTGTAAGCGAAAGGAGCCCTATTCAATGATGACAGCAGCTACGTCATTAACATCCGATTTTGTTCACAACGAAATTTGCGTAAAATTATTTAAAACTATATATATAATATATTATATGTAATTTTTTTTTTAATTTCTCTATTGTAATTAATTTAATTATTAATCAGAATTTATTATTATAATGTTTATTGTAAAAATTGACATGCATGTAATATTTCCCATAATTTAATTATTCTTGTAAGCGTTTTGGATATTAATATCTGTTAGCTTGTAAGAAAACATGAATAAATAAATAAATAAATAAATAACTATAATTATTAATAATACTTAAAAAATATATCAGCTGACCAAAAAAAGGACTTGCCCGAATACTCTTAGCCGCCATGTAAGCTCCGCTTGAAACAGTAAGTTCATCCTTTTGGCACAGAACTGTATTTTTGTGTTATTTTTATACCAACTTTCGACGAAAGGGAAAAACCGAAGCCATCAAGGTCCACATTCAAAGAACCCGACCATCTGCCGATCTTGCAACCTAACTTAATAATGCATCTTACTGCTCTGTGATAAGTGTCAATTTTCATGTACAGTGTGACGTATGACGACAGTATAAAACGTTCTAATACAACGGAACGCAAAAGCTTAAAAATGCTAAAAAGTTAATTTTGAATGTTAAACAAAACGAGGATAAACGGAGATTTTGATAAATTATTTAACTTAATAATATTAGAAAATACGTTACTTTTTAAAATATAATTTATAAAGTAACGTATTTTCTGATGATCGGCCATATTTTAATCTTTCTTAAATGGAGCTAGTAATATCTGAAAACTATAAAGTTCACAGTTTAAGTAGCTAAAACTTAGAGTATCAAGAACAATGGTTTGACTCTGTTGAGGGCGCAACAACAAAAGTTGTAGTACGTCTAAAGCATTTAATTTTTATAAGCATACATATTTTTATATGCATTTGCATAAAAACATTTCAAATATTACTAGCGAGTAGCGAGAAACATAAAGGGTACCTCAAGCTGCGTGAAATGAAACACCGTCAGAAGTTTTCTAGAGGGAATGGCATCATGCACTAGTGCGTGTCTCCGTTCTCTACTAGATTCTCCGAGGGGTTCGGACTGGTGCGATCCGATCCGAACCTCCGATCCGATCTGAACCCTTCGGAGAATCTAGTAGGGCACGGGGACGCGCACTTTTAAGTGTGCGATGCCGTTCCCTCTAGAAAACCTCCGAAGGTGATTCGTTTCAACACGGCTTGAGGTACCCTTTAAGTACCTCGCCGCCCCCAAAAAAGCCCGGTGACGCTGAAAATGCCGTTTGAGGCAATCAGCAATCTCTCTAATAAAAAAAAAGGTTCGGTCCGGATCGGGAGCAAGCCAACAAGGTGGTCCGACGATCTGGTGAAGGTCGCGGGTAGCCGCTGGATGCGACCAGCTCAAATCCGGTCGTTGTGGATATCCTTGGGGATAAGCCTTTGTCACACAGTGGCTGTCTTTTGGATGATGGCTGTTTACACAGTCATAGATGTTGTATTGTAAGAGCCAAAGTTCAAAGTCGCTGTAGTTACAATATTCTGCGCATCGCAACATCGTCACCGGCGCCCCACTTACAACTTCGTAATAACTAAACTTCTTTGAAAGGAACACACGGACAGAAATAGCGACATTGTTCCATGCAAACTGGCTTGAAGGGTTATAGGTAACCGAACACTGGGAAGTCAAAGTTAATCAAATGTTGAAGTTCAATAACCTATAAACGTCCCACTGTTGGGCTCAGGCCTTTTCATATAAAAAGGTTTATATGTTCAGACTTTAAAGTAAAAAGTTTTTCATGTTTTATTTTTTACGTAGTGAATGTAATTAGAATTTTTTTTAATGGAACTCGCCCTCTTCCTTGCTTCGGAAGGCACGTAACGCCGTTGGTCCCGGCTGCATTCGCAATCGAATAATGGCCCGTTCTCCCTGAGGTGTTTTCATACTTAGACCCCACTAGTGGGGATATAATATGAGCTGGCGATGATAATGATGATGATGATTCTCCGGGGGAAGTGGTATGCCTTAGGCATTTTTTCTGTATTTGAAAAAACATAGTCAGGACTTCTCTTTTATGTTTGAAAAGTAATGTTTATATATGACGACTCGTTTGTTAGATGCTTTCAACTTCGCATTGTCGGTTCGTTATTGCATCAGGTAGCTTCTCGACAAAACATTTGATTGTTTTGAGTAAGGTGTATGGTGTTGTTTGTTTTTACCCGACTGCGTCAGAAGGAGGGTTATGTTTTTCGAGTGTATGTATGTATGTATGTATGTATTTACCTATGTCTGTTTTTTGGCACACCCTACAGCCCAAACGACATGGAGGATTTTAACATATGAGGTGTCGTTAGATTTGTTTGACTGTGGGAGTGACATGGGTTAGAAAAAAAAAACAAAAAAAAGTGAAATCATCGGCCGGGTTAGTTATTAGTAGTCTAATGCGCAGCTGGCCCGTGATCTTCGCTGGTTTGGTGAGGGAATTGATGGTGCAGCAAATGATGAACACGCCAAATTCACTTAAACTGTATTTTTATTTAAAAGAACGCAAGCTGCAACGCAGCGTACAATATTGGAAGAGAGCGGCAAAGAGACGGAATTCAGTGTTGCCACTGCTTAAACACACAAATTCTTCTAATTTTAATGTTGCCTGCAACATAGTCTTGACCCCAAAAAACTGTTAGAACGACCACACGATCAAAATTCTTTAAACGAACTACGTCTACGGAATTTAAAGGATATGGCCATTTTTTCTATGGACGTAGATGTAGTTCATAATTTTCATTTACATCAATGTTTTATGGTGTTTTGTTTTCGGGAATATTAGCAGATTTTATTCCCATGTTTAAAAAACTCAAAGAACTTGTCAGTCAAAAATACAAGGCGTCATTAGTTTCAATTTGACGCCTTAAGGCGACGTACCGCTAAACAATTAATCTAATACGGAGCGGGTGCGCCCCGTACCATAAGAAAAACAGTTTTTTTTCCTTCAAATTAAAACTACAAATTATTTAAAAAAAATGAACTAGCATTATTAAATAAATAATTATATAAATAATTATATAAAAATGATAATATAAAACTGATTTTAAGCTTTCACCTGGGATGAAAATGGACTAAAACAAAAATAAAAATATAAAACAAAAGTGAACAAAGAACGAAAAGTAACACCATAGTGAAGTGTGTGGAGATGAGTAGTACAGTAATGATATGGACTAAGCCAGTGTGATATAAAATATTTTAACAGAATTAATTTTTAAAAGACGTACAAATATAAAAATACCAAATAAATAAATAAATACCAAATATAAAAAAAACAGAGCCAAACAAAGGCAGTGACAAAGGCAACCGACCAAAATAAGGGACCCTAATGATTTATCAGTCATCATGATTTACTTATTATCATCAGAATGACTTAACTCATTCTTTAAATGAAGTAGTACATACATAGTGCCCTAGTTCGTGATTTTAGAATCAAGTGTAATATTGTTTTCTAAAGTTTACGCGAACACTAAAACGCGAAACGTCAGGATAAACTATAAAATAAACGTGAGTAGATCCGTAAAAGTTGTTTCATTTCATCAAGTAATGTTAAGTTGTTGGGCGCCCAAGGCAACCACAGTGCCATAGAACTTAAAGTTGTGGTAAGCTCCTTGCGCCCATTCTTCTCCACAGCTAAAGACTAGACGTCATGAATAGGTAGTAGGTTTGGACGATTCAAAAGCATTATTATTAAGTTTATTTGAAAAAAAAAGTTTACTTGGTAAAGAGTAACTTTAACCCCCCCCGGGTTAAAGTTACTCGCGTCCGTAGGTTTACCCTTGAGACCCTACACGTGACCCCTGGGTGGTGCTAAATGAGTAACACTGTCTGAGTGGTAGAGCCATGCTGCGTTGCAGCACGAAATGGGCCGGCTTGCACGGCGTAACACGGGTGGTGTTCACACAGAATATCGGCGTGAAACAACGGCACTCGTTGCTGTTGTGTTTCGTCCGGTGAGTGAAAGTACCGGAGGCCCATCTCTCACCCCTCCCCCCTCCCAATTCCTACTCCCTCCTCAAGATCCAACTCCTTCCTCAGGGTTGGCAACGCATCTGCGATAACTTTGGTTTTGCGTTGTCCATGCTGCCGTCAATAGCATAGTTGCAGTAAGTCGGATTTTTGCCAAAACTGAGTTAGATATACAGCCATGATCACGATAACGAGATCTACTTTCGTAACTTACTCATTCGTTTGGATCGTTTTTTGATCCAAATTTAACAATTAAAAATTTGCAGTAAGTCAAGCAATTTTTTTACATCACAAAGCATGATTACAGTGGATACACTTACGGCAAAAGTTGTTCTTCAGAGTCTCTCGGAATAAGTACAGTATGACATCTATAACACTTATATGTTAAGTCATTTACTGTATAAAAATTGGCTATGGGCCAAGCAAATAAACACTAAAAAGATATACTGTTTTAAACCTAAGCAGTTACTCAATATTTACTAAATGAGTGGTCTAGTCAGAAAAACAGTATGCTGCGATACTGCATGTATGCTTAGTAACGATCCTAAACATAGGTTCCTGATTACTTACCACAAAGACAGTGTCGATGCGATATTGCTTTTCTGTTAAGTGACGTAATCAGATCTAACATAAGGTTACTTAATATACTGAAAGCATGTAACCATCCCGTGTTTATGTTTAGACAGCAGTGTAGCGATATCGGTCAGGTGTACTTATCATGGGAGCAGTAAATTAGCTATACTGTGCTCATGCTTAGAAAGTACATGTATTTAATATGATCTTATAAGTGTTTTATGAGTAGTAAGTCGTTTTTACTGCATGTATAAGTAGCTGCGATATAATGTCACGTCATTAATGTAGTGCAGTAAAGTTGCTTCACTGTGAATATAATAAGTCATTGTAACTTAAACCAAAATAAAATAAAATAAAATAAAATAAAACTAAAAGTCATACAATTTGCCTTGTAATACAAGCAGTAACTTCAAAGAAAGAATAATTCCAATAATAATAATAATAATATTTCGGTTTTTCGAATACTTACGTAAAGCGCGGGGGTGCGCGGGAGTAGGCGGTGCACAGGAGTGTGCGGGGGACGCGGACGTCTAGGTATCGTGTAGTCAAGGCAGGGGCACTGAAGGGCCGGCAGTCGCTGCATAGCCTGTTTTAGTGTAAAGGAGTGCACGTCCCGTGTCACAGCGAGCTTTGGCGCGAAAACATTAAGTAAGTGAGATTATCGAATATTTTGTTTTTGTTTACCTGTTTTGGGAAGTTGGTAGGTACCTACTAGTACGCAAATTGAACAAAGTAAACAAACGTAATGTTAAAAGGTGTATTGAATAAAGATTGAAAAATTAACCAATTAAATAAGTACCTACCTATTCTGCCGCGCAATTTAAGAACGCAGTAAAGAACATGTGAACAGTTTCGAGAAAATAGATCGTAATGTGAGCAAATCAAATATCACAATCATATACACAGTAAGTGGTATTTACTGCGTTCATAAATTGTGCGGCAGTATTATTAACCTGTTGAATAGATGATGTGGTCAGGATGCTTACGTTTGTGTTGGGTTACTTATTAGACGGGTGTCAGCGGTTTTAAATACCTATTAACCTGTTGAATAGCTGAGGTGGTCGGGATGCTTACGCTTGTGTTGGGTAAGTATTAAGACGGGTGGGTGTCAGCGGTTTTAATTACCTTGTAACCTGTTGTTTTTTTTTTAAGTCCCAGTATTCACCTTTGCACCACACAACTTAAATATTTCCTTATCCTAAGACTGGTAACAGTGCTCGACCGACCGCTGCACTGTTAGTAATACCAATAAGCGACAACCTCAATATTATTTATTTTGTTTCAGCGGTACAATGAGTTCTCGGCGAGATCTAATAATGTCTAGAGTGTGGCAAGTGGTGGAAGATTCTCAGGATCCAGAACCTGTAACTAATTTATTATGCAATGAGGTCTTTATATCACCTAATTCTAGCTACTCATTTGTGGACAATTCAGATTGCACTGAAAATGATTTGAGAAATGACAGTTTATTGAAACTACGACTATGTCGCAAAAAGACCGAAACCGTCGAACAAATTGATGAATGTACTATTAATATTGAAAGAATTGATGGAGCCGGCTCAACATCCTTATTTGATACGGAGTTACCAACAAGAATTTCGCCTGTAATGATAACTGAAAGGCGTATTTCGCCGAGAAAATCATGTAACAAACCATCAGTTTCACATGCAAATGATTATTTTTCTGATAATGAGGATGTTGATTTGTCAAAAGATTTCGATTCCGATGACAGTGTAAAGGACAAAAACTATTATGTTACTGAAGAACTTGACACTACGGATTTAGATACTTCCATTGAAGACAACGATTTTATAAAACATCGCAAAATCAAAAAGAGCAAAACAAAGTTGCAAAACAAAACAAAATGTAATAAATATGCTGACGCTGAAGAAAATATCCTAGATTCTGAAGATCAAATAAACCAACAAAGAAATACCCAGGAAATTAGAGTTGAAACGGTGACAGATACTAGTGGTTCACAGCAAGCTATTACTGAAAAGGAAATTGTTCGAGAAACAGAGAATTATATAACAAACAATGAAGAAAGGCGAGCTACACCCACAGTTCAAAGCGATGATACAGTAAATGAAGCTGCGAATTACACTTTGACTAAGAGAGGTACTATACGTAAGAGAAAAGTAATTGAAGAATCGACTGCGCAAAGAAAAGAAAAGAAAAAAAAAGAAGTGGTAGAAAAACTTTCCCTGAAAGAACCCTGTAAACCTACGTGTAAGAAACTCTGTACCAATAACATTAGTATGGAACAACGTCAGATGATTAATGCAAGTTACTCGGCCCTAGATACAGCAGGAAAAGGCATGTTCATCAAAAATAACGTGAGCGTAGCGAATGTCAAATCTCGAAAAAATATAAATAAAGAGCCAAAACGAAACCTAACCTTTAATTACTTTTTTACTGTTCGTGGTCATGGAAGTCCAGTGCAGGTATGCAAGACGTTTTTTTTAGCAACATTGGGTTACAAACCTAATAATGACACAAAAGTTTTTCGAGTTCTTCATACAAGTGAAGACGATGACCTCAAAGAAAAACGCGGACACTATGACAGGTCATCGCTGTCAAAGGATAAAGCCTTGATAACTTCACACATAATGACTTATAACCCTGCAATATCCCATTACCGCCGTGAACATGCCCCGCATCGTTTGTATTTACCCAGCGATATCACTATCACAATGATGAATGCCGATTTCAACAAATTATACCCAGACTCAAGAGCATGCTCTTACGAAGTTTACCGAAGAATCGTAAAAAGCAACAACATTTCCTTCGCCATGCTGGGCAATGAAGAATGTGAAATTTGTGCTGTATACAATATACATGCTTGCGAATTCAATAAAGCTCCTAATACAACTTGTGCTACATGTACCAATCATATCAAACATCGCCAACGTTACAGAGACAGCAGGAAGGCATACAAATTGGACAAGAAAGACGTAGAAGAACATAAAGATGATGACACCGTTTACGTATGTGTGGATCTTCAAAAGGTGGTAATGCTGCCTCGTATGGACAGCTTTAAAGTAGTAATATTCTGTCCTCGGATTATTGCATTTAACGAGACTTTTGCTCCTTTAGGCAAATCCACAAAAGAAAATAATCCTTACGCTGTCTTATGGCACGAAGGCATTTCAGGCCGAAATGTTCATGACATCGTTTCAACATTCAGAGCTTTTTTTATACACCACCGGAACAAAAGTCATTTGGTGATTTGGGCAGATAATTGCTCGTCACAAAACAAGAACTGGACACTCTTTTCGTTTCTTGTCAATATTGTCAATAGTGATTTAATTGAAGCACGCTCTATCACTATAAAGTATTTAGAACCAGGGCATACATTCAATTCAGCTGACAGCTTCCACCACCAAGTCGAGCAGTCTCTTCAAAAAAGGAAAAATGTTTGCGACTTTAATGATTTTGTAGAAGCTGTTCGAACTTCTAACTCAGGATTAAATATCCCAAAAGTAATGGACTTACGTGATTTTTACAAATTTTGTGACTTTCATTCTGAACAGAAAATGCGTGCATTGAAAGACCGGGAATACGTTAAAAATTTCACTGTGGTCAAAGTTGTCCGTGGAGAGTATAATTTGTTCTACAAAAAATCTCACGCTGATGAGGAATTCAGTTCCTTAAACTTTTTACAAGTCAAAATTTTAAAAAACAAACTGTTTCCTTGTGCTGAACAGAGACTTTCACCAAGGGGTATCGCCTCTTCACGAAAAGAGAAAATTATCAAAGATCTCGTTCCCTTGATGTTACCCAGCCGAAGACAATTCTGGTTTGACTTGCCAGTTAACGATGAGTCCTTGAATCTTTCCAAGGAATTTGACGACTAGTTGTTCTCGTCTTGTCGTTTTCATAGGAGTTGTTGATTCTTAATTCATTGAATATTTTAATTTTGTTACAATGTTTTAGAAGAAAATTTATTTTTTCCTAAATGGTTATAACTTTTGTTATTTACAGCTTAAGTATCTATAAGATCTATAAAAATTGTTTGATAAAGCTATATGAGTAAGTGTTGATTTGATACCGAAGAAAGGATTTTTAGTTTGTTTGAAATGTAAAGCTAATTTAGATAATTCACTTTACCTTGCATTAGCATCTGTGATTCTTAATATTTTTGAAAAGACTGACTAAAACATATTAAGTTAACTTGAGTTAAGTGAAATAATGTATGAAAACTAAATACTGAGTTGTGCCATTTTTTTAACTGGAAAGACTGATTCAATTATGTAATATAAGAGCGTTTACGCAGCACACTAGCGCCGCCAATGAAAAAAATATATATCTAGTAATTAGAGATTGAAAATCAAATGATGCTCAACAAACTATTTGAATAAAGTAATTTAGCATTTTTACGTCACCTAATGAATATCTGTCATATTATGGTTTAGTTAAATACGGCGTTATAGTTTAAAAGTGGCCGTTTTTAGCTGTAACGTCTTATTTTACTAAATCATAACATGTCAAATAGTTTGTTGAGCATAATTTGATTTTCTATCTCTAATTACTAGATATGTTTTTTTTTCATTGGCGGCGCTAGTGTGCGGCGTAAACGCTCATAAGAAACATATTTTTTTGTAGTTTTGTGATTTATTGTGTAGGGGCAAATAAGTAATAAGAAAGAAGTTTTATTTAAACTAAATGTCAATTTCATTCCAGCAGTTTGTCAATAAACGTCGTCAAATTTTATTGTTAGGTTATTTTTAGCAACAGTAGTTAGTATACTTACCTAACTAATATTTTTTCAAATACATTAATAAAAATTAAAACCAATAATTAATTGTTTTATTACCACTACAGCCTGATAAAATAAACCTTTAAATAATCACAAATTTGTATGGTTACTTAGCATAAATACAGTAAAAAACCCACTTCCTGTGTTTATGCTAAGTGTTACCTGTCAGAGACCCTAGGAGATACTTAGTATAACAAAAATAGTTACTTTATTTTGTCTTTCAATTACTTATTATTGGTTTTCAAATAAGTAATAGATAGGTGATGAGGTTCTCTTTCATTTAAGGTATTAACCATCATGATGTGATAACAAACAAAGTATTTATGGAAGATTTTCACTCCAAAACTTTTGCCGCGTTTTTCTCGAAACCGTCTAGAGCATACTTACTGCAACTATGCTATTGACGGCAGCATGGGCGGCGGTGATTGTTTTCCATCAGGTGACCCGCCTGCATGTTTGCCTCCTTTTACCATAAAAAAAAAACTTTTACTTTGCTTCTGACTCGTAAAAGAGATCTAAAATTATGTTTAAAATAAACATAGCTAGGTGACAATATTGCGCTTCCAGATTTATAAGGCGTAGGGGTCAGTCCGATCCAATCCGAACCCCTCGAAGAATCTAGTAAGGCACAAGGACACGCACTAGTGCGTGATGCCGTTCCCTCTAGAAAACCTCCGAAGGTGCTTCGTTTCACACGGCTTGAGGAACTAGTATCTCGTTGCCACCCAAAAAGCCAGATGAAGCTAAAAGTGCCAGCTGAGGCTAACAAAAACTCTCTCAAAAATAAATAAAAATTGGGGTCAGCTCTGCTGCTTTGGCAGAAGGTAGAAACCTTCTGCCAAAGCAGCCAAGACGGTACCACCAATTCGAAAAGTTCCTCTGAACACTTCACATTTCGATTGACCGCATTATCAAACGAAGCTAGGGTGTGGCGATAACTTCCTTATTGCGTTCCAATAACAACTCAGCTTTGTGGTAAACATACAGCGTATACAGAATGTAAGTAATAATGAGCTGAGGATAGGATTGTTATGCCTCTTGTGCTATGTTGAGTTGAATTGAAAACTATGTTGGAGCACGTGTTCATGTTGATCCGCCTCACTCAATAAATAAATGAACGTCCCACCTAGCTCTTTGAATACCATAAAAAAAATGATAACGAAGCTACTGTCAAACGATGATACCGTTAAAAAATAGGTAACGCTATGCTTGATATCGTTACCTGGTCGGCTTTTAATCGGTAAATTAACAAACTGCTCTTCGTGGATTGGGTGAAATAAGTAAAGATACTTTTCTAGATAACGTTACCTGCATTATCACTACCAATTTAACTTTATAGTAATATCATTACTTAACGATACTTATAGTGGGAATTCGGTAACGGTGTCAAACCCTGCTGAGCTCAGGTCTAACTACTTAAATATATTCTTGCACAAAAACACACAAGCAAAAAAAAATGTACAAACAATGGTGAGCAATAGGTAGACTTATCTCTAAAAGAGATCTCTTCCAGCCAACCTAAGATGGAATGGGAGCTTTGTGTGTAGGTGGAAGCAACAAAAGTGCAAACAAGCATACTAATATTAAAAAGAGGAAAGCTTTATATTTGTGTATGTTTGCAACGAATTTATAAACTCAAAAACTACTAGACCGATTTAAAAAATTCTTTCACCATTAGAATGCTACATTAGCGCTGAGTAATATAGGTTATATTAAAAGAGAAACTTTCGCAATACTAGGAGTATTGCGAAAGTTTCTCTTTTGCCCAAAGCAGAATATTAGAGTTGGCTATGAAAAAGCGCAATATATTCATCCTGAGTGACAGCCAAGCCGCGCTCAAGTCACTCTTGTCGCCCCGAATCGACTCTGGCCTTGTTCTGGAAACCACAAAAGCTCTAAACAAGCTAGATGGACATAACAAGGTGCGATTGATCTAGTTCCCAGGCCATATGGGAATCCACGGCAACGAGATGGCGGATGCACTTGCCAGGGAGGGCTCAGAGACCCAGCTTATTGGTCCTGAGCCATTCGTGGCACTTGCACAAAGCACCACTAACAAGGCCTTAAAAGACTACATCGAAAACAGGCACAGCATCGAATGGAAAGAGCAGCCGGGTATAAAACACTCCAAATCTTTCCTAGGCGAAAACGCCTTAGGACGGAGTAAGTTCATATGCGGAGGCAGCAGAAGGCAGGCCCGATTAACCATTGGGGCCTTGACAGGGCACTATGCCACAAAGCAAATGCTTCACAGAATGCACATCTCAACAGATAGCTTATGTAGGGCATGTGGAGAGGAAACGGAGTCAATGCAGCACCTACTGTGTGACTGCGACTCTCTGACTAGGAAAAGAATGGGACTCCTGGGGACGGCCTATCCGAAACCGGAGGACTTCAGGCTCTTTGCTCTTAAGGACGTTGCCAAACTTGTGGCATCTATCTTTACAGACGAGAAAGAGTGAAAGGATGGGATTGCACAAAAGATCCCGATGGGTCGAAGTGTTACTGACAGAGGGAAACCTCAGCAGGCCCCACTAAGATAAGATAAGATAAGATAACAATACCACCAACCAAACCGAGCACACATACATGTACAGTCAACAGCAAAAGTAGATGATGTTTACTAGATTTCAAAATTAAGTTTCGATAGTGTAAGTCGGTATTTTCTATATAACCACAGTTAAAGTCTGCAGGTACTAGTAGACACTCGAAGGGTTTTCGATATGCGTTTAAAAAGTTTTGATTTTCATACGGATTTCATATTTTGTAACTTGACCAATTATCAGTTACCTTTGCTGTTGACTGTACTGTACCCTCGCTGGGAATCTAACCCAGGAGCTCTGGGTCTAAGCCGGTGGTCTTAACCACTAGACCACAAGGACTGTATATCTTAACAACTACTTAAAAACTCGTCGCTGGAAACAAACCTGGGACCTTAGACATGTTTCCTTGGTATGTACGGCGCAGGTTTCTAAACAAGATATAGCAGCTAATAATAGCTAGAGACATGTATAAATCATAATAAGTATGTTTGCTTCTTAAGGAACAGTACTTCCTACTAGATTTATGGCTATATTAACGGTCCCAATGCCTTAAGGGTAAGCCTAGGGTCAACCCAAATCGGGAAGAATTAACGGCTAGGAAGAAAGCATACCTCAAAGATTATTAATTGCTAAGTACCTATAAGGTAGGTCTGTCGAATTACGTCTGCATAAGGTTTCAGCTAATTTGTCTTTTATTATCGTAAAGGACAAAAATATTTCAGGCCTCTTAACAGCAAGTTTCCAATACCCCGGAGTTTCGTTACCATATATCCCGTGCAGACTTGCAGAGATGCAAAGATTGTTCGAGGAAAAAGTTTACTGTTAAGCCTATTCCAATATCGGGGTTCGACGACCGCGCCCCCTGTCAACGCGACAGCGAAATGTGTGGAGCACCGCAGGCATAATTTAAACATATTTATTTAATCAATTTAAAATCATTTAAAATTCTAAGTTTTATACTTTATTGGCACATGCTTTAAGTAAGTTTTGTGTTTAGTAATGTTATAAGATTCTGGTTGTATTCAGTGAGTGTTTTGATACAAACCTTGCTAGTGGTCCTTATGCAAAAAATAAACAAATAAAACGGACTCGAAAAATATATTCTTAATAATAATAATTTATAAAACATTTAAAAAAACTACAAACGTTACAAAGGGACAACTTTTAAAGCGCAAAAGGGCATTCGAAAGTAATGAATATTAAAGTTTTAATTATAAAATGTATTTCCCTCTAAAGCCCTTTTGGCGCTTTAGCAGTTCTCCCTTTCAACCGAATGATATTTTTTTTTGTTTTATGATACTGAGTGCCTAGAGAGAGTAGTATTTTATTAGTTTAATTCTAACTATTCAAAATGACATGTTAACTCTATGTTTGTCAACAAAGTGACGAGTTTTACTTTTACGTTAACGAAAACGAAACTGTTGGAGTTTCTGAAACATATAACGTAGGTAATTTATTAATTTCTATTGCTTGTTTACAAAAATGATCATAAATATTAAAAAAAAAAAGGTACAAGAACTATGCAAGTGACAGCAAATAATATAGATGAATAACATTTCCATTTCAAAATAAAATAAAATGAAATTTAGCTATCAACAAAATACTATTCAGTACATTGTATTTAGACAAATAAACACATAAGTATTGTGAAATGTTTATATAATTTTTAACGCAAATTTTGTTGCGTACAAATTACAAAAACACAAATGTTGAAAAAATTTCCACGAGCAGGATTTGAACCCGCACCCTTCTGACATACCGGGTCAGGTGCTCTTCCAATTGAGCTATCGTGGTTCTAACCAGCCCGCCGAAATTATTCAACACGATTTACTTTTTACTTTGAAAGCCAAAGGCGCCCCCACTCAATGTCAACAACTACCGTCATTAATATCTGATCATAATAAGTATTGTGATATAATTAATTAAAATAAATTTTGTACATAAAGTTGCATATTTTGTAAGTTATAATTTCTTCAGTGGTTTATTCAATAAATATAATTAATTTACTAACAGACTAAAACGAATTGACCAAACTGTACTAAACTTGGTGTCATCTCCGCCCCTTTCCTTAACCCCAAAATAACTAGTAAAATAAAATAAAATTGGGTCGAAATGATCAAAATGTACTTACTGTTATATCCGCCTCATTTTTTAACCCTAAACGACTAAATCGAATTGAGTCAAATAGACCAAATTGTACTAACCTTGGTAACAAAATTTGCGTTAAAAATTATATAAACATTTCACAATACTTATGTGTTTATTTGTCTAAATACAATGTACTGAATAGTATTTTGTTGATAGCTAGATTTCATTTTATTTTATTTTGAAATGGAAATGTTATTCATCTCCGCTCCTTTCAATAACCCGAAGATAACTAGCAAAATAAAATTGGATCGTAATGATCAAAATGTACTAACCACCCTCTGTCATCTCCGCCCCTTTCTTTAACTCCGCAATATATTCCACATAAGGTCCTTAGCTCATTACGATGCCCTACCATATCCGATACGTCGTTATCTGCCAACCGTACGCACGACTGGCCGGCAAGCGTGTATGGTATTTTGCTGACCTTATTCCCATTTCCTTGGGCTTTCGTCTTTTATCATACTGGTGGTTGTTCCAAATATATGTGCAAATACGATACGTTAGATAAACGTGTGCTGTTTGTATTAAAATCTTATTTATATCGGGTGTTTTTTTAGAGGTATACAAATTCAAAATTAAATAAAACACGTAAAAATAAATTTAATTATCGTGGTATTGGTTTTATTTAAAAGATATTTTTATGCCATTAGTGCTTGAAATTGATTTCGGGCATATAAGCGCCACGGCTGGTTCGAATGAAGCGTAATCCGGAAGTCCAATTTTCGACCACTTTTTCGAGCAACTGGGGCCGTACATCGGCAATAACGCGGCGAATGTTGACTTTCAAATGTTCCAACGTCTGTGGTTTATCTGCGTAGACGTGTGACTTTACATATCCCCAAAGAAAGGTATGGAGGACGATCGTGGAGGCCATCTTACAGGTTCATTACGCGAAATTATGCGCTCATCTGGCGAATCGACTCATTCGGGGCCTCTTCAACACTAATACGCTCCACAGCAGTAATAACTTCTTCTGTGCGCACTGTATGGCGTCTTTGTGGATGCATATTATCAACTAGAGCGTGCGTGGCACGAAAACGATCCATGGTTTCCGAATAACTTGCTCAGATGGACGATTATGTCGACCGTAAAATGGACGTAGTGCACGGTAAGTTTGGCGAAATGAGCCATAATTTTCAAAATAAATTTGCACAACTTTGCAGACGTTTTTCTGAAGTAAGTCTATTCAAAATAGAAATGGCAAAACGTACTGACCACAAATATACCGCCAACTTTTAAATTGACAATCACCAGAAACAGTGTCGCCAATTTAAAAACCAAGCCTCTAAAAAAAAAAACACCCTTTATGTACGAATACTTTAAGAGCGCAAAAATGTATCTATAAGTACTCAGTCAAGAATTCGTCTGTTTGTCGAGAATATAGGAAGGTAGCTATTTATTTAATTATTTCATTTTACATGCTATCATGCTGCATGCATCTTACAGATTATGCGTCCAAAACACCGACATGTCATACATCAAATAAAAATGTAAAAACTTAAGAACTAGAGTCACAGATACAATAAAATTATGTCACAAAAACTGCACATTAAAATAACAGAATCAAAATTACTACAAAATAATTAAAAATTAAATAGCAGTCTATAGTTTATTTAATAGTTGTGGTCGAGAAAGTAAAAGGCTGCTGCCACTAAACGCCCTAAGCCATCAGCAAACAAATCGACATCGTCGTATTGAGCGAGCATGTCCCCGATGAGGCGCAGGGCCGCGCGGTAGGCGATAAAGCGATAACATTTGATAAATTTTTTTGTCTAGTTTTTTTCAATAATTATTTTTTGGTGGTTAAAATAAACGTATTGTTTACATAACAATACGTTTATTTATTTATTTTACGTTTATTTTTTTTTGTTTATTTTTTTTTTTTTTTCGTTATATTTCTCCGGAGTCATCGCTTTACTGTCACACATATCCCATCGCACACAAAGAAATTTGGTGACTCGTTTCTTTGTCGCACCTCCAAAAGATGGAATAGTCTACCAGCACACGTTTTTCCTCCTTCCTATGATATTGGGTCCTTCAAACGAGGCGTGAAGAAGCACCTTGTGGGCCGGCAGAGTGAGGTTGACTGATGCTGCGTTGTTTTCACGCTGCACCAGTTGTCTTCGCGTCTGGACTCCATTTCCACTTAACATCAGGTGGTATGGAGTCATTTGCCGTGCTAAGTATAAAAAAAAAACCTACTAATCTATCTAATTGGTATAATGATCTAATACTAAGTCGAAACCGAAACTAAATCTGAGTATTATACCTATATTTTGCATTACAGTTAATTGTGAGTCGTTGATGATGATGATGATGATGAAATGATAAATATATCAAGGAGATTTATTAATCGTTGCTGAAACAACTTGAGCTCGTTGCTCGTATCAAAAGTATTATAAATTTCTTTACACATTAAATAATATTATATGTATAGAAAAATAATAAACTTTATTAAGCTAAGGTATTAGATTTTTTTTGTAAAAATCGTAACAATTCTGCGAAAGTAGGCACAACTCCATCTAGCGAACGTTGACAGAGTTAGAGCCACTTACGAAAACAAAGCACGCTGGGCTTTTTATCAAGTTCCGCAGACAGTTGACAGATGGCGGTATGAGTATTTTTATACAATACATACAATACAACCGCCCAGGAATTCAGGTCCTCTTTGCAAAATAAGTACATTCAAATTGCATAAATTCATTTAAATATACGTTTGTTTTAATGTTTTCTACTAACTAGGTACTTAAATCTGTGCATTTTTCTTAAGCAAAAAGTACATTTTGTAACTATAGTATTATAACATCAAAGTTTAATTTTAGTCTGTAGTTGGGGATTCCGGGTGAAGTGCATTTCCACCCTCTTATAATCACTAATGATCAGGTTACAATGCCAATTGCTTGCCCGTAAAGAATTCAAACTACAAAACGCGAGTACTTCACGTAAAAAGTCAGTCAACATCAGGTAAGAGATGAAAGTCTTGCTTCTTACCCTTTAAAACATGACGAAAAACAACTGCAAGTAGATACTTTACGTAAAAAGTGTGTCATTTCAATAAAAGGTAGTGTGTCACAATAACGTAGACCGAAGGCGCGTCCAAGTGAACTCCTCAACAGCCTCCATGCTTTAATATCACCTGGATGCCTACAGACAGTAAAATTATTTTTACACCGCCATTTCGGGCGACGGCACCTCCAAATGCAATAAAACGCCTGTAATTTTCATTTTGAAAAGCTTCCAGTTGTTTATAGGCGACAGTAAAATGTTGTAATATTGTGCCTGAGTTTAGATGGCGATCGTGATTGTTAAGAAACTCCTGAAATGTCGTGCCATTGGATGGGTGACCGTGTTGCAAATTTGCAATGTCACGAGTCCCTTTGAACTTAAGCCGTTGAACCGTGAGTGTCAGTCCTAGTATACCTATTATGCTAATAAAAAAAACCATATAACACAGAAAGTAGAAGAGTCGGTATCCAAAGGGATAGATAGACATCATCATCATCACCAGCTCATCTTATGTCCCCACTGCTAGAGCACGAGCCTTCTATAGGTATGAACAGAGCACGGACACCGAATACCGATACCGAAGCACGGAGAAGATCGAGACGATACATTTTTGGTCACCCATCCGAAAACCCGCCTTTGCGGAATCACTTAACTTTTTCAATCGCAGACTGGATGCGTTAACCACTGCGCTATCGAGCGCCTGCGATAGATAGAAAGCTCGGGTTGAATGCGAGAAATTGTGGTTTCATTCCCCATATCTCTGTTAGACTACTGACCTTACGTATCAACAAGCTTAAGGCGACGCACCGCTAAACAATAGCGCCCCGTACCATAAGAAAAACTTGTTTTTTTTCCTTCAAATTAAAACTACTAATTATTTAAAAAAAATTAACCACATTATTAAAGTGTGTGTTAAGACTAATATACTAAGAAAATTTAGATGCTTTAATCGGTCTGGTTAGCCTGTAAAATGCAAGTCTATGTTTTAAAAGAGGTTACTTTGAATTTTTTGTCTGTTATAAAAGTTAACAAATCGTGTTTCTGCAACTAGCAAAATGAAGTTAATTAAATGAAAAATCATGTCATTAAATGGGCGAATAAACTATTTCTTGTCACGATTTGGTCAAGTAGGATTTAAAAAAAATTGTGGAGTTTTAGTAAATATATATGAGTATTATGTAGAATACTTATTCAATATTTGTATTTTGTGATTGAACGCGTCGTAAGTATTAACAAAATAACGATTTTGGCATGAAACTTAAAGTTCACCCTCGATTTGCGTCCCCTGGGTAACCAGTAATAAAATAATAATATCTTAATTTAATTTGACTGGATTTCTAACCATCAATTCAATATACTTCGAAACTACTCTAAAACAATAAAAAATATTTTAAATTACTAATAATTTATGTAGAAATAACCAATACATTGTCTCTTGGCTAACCAGGGAATAAAAATCCTCTTATTTTTACAGTTATTTTGATTCCGTTGTTGTGTTTAAAATATGTTGTTCATCGTTCGAATATTTCATCACAACTTGTGACTAATTTATAAAAACTAATTTAAAAACTTTATTTGGTATTCAGAAAATTTAAATCTAATATTCTTAAAAAGAGGGACACTGAGTGACCCAAGAGACTAAATAAGTTACTCCAGAGACAATTATATAGGTAGGTATTTAATTATTATTTCATCGAAGTATGTTAAAGCTGTGTAAGCAAGTTGTAGGAACGTATTAATGAACATTACAAATGAAAGACAAAGTTATTTATAAACTTTTATTGCTTTTATCAAAAAATATTTAAGAATAAGAACAATAATTAACAAAAAACAGTCTGAAGTAATGCTATTAATAAACTCTACTCCTAAAACTACTCCTTAAAGTTGTCCCCCATGTTAACGCGTCTTACCGTCTCTCGCTCACTTCAGGTTCTGTGCCAGAATCTTGGAGAGAGGCTAATGTGCAACCGGTCCCCAAAAAAGGAGATCGGTCAGATCCATCGAGTTATCGCCCCATAGTTGTAACTTCAGTTTTGTGCAAAGTAATGGAGCGCATTTTAAATAAACAACTTGTCCACTACCTAGAAGAACACTCCATAATTCACGATCGCCAATACGGCTTTCGGCCGAAACGTTCAACGCGTGATCTTCTAGGGTACCTACGTTGCACATCTGAAGAAGCACATGTGAAGCTATAGACAAGCGTGATGAGTCGGTGGCTGTTAAGTAGCCTTGATATAGCCAAGGCTTTTGATCGGGTGTGGCACAAAGCTCTTCTCTCCAAGCTCCCGGCATACGGTCTGCCTGCACAGTTCTGCAACTGGGTCGCTGGTTTCTTGCTTGAGCGCAGAATCCGTCTTTTATCTGATGGATGCGCTTCGCGGCTCATGTCAGTGAACGCTGTTGTCCCTCAAGGCTCCTTTCTGTCCCCTATGCTGTTCCTTCTGCATATCAAGAATATGCTTCCACTTGGAAATATTCATTGCTAGGCAGATGATAGCACAGTGCATGGGGGAACGGTCACCAAGCAGTAGGGCGGGTCGAAACCGAAGTGAATCGAGCGACTGCAGAGTAGTATCAACATGCGCGGTATGACGATTCGCTGCGATCTGAATCAAAGGTACTACATCGAAGCCGTGATCAAAACAGCCTCACGAAAACTCTGTATTCTGAACAGTATGCGGCGATTCTTTACGCCTGACCAGTTGTGCCTTTTGTACATAACACGGTACGGTCTTGCGTGGAGTATTGCTCGCACATCTGGGACGGTTCCGCAAAGTACCTTCTCGATGCCTTGGACAGATTGCAGCGTCGCGCTGAACGCATTATCGGCAATACAGAAGTCGCAAATACTCTCGAATCTCTGCAATTGCTTAGAGATGTTGCGTTACTCGGCGTGTTTTACCGCTTATACCATGGCCAAATGCTCTAAAGAGCTTTTTGACCTCATCCCACCTTCTCCTTTCCTTCATAGGAGTACACGTGCTGCTCTTCGGAGTCACCGCTTCACTGTCTCAAATATCCCATCGCGCACAATGAAATTTGATGACTCGTTTCTTTGTCGCACCTCTAAAAGATGGAATAGTCTGCCAGCACACGTTTTCCCTCCTTCCTATGATATGGGGTACTTCAAAAGAGGCGTGAAGAAGCACCTTGTGAGCCGGCAGAGCGAGGTTAACTGATGCTACGTTTGTTTTGACTCCATTTCCACTTAACATCAGTTTTGCCTTTTCTTTTTCGTATATTCTTCATACTAGTTGGGATCTTTCTTTAACTTCTCTTTATAACGTCTATGTATTTCTTTGTTGCTTAGAGGCATATTCTGGAACAATAAAGATACGTATATCTTACTAATATAAAACGTGAGTTTGTGTGTTTATGGTAATGAAACTAGCTGAAATTTTACACACTTAATATATAATTATACTGATCCAGATTATCAAAATTATTATTATAAATTTATTTACAGAAATCTTTTTCGTTTATAGCTCTTTTTATTATTGAAAACCATATCAAAATCCGTTGCGTGGTGGTTAGAAGCGAAGAAAGATACAATAGCCAGAGGAATCTTATTTTATATTGTACGTTCTAATTTATGTCTAATACCCCTACAATGATATATTAACACACTACTGGAAATTTAAATAATATACAAAAATATATTAATTAGAATTATGATAGTTGTCTTCTGGGTAACCAACAAAGTTTCTTGAGTCACCACTGTAGTGACCCAAGGGACTGGTTACCCAAAAGACATTTGACATAAAGTTAGCAATGTTTGTATAAAAAATAGAAGAATTTGGACAAAAATCTTTTGTTTTAGCATTTCAGACCTGATTTGCTTCTATTAAGATACAAAATAGCTTAAAATTTTAAAAACTTACGACTTTGTTGCGGTTTCCCAGCAGACACACTTCTAACACATTCACTTAACGTGCTGGTCGCGGGCTAACTGGCCGAGTTGCATTGCATCGAGGTTGCAGTTGCATCGAGGTAAACAGTGACCTTGATTCGATTATACGATACTCAGTCTCTTCTCTGATAGGCTGAGCATGTAGATGTCGTTGGCTCATTCAATTTTTACTAACAAGAAGGTGGTTTGCTTGGTGACGGCCGTACGTGGACATTGTTGGGGGACACGGATCACTTCCGACTTTTTTTTTTATTGCAAAATTGTGGTTACGAATATTTTGCAGTGATTTAAGCAGTAGTTGCTCAGTGATATTCTTAACATTTTCCCATTATTAGTTATGACTTTTTCATACATTTTTTTTATTTAGGACGTATTCGTACTTTGAACACGTGGAAAAGGGACACTAGCTGTTTGTATGGGAGGCATGGTTTCGTCCCCAGGAAAACCAATATTTTCGAGAGAAAAATGTTGTGTTTTAGTTTTATCAATACTTCAATACAATGCTAGTTTAACTGCTTTTTAACATTACCGACTCAAATTAAAATATCATGTTTTTTTTAGCCGTGGCCGTGGACGGCCTTTGAACAAGAAATAGTTTATTGACCCAAATATCACTTTCATATGTTTTGTAATTGTTGGGAAAAATCAAGATCCCCGCCACATAAATTTCCAATGCGTCGCCTTAATAGCTGTTCTAGACAGGTTAGCAGGACTTTAATTTAATAATGTGCTAATAATATGGAAGTTAAAACAACAATAATAATTATTTCCTAGATCATTAAACCTATAAATGGCATCATTAAACAGTTATTTAAAACATTAATCTATTTTATTCTTATTACGGAATTATCACCATGTTTTTTGTTGTAAGTGAGTATGAGAAATAACGGATACTCATACCCAACAAAAAATAGCACTTATTCGAACACACATCCTTTGTGACGACTTTGCAAAAGTTGCTCAACTTTCGAGATCTTTCTCGAAGTTCCTGATCAACCGTCATAAGTAGGTAAGTAGCATAGCAGAGTTCTTTCTGTTCAATTTGAACAAACAGTCTTACCAACTCAATCTCAAAGAACGGAAACAATTATTTCTGTATCTACGCTTCTATAAATTTTTAATGGTTTGTTCAACATGCCACTTTGAGTCTTACCAATTAGAGTCGTGTTTCAATCCGATAGGTTCCGCCTTTGAGGGGTACCTACGCTATATCGAATGCCAATTGGTCGAAAGTGAAATGATTGACAACGATTAATCGAAAAGTCCAATAATCGATTATACATAACGTTCATAACATCGTTCGAAACATCTAACATTCAAAACATAGAACGTTCAAAACATTGAATTTACAAATGTTCATGAGATCGAATTATTATCATATCAAAATTTCAATTTACATAAATAAAACATGTTTAATTAGTCATAGCAATAACCATAGTCATAAGTATTTATTGCATCGTGTTGGTATGGTATATATCTCTTTTGAATTTAATTTTGAATTTTAATAATATAAATAGTCCCTTAACATGACCCTGTAAGGGTATGTATGTGCCCTTAAGATTACTCATTAAGATGCTCTAATGAACTATGCAATATATCGATTATGATACAGAATCAATTGATTTTATTAACGACATGAAATAAAACAATTCCATTATTATTTGACTATTCGGTTATTGTTGTCGATCATTTGACTTTCGACCAATTGGCATTCGATATGGCGTAAGTAACCCACCTTTGAGGCCTGACGATGGCAACTTGCAACTTATTGTTGATTTAATTAATTAGCTATGTTACATTGCTTTAACTTTCGTTTCCATTACAAAATTGAAATGTTACCTACCTATCGAAATTGCCGCATAAATTCACGGAAACATTAACGCTGTTAATGGTAAAATTAGCAATACAATGTATGTTGTTAATGGAAAGTATTCCTCTTTGGAGGACATAAACCAATATTTAACGCGAAAGGAATGGCGATACTGAGATTTTTGCTGGTTCAAAATGAAAACAATACCGTAATGCATACATACATACACCTGTTAGGTCAAATTCACCAATATTGAGTTAACTCGCCGTTAGTGACCTGACGCCACATCTTTATACATATACCTAATGACTTGTCCTGACTGACTGATTCATCATCGCCGAGCCGAAATCGCTGGAGCTAATTAGATGAAATGTGGGCGGTAGGTTATTTGAGTGACGTAACCAGCCTCTAAGAAAGGATTTTATGGAAATCATACCCTCATCATCAGCTCATTTTATGTCCCCACTGCTGGGGCACGAGCCTTCCCTATGGATGGATAGGGAGAACGGGCCATAAACCACCACGCGGGCCCAGTGCAAATTGGTGGTTGTTAACGACTGCTAATGCAGCCGGGACCAACGGCTTTACGTGCCTTCCGAAGCACGGAGGAGCTCGAGATGAAATATTTTTGGTCACCCATCCGATGACCGGCCTTTGCGAAAGTTGCTTAACCACAGCACTCGCAGACCTGGCGCGTTAACCACTGCGCCATCGAGCTCCTCATCAATCATACCCTAAGGGTGTCAAAAAGGGGGTGAAAGTCAGTCAGTTTTGAAGTAAAATACATGAAAATTAGTATTTGGCTTTTTGAAAAGACATAAGCAACATAACATGTCTCAGGAATTTTGTTTATTTTCCATTAAAGGAGTAAAAAGGGAAGAAGGTTTTTCTTGGGAAATTGTTATTGCTAAAGTATTATTCTATTATAATTAATATTTTAACCGATCTATAGATTTTTCAATAAAAATAAACAATGACGTGTTTTGCATTTTCCGAAAAATCTCCCCTAGAGGTGTGTCATAAGGGTGAAAAGTTTGTATGGAAATCTGTCATTCCTTAAATTTCGGTATTTGGCCTGGTTAGAAATTATGAAGTGTTTCAGGATTTTAGGAAAATGATCCCCTAAGTAGAAGATGACAATTTGTACAGGAGGTTTCAAAAATAAAATTACTCATACAGAGTGATTTTTATTACGTTGACTTTTTACTAGTTCTAGCTCGCATAGATGGGCTTTTTAATGACAAAAAATTAAAATCTTAATGTTGAAATGACGTGACATGTTTAATTGTCTAAACCTTATTACTTATACCCTTATGATATTTACCTTTAATAAGTTTAGATTTTATTACGACTAAACACAAGTCGTGTAGCCCACGTGAGCAAAGCCGCGAACAAAAGCTAGTTTAACATAAAAAAAAAGGGTTCCGATGTGGAAAAAAAACATCAGTGATAGGTTCAATGTAATTGCGGAAACTTTACTGATTTATGTGTTTTATTGTCATCATCATCATCAGCTCATTTTATGTCTCCATTGCTGGGACACGAGCCTTCCCTATGTATGGATAGGGACAACAGGCCATATACGACCACGCGGGCCCAGTGCGGGTTGGTGGTTGTTAACCACTGCTAATGCAGCCGGGGCAAACGGCTTTACGTGCCTTCCGAAGCACGGAATTCGTATAATTGTTTGTATCTTATATTTTTTTTAAATAAAATAAGGGAGGAAAGGGATTTTGACCGACCGCTATTAAACGGACATAGTTGCGTGCGAATACTAGTTATCTATAAAAACGTTAGTTGGCGCCTCAAGGGCCCCTGCAGATGTTCGTATCGGCGGGCGCTGGCAAGCCTTCGTAAAACCCTTTTTATTATTCGGCCATACCCACTGGACTATTTTGGGGTCCTCAATACGGACTTCCAGCTTTTATGTGGACCTGTAATTTTGCCTATTACTTAACAGGTGTTCTGTCCCCAAGTTTCACTTTTTATTGGGTGAACTTAACCATAAATTTTTATTGTGAGTAACAAATATATATTTGCTGTTAATTTAACTCTTCTTTGTTTTCTTTTCTTTTTGTTGTTAATAAATGTTTTTCTTTCTTTCTTTCTTACATGTTTCACATAACTATGTCTAAACAAAAGCAGCCGGTGTTTAATATTTGAGTTATATAAGTACATAGTATAAGAACCTTACGGTACCCTTAAATAATCTATAGTTTGAGAGATAAGAGTAAAACAAATCAATGTTGTTTCGGCTATTAACTTAACACGCAAAATTAAGCACAAAAATAAAGAAGTTAGCCTATCCTATAAACTGTCCTTCTGATAGGCAAAGACCTATAATTTAAATCAAGTCATCGCTACAAATGATGGGTTGATTAACACGACTCTTTACCCAGAACACAACCCAACAGTTTTGTTTGAGAGAATTTGCTGATAGCCTCCAACGGCGTTTTCAGCTTCACCGGGCTTTTTTGGGGGCGGCGAGAAACTTAAATGGTTTCTCAAGGCGTGCAAAACGAAATACTGCCAGAGGCTTTCTAGAGGGAACGGCATCACGCACTAGTGCGTGTCCCCGTGCCCTACTAGATTCTCCGAAGGGTTCGGTTCGGATCGAAAGCGGAACAACCCGAGCTCAACGCAGATGTGGGGCTCTCTTCCCGACCCCTCAAGCTTCGCGAAGAGACGTCGTCACTCTAATTGATACGTTATACGTACTGGCCAAATCACCACGCTTAATAATAAAGAAAAGAAATAAATGAAGCGATCGCGTTTTGTTTCTTTGCTATAAAAGCCCGCGGCATCGCTCCCTCCTCTCATTCAGACCCGCTCCTCGGTAGAACACTGAGACGCTCATAAAACACAACGCAGCAATAAAACGCAGATTCGTACGGAACCCGGGATGGAGCGGTGCGGGCGGACGTTTGGCTTTTATTCGTTCACGAGTGACTCTCACTTGTGTGGGCTCTGAGAGGCCTTAATGGAGTGACGAAAAAAGGGAAAAATACGGGATATATTAAGAACCCTTTTAACCTCAATAGTGGTTAATATTTGATTATGTGACAGTGAAATTAAGATATAAGATAAATTGCACGTCTTCCGATTAGGTGGAGCGATAATCTTCGTAAGTTGGCTGGCACGATCTAGGTGAGAGTAGCTGCTGATCTCGCTCAGTGGCGTGCACGGGAGGCTTATATTCAGCAGTGGACTAATATAGGCTGATGATGATGATGAAAGTAGCCTGAATACTGTCCCACACACCTGGGCAAAGATCTAAATCATTGAAATCAAGTCATCGCTACAATTGATGGGGTTAAACAACACTCTTGCCTTGATATTCTTGATTTGATTTCATCATCATCATCATCGTCATCATCAGCTCATTTTGTGTCCCTACTGCTGGAGCACGAGCCTTCCCTATGGATGGATAGGAAGAACGGGCCATTAAACCACCACGCGAGCCCTATTACTGCTTATGTTTTTTGTGATACTCTAATCATCCGTACAAACCGACAAACGGTTTTTGTGATGCTTATCAAACAAACATTGTAATTATTGTGTAACAAATAAATTAAAAAAAAAGATATTAAATACGTCGTCGATGATTTTATTTTTATTTTTTATATAGCTCCGCAAATGACTCCATCCCACCTGATGTTATGTGGAACGAAGATAACTGGTGCAGCGTGGAAACAAACGTAGCATCAGTTAACCTCAATCTGTCCTGTTCTTAGTGCGCGATGGCATATTTGAGACAGTGAAGCGGTGACTCCGGAGAGCAGCACGTGTACTCCTATGGAGGAAGGGAGAAGGTGGGATGAGGTTAAAAATCTCTTCAGAGCACTCGCCATGGTATGAGTGGTAAAACACGCTGAGTGACGCAATATCTCTATGCAATTGCAAAGATTCAAGAGTATTTGCGACTTCTGCATTGTCGATAATGCGTTCAGCACGATGCTGCAATCTGTCCAAGGCATCGAGAAGGTACTTTGCGGAACCGTCCCAGATATGCGAGCAATATTTCACGCAAGACCGTACCTGTGTCTTGTACAAAAGGCACAACTGGTCCGGCGTAAGGAATCGCCGCACTCTTATATTTATAAATATATAATAAAACTATATATTAATTATACTTATTCGTATTACTTATTAAAAAACCCTTCTGTTTTATTTTTTAATAAAACATCTAGATTTTAAATTAATAGCGTTTTATAATTTCCTGACTTGAATCCAGTGGATCACGTACTATTTGCATCCCTTTCGCTTGTATGCAGATCGAGCGAGCGCTGGTTCATGGTTGACGATATCTTCTAACCATCTGACAGGTGGTCTTAAAGGCAGTAATAAAAACAATGTTATTAAAAACAAAAAAAAAACAAGCACACAAAAAAAAATAACAAAACCCAATATCTCACTTGTCGGCAGATTGAGATATTTATTCTCCAAAACGGAAACGATTGCACGGTTTCATTTGATTAATGACCTTGGCGTTATTAAATTATGCCGGGGGCGCAAAAGAAAACTCGCCAACTGCGAAGAAAATTAGGTGTTGAAAAAAAAAACAGCGCTTTATATTTACGTTATTATGTATATATTTTTTACGCTCATTATTCTTGTACTGTGTAATGGAAAAATATTATGTGGAATGCTCCCGCGGTACTCAATTATGCTGTCGTCATTTTTGTGACGACATTCTATATAGAAGCGAAGTTTGTCTTGGCAACCGTTTTGTTAATAATTGTTTGGCTGTTTTAACTTCAACCTTTTTTATTTTTTTTATTTTAACGAGCACCAACATAGTACACACAAACACAATTTTAAATAAAATACACACATAGAACGAGACAAATCAAATGCCACTACAAATAAAGGTGTGGACAGCATGCAATAAAATTAAAATAACGAGTAACAGAACAAAACACAAAATTATACAAAATTGAGAATAAGCAATAACAATTAATTAATTTATAAACAAATTAAAAAAAAATATACAATTCAATACAAAAACAAAATTTACATTAAAATCAATATCGGGAGCAAAGTTAAAATCAAAATCACATGGTTATAATTTTTTCAAAGAAATAATTAATTTTTTTTCGTAATAAATAAGAAATAAGTCAAATTTGGCTCGTGGCCCAGCAGTGGAGACATAATATGAGCTGATGCTGATGATGATGATAAAGTTATTTCTTTAAGGAGCTCGATGCAGTGGTTAACGCCTTAAGCTTAAGGCGGCGCATTGGAAATTTACGTGGCGGGGATCTTGATTTTTCCCAACAATTACAAAACATATGAAAGTGATATTTGATGACATGATTTTTCACTTAATTGACTTTATTTTGCTAGTTGCAGAAACACGATTTGTCAACTTTTATAACAGAGAAAAAAATATCAAAGTAACCTCTTTTAAAACGTAGATTTGCATTTTACAGGCTAACCAGACCGATTTAAGCATCTAAATTTTCTTAGTAGATTAGTCTTAACACACACTTCAATATTGTAGTTCATTTTTTTAAAATAATTTGTAGTTTTAATTTGAAGGAAAAAAAAAACAGTTTTTCTTATGGTACGCAAACGCTCCGTATGAGATTTATTGTTTAGCGGTGCGTCGCCTTAAGCAAATATCGCAAAGGCCGGTCTTCGGATAGGTGACCAAAATTTATCATCTCGAGCTCCTCCATGCTTCGGAAGGTACGTAAAACCGGCTCCCGGTTAACAAGCAGGAAGGCTCGTGCGCCAGCAGTGGGGACATATAATGAGTTGGTAATGAGTGGAACAGGCAGATTATGAGTTTGATTCATTGGTTGTTTGGTTCATTGTTCCCGTTAGTAATATAAGATATAAAGAGCAGAGTTCTTTGACCCCCATCCCCCCATTAGAATGTTTTACGAGATTACCTGCTAAAAGCGTTTATGACTTCATCAAACCAGGTACTTATCGTTAAAACTATGAGTCAACATTGTATTTTCGTTACACTAAACTGTACCTTATGATATGACGTCCTATATGATTTTTTTAGCCGTTTCCTTTACATTAAAAACATTTTAAAGGAGAGTGGCGATTGGCCTACTTTCAGACGTCTGTCATGGAGCATTTGGGATTATGTGAAAAATATAATTCTAGTGCTTCTTGGCGGGAAAGTGAAGAAGGAGATCAAGACCTGGGAACCGGAGGACTTCAGGCTCTTTGCTCTTAAGGACGTTGTCAAACTTATGACATCTATCTTTATAGAGGAGGAAGAGTAAAAGGATGGGGTTGCACAGAAGATCCCGATGGGTCGAAATGTTACTAATAGAGAGAGATCTCAGCAGGCCCCACTAAGATAAGATAAGATAAGATAAGACCTGGGAAAAGTCCCAGGTCTTGATCTCCTTCTTCAGGGTCTGAACCCGGTGTGAGGCGGTTAAACTTCGGCAAATGATCAGCTCAGTGCCAATTGAGCTTGCTAGTTCTTCGAGCTATGTCGGTAACTTTGGCGTTATCCAGCGAATTATTTCGTTCGGATTTGATACCGAGCGACTATGTAATTATGAACTATTCGATCGTTATAGGTCCTTTTCGGGCCAGCTTGTTTGCTATCTATTAAACATTATCATTATCATTAGCATTTCAGCCAAAAGACGGCCACTGCTAGACAAATGCCTCCTTCAAGGATTTCCACAACGACCGGTTTTAACACTTCTTTATAATAATTGAATTTAACAATAGTAAAAACGCACAACTAAGCGCTATAGTAGAGTGCTAAACGTTAGGATTTGTTCCGATATATCAGATCTTCTAGTATTATTTGTTTCGGATTAATTCTATAGACTGTTATTAAATACAATGTTGGTTATAAAAAAATGCAGATCAAACAAAGACAAAATAAAAACGAGCTTGGCGCACGTTTACGACCATCCACCGTTAGAGGATGGTGTGTCGCACCCAATGCTGGAGCATTATTAGTGAGTCCCAGTGGTCTAGGCACCAATGGGATTAGGTAGGATTATCCTATTGGGGCCTACTGAGATTTCCCTCTAAGAGCACATCGTCAAATTGGGATCCTTTGTGCCAATATTAAATGAAATACAGGACACTATACACGAATCTCTCTGAGCATGTTTAAGGTGACCTCTTTGCCTGTTTTTGGCAATTACCGCCATGGTGTAATGGTTAAGACCATTAGTATCAGACGCAGAGGTTTTGGGTTCGATTCCCAACGTAGGTAGTAGGGTTGGTAGTAGGGGATTAATTTAACCTGTCATCTGCTGTGAATATAGACACGATAGAATTTTAATTGTTGGTAGAACGGATTTGGCACTAAGATGATAGGTTAAGTCCACCCGGCTAGCTACCACTATCTTATCTAGATAAAAGCAAAATCAAAATCAAAATCAAAATCAAAATCAAAATCAAAATCAAAATCAAAATCAAAATCAAAATCAAAATCAAAATCAAAATCAAAATCAAAATCAAAATCAAAATCAAAATCAAAATCAAAATCAAAATCAAAATCAAAATCAAAATCAAAATCAAAATCAAAATCAAAATCAAAATCAAAATCAAAATCAAAATCAAAATCAAAATCAAAATCAAAATCAAAATCAAAATCAAAATCAAAATCAAAATCAAAATCAAAATCAAAATCAAAATCAAAATCAAAATCAAAATCAAAATCAAAATCAAAATCAAAATCAAAATCAAAATCAAAATCAAAATCAAAATCAAAATCAAAATCAAAATCAAAATCAAAATCAAAATCAAAATCAAAATCAAAATCAAAATCAAAATCAAAATCAAAATCAAAATTAAAATCAAAATCAAAATCAAAATCAAAATCATTTATTCAGTTTAGGCTACAAATAGCTCTAATGAACGTCATTATGCCATCGCTTCGTAAGTCTATCTACTCTGGGCGGGAGATTTTATACCGAGAAGAACCGGCAAGAAACTCAGTAAGTGTCCAGCTCTTTTCTCTCTTACAGCATCATAAATATTGGAAAATGCCCTATCATAAAAGGACACTTTCCATCACAAATAAAAAACACAAAATATAAAGGACAAACACAACATGTAAAAAAACACAAAAAAAGAAAAAATAAATAAATAAAATATTTAAGTTTACTTTATGGGTTATAGCATCGATGTCAGTTGCAATGTTGTGTACCGAGAGTTAATATAGCCAGTTCCTCAGTAATCGAGGTTCCGGGTGAAGGGCGATTCCACCTTCAGCGTTATCGTCACTTAGATTCAGGTGAGATGAAGGAGCGGTTCCCTTGAAGTTCCCCGCAAAAATTTAAAAAAAATATACAAAAACGGGTGTAAAGGTCAAATGTGAAAAAACATAAAAACCATAACCTTAAACTTAAAACTTAAAATAAAGTAATGTTACTAAAATATTTTTGTTTTGTTTATATAATTTTTAACGCAAATTACAAAAACACAAATGTTGAAATAATTTCCTGTCATTCATTTTTTGCCTTTGGCTTTAAAAGTAAAAAGTAAATAGGGTTGAATAATTCCGGCAGGCTGGTTAGAACCACGGTAGCTCAATTGGGAGAGCACCTGACCCGGTATGTCAGAAGGGTTCAGGTTCAAATCCTGCTCGTGGAAATTTTTTCAACATTTGTGTTTTTGTAAAGTAAGTAAAATAAATAGCTTATATACTGTCCCACTGCTGGGCAAAAGCCACCATCATTGAAATCAAGTCATCGCTACAATTGATGGGTATTGGCTGAATCACCACGCTTGCCAAATGCGGGTTGGTGATCACAAACCCGGGCTATGCATCGAATAATCCGAAACACTTTGCCCGACCTGGGAATTGAACTCGGGACCTTCGGGTATCGGGTCAAGCGTTTTGCCACTCGGCCATCGAGGCGATAAACTTAGGTGTAGTAGGTGAAATAAGTCCCTTAACGTTACCACAATATCTATAATTCTGTAACATCACAACTTTATTTATATAACACTGGTTTAGATCGGTAAAAAACCCCACCAAGGCGTCGTAAACGTAGCGCTACAACGTAAACTTTATAGTGGGGGGTTTAGTTCCCCGGCAGCGGTTTCATTGAAACGATAAATTTCAACGAACGCTAAATAGAGAACATCTTTTACTTCCTACCTTGGTGAGGCTTTCACCTTGATGAATTTCATGCTATTTTTCATAAGCTTTTTTTCTTTGCGACTTTGCAGTGCTTGTTTTTGTCGACGTCTTCATATGTGTATGTTGTATGTATAATTTGCCTCGAAATAAGAAATTGGCTAAGACTGTCCCAAAACGCAATGCCACCATCATTGAAGTCAAGTTGAAAAGCGTATTCAAATAGAAACAAAAAAGGATCGCTTTGTTGGAATAAAAACAAAACTTTAAATAAATCAAAATGGTTCCACAAACAAGCAATTTCAATATGGCGGTTACTTCAGGTCATTCTGGCCTCGAATTAGTCGAATTACCGCTACAACTATTAGGGTTATTAGGGTATTGGCTTAATTATCACCGTTGCCAAATGCGATAAAATAACTTTAAACAGTTTATTGTACATTATTTTGTATTAACGTTTCAATCAATTTATCCATGGATCCTGCCACAGAAAGATCCGGGACTACCGACTTTAATATAATTGTTCAACTGGTTTTTTAAGATTTTAAACTTTCCATAGTTGGCGATTAGTAAGGTTAAGCAACTTTAGCAAAGGCTGGTCATCGGATAGGTTACAAAAAATTTGTTATCTCGAGCTAATCCGTGCTTCGGAAGGCACGTAAAGCCGTTGGTCCCGGCTGCATTAGCAGTCGTTAACAACCACCAATCCGCACTGGGCCTGCGTGGTGGTTAATGGCCTGTTCTCTCTACCCATCCATAGGGAAGTCTCGTGCCCCAGCTGTGGGGACATAAAATGAGTTGATAATGATATGATAGTGGACCCTAAAATGCATAAATTCAGTTATTCAAACGTTTTTTTATGTTTGCTATTAACTTTCAACATCGCTATAGAGTTCCATTTAAATTAGCTTATTGATTTGAAATAATTACAATACTGAAGTTTGTATTGGGTAACAGAAATGTTAAATGGCTCGGCAACTCGCTACCGTTTCAACTATTTGTAATAATCAGTGTATTTCTTTTCTCCTGAATGAGCTTACAACATCTTCTGAATTTGCATTAGCACCTTGCTGGGACTGGAATTTAATAACCTACATAATGGTAAACACAGGGAAGTACAGTCAATAGTAAAATATGAAATCAGTATGAAAATCAAAACTTTTTAAACGCATATCGAAAAACCTTCGAGTGTCTGCTAGTACCTACCTGCAGACTTTGACTGTAGTTATATAGAAAATACCATCTTACACTATCGAAACTTAATTTTGAAATCTAGTAAACTTCATCTACTTTTGCTGTTGACTGTACAGAGATGTTGACGTAATTATTCCAGCCAGGTGTAAATTCCTACCATTTTTCTCTTTTGAAATTTGGATGAATTAAAATCTTAATAGCCTTGCGCATGCTAAGTATGAACACCTTATTCTTTAGCGAGTATTTTGGCAATAAAAAATAATCTAAAGTTATCTTTAGTAGGTACATCCATAAGAATTTTGCGTTTGCGTGCGTGCATTTTTACTAGCATTTGTGTTTGTGCATGCGTGTGTGTGTGAGTTCGTTTGTCTATAAACTTCGAACCAATCACGATTATCTCAAGAGAATTTCTTTGCTTTCACTATAAGTCAATGGATAATTTGATATTGATGATGATATTTCAAATATATTCCGTATTAAAAATATCATTTAAAGCATGTTTATGTGTGTGGACTGCCATCTTGTGAATAACTAACAGCTTAAAATTAAGCAAGGAGAATTTTTAAGTGGTAAAAGAATATACACCCTGGTCTTAATTAAATTTTACAGCTGTTCATGTCAAAGAAGACTGAAGGTGCAGAAGATATATTCTATTAGAAAACTGCCAAGTGTCCAACCCTAACAGTAAACAACTGTTTATGGGCACAGTTTTTATTGCCTCTAGTAAATTGGCTGTTACCGCCAGTCTAGATGCAGGCTTTCAGCTTTGTAACACAAATTAGGAGCGTTCTCTCGCCTATGCTGCTAGAGAGTATCACGCGATTCACAACCTTCACGACTTGCAATAAGAATGTAAATGTCTTTGTGGTGACTGCTCTTTTGACGGTATCTTTAGTGGTCTTTTTCACTGCATTCTTTGGTGTATTTTGAATGATATCTTCATTTCTTTTTTTATAGATAAGTAGCTCGGCAAATGACTCCATCCCACTTGATGTTAAGTGAAAATGGAGTCCAGACGCGAAGATAACTGGTGCAGCATGAAAACAATCGTAGCATCAGTTAATCATTATCTCTCTCTGCCAGACCAAAGGTGCTTCTTCACGCTTCTTTTGAAGGACCCCATATTATAGGAAGGAGGAAAAACGTGTGCTGGTAGACTATTCCATCTTTTGGAGGGGCGACAAAGAAACGAGTCACCAAATTTCTTTGTGTGCGATGGGATATTTGAGACAGTGAAGCAGTGACTCCGAAGAGCAGCACGTGTACTCCTATGAAGGAAGGGAGAAGGTGGGTTGAGGTCAAAGAGCTCTTCAGAGCACTCGTCTAATTAGATAGGGGGATTGATAGGTTAGAGGTGCCTATAGCTTAACGTATGCTGAGTCCCTTCAACTTTATTTTTCACATGTTGGTATGTTTTTATAAATTCCTTACAAATAAGCACTTGGCTTTCATCCTACCGGATGTTAAAAAAAAGAAACAAAAGATAAGAAAGAAATAGTATTGCTGCTCCATCTGCTGGTGTAGTTGACAGCCGATGCTCTACTAGTTCCTATTATTTTAGTTTTAATTAATAGTAGCTAAATTACTACCCCTTTATTTATAAAAACTATTTAAGCATTATTTAAATATTGTTTTGTCAACGTCACACAAACGTCATTTTGAATTTGAGAAAAAGAGACAAAACAATGATTAACTAAATATTTCTTAACCCACTTACCCCTACTGTGTCTTTAACGACACACCAACTTTAAAAAAATATAAAAGTTTATGTGGGTACTTTGTTCTTTTTTTTTGTGTTGGATCTGACAGTCAAGATTATACATGGTTATTGTGAAGTAATAACTGTGAGTTACATTTAATATATTTTGTTTGTAATAAGTTTGAATTTTGTGATTATTGCAATGAGTAAATTAAGGTGAGTTGAGATAATATTTTATCGCGATTTGTATTTGTGTAAGAACAGATTATCAATACTTTATTCCTATATTGTAAGAAAATAAAAAAACAAATTGTTATTTTATAATATTTCATATGGTATTTGCCTTTTACTTTAGGTGTTCCGTAAAAGACACGGTAGGAGAATGTACTACTATCTACTATACTACCATTCAATATTAGAATATTTTCCAACTGCGTCTTTTTATTATTTAAAAAACACTTAAAATAATAATAATAATTTTTATTGCATATTTCTTTAATATTATGTATTTCTTACAAGAATTTTAAAATCCCGTTGTCGTTGAATACATTTTTTGAAGAGTTGGAGCAAAATGATAAAAATGAGGTTCCAGATTTTATAACTGACATGCCGCCAGAAAACTATAGCGTGGAAGTTACAGATGAAGGCTCTGGAGATGAAGACTATGTGTTGCTCCAAAGTCTACCTGGGTCCCATCTCAGAGCGCCTGCTGAAATTCAACGTGAAGATTCTTCTGATGCTGGTAAGGATGACTGTTTATCTATAGACAGCTATCTAAAAGGTCAAAGTATTGGTATTTATAGGACTAGTGTCCGTGGGAAAAAGTGGTTCTTCTCACTAATGAGTCATTGCCTTGATTTAGCCACTTATGATGCCTGGCAGTTATACAAGATAAAATAATGGTGGGCTGTTGGATCCTTTGAAATTTTGGAGGAATGTCGCTATGTGTTCTTGAAATAAACAAGAAAGCTGACAGTCATAGGGATGAAGAGCCATCACAAAGTAGAGCCACAGCAATGCAGTATACTCATAATGGTCACCTGATAAACTATAGAGAGGCTCGACTGCGTTGTGGTGTCTGTCATAATAGTGCAAATGTTTATTGTATGAAATGCAATGTAACATTGCATCCGAATACATGTTTTGAAGAATATCATATGCAGAAAATAACCATATGTGTATAAAAATACCTAAATAAAACATTTTATTGAGATTCATGTATTTTATTGTCGTTTTTGTCAATTTATTATGGAGCCGTAATAAATCTGACCAATAAGCTATCATAGTAGCATATACTGTGTCGTTTAAGACACGGCATTTTCCGGCTTTTCTCCAAATGGAATATTTTTTAAATTATTTTTTATGGATTATTTGTCATCAATTTAATAAGTATATGAAATTATCAAACCAATCTTACAAAAAAAGTTAAGGAGTAAGTGGGTTAAAAAATGTAATTTAAATAATATGTAGTGTTAATTCCGCTAACTCACTCGTTTATACAGCTTAAGTTTAGTTTAAGCTGTATAAACGAGTGAGTTAGCGGAACTTCCGTATTTTCACGTTCTTCCATCAATGTTTTGCCGGCCGCTGCAGTGAACTTTTCCAGCTCTGTAACATGAATGTCTACGCATTCTTTTCAGTGAAAGGTAAAAATAAAGTGGATATTCTTTTTCACGGGGGTTAGGGATCGCATTAGGGGAGTTCCACACGTAATTAAGCTATCGCACGTTTAAATCGGGGGGGCGATAACGGCGATTGAAACTGGGAGAAGTTTCCCGTCTGTGTTGTATGGAAGAGGATTTTGTGTTTTCCATCTGGAATTCAATAAAAAAATTGAATTAACGAAGTTTTTTCGGAATAACACGTCCTATTACTATAGATTACACTAATCACACTAATATTATAAATGCGAAAGTTTGTGTGTATGTGTGTTTAATTGTTGCTTCTTCACGCTGCAACGGATAGATGGATTTGAATGAAATTCGGCATACAGATAGTTTATAACCTGGATTAAAACATAGGATACTTTTTTATCCCTGTGTGGGGCCGGGGATAAAGAATTGCACCACCCCAATTCTTCCCGTGGGTGTCTTAAAAGCCGACTAAGGGACCATTCCAGAGGATGGGCAGCAGCATCTCTCTGAGGTTAACTCTCAGCTACTGCGATCGCCAACCCGCCTGCCAAGCGTGGCGATTATGGCAAATCCCCTCATGAATGCACACCACGAAACACCGGCCCCTAGTCCCCAGCGGCCCCGCTCGCCCTAGCTACGGTAGCGGCCAAGGCAGCGACGGGGCAGGGGGTGCTAAGAATCTCCGGCAGAGATCTGGCTACCGCCAACGACGAACTCTGGCCCTGGCAACATATAACACGCGCACATTGCGGACTAACGAAAAGATTTTGGAACTAGAGGAAGAAGCGAGCAAGATACGGTGGGACATAGTTGGATTATCTGAAGTCCGAAGAGAGGGGGAGGACTCGATAATCCTCAAGTCTGGTAACTTACTCTATTTCCGTGAGGGCGAACAACTGTCCCAAGGAGGTGTCGGGTTCATCGTCCATAAGTCCCTCGTGAACAACTTTGTCGAGACCGGGAGTGTGTCGCCTAGGGTAGCGTACCTTATACTCAGAATAACCAAACGGTATTCGTTGAAGGTCATACAGGTTTATGCTCCTACTACGACACACCCTGACGATGAGGTGGAAGCTACGTATGAGGACATCTCTAGAGCCATACAAGCCTCCAAAACTCATTACACCGTTGTCATGGGAGATTTCAACGCAAAACTGGGCAAACGAAGCGGCGATGAGATGAGAGTGGGACGATTTGGGGTTGGTAATCGGAACTCACGGGGCCAACTGCTGGCGGACTTTCTGGAAAGGAAGGGACTCTTTATGATGAATTCCTTTTTCAGGAAGGCTGAACACCGCAAGTGGACCTGGATGAGTCCCGATGGTGCAACAAAAAACGAGATTGACTTTATTATGTCGACGAGGAAGCAAATATTCAATGATGTCACTGTGATCAATGCGTTTAAAACTGGCAGCGATCACCGGTTGGTAAGAGGCACATTGAATATCAACGTTAAGCTGCAAAGACGTCGATTGATAAGGTCTACGCTCCGTCCTGTACCCATCCAAATCCAAAACCCCGAAAGCTTTCAACTCGAATTGCAAAATCGCTTCGAGTGCCTAAACGATTGCGAAAATGTGGACGAATACAGCAACAGGTTTGTGGAAACTGTCCAAACAGTTGAGTCCAAGTTTTTTAAAACCCACCGTACAAAAGGAACCAAAAAGTTCTCAGACCATACCCTAAAACTAATGGAAGAGCGGCGCGCAATGGTTCTGCTTTCCTCAGGTGATGCGTCTCAGTTTCGGCGGCTAAATAGGCAGATCTCGAAGTCTATGACTCGCGACACGCGCCGATTTAATACTGACCGTATTAAAGAGGCCATTGAGCGGTACAAAGGCTCAAAAGTGTTCGCAAGAGATCTGGGTATTGGGCAGTGCCAACTGACGACGCTGAAAACCGATGACGGCAGAACTGTCACGACCAGGTCCGATGTTATGGGAGAGGTCGAGAAGTTCTATGGGCAGCTTTACACATCCACGCGGCCACCTGTAAAAAGCTTAGCTAAAGACCCTAGAGCTAAGTTAACCCGGCACTATACCGAAGATATCCCGGACATCAGCCTGTACGAGATTAGTATGGCTCTCAAACAGCTCAAAAACGGCAGGGCACCAGGTGCTGACGGAATTACGGCCGAGCTTCTGAAAGCAGGCGGAAGACCGGTACTCGTAGCTCTTCAGAAGCTATTTAATTCCGTCGTACTAGGGGGCAGAACGCCAGAGACGTGGCACGAAGGTATGGTGGTACTGTTCTCCAAAAAGGGCGACAAAACCCTGCTGAAGAACTACAGGCCCATCTCACTTCTGAGCCACGTCTACAAGCTGTTTTCGAGAGTCTTATCGAATCGTCTCGCACGTAGGTTTGATGACTTCCAGCCTATCGAACAAGCCGGTTTCCGAAAAGGCTTCAGCACCATAGACCACATACATACGCTGCGGCAGGTTATACAGAAGACCGAGGAGTATAACCAGCCTCTTTGCTTAGCGTTTGTGGACTATGAAAAAGCCTTCGATTCGATTGAAACATGGGCCGTGCTACAGTCTCTCCAGCGGTGCCAAATTGACTACCGGTACATCGAAGTGTTGAAGTGTTTGTATGAAAGCGCCACTATGTCAGTCCGTCTTCAGGACCAGAACTCGAAACCTATCCAGTTGCAGCGAGGAGTGCGACAGGGAGATGTGATATCTCCGAAACTGTTCACTGCTGCACTGGAAGATGTTTTCACGCTTCTGGACTGGAAAGGACTCGGCATCAACGTCAACGGCGTATACATCACTCACCTTCGATTTGCTGACGATATAGTGGTCATGGCTGAGACCCTGGAAGACCTCGGCACAATGCTCGGTGACCTCAACAGAGTCTCTCAACAAGTGGGTCTTAAAATGAACATGGAGAAGACGAAAGTTATGTCGAACTCACGTGTTGTACCCACTCCTCTGAAAGTTGGGGACTCTGCCCTTGAAGTTGTGGACAATTATGTTTACCTGGGACAAACGGTCCAGCTAGGTAGGTCCAACTTCAGCAAAGAGGTCAATCGTCGAATCCAATTAGGCTGGGCAGCGTTCGGTAAGCTACGAAATATCTTTACGTCCAATATACCGCACTGTCTCAAGACGACAGTCTTTGACCAGTGTGTGTTGCCAGTGATGAAATACGGGACTTAAACGTGGTCGCTCACTATGGGCCTCATAAAAAAGCTCAAGGTCACTCAAAGAGCAATGGAGAGGGCTATGCTCGGGGTTTCTCTGCGTGATCGAATCAGAAATGATGAGATCCGCAGAAGAACTAAGGTAACCGACATAGCCCGAAGAGTTGCAAAACTTAAGTGGCAGTGGGCAGGGCACATTGCTCGCAGGACTGATGGCCGCTGGGGCGGGATAGTCCTGGAGTGGCGACCGCGTACCGGAAAGCGCAGTGTCGGCAGGCCTCCAACAAGGTGGACCGACGATCTGGTGAAGGTCGCGGGAAGCCGCTGGATGCGAGCAGCACAAAACCGGTCGTTGTGGAGATCCTTGGGGAAGGCCTTTTTTTTTTTTTTTTTTTTATACATAGCTCAGCAAATGACTCCACTCCACCTGATGTTAAGTGGAAATGGAGATTTGAAAGAAATGATTTGTCCAGCAGTGGACGTCTTTTGGCTGAGATGATGATGATGATGATGATGATCATGATACTTTTTATTCCGATATTCTAACGGGAACGGGAACCACGCGGGTGAAACCGCTAGCGGCCGCTAATACATAATAATGTTTTTTACTAGTGGAGGCCGCGTATCGGCAAACGTAGTGTAGGACTAGGTGGAGCGACGATCTCCGCAAGGTGGCTGGCAAGAGCTGGATGAGAGTAGCTGCGGATCGTGCTCAGTGGCGTGCACAAGGAGAGGCCTATGTCCAGCAGTAGACTTGTATAGGCTGATGATGATGATGATAATTATTATTATTTTTACCCGATTAAAAGTATGTGACGACCTTGCCATAAGTTATCGCTAAGGAATCTAGGAGCTCGATAGCGCAGTGGTTAACGCGCCCGGTCTGCGAGTGCTGAGGTTAAGCAACTTTTGCAAAGGCCGGTCATCGTATGAGTGACTAACACTTCATCATCACGAGCTCATCCGTGCTTCGGAAGGCACGTAAAGCCGTTGGTCCCGGCTGCATAAACAGTCGTTAACAACCACCAATCCGCACTGGGCCTGCGTGGTGGTTTATGGCCTATTATCCCTATCCATCCATATGGAAGGCTCGTGCCCCAGCAGTGGGGACATAAAATGAGCTGATGATGATGATGATGAAGTAATCTTATTTTAGATATTTCTAATCTGAAACCACATGTAATGATAAAGCAGCTCTTGGATAGCTAAACTTTAAGTTAAATACATTTTTCATTAATTTTTACATAGATATTCACATCATTTACTATATACTGGAATGTCAGTCTCCATGACATAGCTAAAATAATATGTAAATTAAAGGCGGTCGGGCGGGTCATTTCTGACGCATTCCATGACGTCACCTCAAGAATTTTAATGCAAATTTCAACCTAGCTACACGGTGACAGACACACGGATATTGCGAAGCTGTCCTTGGGTTACTTGGCCGGGAACAGAACGGGGTGCGAATGTCAAACGTTCGGGAAATTGTGTCAAGAGCCATTTCACATTACCGTATCTCATACAACACACAGAACGAAGGTTCAGTGGTAAACGCTCTTGGTCTGCTCTTGCTGAAGTTAAAGGTACGCAGAGACCGGTCACCGAATGATTGACAAAAAAAATATCAACTCGAGCTCTTCCGTGCTTCAGAAAGCACGTAACGCCTTTAGTTCCGGATGCATTAGTCGTTAAAAACCATTAATTCACAATTGGCCCGCTTCATCATCATCATCAGCTATATTTTAGTGTTTAAATATTAGTATTAATTAATGGCTTCTTTGCCATAATTTGCATGAGGTGTTTACCTGTAATTGGCTGTGCATTCAGTTTGAAACCACATTGCAATGTACTTTGCGAATAAGTTCCAATGTAATTGCTGTAGCTGTTGGTAATCAATGGAGGTCTGCCCTCACTGCAATCAGTCATTCATCTATTTATTTGTTTTTTTTTAAACTGTCACAACTCTGTATTTCCTTTATGCATAGAATGTTACATTAACGTTGGTTTGAAAGAATTAGAGCTTTGAAGTTTGCATGGAATACTGAAGATACTACTGATATTACTGATATAACAGAACTCTTTATGAAGTCCATTATTGTTAAAACAGTAACTCCGGTTTGTCTGTTTGTAGAGCTTGCTGGAGATGAAGTTTACGGATTGTGATCGTGCGAGTTAAGCGACTTTTGTAATGCTAGGGGATCGGATGGGTGACCAAATTGGAGTTAAATATTATAAATATATTTTATCCACCTCTGTGGTCTCGTGGTGAGCTACCGGACACAGACACAGAGGTTCCGAATTCGGTAACTAACGGAAAGTATTGTTCTCAGTTTCGTTCGTGGTAAGGCTTGCTTAAAGTCCACCAAGGGTTTAAGGCTATAATATTGTTTCCAGCGTACAATAGAGAAGTTAAAACCAAAATTTTACAAATTTTGTATTTTTTCAAAATACCTAATCTTTTAACACATTCATTTCGTTGTTGTTTTTTATAAATTTTCTTTTTAAAAGCCCTTTCCATTTGTGTTGCACTTCCTTTTTCTCTCAATACCTGTTAGCGATCTTACCATCTTGATTCGCGAAATATTTAAATTGGCTGTAAGCGAAGTTGCTTCGGTTCAAACTTAAAAGGTCCTGTACATGCTACAGTGTTGTATGTTATGTTGACAGAATGCACAAGGTCTCTAATATCCTCAACATTTTTTAAAATTAATTATACAACTATTTTAGATTGACATTTAAAAAATTAGGGCAGTTTCCTATTTTTAGTTTTCTTGGTACAGCTCACATCGCTGGAATTAAAACGCTGAAATTTTGTAGGCAGTTGCTATTTATGAAATATATCTTTATTGTATAAATCTTCTGTGCGTGTGTATGTCACTGAACTCCTTCTAAACAGCTGGACCGATTTGGTTAACATTTTCTGTGTGTGTTCAAGTGGATTCGGATTTACAATTGGACCCGGTAGGTGGCGCTGCTATAGGGGTCCATAATGGGATACGGGTGGTCTTCAGCGGACGAATGATTTGTTTGTTTTGTTGCCATGGAAACTGTCAAAGCGGTACGAAGTCCGCCGGTTAGCTAGTCTAAATAAATCTCCTGACCGATTTCGGCCACAGCGACTGTGTGCATTGTATAGGCATATCTCCTCAGTGTGGGCTTCGCTGCTCCGCCCTTAAATGTGCTCTTAAGTGGCATAAGTACCAAAATAATTGTTTATGAAATAGCGCATAGACATGATATAAAACTAATTTTTTCGGAATCACGAGATACGAGTGCATACGCAAAGTCGCGGGTAGTCGCTGACAAGAATATGATTTAAACGTGATTGTTGTTTGGACAAGTGTTATCAAAATCTACAAACGGGTTTTGAACCCGCACTCTCTGACATACCGGGTCTGGTGCACTTCCAACTATACTATTGTGGCTCTGTCCAGCCCGTGAAAAATCAACACTATTTACTCTTACTTTTAAAGTTAAAGGAGCCTTATTCAACGTTAACAACTTTTCCAAGTTATGATTTTTATTATTTACATATAATTTTACGCGAATATTGTTGCGAACAAATTACAATTTGAAAAAAGACAGTATTGAAAAAAAATATTCGAACCCGCACCCCATGACATGCCGGGTCAGATGCACCACCAACTATGCGAGCGCTCAGAGCCACAATATCATAGTTGGTAGTGCACCTGACCCTGTCATGGGTGCGGGTGCGGGTTCGAATCCCGCTTGTGGATTTTTTCCAACACTTTGTCGTTTTCAAATATGATTTATATTCTCAATTGGTTAGATATCGGTTACAACATTTATATCTGATCTTAAGCTCGCGATATCGTGACAGGATTTTTTTTAACATTATTGTATAGCTAGTGGCCCACTCGCGACTTAGTCCGCTTCTAGAACTGCTATTATAGCGCCATCTACCGGGTTAACTGTGAATTGAAAACAATCCAGAGACCCGCTTAAACACACAATAAAAATCATTAAGTCGGTCCAGCCGTTTAGAAGGAGTTCAGTGACATACACATCAAACACGCACGAAAGAATTATACATAAAAATATATTTAAATACTAGCTGACCCGGCGGACTTCGTACCGCTCTGACAGTTTCTATGACAACAAAACAAACAAATCGTTAAATAGCTAGGAACATTTTGTATTGGAAAATTAAATTGTCGTTTTTAGTATTTTCCGTTACTTATTATTTATGTTTCTCACCTCCTAACCCTTCCCTGAACTTCCACAAATATTTCAAAATCAAAATTAGCCAAATCGGTCCAAACATTCTCGAGTTTTAGCGAGACAAACGGACAGCAAATGATTTATATATATATAAATATATTGTCCAATCTGTTAATAGTCAGTGGTATACCAGCTATGTTGAGCACTTGAGCCACAAATACTGTGGGCTCAATATCCGCTTGAATATAGGCTTTCCCCAAGGATTTCCACAGCTGGAGACGACCGCTCGAGCGCTATTCACATACAGCGTAATGAGACTATGTCGAGGGATTGTTGAGCGGTATCTATTGGCTTCCTATTTTTAGGGTTCCGTACCCAAAGGGTAAAACGGGACCCTATTACTAAGACTTCGCTGTCCGTCCGTCTGTCTGTCTGTCCGTCTGTCACCAGGCTGTATCTCATGAACCGTGGTAGTTAGACAGTTGAAATTTTCACAAATTATGTATTTCTATTGCCGCTATAACAACAAATACTAAAAAGAATATATAAAATAAATATTTATTTAATTTATATCCCATAAAACAAACGTGATTTTTTTGGTCGTTTTTGCTCGATATTGATAACGGCAACAGGTAGACGCTTGAAATATTCACAGAATATTGAGTTATAATAAAACAAAATTTAAGAGGGGCTTCCATAGAACAAACGTGATTTTTTTTGCTCGTTTTTTCTCGGTAGACGCTTGAAATATTCACAGAATACTGAGTTATATTATTCACTTCAATTAAATTAGAATAAAATTAATATTTAAGAGGGGCTCCCATACAACAAACGTGTTTTTTTTCCAATCTTTTTCTCGGTCTTAATAACGATAACAGGTAGAAACTGGAAATATTTTTAGAGATAATGGTAAGGAACCCTTCATGCGTGAGTCCAACTCGCACTTGGCCGGTTTTTATATTATAGTAAGGTATATAAAGTTGGAGACTGACCAGAGCATTTTACTGTAACGTTACACGGTCGCATGGTAAGTACAGTAATCCGAGCCGCGGTGACACTTTAAAACGTTTAAACGTTTAAAGACTGTTTATTGTCAGAATTTCGACATAATTCATTGAAAGGCATTATGTAAAAAATTGTAATCGTTAATCTATATTTATTACCTATAATTTTGTTTGACATAATTTTATTAAGCATACTTTAAAACGCATAATTTTACTATGCATAACTGTTAACATTCATAATTTTGTTTTGACATAATCTTAAGATATTTTAAAGGGTGTATTTCACTTCATATAATTACAAATGAACTAATTTCATAGGATATAACGTTCATTGGATTTAATTATTACTTGGTCTAAAACACTTCTTATAACAACATTACGTATTTTATTCACTTGCTATAATTTTACTAAGTTAAATTATTATTATTTAAATTATGTATTTTTATTTAAATAGCATTTTAACCTTATTTTGATTTAAAAAATATAGTCTTAAAAAGTTAATATGTTGTGTTTTTAGTAATGTTGTGCTACAAAAATCAGTGACAGAAACGAATCGCTGCAAATCCGACTCCACGTAGTCTTGTCTGTCCTACCCCTAGAGTATTATTTAGAAGCGCATAGACGCGGAGGATCGAGGCGGCCCGCGAGCTGAGGAGCAGGTGGTTTTAACAGCAAGCTGCGGTGGAGAGCGAAAACCATCTGCGACGATAAGCTCGCGTGGGACTGTCGGAGCCCCGCAGCGCCGGGGCCGTGACAGAAACCATGCCTGCTGCATGTTGCTGCTTGCTTGCATGGTTCATGCTTGCTTGCATGCTGCCAGCTTGCTTGCCTGCTGCTTGCTTGCTTGCATGCCGCATGCTTGCTGCAAGCTTGCAATATTTTGAAATTATGGTAAACAAATATTATTCCCTAAGAATATATGGATTTTGTCAGCTAATGCTTATCAAATCTATGCCTTTTGAATATTATGCCTTTTAAATGTTATGGCAAATTTAAATTATGCCTTTTGTTAACTATGATTATTGCAATTATGCCTTTCCATGATTATGCCTTACAGATTTCGGCCATATGATGATTTGCTTTATGAGTTATGCTATAAAGACTTAGGGCAAGTGACGATTATGGCCATGAACATTAGGAATTGGCCTTTATCTAACCTGACGTTTATTTTTTATTTATTTATTTAATGTTTTGCAACATATATATATAACATGGCGGACTTAATGCCTGAGGCATTCTCTACCAGTCAACCATAAGGTGGTTCTATTGGCATCTTTAGGAGCTCGATAGCGCAGTGGTTATCGCGCCCGGACTGCGAGTGCTGAGGTTAAGCAACTTTCGCAAAGCCCGGTTATCGGATGGGTGACCAAAAAATTATCATCTAGAGCTCCTCCGTGCTTTTGAAGGCACGTTAAGCCATTGGTCCCGGCTGCATTAGCCAGTCGTTAATAACCACGAATCCGCAAAGGCCCGCGTGGTGGTTTATGGCCCGTTCTCCCTATCCACCCGTAGGGAAGGCTCGTGCCCCAGCAATGGGGACATAACAATGAGCTGATGACGATGAAGATGATGATGATCTATTGACTTCCTGTGTTCGTGAACGTCACTTTTTAAATTCTCTCAATAAATACGCGTAAGGTCTCAGGTAAGTCCCACATCTTTACTGAGATACTCAAGGGGTTGGGGGATATATCATTTCAGCAAAACTGATAGTAGGTATAAAAGTAATATAATTTCGCGAATGCGCTTTTTGATCGCAAAAGGATCTTTGGGGTTTTAATCTGAATTCTTGGTAAAAATATTAACACAGTGCAGTAATCAGATTAAGACTTGTTTGAATTTAAATATTCTTGAACGCTAGACAATTTTATTTCGCAATGGAAAAGTCCATAGACTTAATAATACTTGACATGTAGGTACTAGCAAAAAATATTTGTAAGATAAATTGTTTTGTTCAGTTTTGAATCAAATAATTAAAGCCTCAATTTGGTCGATTACAAGATAATTAACAATTTTAAAACCTTTTTTGTTCAAACAATTAAAAATGTGCTATGTGTGCATATGTGCTAAAGTACAACTTGAAAATCATGCAATTAGAAAATAAACAGAGAGTAGTTCTTTAATACCAACACAAAATTTGAACAATTCAACCCAGCCTATACATTAAATAAATCCGAGACACACTCTTCACCCGACCTGGTAATTGAAACAATGAACAACATAAATCAACAGATATAGGTATATTATGTTAAAAGTTGGCATAGATGCTCCGAATAAATATTTTTCATTAAATTTTATTTATCTTCAAGGCAAAAGTTTTGTCAACAAGCAGCCGATGCAAAAATACGACAAATAAAAAATAATTGAAAAAACATTTATTAAAGAAGAATAAATAAAATAAATTTCCAGTTCAGTCGTTTCTAAGTCTACGTAGAACGCCAAGCGGAAGCTACGAGCAATGTGAAAAACAAAAGAAACCTATTAACGGTGCGTTTACAAGCCATTTGCACTGAAGTGGAAATTGCTTGTGAACGCACCTTTCCTGGAGGAATTGTGGTCTACTATTTATAGTGCAATTCAATAAACAGCTAAATTACTTCTTGGTGGGAAAGTGAAGGGCAAAGTTTGCAGTTATGTTTCATGTTGATAAAAAGCATAAATGGATTAAGATTTTTTTTTTTTTATACATAGCTCGGCAAATGACTCCACGCCACCTGATGTTAAGTGGAAATGGAGTCCAGACGTAAGGACAACTGGTGCAGCGAGAAAACAACGCAGCATCAGTCACCCTCACCCTGCCGGCCCACAAGGTGCCTCTTCACGCCTCGTATGAAGGACCCCATGTCATAGGAAGGAGGGAAAACGTGCGCTGGTAGACTATTCCATCTTTTGGAAGTGCGACAGAAAAACGAGTCACCAAATTTCTTTGTGCGCGATGGAATGTTCGAGACAGTACAGCGGTGACTCCGGAGAGCAGCACGCGTACTCCTATGGAGAAAGAGAGAAGGTGGGTGGTGGGTGGTGTGTAAATTACTTACCACCGTAACGTAACGTTCGTTGGTACGTGATAAAGAAAAATGATGAAAATTACTATAGTTATGAAAACAATACTATATGTGGTTAGTCTTTTAAACTCTAGCTCCTATCTAATCTATCTATCTATCTATCTATAGAGTTATCTCTACTCAACAAAAAGTTATTTCATCGTCTCAGAGGCGCGGCGGCGCAAAGTAACTGATTGATGGAAACGTTTATTTATTTGTCTTTTAACGAAATCCGATATGAAAGCGGCGGCGCGCCGAAATTGACCCAATAAGCCCCAATGGATGGCGGAGATAAGGTTCTAGTTGCTTAGTAACAGATGCTACGATATGAAGTAGCTCATATTTTTGGAACTGTGTCGTTCTGAAAGATAGATGATTTGCAGCATGCGCAGTATAGTTAGAATGTTTTATATCATCATAACCAGCTTCATCCATTCAAACTGGTAGTTCCTATGCCCATATGAATGCCCATATGAATATTTATCAGAATGCCTTGGACAGATTGCAGCGTCACGCTGTACACATTACCGGTAACAGTCGCAAATACTCTTGAATCTCTGCAATTGCGTAGAGATTTTGCGTCGCTCACCGTGTTTTACCGCTCATACCATGGTGTGTGCTCTGAAGAGCTCTTAAACCTCATCCCACCTTTTTCCTTCCTCCATAGGAGTACACGTGCTGCTCTCCGGAATCACCGCTTCACTGTCTCAAATATTCCATCGCGCACTAAGAAATTTGTGACTCGTTTCTTTGTCGCACCTCCAAAACATAGAATAGTTTGCCAGCACACGTTTTCCCTCCTTCCTATGACATGGGGTCCTTCAAATGAGGAGGCGTGAAGAGGCACCTTGTGGGCCGGCAGAGTGAGGGTAACTGATGCTGCGTTGTTTTCACGCTGCACCAGTTGTCGTCGCATCTGGATTCCATATTCACTTAACATCAAGTGATATGGACTCATTTGCCGTGTTAATTATATAAAAAAAGGATACCCTTTGATATAATACTTGGTACAGCATCCTACAACATTATTTCTAAGTATGTAAAAAATTGGATTATTGAAAAAAGTTTTTATGATATTTGTTTATTTTATTTTTTTAGTATTATGATTTATTGTCTTATAATTTTGGCCATGGCTGTTTTTTATAGATTAATTTTAAAGTTTTTGCATGCTGAGAAATCGGCAGAGCACGCCTAAATTATTAAAAATGTTTCTCAATACCAACAATGTAAACCGTGTCTCTATAGCAAATAAATATTTCATTTCATTTCTTATTTTCCAAATAAAAGAGTTTGAGAAAAGGTTCGTTTAAGCTACAATAGCAACAAGTAATATATCGTTAGGTGCAGATTCCAATCCCGCTCTAATTTATAGAGAATGTGCGTCTCAAAAAACACCATTTCATGATATACTGATTTTTTTTCAGTTGTCAAGCAAGGCAAAGGCAATTAGCACTTGAAAATAAAAAGTAAAAATTTACTATAGCGTTGTGTTATCAAATTTGTGGTATTTCATCTGCAAAGATGAATCTGCATAGCCATTGGTTGCAATAACCGTTGGATAGATGGCGCAAAATGCCGCTATTAGCACTTAAAAAAAAAAAAAGCAGTGACAAAATTCAGCGCTAACACCAGCCTTCCCGGTAGCATAGCGGCCGCCCGGATTGCGGAAGATCCAGGTTTGATTCCTGGCTGGGTCGGGTAGGCGTTTAATTTTTTCACTGTATTTTATAAAATTACAAATATTATAATAATATATTTATATATTTTGAATTTAGTATTAACAATGTCAACCAGCCTCAGCAAGCTCGAGTGGGAATCGAACCCACGACCTTTGAATAACCGGTCCAATGCTCTGACCGCTGAGCTACCGAGGCCCCAGAAGACTCGTTGCATTCTTGTAGTAGTTTGTGATTTACGTCACTATAAATTTACTACCCTCAAAGTCGAAAGAACTTTACTTTTGCAAGTATTTACCACTCGATAAAGACGTAATTCGTTTAAAAATATTTATATTATTTTGAATTTTGCATTAAATTGCATACATTAGTAAAGGTGGGTTCGATTCCCCTTCGAGCTTGCTGAGGCTGGTTGATTTTTCCTAGTGAATTTTTATCTTATAACAAACTAGCTGTGCCCCGCGGTTTCACCCGCGTTATAATTAACGCGGGTGAAACCGCGGGGCACAGCTAGTTGGTTGAGCTAATGCTCTCAAATTTTTTTTTCCCGTTTTTGCAACATTTTTCATAGCTGCTCCACTCCTATTAGTCATAGCGTAATGTAATATAGCTTAAAGCCTTCCTCAATAAATGGAATATTTAACACAAAAATAATTTTTCAATTCGAACCAGTAGTTCCTAAGATTAGCGCGTTCAACCAAACAAACAAACACACTCTTTAGCTTTATAACATTAAGTAAGTATAGCAAGTAATAATATGTAAGTTATAATGTGTAATATGTAACTTTAAAAAAAAAACAAATAAAAATAAATGTTCAAGACATTAATTCAATGTAAAAGCTTTCGTCGTCTCCAATATTTCTAAGAAGCGCTTTCGTTTAAATAGCCCTGTTTGCGCTACACTTGTGAAGCTGCTATGCTCCTGAAATATCACTGGAATATTTCAACGGAGACTGTCTTGTATGCAAACATCTCACGCATACGTGTTTCTTATAAATTGCTTTAAAACTCTTCCTGTACATACACTTTACTTCAAATGGTTACGTTTTAAAGGAAAATGCATTATTAAATATGAAATACAGCGCGGTAAGAGGATTGTGCTAAGAATTCGACTGGGTCGTTATAACATATTTTTTAGGTATATGATATATGTTATATATATGTTCAGCCACTTTCGCAAAGGCCGGTCGTCGGAAGGGTGACCAAAAGTCTATTATCTCGAGCTCCTCCGTCCTTTTGAAGGCACGTAAAGCCTGATCTCTGCTGCATTAGCATTGGCAGTCGTTTACAACCCCTAACCCACACTGCGCCCTCGTGGTCGTTTATGGCCCGTTCTCCTAATTCTTCCATAGGGAAAACTCGTTCCCAAGCACCACTGAATGTCCCTAATGATGAGCAAAGGCCTCCATCATTAAATCATCGCTACAATGGATTCGTATTGGCGTAATCACCACGCTGGCCGAAAGCGGGTTTGTGAGCACAAACCCAAGCTATAAATCGAACACTTTGTGCAACAATTAAATGATTGTAAACTTCTGTTACCACAAAAGTAGTCTATATTAGTTAATTAATATAAAGCTAAAGAGTTTGTTTGTTTGAACGCGCTAATCTCACTTAGCACTACTGGTCCGAACTAAAAAATCCTTTTTGTGTTGGATAGTCCATTTCTCGAGGAAGGCTTTAGGCTATATAACATCACGCTGCGACTAGTAGGAGCGAAGCATCAGTGAAAAATGTTACAAAAACGGGAACAAGAGCCTAAAAAATTAAAAATGCTGCCGAAAGTCACTATTCCACGCGGACGAAGTCGCAAGCACAGCTAGTGTCACCATAAATAGCAAGTGAATAGGCAAGCATATTAAATCGTAGGCTACATCATCACTTAGTATCAGGTGAGATAGTAGTCAAATTAAAGCCTATCTAACTATTAAAAAAGAAAATAACTGAAATATATTCATTTTAATTTTTAGTGGCGGAGTGGCAAAGTGTTCGGACCGATATAATATGGAATTTCTTTTTTTTAAATTCAGAAGTAAATACATTACTTAGACCAATGCGCCCTGGGAGACGCAGATAGTTATGTGGAACTCTCTACCGAACACCTCGAGAGAGGAAGGAGGGTACATACCCACTGAAACTCTTGCACTTTCTCTCCTTGCCACCATGATCATCCGGGGCCATTATATACAATAAATAAATAAACTAAATAAACTTTCCTACACTCACACCAACTATCTAGCCCAAGAGAAACTTCGTTAAGAAACTCGTTAAAATGGTAACTAGACAACGGATAAACATACTTAAAATATATAAATACATAGTTATTATACATACACAAAATCTGATAAAGATTCCTAGCCATAAAACTACCCAATACAGGCGTTGTTTCAAGTACACTGCTGCAAAAATATGGAATGATCTGCCTCCTCCTTTATGAAAGAAAACTAGTAAACGACATTTCAAAAATAAATATAAAATGGCTCTATAGACAACTTGCAGCAGAAAACTTGAGACACTTCTCGGAAAGAGATACCTCTTACAAAATTCTTTTATTAAATAAATGACACACACACACAACACACACACACACACACACACACACGCACGCACGCACGCACGCACGCACGCACGCACGCACGCAAGCACGCACGCACGCACGCACGCACGCACGCACACACACACACACACACACACACACACACACACACACACACACACATACACACACATACACACACACACACACACACACACACACACACACACTTTCAGAGTTTTTTTTTATAATGTTCTCCTTCTGTACAATATTATCCGCTCTTCATCTCAGGGAAAGGGGGAACGGCTGAAAACCAGCGCTAAGAAAATCTCAGTGAAAGCTGAGCCATTCCCTTTTGCCTCTGACTTTGTGTTACTTTTTTATGTATTTTTTTTAAATTGTAATGTCTTCAGGCAATAAATTGTTTCATTATTCATTATTCATTATTATTCATTATAGAAAACACCCAGACCCGTGACAGTTTAGAAAAACAATAATTTCTAAATTGACCCGACCGGGGCCCGAACCCGGGACCTCAGAGATGGCGACACCATGAAAACCGGTGTACAAACCACTCGACCAAGGAGACGGACCCGGAGATACTGGTTTTTTTTTATTGACATAGTTTGCAGATTGCCTCTGATTTTCAGCTTAACCGGGCTTTTTTGGAGGCGGCAAGAACCTTAAAGGGTTCCTCAAGCCGTGTGAAACGAATCATCTTCAGAGGTTTTCTAGAGGGAACGGCATCAGGCATTAGTGCGCGTCCCCGCCGCTCTACTAGATTCTTCGAGGGTTCGGATCGAATCGGTTGTGGGTTCCATTCCTAGGACGGGCTAAGTGTGTTTTGGGTTTTTCGATGATTTACCCAAAGGCAAACTTGGTGTTACGGCAATACCCATCAATTGTAGCGATGTCATGATTTCAATGATGGAACCTTTGTTTAGCAGTGGAGCTAATTTTTTACTCATCATCATCAGCTCATTTTATATCCCCACTGCTGGGGCATGAGCCTTCCCTATGGATGGACAGGCAGAACGGGCCATTAATCACCACGCGGGCCCAGTACGGATTGGTGGTTGTTAACGACTGCTAATGCAGCCAGGACCGACGGCTTTACGTGCCTTCCTTCCTTCACAGATGAACACACAAAACTTGTCTGTTTTGGTTCCCGGTCCTTCATCGGCCTCTCCTCAAAAAATACTTAAACCTAATGTTACAAAATTAGTAAAAAAAACAGTTATGTACTCTGATAAACTGGGTCAAGGCTTAGGGTTGCCTATAAATAGAAATATTATCCACTCAATGACCAATATTTGTACTCCAGGTCAGTCGTTGAATGCTATAGTAAACAAAATATCACTGGATTCATTGAATAGTTCCACTAATATTATTGTGTTATGTGGTGACAGCTCACAAACGAAGAAACGTGACATCATAAATAGTTTTAATATTTTGATAAAACTGCAATCAGAAACAAATTGCAGGATAATAATTAGCGCTTTTCCCTATTGTACCAATTTGACCTGGGAACAAAATAAGCGCATTTATGAATTAAATTTATTATTGTTTAATTTGATTTGTCGTCATAGTGACACTATTTTATATTTTGATATAAATAAATTTATTAATAGCTTTAGTTTGACGTCAGATACTATGTATCTTTCTACGAAATGTAGGACCCAAATAGCTAAATTGTTAGCTTATAATATACAGGATACAGTTATAAATGGTATAACTAAGTCTTTACGTCATAACAACGTAACCATTAGTAGTTCTACTAATGCAACATCTACAACTAGTAATAAGGTAACAACAACCTCATGTTTAAACTGAGGTCTAAGACAAAAGCCAAGTCCTCATTAATTACTATTATACATCAAAATATTCAAGGTTTGGCTGGCAAAGACTTAGAGTTAGAATTATTTGCAAAAAGTCAGGCAATTCATATATTTTGTTTAACTGAGCATTGGCTAAGAAGTCATGACACATCATTCTATGTAAATAATTTCCAATTAGCAAGCGCGTACGTGCGAAGCTCAGCTATTCACGGTGGTTCTTTAATACTAGTAAGAAGTAATATAAAATATAAAGATCGCAACGATATTGTAGGCTTATCAGTGGAGCGTAATATTGAGCTATCATGTGTGGAGTTTAATAGCTTTGTAATAGTGTGTGTATACCGACCCCCATCGGGCAATTTCGGTATTTTCGAATCTGTAATGGAAGACGTACTAAGAAAATTAAAATTAAAAAATAAATTTGTTTTTGTATGTGGCGATTTTAATATAAATATTCTAGAAAGCACTTCAATGAGTGTTCGTCTTGTTGCCTTGTTTAAATGTTTTAATCTCATTAATCTATTTCTCGAACCCACTAGAATAACTTCACATTCAGCCACTTGTCTTGATAATGTTTTTACAGACTATGACCCTGTTTCTAAGTCAGTCATTAGTAAGCTTACGTCTGACCATTGCGGTTTAAAGGTGACCTATGATTTTAATGTTAAGGATGAGCCAAAAATAGTGAACTGTAAACCAGTTACAAAGGAGCGAGTAGAGCGTTTTAAAAATAGTATATCGAGTAAAATTAATGCATTGCCATTTGGACAAGATGATCCAGATGTATTATATACTAATCTTTTTAACTTCATAAAGACTGAATATGACCAAGTGTTTACACAAAGAACAATCAAAATAACTCATAAACTTAAGTTCTGTGACTGGGCCACGACTGGTATATATAAAAGTAGAAATAAATTGTATGATTTATATAGTCTAAAACAATATAACCAAAATTCTAATTTTACGGAATATGTAAAGAATTATTCGAAAATATTTAAGAAAATATGTATAGTAGCAAAATCTAATTATATTAAAGAAAAAATTAAAAAGTCCAACAATAAAATTAAAGCCACTTGGGACATTATAAACCGTGAAACAGGTAAATTTAAACCACGGGATAATACTTTCACTTTAAAAGTAAACGACAACTTAGTCAATTCAGATTCACATATTGCTAATATTTTTGATGATTTTTTTGTAAATATACCTGTGCTGACAACCTCAAATTTGGATTCATCACCAGAAGCTGCACAAGCATTACTCCAAAAATATGTACCAAAATGTAATGTTTCTTTTCAATTTAAATATATTGATTCAATGGATATTATAAAAACATTTAAATCACTGAAAATGAAAAACACAAGTGATTTGTGGGGCATCTCTATAAAAGTAATTAAGAATATTATACATTCTATTGCACCATATCTTGCTGAAATTTTTTATTACTGTGTGAATAAAGGTATCTTTCCCGATCTTATGAAGTTTAGTAAGGTCATACCTTTGTTCAAATCGGGAAACAAAGAAGACCCCAGTAACTATCGACCCATTTCAATACTACCAACTCTAAGCAAAATTTATGAAAAAGTTATATTGGAACAGTTGATGTCGTATTTTAACATAAACAACCTTTTACATAATAAACAATATGGATTTACAAAGGGTCGTTCTACTACTGATGCAGGTGTTGCTCTATTAAAACGCATATTTGATGCCTGGGAGAAGTCTCAAAACGCCCTTGGAGTGTTTTGCGACTTGTCCAAGGCTTTCGATTGCGTTGAGCACAAAACTCTGGTGATGAAGCTAAATTACTACGGTCTCAAAGATTTCGCACTAAATTTAATTCAGTCGTATCTTAGCTCTCGAACACAAACTGTCGATATTAATGGAACTAAATCATCTGGTTCTCATGTAAAAATGGGAGTTCCACAAGGGTCCATTCTTGGTCCTTTTCTGTTTTTGATTTATATTAATGACTTGCCATTCTTTGTAGAGAACTTCTGTGAAATCGTATTATTTGCAGATGATACTTCACTCATTTTTAATGTAAGTAGGTGTAAGAAAAATTACGACGATGTAAACAAAGCACTCTCTGATGTACTCAGTTGGTTTACTATTAATAATTTGCAGCTTAATGCTAAAAAAACAAAATGTATTAATTTTAAATTACCAAATGTCAAAAATGAACCAACTGATATAAGAATAAACGGTGATCGATTAGATTTGGTAGACTCAACAGTTTTCTTAGGTATAACCCTTGACTCAAAACTTCAATGGAATCCTCACATTTCGAAACTGGCCGGCAAACTCAGTTCTGCTGCTTATGCCATTAGAAAAATAAGGCAGTTAACAGACGTTGAAACTGCTAGAACAGTTTACTTTAGTTATTTTCATAGTGTCATGTCGTATGGCCTCTTACTGTAGGGAACAGCGGCTGATATTGAAACTATATTCATTTTACAGAAACGAGCAGTAAGAGCAATCTATAGACTAGGTTCACGAACTTCTTTAAGAAATCTTTTTAAAGAAATTGATGTCTTGACAGTGGCGTCTCAATTTATTTATAATTGTATAGTTCTTGTACGTTGTAATATCAATTCATTTGCTAAACTCAGTGATGTACACAATTTTAATACTAGAAATAAGTCAAAACTTGCAATGCCACTGTTCAGGTTACAGAAGGTGCTTGGTTCTTTCTTGGGGTAAGGTATACACTATTACAATAAAATACCAAATACTGTACTAGATTTACCTTTAGATAAGTTTAAAAAACATGTAAAGTCTTCTTTATTAAAAAAAGGTTATTATACAGTCAAAGAATATTTAGAAGATAAAACAGCCTGGCTATAATAAAAAACATATACATAATACTACTTATAAATAGTGTCCTGCAGATAACAAAATAGCGTTGCATTGAACATTACAATTAGTTTTATTTTATTATTATTAACTATAGTTTTTTTTGACTTTTACTAGTACTGTATGATATTGTAAAAAATTAAACTGGTAAATTATGTTTTTGCTGACTTAAATATTTTATTTAGTTATTTTTTATTTTTTGTGTTTTTTTACATGTTGTGATTGTCCTTTACATTTTGTGTTTTTATTTGTGATGGAAAGTGTCCTTTATGATAGGGCTTTTTCCAATATTTATGACGCTGTAAGGGAGAAAAGAGCTGGACACTTGCTGAGTTTCTTGCCGGTTCTTCTGAGTACAAGATCTCCCGCCCAGAGTAGATAGACTTACGAACCGATGGTATAATGACGTTCATAAGAGCTATTTGTAGCCTAAACTGAATAAATGATTTTGAATTTGAATTTGAATTTGAATTCCGAAGCACGGAGAAGCTCGAGATGATACATTTTTGGTCACCCATCCGATGACCGGCCTTTGCGAAAGTTGCTTTGCCTCAGCACCCGCAGACCGGGCGCATTAACCGCTGCGCTATCAAGCTCCTCATTTTATTACTATTAAACTTAATTTTTAAAAATAATTTAACAATTAATTCTTGAATTCAGTCTTGAATTAAAATGCTTTTAATATTTTGCTTGATACACACTTGACTAATAAATATGGATCAAGCAGACAACTTAATTAAATACAAAATGTTACCTTAATGCTTAAATTATTTTAAGTAATATTTAATTTTTCTTGGATTAACGCAAAGCTCTCTCAAGTAAATATGTGAGTTCTAAAATCTGTTCTCGATGATAAAATTCATAAGCTGCGAACATAACTTCGTTAATACAATTTTAAGCCTTTACTCGTTTGCACAAAAACAACAGTTCTTTTATATGGACGACCTCCGTGGTCGAGTGGTTTGTACACCAGTTTTCATGGTGTCGCTATCTCTGAGGTCCCGGGTTCGATCCTCAGTTGGGTCAATTTACAAATTATTGTTTTTCTAATTTGTCTCGGGTCTGGGTGTTTTCTATGTATAATAAGTATGTATTCAAGTATTTTAAGTATGTTTATCCGTTGTCTAGTAACCATCTAACGAGTTTCATAACGAAGCTTCTCTTGGGCTAGGTAATTGGTGTGAGTGTAGGAAAGTTTATTTATTTATTTATTTATATTTTAACTAGCACTTTGCCCGCGACTTCTTCGTGGATTTCGTATTTTTCCGTAAACTATTTTTATCAAAATAAAGTATAGCCTATGTTCACCCTAAAAAAAAGCATTTTTGAAATCAGGTGAGTACTTTCGGAGCCTCCTACATCAAAACTTAAATACTTTGTCACATTTTAATATTAGTATCTATATTAAAGATGAAAATATTTTAATAAAGAGTTTTGCCATATAACAGTTTGAATTAAAGCTAGAAAAGGATGGCTTTAAATTAAAAGGAAAAATTTAAAAATTTTCAACGAGGAAAATTAAAATACATTTATTTAACACTTTTTACAAATAATATCACTTATTACGTATTTTATTTTTTAATCATTACCAGTTGAACGCACAAAACCACCTAGTATACTTTTAAAATTATTGTTATTCTAATTGTTAATTTAATAAAAATAAAATTAAGAAAATTTTGCACGCTTTTCTCTGACTAAACATTCATTGAAGATGATTATCATTACTTTTCTTAAGTTCTGGCTTGGAGACCCCGAACAGGGAGAATAAGTGTTGGCAGACCACCGACCAGATAGTCTGTTGATCTGATTAATATGTCAGCAGGCCCGACCTGGATCAGAAAGGCCACAGACCGCACAATGTGGAAGAAAATTGGGTAGGCATACGTCCAGCAGAGGAAAGCACTATGCTGAAAGGAAAGAAGAAATAGAAGGTAGGAACTTATAGCTTTCCGTAATTTGGAGTACGTTTTAAAAAATAAAGATTAATAAATAATTAATTATAATATTTCATGTTGTTTAAATTAATAATTGGCTAGTCTGATAAAACTTATCATAACGAGTAAACATCTGAAAAGTTTTTCTATTAAAAAAACTGACTAAGACTCTATTTAGAGACTAAACGCCGTCTAGTGGAAGACCTTTAGCGGCGATTGACCTTAAGGCTTTGTCACACTAAAAGCGAAGCCTAAGCGACTCAAAAGCTGCGCCTCAAAGGAATGGCAGTTAGCAATACATTTTGCAGTTCCTACGACTTTTTCAAAAACAACACAAGCGCGTATTAGTATAAATGGAGCGGTTAACAGGACAAGGGTGGTAACCACAAGCTCTTACAGCAATATTATTGCAGTTGTGAAAACGAGACACGTGTAGCGGCGAATATACTCGCGTCTCTTTTCCACAACTGCAATAATACTGCTATAAGAGCTCATAGTCAGGGGGCTGTAATTATTATAATAATATCGCAGGATCACACGGCTTAAGTGGAGGTGTGCAGGACACGTGGCTAGACGGGAATACGGCAGATGGACCCGGTCGGTTACAGAGTGGTGGTCATGAAATGCTCGTTGATCGGTAGGCAGATCATCAGCCCCCCAAGAGAAGTGGCAAAACGCTAATAGAATTAAATAGAATGATTATTGTATGGAATTGATAAAAACGTCATTTATACATATTGTTGACTTGTCTAAGGGGGCAGTTCGGTGGTCGGACGACCTAGTCTGGGTGGCAAGCAGGGGGTGGGTGAGGATGGCGCAGGACCGTAAAGAGTGGCGTAAAGAGTGGCGTGCGAGGGAAGAGACCTATGCCTTGCAGTGGGCGGGAGTGGGCTGATGATGAATATCTGAGTAATAAGAACCCTTGAACATCGACATTTGCAATGATCGATTATGTCTACCTTAGCTGGGATCCTACCTTTTAGAGAGCCTCAGGTTAATTTTATATTTTCTTTATTCACAAAAGAATAGCTTTCTTTAATAAATAAAAAATAATATTGTAATATGAGTTAGTACATTCGCATAACAGTTTGCACTTGGTACTATTTGTTACAACTCTATTTATGTTTTGTAACAAAAGTGTGAATAATATATAAAAAATAGTACGAGTATATTTAAAAATGTATAAGTATAAACAAAAAAAAATAGAGTTTTAACATAAAAACAAAGGTAAATGTTACCACTTATTATATTTACATAATAAGTACCTATATAAAGTATCTGACGACTGATAAAGAAAACCTTCAATATTTATTGTATAAGTGGAAAATTGGGAAATAGTATCTTAAAGCCTAAATATTATATAATAATAATAAATACTGATAAAGATATCTAAAGTATTTGATGACCTCCGTAGAAGGGTGGCTTGCACGCCGAATTTCGGGCAGCGCTAACTCTGAGATCCCGGGTTCAATTCCCGGCCGGGTCAATGTCGAAAACGATCTTTTCGATATTGTGTCGGGTCTGGGTGGTAGTGGTACCGTCGTTGTTTCTGATTTCCATACTACGAGTGCTTTAGCTACTTACCTAGGGATCAGAACAATGTATGTGATGTTGTATAATAAAGTATCTGTCATTTAAATACATACTTACATAAAATCTGCGCGGGCCGCATCGCTTCTGCTCCGATTTGAGTGTAGCAAATGCTTTACCGTAAGACTTCATTTAGAAAACATACACTAAAAATTCATTTTGTAAACATCAAGGGTTGAAAATGCTTACTTTAATTGAAATGAAAGAAATATTTTGTTAAATCAATGTTTATGCTCTCTTTCAACAGTGTTCGTGTTTAAATTACATCGAAGATGAAATTTGTTTGATGTTTTAATTTATATGGTTAATATTTTAAGGAGCACTTGTCACGTGTCATTAACCCACTGCTGGGCTAAGGTGTAAAACTTTGGCCACACTTAAGCCACATAGACAAAATCACAACGGATATTTTTTTATTTCAAGTTCAATAAAATCAACAACAATAAAATCTTACAGCTTATATACAGCCGCCATCACTGTTTATATGCCACAAAACAAACAAAAATGCCGTTAGACAAACATTACAATACCTAACAACAAATATAAATGTTATATATTTAAGAGTGCTGACCCTTCTGCCGACTTTCCCTGTTTGTCGACTTTACTGAAATATCATACATCGATTACCCTTAAAAGAAAACATTTATTGACACACAAGGCGGGCAAAAGATCAACAAATATCCGTTTGTGCTAGGCCATCAAACTTTATGGGCTAATCCGCTATTTAATAAGGTATACAAATTTATTTATTTATTTTATTTTATTTTCTTAGGTGAATCAACAGTAACAAAACAAGAGATGTATGCCGGTGATCTGATTTTGACCAGTTTTCTATAGTTCCATTGTCAAAATCCGGCTACTGACACACTATTGAGACGTTATTGAGCTAACAGACTTGAGGCCCAGATGGTATCTGAATGTCAGGCTGTAGCTACAGCCTGACATTCAGATACGCAAATTACCAAGAATAAGCTACTGAGGAACTACTTTTTCTAACGAGGAGCTATCTTATCACTGAGCTTAGTATATTTAAATTAGGTCTCCCATATTGTGACCTGGTATTTAGAAAGCAGCTTAGCTTGATTGAAAGTCTTTGTCTTTTGTCTGTGTCTTTTGCAACCCGAACGTGCAAGCTGCTACGTCATCAAGCTGCTCATAAAACATCGCTACGAAATCGTAGCTACATTGTTGGACCGTAGCCGTGGCATGTCGTAGCAAAGCTTCAAATCGTTACGCCTATTCGTATTTTATTTTTATTCTTAATTATACTGGTGCATATATGTTATTCTGTAAGGTTAATGTATATTACTATGAGCCTATTTAAAAAAAAGAAATAAAAAGGAATGTGTAAGACTACAGTACACACGCCTGCACATTAACCTATCCAAAACTGTCAAATTTCTCTAATCGATTTTGATCTTTATACCCAAACGCTAAGGTTCAAAATTTATTGAAGAAATTTAACATTTTGTGGTAGGTAGATCTGCTGCCGTCTGTACATACAGTACCTACGTTAATATAACTATGAACCAAAATAAAGTAATTAGCCTATTATCTGTCCCTTTGCTAGGCAATATTTGAATGAACTCATTGCTATTGCTATAATTGATGGGGTATGCTCTTAATCACCATGCTTGTCGAATGGGATTGGGTGATAATTATACCCGAGGTATGCATCGAAACATACAAAAAACATTATGCTCGACTTGGGAATAGAATCAAAGACCTCTGGATATCGAGCTGATTGCTTTACCGCTAAAGCATTATAAAGTAATGTGCCTTCCACAGCACCAAGTTTGAGAATGCTCGAGATATTTTAATTTAGTTACCCATTCGCTAATAAGGCACTGAAAAAAAAAATATTTTTTTTAAATTGTCTTTTACAAGTATTTTTTATGTCCAGCAGTGGACTAGCATTGGCTGATGATAATGATGATCATGATGATAAAGTATTTTTTAAACGTTAATAATTCAAAGCTATGACTTCATAAACCCTGCGGTGGAGTCCATGTACCGAGAAAAAGCCGCAAGATACTTGGAAAAGGCTATTTTTTTCTTTTGCACAGCAAAAGTTGCTTAACACAAGTCATATAAGTCAAGTTTAATAAATCTAAATTCTTAACTAGTATCTTGTCTTTAAGTAATAGATTTGTAAAAGCATCATCCATTTACTTTAAATTATAATGGACTTCTACAGGTCCTACAATTAAATCTAGCCACAGCAAGATCTAGAAACCAGCATAGATACGGTTCGGGGCACACTTGGAGCTGTTGTTTATAGATATAAACATAAGATAAGATTCTTTATTTGCATTAAAACAATATTTTTTTTAAAGATTAATGATGATCAACATGATCAACTTCAAATCAATTATAATAGTACGTCAATTTTCCAATTTTCCTTCCTTCTAATTACAAATACAGTCACGAGAATTGTTATATCTTATATGTCCTCTTCTAGTACTATGATGTTTCAGGATGTCACATTAAAACTTCATTTATATAAGTACGTAAAATTCATATATTTGATTCGAATAGGTATACAAACAGTGTTCCCGACCGCGCTTGCCGTGTGACTGCGGGCGAGACCCGATTTCCATACAATTGTAGAAATATCATATTACATACTGAAATAAAACTACTAACCTAATGTGTCTCTACAAGAATTGATCATGTAAACAATGTAAATCTTAATGCAGCGGAAAAAGAGTTAAAACTGTATTTAAGTTAATTGTAGTTTATATTTAAATTTTAACACACCGTTCTTTTTTATTCGTTTTAGTCCCGCAGGTGGGTAGATTAGACCATGAAACTGAACAACTTTTCCCAAGAAACAGGTCAAAAACGAGATATTTTTTTAAACTTTTCTATACAAAGCCTCCATTGACCGAGCATGATTTGTATGGGAAAGTTTAAAAAAATATCGTTTTTTGATCTATGTTTCTTAGGAAAACTTGTTCAGTTTCATGGTCAGATCTACCTACCTGCAGGTCTAAGACGGTTAAGAAAGAACAGTGTATGTATATCTACCCGTCTCTGAGTGTGTCAGTAAAAATCAACAATTACTTTGCACCTATGCTTTTTCATTGCATTAACTTTTTTATAGTTAAGTATATTTTTTGTAGTGTTTAGGCTGTTATCGATAGATACTATAGAAAACTGTACTTAATTAAAATGCTGGTTCGCTTTGCAAAACTCGTGTACTAAAAAATATATGATAAACAATATCAAAACCAAAAATAAATAAAAAAGAAAACAGAAAACAAAGAAAAATCAAAAATATCATAAAAAAAGGCTACGTACCTACAGAGTAACGTATAAAGAGTACGGAAATACTTTTTCCCTTAATTCAGTCAAATGAGCAGCGCTACGTGTACCGCAAACTTTATTTCTACGGTAGCAAAGTGCTCTATTGTCGAGAGTCCGTAGGAGTAGGTACCGACGCAGTGGTTTAGGCGTCTAGATGTGGCATCGGATGACATTCATAGATGTTGTTTTATCTCACTATTGAGTATATTGAGACTAAAGTTGTTATTTGACGTAGCATAATTTGACTTCAGTTCTTAATGTATCTAAGGCTTAAAATTAAAATAGCATAAATTGTGACGTGGTTTAAAAAGATTAAAAAGAAAGTCTTCGGTGGTTCCTGGTCAGCTCTTCTTGGTTAGAGACTCGAAAAACTCGAGCAGGTTTTAGTAGTTTAGTATGAACTAAACATAAGTATAAAATAATTTTCAATTAAAAAAAAAATTAATTTGACTACGTCTTAACTTTTCTATAAGATGCAACAGTCATTTTCAATGGAGCTTGGGATGTTAAGGGTGCGCCGTCCATAAGTGACAAGTGTCATATGTTTTATTTGAAATGTCGTCGTCCATATTTATTTGATGCCGCGCGGCCATACTAATTTCGTATGGGGAATTTAAGGTGCTTAATAAAAAATAATTATTTAAACAACCACTTGATGAATCGAAAATGTAGTCTAGCAATTTGTAGTTTATCCATTGATGATTGTTTAGACAAAATCAGAGCTACAATAATTTAGATAAACTATAAGAAATCTACTAAACGCCGCCACTCGTTTTCATGATTTTTGCCCAACTTTAAATGATATTGTAGAAAAAACTATAGCGTGTTATGAATTTATGGTTCTGACAAATTGTAAACACGTTCCCTATGATACTAAATATATATTTTGTTCATTTAATACGATAGTATTTTCAATTATATTTACTTAACCGTAACTGCATTTTTGGCATTTTTTTGTCGGCGCACCCTTAAAAGAAAGAAAAAAAAAAGAAAGATGTAAAAAAAGTTTTTTCGATTTTAATTCCTATTTCAAAAACTTGTAGGTACTGTTCCAATGGTCGCTTTTGTGCAAATGTATGTAGCCATGTTTCAAATATCACAATTAATATAATAATATCTAATTGTACATTAGGAGTAGTAAAGAGATCCAGACAGTATTTTAATAAAATAAAATGTTCTACTGTACAAATAAATACAAAAATAAGCTTACAAGATAATTTTTTGTAGAAAAAATCAACTAGTCTCAGTAAACTCGAGTAGAAATCGAACCTATGAACCTTGGATTACCGGTCCACTGCTCTGACCACTGAGCTACCGAAATAAACTTGTAAAGAAAAAAATTTTATACCAAAAATTATTTCCAGTAACTTCCATACTTCTTGGTTTTATCTGGAAGAACCCGTTGAATGGACTCCGGGGCGGACAAAGCTCCTTTATATAAAGCGAGTTGCGATGGAATTACTGCGATTCGACTATGATACTATCTAAGTTTACATCTAGCTTTAAGCTGCGGCCTCGTTTGTAAGAAAATCTTTAAAAAAATATATTTGTTTATATTCTATTTTTTTTTTAGTTGATGGCTTCGTGCGATTAGCACATTTAGCCAGTGTCAAATTAATTTTTCTTACAAGTAAAACAAATAAACAATATTTCCTTCCTGTATGATGATGATGAATGATAATAGAAATGAGAAGTGAGAAATGATATACCCCTCAACCCCTCGAGTATCACAGTAAAGATGTGGGGCTTTACTATTCCTCGGTCATACTTCTTGATAGAATTGGAAATGTGACGTTGCACTGTTTTGTTTCATTCGCCAACACTCATGCACATTCACGAACACTAACGGTTAATAATCCACCATTATTTCACATTAATATTCGACATAACACAAATTTTAGAAAATAAAACAAAACCGCAGGCATGACTCTTCACTTTCCCGCTAAAAAGTCCTAATATTCTATTTACACATTATGTTTTTAAATTTTTTTTATTAATTTGTCTAATAGTAGTATTACAGCTTACTAATAATAATAGTACTACTGCTTAAAGTATAGAACCTAACTAATTTTACTATCAACAACGTTATTCACAAAGTAATTTAATCGGTAAGGTGACATAAAATTTGGCATCTTCACCTCCTAAGTAATAATAAATAATAAATTAATAATAAATTTTCCTACACTCATACCAATTATCTAACCCAAGAGAAGCTTCGTTATGAAACTCGTTATATGGTTACTAGACAACGGATACACATACTTAAAATACTTAAATACATACTTATTATACATAGAAAACACCCAGACCCGAGACAATTTAGAAAACAAAAATTTCTAAATTGACCCGACCGGGGATCGAACCCGGGACCTCAGAGATGGCGACACCATGAAAACCGGTGTACAAACCACTCGACCAAGGAGGTCGTCAAACGAAGTGTTTCGGATACGAGTGTAGCACGAAAATGCGTTAGACTGCATTAACAGTCGTTAACAACCAATAATAAAAAATGTTTTAGCTACGATATTTTTTATATATACGGAGGAGCTTGATGGCGCAGTGGTTAACGCGCCCGGTCTGCGAGTGCTGAGGTTAAGCAACCTTCGCAAAGGCCCGTTGTCGAAAGGATAACCCAAAATGTATCATCTCGAGCTCCTCCGTGCTTCGGAAGGCACGTAAAGCCGTTGGTCCCGGCTGCATTAGCAGTCGTTAACAACCACCAATCCGCACTGGGCCCGCGTGGTGGTTTACGGACCGTTCTCCCTATCCATCCATAGAGAAGGCTCGTGCCCCAGCAGTGGGGACATACAAATGAGCTGATGATGATGATATTTTTTATTTCACTTCGAGTATCAAATCAAACGAAATATTTTTTTATTCGAAATATTTTTTTACAAAGTGTGTTAAGAACGTCAAATCTCAATAGGTAGTTATTTAATATGAAATGAAAGTTCCTAACTTGCATTTAAGGAAAATAAAAAGGCCATGGCTCGTAAACCATAATAATGAAGACCTTGTACATACCGTGAACATATCTTTCTCCGGTTCCATGTATATAGTCAAAGGGTTCAGGTTACAAATGTTACAAGCAATAAAAATTATAAATTCATTTATTCATTTTCATTTATTATTAAAGATGTGGATAATTTTCACCATATCATTAATCAATGTTGCATACATACCTAATGTTGTTTCAGAACAAAGTGAATTTTAAACAGTTTATCTTAAGAAACAAAATACTTCACAATCCTTATTTCTCGCATTTAACCCGGTCTTCCTGTATGTCTACCGACGCCTATATTAAACGAATAAACAAAACATGTTACCGATATTCGTTCCTACAACATCGCATCGCTCAAGCGTGTACGCGGTGACTGATACATCAATTACTCTTGATTTCGCCTTTTTGTTCGCATACATTTTGTTTAGGAAATATTGAGCCCCCAGGACACAACATATGAGGACTGCAGAAAGTAGCCTCCGATCGACACACCGACTGCCTAACCGATCGCTTTGACTTCGTGTGTGGTTTATGACGTCATCTTCGAATTCAAAAAAATTCAAAATTCAAAATCATTTATTCAGTTTAGGCTACAAATTGCTCTTATGAACGTCATTATACCATCGGTTCGTAAGTCTATCTACTCTGGGCGGGAGATCTTGTACTGAGAAGAATCGGCAAGAAACTCAGCAAGTGTCCAGCTCTTTTCTCCCTTACAGCGTCATAAATATTGGAAAATGCCCTATCATAAAAGGACACTTTCCATCACAAATAAAAACACAAAATCTTGTCGTTTCGTGCCAGCAATATCGAAAGCTATACTTTTGATATTGCTTTCATAGGCGGTGCGAGTTGGCAAGATGACATCACAAACTATACGCGTAGTCAAAGCGATCGGTTAGGCGGTCGGGGGCCGATCCGAACCCCTCCTAATAGGGCACGGGGACACGCGTGATTCGTTTCACGCGGCTAGAGGAACCCTTTAAGTTTCTCACCGCCCCCAAAAAAAGCCCGGTTAAGCTGTAAATGTCGTCTGAGGCAATCAGCAAACTCTCTCTAAAACACAGAAGGTAAGAATTTGAAAAAAAAACAAAGTGTTGAAAAAAAATCCACGAGCGGTATTCGAACCCGCACCCCATGACATGCCGGGTCAGGTGCACTGCCAACTATGCTATCGTGGCTCAATCCAACTCGCCGAAATTAATCAACACTATCTACTTTTACTTTATAAGCCAAAGGATAGTCGATGTCGACAACTAAGTCATCAACATCCGATCTTAATATTAGGTCCTTACCTATGAAATTGCCGTTTTGTATGAAGATTTTTTATAAAATTATATTTTTCATACTAACGTTTATTCAATTTTCTTAGCATATATTTATGTTAACACTACAAACATCTTTGGGCAGTGTTTGTGTGTTTCACTAGCTCAATATAGCAGACCTTAAAAATAAAAACAAAAACAAGTCCCTATAAAGCTACAATAAAACGAAAGGTCAATTCCGCTAATAAAAAAAGAAGTCAATTTAAAAAATAATTGGGCCTTACAGACACAAAATTAAAAATCATTGTTATTACTGAAGCCTAAGTTACATTGTCTTATTTAAATGTGTATATTAATATAAGCAACCGGTTTTGAGTTTTAGAAGTAATTAATACACTTATTAATGAGTACGAAAAAAACGTCAATTTCATAGGTAATAACTTAATATTTTTAAATATATTAATATTTATAAATATTTAATTTAGCTTCAAACCAGCAATTTGCAAAAATTTGCAAAAAAGCTATCGAAAAAAAAATACTATAACGTTGTGTTATCGAATTTATGGTATTTCTTGGTTATTTTATAAGTTTGATGTATTTAGACTAAGTTTTATAAAGAAATAAATTTATTCTTATTCTTATTCTTATTTCATCTGCAAAAATGAATCTGCATAGCCATCGGTTGCAATGACCGTTGGATAGATGGCGCACTGTGCCGCTATTAGCACTCAAAAAATTAAAAAAGCAGTGACAGAATTCAGCGCCTACATCAGCCTTCCCGGTAGCATAGCGGTCAGTGCAGCCGCCCGGATTGCGGAAGACCCAGGTTCGATTCCTGGCTGAGTCGGGAAGGCGTTTAATTTTTTCACTGTATTTTATAAATTTTATAAATGTTTAAATATTAAAAGATCAGTTATGTAAATATTCACAGAGGTAAGCTTTATACGCGATGCGCTCAAACAACGCACACATTGAGACCTGTAACGGACACGCGATCTCACAGCAGCGGTGTTCGAGCTGTTGCGAGCTGGATGTAGGTGCCTAGTGTAATTTTAGTTTGATACATTCGATCATTTTAACGATAACGAGAAATAGTGTGGCATTAAAACGGCGCCTTCCGGCGAAACAAGAAGAGTTAAAATTTCGCCATACAATATTCGTTTTCGTCATCATCATCAGCTCATTTTATGTCCCCACTGTTGGGACACGAACCTTCCATATGGATGGATAGGGAGAACGGGCCGTAAACCACCACGCGGGCCCAGTGCCGGTTGGTGGTTTTTGACGACTGCTAATGCAGCCGGGACCGACGGCTTTACGTGCCTTCCGAAGCACGGAGGAGCGAGAGATGATATATTTTTGGTCATCCACCCAACCAACCTTTGCGAAAGTTGCTTAACCTAAGCACTCGCAGACCGGGTGCGTTAACCACTGCGCCATCGAGCTCCTCAATGAGTATGAAATGGTATGAAATGGTACTAATTAAAGATAACAAAAAAAAAATAGCATAAAAAATTTGGGATGGTTGTCAAGAATATCAAGGCTCGTAGGTATGTAAGATATCTTTGAGGTTAAAGAAAGTTTCAGTTCATAGTCTGTGCGAAGCTTACATACTGCAGTCTCTTTACTTTGTGCCCCTGGGTAGAAGCAAGTGGCAGATTATGTTAATATTTCCTTGTGTTTACTCCATTTTTATTTATATAACTGGAGAATTGTGCAAATGTTAATGGGTGTGTTCAATAAAGAATGGCCTTTATGTTTTGTTTAGAGAATACAGTCAGTTATTTGAAATGGAATAAGTACCTAATGAAAGATTCTTTATTCAATTTAGGCACATTATGGGCGCATATTATTGTGATGAATTTCATGTAAGTCGTCATTTCATTATCATCATCATCTAGAAAACGCAGTGCGGGCACGCCTGCAACAAGGTGCCGGTATGTACACTTTTAAACATTCGCGTTACATGGATATTTAACAAAGAAATTTGAAATGTTCAGCGTGGGATCCAGTGTTTGCAAAAAACAACCTCGTTTTTCTTCGCAGTCGGTAAACAACCAGAATAAGGCTTGTATATGTACGTTCCCTGTGTGGTGCCGGGGATAAAGAATTGCACCACCCCATCTCATCCCGTGGGTGTCGTAAAAGCCGACTAAGGGACCATTCCAGAGGATGGGCAGCAGCATCTCTCTGAGGTTACCCTCAACCTACTGCGATCGCCAACCCGCCTGCCAAGCGTGGCGATTACGGCAAATACCCCCCATGATTATTTGGGGGAGGCCTTCGTCCAGCAGTGGACGTCTTTTGGCTGAGATGATGATGATGATGTACGTAATAGGGACACCGTTAGTGTTGTGTGTGGCGTTAGTTGGCAAAATAATGTGACGGTGGATGAAGACTGCCTGCCGCGCAAACGGAGGCGCAACATCGCGACAGCAGTCAGCCCGTGACCACGACCGTTGTAACTCGGTTGAAATGTCGGGTATAAAGAAGGTATAATACCTTTTAATTAATCCCCGTTCAAATTTCTTTGTTAAGGTGCCGGAATCATCTGGATGCGAGCAGCACGAAACCGGTCGTTTTTGGGGGATATACCTCCCTGGTCGTTTTTCGTCCTTGGGGGAGGTCTTTGTCCAGCAGCGGATGTGTTTTGGCTGACAGGATGATGATTTTGATAATCAGATTTTCAATAAATTTAAATCAAGTTTTTGAATATCCTTTGGAATTTGATTTTAAAGACGTACAGTGTCAAACGCTATGCGTTGAACGCAGCGAATGCCGCATAAAGGAGTTCCTTTAAAGGATCGAGCTTAAAGTATTTAATTTAGGCGTATTCGGCGTTTGATTAATAGGGTGGCGTCGTGTTCTATGGGTGTTGCGGGAGGATGGAGTTGCGTTTATTTCAAACGAACCTGGGAACTCGGTAATTTATTAAGAATGTAATGTACATTATAATTCTTACATGTGACATGGGTTAAAAGAGACAAAATAATAATATTCTGAAAATCTATATTTATACCGGTTTTTTATTTGTTATTTTAAACTTAAAAACTTAAAGAAACTTACAACACGTTATTTCAACCGTTTTCTTAATACAAGTATAGCATGTCACTAGTTCCGCGTGTAAGCTTAATTTGCAACAGAAACCACAGGAGGCTTAAACGCAAACGCAAAACTGTGACCAGTGAAGCGCTATAAAATGAAATTTGTGGTTTCCTTTATGAAAATATGAGCATCACACTGAAACGCAAACTGGGGCATCTGCTATTAAATTTTTACCATAGTCCTAATGATGGCTGCTGACACAGTTTTTTTTCATAGTAAGCGCAGCAAATGACTCCACTCCACATAATGTTAAGTGGAAATGGAGTCAAGACGCGAAGACAACTGTTGCAACGTGAAAACAACGCAACATTAGTCACCCTGCCGGCCCACAAGGTTCCTCTTCACGCCTTGTTTGAGGAACCTCATATCTATTAAACTAAGGTAGACTGTTCTTTTGGTGGTGCGACACCTTGTTTCTTTGTGCGCGATGGATTATTTGAGACAGTGAAGTGGTAAATCCGGAGAGCAGCACGTGCAAAACTCCTATGGGTGAAAGAAGGTGGGACTCGATATCCCGGTCTACTGTTTTTTATTTCAATCATCAACTGTCTATAATGTCCATGTACTGCTTTGCTCTGGCCTACCCACATGGACATGTGAAGACCTCACTTCACCTTGCCTACACAGGTTATAATCCACCAAATGCTACAAAGCAGGTTCTTATGTAGAAGCGACTTGCTGGTAGGCAAGGCGAGGACGGCTAGGAGCGGGATTCTGCAGGATTCTGCAGGACAGCAACTAGTAGAGCAGGACGCTGCTCTACTAGTTGCTGTCCTTGCATCTGAACACTGCCTAACATCTTTTAAAATTAAAAACAAATGTTTTATTCAGTTTAAGCTACACTAATAGAGCTCTTATGGGTGTTACTGTTGCGAATCTGCGCCCCCAGCGTGGCAATTATGGGTAAGCCCTCCACATAGCGATATGGAATGGAACACAGCACCCAGTTCCCGGCCGCCCTGCTATTCCTGATTACTGTGTCGGTCAAGAACGGCAGGACAGGTTGCGAAGAATCCCTGGGTTACATAAGGCCGCCAGAAATACTGACCTTGGAGCGATGATGATGAATGTCACTACACCATCGGCGCGTAATTCGTCAAGAGATCTTATCTTGTCAACCAGCAAGAAGCTCTGCACTAATACTAATAAGTACTTATATTGAAAAACAAGTTTAGTGTTGAGGAAAATTGGTCGTCATCGGTGCTTATATCTTAATCTATCAGGGGCCCTCTTTGACCAACAGTAGAACATTAATAGTCGATTACTTAACCCGAAATCAGGACCCGAGTTTTTACGCCCATTCTAGCCTTAACGACTTCGACGAAGTAGTAAATTGGGAAGACCAGTTTCCTTTGATCCGTACCTACTATAAAAGTTGGACGCACATTAAAAAGACGCATAGCTCCTGTTAGTTCGGTCGATTGTAACGGCTGACCAAAATGACACGACCCTTTGGGAGGGGAAACTTTTGATCTATGTAAAGCAATAAAAGGGTCAGCGATAAATGGTTGTAATTGTTATTGGGGGCCAACACTAGATGTCATTGATGGAGGTTTTTTGCCCGTTTCCCTTTGGTGTCATGCATTGATGCTTTATACATTGGCATTTTATTTATTTTAGTATTATAAAATAGGTTTTCACCGTCTTCAATATGAGGATATGTACAACAATCAAAATCTAAAAAAATCTTTAAAATTTCGGCTATAATTGCACTCCTGATATGAAAGTCAGTGTGCGTTATTGAAGCCGATGAAACCATCGTAAGCGATCAATGAGACAATGCAGATGTTGAATGCTAGAAGTCGTGGTTCATTCTCCATTACACATGTATATACAAACTTCTATATAAAAAGTCATCAATTCTTATGGTTCCACACCCTGTAATTTAACTAGATTTTTCAAACCGTAACTCAGTAATTTAAAATAATGCAGAAATAGGTATTGTAGTGGTTGCCAACATTTCAGATTTGGGCAGAATTTTACCACCAGGCAGAGTCTGAAAGAAATCCTAAAGTAATAAAAAAAAAGATAAAACCTTTTGAGATTTTTGCCAGCCCTTCTCGATTGAAGACTCTCCCAAAATCCGGGCCGGTGGCAAGATTCTGTAGTATCTTCATTATCACCATCATAATCATTATCTCAGTCAAAAAACATTCATTCAGCTACTCGCATCCAGCGGCTACCCGCAACCTTCACCAGATCGTCGTTCTACCTTTTAGTAGTAAAGTATAAACAAAATTTAAGTGTATTGTTTCTTGGAAATCTTTAAGCTCTTTACGTCGAAAGTGCCTGTGAAGGCGTACTTTGAAACCTAAACTATGCTGGGGATGATGCTGCAGCAAATATACCTTTTCAAAGCCATCTAAGCAGGTTGTATACGATAACCCTAACTCAAGCTAAAGAGAAGCTCTACAACAGACTTATTAAGGGTGGAACTTTCCCCTTTCGGGAATCGCGGCAGGCACCTCCGGTTTTCAACGCAACTCAACTTTCCAAGGTAGACTAACTTTTAACTTGCATTCCCAAAGCTAATAACAACTTAAATCCTTTTGATTAAGTTCGAGTTGTGGAACTATGGACTTGAACGATAAATCTATATTCGAGTACCAATATAAAATTAATGTTTCTTTGTTTTTCACCGTATCCTATACCATTCTTAATGTGTTTCGAAATGCATGTTAAGCTGTTAGTTGGCTGCATTAGCAGTCGTTGACAGCCACCATTCAGCACTGGGCTCGCGTGGTGGTTTACGGACCGATCTCTTGTAGTGTTACCATCCTTAGGGAAGGCTCAGCAGTGGGGAGATAATATTAGCTGGTGATGACACCATGCATCCGAGTAGTGTGGATTTGATTTAAAAGAAACTCTATTGCTTAGTACTTAAAGCTATGGACTCCATTAAACTGCAAACCTCAAAACGAATTAGCAAGGGTGCAATGAGAGGCCATCTTAAATTCTTAGCCGAGATTGAATTACCCAAGATTATTTGGAACTGCCATTAAGGGACCGGAGTATTGTTGTTCGGAGTCGTACACTTTATGTGTTCCACGAATACTAACCTACTATATACTGCCCGCTACTTAGCATCCCGTATTCCGTGATGGTTTGAACAACTTTAGTTTTGCAGTTATGACTACTGTTCTAAGACCCAGCGGACCCTCGTTCAATTCCCAGCGGGGGTTTTGGTTGGTGGTGGGGCTTGTTTGTCCGCCTGGCTAGCTACCACCATCTTATCTTAGTATGTCGTCATATAAACATTAATGTTTATTAGCATTGTTGTTTTCCGGCAGCTTAAGAACGTTTACGCCGCACACTAGCGCCAATAATGAAAAAAAAAACATGTCTAGTAATTAGAGATAGAAAATCAAATTATGCTCAACAAACTATTTGAATGAAGTAATTTAGCATTTTTACGGCACCTAACTAACGTTACTAAGACGTTACGGCCACTTTTAACTATAACGCCATATTTAACTAAACCATAACAAATTGCTTCATTCAAATAGTTTGTTGCGCATAATTTGATTTTCTATCTCTAATTACTAGATATGTTTTTTTTTTCATTGGCGGCGCTAGTGTACGGCGTAAACGCTCTTAATATAAGATCCGCACTGAGCCCGCGTGGTGGTTTATGGCCCGTTCCCTCTATCCATCCATAGGAAAGGCTCGTGCCACAGCAGTGGGGACATAAAACGAGCTGATGATGATGATGACGATGATGATGATGACACATATTTTAAACACACACATATATGAAAGCAAATTACTTCCCCGTTGTGAAAGAAAAAGTTTTTTTCTTTTTTTGTCCATAAGTTTCCTAAGATCGTTTCGGAGCCTTATATAAAAAAGGACAGAGATGCGCATGTTTAGCACTTTTTATCTCTTACTTGGCACATGTAAAACTTTTCTTGACGCCGGTACTTTCTGGCATCCGCGCAATATCTTTTTATTTCCTTGTCTCATTTGAATAGATGAAATGAAACTGACAATATTGTCTACGATACATGGATAATATCAAGCAACTATTTTATGGTTATCAATATGTTCGTTAACATGATCGATTGGATACTAAAACTCGCACTCAGCTTAAGGCGACGCATTGGAAATTTACGTGGCGGGGTTCTTGATTTTTCCCAACAATTATAAAACATATGAAGGTGATGTTTGATGACATGATCTTTCATTTAATTGACTTCATTTTGCTAGTTGCAGAAACACGATTTGTCAACTTTTATAACAGAGAAAAAATATCAAAGTAACCTCTTTTAAAACATAGATTTGCATTTTACAGGCAAACCAGACCGATTTAAGCATCTAAATTTTCTTAGTAGATTAGTCTTAACATTTCAATATGCTAGTTCATTTTTTAAAAATAATCTGTAATTTTAATTTCAAGGAAAAAAAACAGTTTTTCTTATGGTACGGGACACAAACGCTCCGTATTAGATTATTTGTTTAGCGGTGCGTCGCCTTAATGTTAATAGTCTAAATGCTGGTTCCAATGCTGTTCAAAGGCCTCTATCTTTGAAATCAAATAATTACTACAATTGGTGGGTACTTGCTTCAACGACACGCTTGCCCAATTCGGGTTGGTGATCACAAACCTGGGCTATGCATCGAAATCTGAAACTTTGCCCGACATTGGAGTTGAACCAGGGACCTTCAGCTCCACCAATACGTAAGTGAAGTAGCTAAAATTTCACTTGCTTTAACTTTGTCTACAATCTAAAAGTTATACGTATGATTGTTAAGGTTGACACAGTCGTAACTCATAAAATATGATCACTCAAACATTTCTATGAAGTGCTGTATAGAATCTATTCTATCCGACTTTATCAAATTAAAGTTGGAAATGACAAATATTTCTTGGCAATAAACGTTCGCCTCGTCACACAATAGCTCATATAAGAGTGCAATGTCCCCTACCAATTGTATTAAACTGGCCCTCGTTATGTTTAGTCTAGACTTTAGTGATGTCCCTACAACGTAAAACGGATATACCCGAAACGAAAAATCAACTTTTAAATATCCGCAGATTGAGCGACTGCTCTTAAAATTGAAGCTATCGTGCCATTGGCCTCTGTTACAACTTCTTGAATCAACACTTGTTTTTTTACGTAACTGAAACGTCAAAAGCGTGCTCACGGTAAGCGGAACAAAGCTGTGTGAATAACAACCAAATGAAGGAGAGAAGAGACGTTAAAATCAGGGGACTCTATTGGTTGATTTCCACACAGCTCTGCTCTGCTCAGCTCCAGTCATCTCCACTCGACTCCACTTGGCTACACTCAGCTCCACTCATCTCCGCTCGACTCAGCTCGGCCCGCTTGGCTCCACTCGCTCCGCTCGGCTCTGCTCGACTTCGCTTAGCTCTGCTCTACCCCAATGCAGTGATGCAGTGTCACCCTAATACCGACCGATGGAAAACGGCCACCGGAGTCCATGGACGCTTGCTACATAAGGGTATAATCGCAAGTGTTGCTGTTATTAACATTTCTTCAGTTCTTATGCCGTAGATTTTGTTTTCTAAAGTCTACGTGAACAATACAGTTTAAACTCAATCAATTTTTAACGGATCTACTCGCGTTTGTTTCGCAATTTTGGTTTTATTCTCATGTTGTCCCATGACCACAGACTCTGCAAAATGTTCGAAACTTAATCTGTTTACTGTATTATATGGGGTGATTCATTTAGAGGTTCTTTTTTGTCAATCGATTTTTTGACAGATGGAGCGTGAGTCGTCTTAATCTATCATGGTATTTTTGATCACTATAGTTTGACACCATAATTGTCGCCTACAAATTATTCGGCTGTACAGCACGTGAAACCATGACTTTATTGCAAGAACAATTTGGTGTTAATTTCGCGCTTCGGACCGGTCAGTTGGCCGCCTAGATCCTGTGACATCACACTCCTAGACATTTTCCTTTGGGGCTATGTAAAGTCTAAAGTTTATATGGATAAGCCGCGTACGATTGAGCAACTGGAAGCCAGCATTATACTCGCGTTATTCGCCAAATACCACTCGAAATGCTCGGAAGCGTCATCGAAAATTGGAACTGCAGAATGGACCATGTTAGCCGCAGTTACGGGCAACATTCAAAAGAAAATAATCTTTAAAAAATAAATGTAAAGAATGTTTTTTTTATTATAATAAAGATAACCCGATAAATTTGTTTTTTTAATAGTTTTTTTAGTTTTGAAAAAAGTACCTCTAAATGAATTACCCATTACAATGATCTATTTACAATTATTTCATGTATTTGTGACAATACTATACAATTATACCAAACACATTATATACATATAATATTGAATATAATAATATAATATATTCTTTGGCTTCGACTAGTGTCAGACACGAATGTGAGCAATTATGTATTTGCATTATTTTTATTTAAGCACTTCACATGCTTAATGCAATATGACGTGGCATAAATGGCGCCGCGTGGCGCCTTGTTGTAGCAATAATTAGAAAATATCACAAACTGGGTAGGTAGAACTGTAGAATATTTAGCAAAGTGTTGGCGGATTATCAACATTCGAGGCGGGGTCCTGATTGACCTTTTGTTTGTTTTTATTGTTATGTTTTATGTATGTGTGTGTGTGTGGTCAATAAATGTTTCTCTCTCTCTCTCTCTCATAATAGGAATAGCTTAATCTATTCCTTATATTTGATAAATGGCGTCATCCTCTCTTCTAAATTGAGTGTGCCTAACAGGGTCCAAAATTGTGTGAATTATTAACAAACTAACTAGAATGACGCAACGACCCAAAGTGAGTCTTGGCCTCCGATAATAAGAGTCGCCATCTGGGTGTCCTGCGCCACCTGGTGCCAGTCATCCGCGTTAAGCTCGCGCAAGTCCTTACAGACCTCGTCCTCCCAGCGGTACCTGGGTCGTCCAACCGGTCGTCGGCCACTAGGACCTCCCATGTACGTGCGTTTTACCGCCCGAATTATTATACATAAATAATTGCAAAATTGCAATTTCATCATCATCATCATCTCAGCCAAAAGACGTCCACTGCTGGACAAAGGCCTCCCCCAAGATGGGGGGTATTTGCCATAATCGCCACGCTTGGCAGGCGGGTTGGCGATCGCAGTAGGTTGAAAGTAAACTCAGAGAGATGCTGCTGCCCATCCTCTGGAATGGTCCCTTAGTCGCCTTTTACGACACCCACGGGTTGAGATGGGGTGGTGCAATTCTTTATCCCCGGCACCACACAGGGAAAATTGCATTTTGGATGCCAATAAATTAAAATTTTAATTAAGTACTACGTAGAGATAAGTAATTAAATGGTAATTTATATTAATGTGAACATGTACCTTTCCATAATTATGACTATCAGATCCGTTCGAAATGTTTACTTTCGATAGAATTTTCTTGTAGGTATATTTAGAACGGATACTTTCTCCTTCCTATTTGCCTTCACTATATTTTTTTATTGGCAAAACAGGAATGATAATTGGCAGTTCTGGACGAAAATGTCGATGATGCGAAACATTCTGCAAAACAACTTCTAATATTGCACTTCTTCACATTCTTATATTATTATTTCTTCGGAGACAAACAGGCGTATAGGTAGTCTGAACTGCGTGCTCAGCTAAAAGAATACGATCTCCGAAACATTGTGATACTCTTTAATTTGATGTCTATAGCAAACTATTGTTCACAGTCATGCTTTTTTATAAAAATTTAATAACAGTTTTGTACCTGGTAAAATAGCTATATTATAGTCAATGTGATATCATCATCATCATCAGCTCATTTTATGTCGCCACTGCTGGGGCATGAGCCTTCCCTAGGAGTGCAAAGGGAAAACGAGCCATAAACCACCACGTGGGCCCAGTGCAGATTGGCGGTTATTAACTACTGCTTATGCAGCCGGGACTAACGGCTCAACATGCCTTCCGAAGCACGGAGGAGCTCGAGATGATAAGTTTTTGGTCACCCATCCGATGACTGGCCTTTGTGAAAGTTGCTTAACCTTAGCATTTGCAGATCCATCGAGCTTCTTCATGTGATATTATTATATAATAATTAGAATTTTATCAGAATTTAGAAATTGGATTTGGTTTTAAATCCAATATTATTTGGACGACGGCAATAATTTAATTACGCGACCGCTGCTTAAATACAATTTAATTAATAATAAATTAACGCTTAACCCGAAACCAGTGGCTAAGACTTTAATTTTCAATTTCTTCAACATCTACTTTATCCAATATAACAAACAGTAGAGCGGTAGCCATAACTCATTACAAAATTCTCTTTAACACAATTTTCTTCGCTGTCAGGAATTTAATTTGATATAATAATTTAATTAAACGTTTCTAAAAAAGAGGGCCATAAAGTGGGGTTTAACGCATTCATACGATTCAGTGTAAGAATGAACGGTAATTATACAAAGCTACTGTGGTATGTTACCGTGTGGCATTATCTCTAAGCAAATTTTAAACACTTTTGTAAGGTTTTTTAAATAAAAAATATTGGCAAATAACTGCTATGCTTGATGTTAAGAAGTAGAGTCTAGATGTTCTTTAATGGAGCACTTACCATAGTGTAGACAGTAGAAGGTACTGTCTTTTATCTACTAGTGTAGATCTGTTATTAGTTTACTGATGTCTAGATGCTTATACACTCTTTTTAAATGTAACTGCTAACTTACTTATGACAATAAAATAAAATAAAATAAAAAGGCCTCACCCAGCCAAAGCCTTTGGAACAAGAAAGCTGAAATTTTGTACAGAAAAAGGACGAATGTAGAAATGTAGTTTGATGATTAGTGCTCCCTTTGCATTTGCACTTATTAAAAAAAAAATCACGTTCACGTTTTTTACACGTTATAAAAAAAATCACTTTACCTAAACATACACAATCATGCCCTACGTTTGGCAAAACGAAAGATAAAATTACCAGCAACCAAAAATGTACTCTGTTTTGTGTGACTAAATAATCATATTTTCATTTAAAAAACAAAAGGTCTCAAACAAAGATGGTCGACGGTAGCAAACCTTACATTTCCGCGCCAGAAGCGACGCAAACGAAAGTTCCGATTTTCATTTCATTCTTTGCATTTTAAAAATTCCATTTAACGCTTTACGCTCTCGCAGACATTTTGATTCGCATGTCGGCGGGTGGGGATATAAAAGAGCTAGAAGGTACAATCAATATTAAACTGTTCACATGATATCAGGCTTTCAAATTTACAAAGTTTTTAGAGTTGCGGCTATAATTTTGAAGTTCTTAATTCCTTTTATTTTATTCATCATCAGCCGAAAAACGTTCTAATGCCTTCGCACATAAACAATACAAAGTTACACGAGGAAGACGTATATAGGCCAAAAGCCTTTGAAACACGCTTGCCTATTGCGTGTAATATGTGTCTCAAAGGCCTCCATCTTATGACAACAATCAGGATCAAAGGTTAAACGTGCCATTCAAAGCGGCTTTAGTATCATTTATTTAGTCAACCATCCGGTAACCAGCCATTGCGAAAGTAGCTTAAACACCCATGAACAGTCAAATGCCTCCATTATTGTCTAGCAGTTCAACCAGCGATTCCAGGTTCGTAGTAAGTAGGTACTAGTTTGGTTGGTGGTTAGGTTTGTTCTACATTATCCTGGCTAGCTACCACCATCTTATATAAATCCGTTGCCATAACAACAAAGATTAAGATAAGAAGAAGAGTTAGATTGCGGTTGAAGTGCGCTTCCATGTCTGGCCTTATCGTTACTCACCATCAGTTGAGGCCAAGTGCTTCCCCATTGTTTTGTAAAGAAGTACAGCATAAGGTTCTTCAAAAAGGGCGTGTTATGGAGTATAAGGCCAGTAAAGTGCGAGCTATACCTCTGGTGTTGCTGGCGTCCTTCATCATCATATTCCATTGCTAGATATAGGTCTCTTCGGTTCTCCGCATCCAATCTTTTACAGGAGCCTTGTGCTATCGTCGCTACATCTGGTAATGGAGCGACCCACACTGCGTTTGCTCATTTGTGGTCTCCCCTCCAGGAGTCGTCTACCCCAACGGTCATCGGCTCTGCGACGGCCACTTCAGCTTGCTTATATTATGATCGGTCAGTTGCTTTGGTTCTCTCACGAAAACATCAACACAAAGTACGGACACTCAGAGAAGGTAAGCTTAAACATACTGCTCTCGGACAACGCACACATATACCCTGGACACAGAACCTCGGAACAGCTCGGTACAGTCCGAACGCAGCTGTCACAAGATTCTGTGTCGGTGAGAAGTTGTCGATGGGTGCGTTTGGATGAAGATTACCTTCCTTGGGTCTTCTTAATTTGTTACATCATTCTCCTTCTTCTTCTTGCAGTGCCTCTCCATTACTGGAGGTTAGCAGTCAGCTCAGCGAACTTCTCTCTATCCTGCGCCAAACGAAATAGGTCGTCAACCCTGGCAATGCTTGTCCATTCTCGGATGTTACGTAGCTACGATTTTTTCTGTCTTCCAGCTCGGCGTTTGCCTTCAACTTTGCCCATCATTATCAGCTGGAAAAGTTGGTATCTCTCATGCCGCAAGACATGGCCGAGTAATCCAACTTTTCTTTTCTTAACGGTCAGCACGACTCTTGCCAACGCGCTGGAGAACTCTGACGTTGGAAACTTTCTCCGTCCAGCTAATTCGTAGCATTCGTCGGTAGTACCACATTTCAAAGGACTCTAGGAAATACTGTGTATCTGCTTTTAGATTCCAAATTTCGCTACCATGTAACACTACAGGCCAGACATTCTTCTTAAGCGAATCAAATGTCCTCAAGTCACGGTAAATGCTTACCATCAAGCAGGTTGTATGCCTGATTACCACATTAGGGGTACAAAAAACCTTCATAAAAATGTTTCTGTTAATATCGTAGGTATGTATGTAGACTTTTAAGTCATTAGCCATGGGTGCCGTAACAATACTTTGGACCCCTGTTAAGGTAAAACCCGTATTTTCTTGAAATTTATGATCGCAGCGTGACGTTGCTTTATTAGAAGGAAACTTTGTGTGGGCCGAAACATATTAATATAGGACTATGTGAGGGTTCCTTTAAAAATTTAATAAGTCGGTAAGTGAATGTTGATGCAAAGAGTTTACAATGATGCGTTAGAGTAATTATTAACAGGATTCTTACCATGTTTTTGGTATTTTGTTTATTTTATTTTTAAACTTTTTTAATTTTTTTTAAAATTTTATTTTATCTGAATGTGACTTGAAAATAATGTATTAAAATGAAAGAACTTTTGCGGATATACTCGCGTTTATTTTTCACATTACTTATTTAATGTTTATCCTGATGTTTCGAACCTTTTGCAGGGTCTGTGTTCACAGGGAGACTGAGGTGTTGGTCATCTCATAATTAGTTGATAGCTTGTATACCCTCATTTAAATTTAATCAAGTGCGTTCCGTTTTACGCAGAAAGAGCTTACAGTATCTTTTGGTCTGGCAGTATGATGTTGGGGCTGGGATTTAATATTTTGTATGATGGGATCCCAGGCTGGTGGTAGATTCCAACCATCTTCTCTATTGAAATTAGAATGCTTTTTTAATTTCAATAGCCTCACGTATCATCCCAGGGATGAATCGTTGTTCTCTAGCGAGTATTTGTGGTTTGTCAAATCTGATGTAATGGTTGGGCCCCTCTAAGGAATGTTCGTATACTGCAGACTTATTATCGCGCCTATGCTTCTTGCTAGAAAACAATAAATAATGTATTAGCTACCTAACTTTCTGTGCATTTCGTAAGAGCCGACTAAAAGACAAGGGTTTCAAGATGCTCGCACATCAGGCGATCAGGTAGCAACCCATCACTGAGTTTATCTATTCCACCTCAGAGCCCTACTTTGAAAATGCTTAATGTGGCGTCGCGGTCACTAACGGCAAGTTCACTCAAATTTGGTGATTTTGATACTATGTCTCCCTTTTTGGGAGAAGACCACGAGAGTATGTACGTATGTAGGTTTTTGGAAAAGTTTGCATTTGGCCGCATAAGAAACTTTCATCGAAAGTTGTAGGAGTATGCAAGACCAAAGAATCTGAAATTTTGATATAGATAACTTCATGCCTTTGTCTTTAAAACCCCTGCTCAAAAACGTTCAATTTTGACTCGATCGTAATTCTTTAAGACCTCTAAAAAATCGTTAATGCTATAGTTACAAAGAAAATAACTTAATCTATATGTTTTGAAATCACTCAAATATATTGATAACATCATTATTCTTAATTCGATTGCTGCATATTTTAATAGATAACTGAAACCAATAAACTTTTAAAAAATATTTTTTGTTTTTTTTAGATTGCGGTCTCAATTGTCGCAGGCGCTACGTGTTTTCGACCTTATGACAGCGCCCGTAAAGTTCAACCTTTTTGAACATTCTCAAATCAAGGTGGCGTCTTAACCACAAAGTAGAGAAACGGAACAGAGACAAAGCTTCTTACAACCGCGCCGTCGTAGGTAAACTACTACAAGCATACGGCGCATGTGTGCGTGTCAACTAGCCGCTGCGTCGCGTACGCGCCGCCACTGGATAAAACCGGTTACGCTCGCTCGGCCAGTGGACAAACGGAAGGGCCTGCAGCACGTCTTATTTGTTTTCTGTATATTTGTTTTCTGTATATTTGTTACGAATTGTTTTAGGTGGAATAAATTATAAATAGTTATAAAGTGTGAGTGTAAATAATTAGTTCTGGACTTATAAAATGGTCGTTTACTGTACCGTTTGTATGAATAATACTAGAAAAAAAAAGATATTTCATATTTCAATTATCCCAAGGAGTCTACTAGGTAAGTAAATTAAAACCAGATTATACCTATTTAAAATTTTAGATATGTTTAAGTTACCTGTACCTGCATGTTATGTAGGTATGTTACGTAGTTAATTGTTATTTTTACAAGTTTTTATTTAGTTTCACCTGTCCCGATGTTTTCTTGTGAGTTAAATTTATTCCACTACCCGGTTACCGATTGAGCTGAAATTTTGCATGCATGTGTAAATCGGATGACAATGCAAAATCAATATGACATGGAGCTGATCTGATGATGAAACCGGAAGGTGGCCATAGGAACTTGGTTATTAAACGACACAACCCCATCGAGTTTGAATTCGTTTGATCCGTTTTGACGAGAACTTTGGTGCTAGGTGGTAACCAGGGTCTGATGATAGAGCTAGAAGATGGCCACAGGAACTCGGTTATTAAACGACGCAACCCCATCTAGTTTGGGCTCGTATGATTCGTCTTGACGAGTACTTTGGTGCTAGATAAATTGGTAACCAGAGTCTGATGGTGGAGCTGGAGGATGGCCATAGGAACTCGGGAATTAAACATAAATATTTTTAATATTGGTAATGATATTCAGAAACGAGTACAACATTGTACATTTAATATGCCATGTGATTGTTTCCCAATTGATTACTTGAAAAGACTTTTTATCAGATTCAGAATTTACCATTCTATGAAAAGGCATAACAAATTATTAAAAACCAAAAGTTATAAAAAAAAATATTTAGAGTAAGCAAAAGCTCATAAAAGTTTGTTTATTTTATTTTATTGTCTTTTGCCAACCCTACTAAAATAGGTAAGAATTTCGTATGCTTCTTAGAAGCTTTGTCTCTGTTCCGTTTCTTTACTTTGTGGTCTTAACAGCGTAACTGGACTTTGGTGGGTGAGAAACTAAAAGGTTCCTCAAGCTGTGGTGATACGACAAAACGTACCTTGATAGATATATCGCCTCTGTGGTCTATTGGTTAAGCCCACCAGTTTAGACCTAGAGGTCCCTGGTTCGATTCCTAGCGTGGGGTACATGTTTGTGTATTCGGTTTGGTTATAGGGCTTGTTTGCCCGCCTGGCTAGCTACCTACCACATTCTTATCTAAATATGTTGCCATAGCATCAATGTTTGTAGCATTGTGGTGTTCCGGCAGCTAGAGATAAGATAGCCAGCGCCTCTAGTTTAGGATTTAACTCGACAGTTTTCCTGGTTATTATTACCTTGGATCATAAATTACAATGGGGTTCTCATATTGCTGCCTTGGCAGGAAGACTTAGCTCAGCTGCCTATGCGGTTAGAAAAATAAGGTCACTTACTGATGTAGAAACGACAAGATTGGTTTACTTTAGTTACTTTTACAGCGTCATGTCATATGGTATTCTAATGTGGGGCTCAGCGGTTGACATTGAAACCTTTTTTGTGTTACAGAAAAGAGCCATTCGAGCTATTTATAGGTTTAGACTCCGTGATACGCTGAGAGAGTTATTTAAGCAGATTAATATTTTAACTGTAGCTTTACAGTAAATTTATGAAAATATCGTTAATGTTTATAAAAACTTAGATAAATTCGAAAAAAAGTAATACCCATAATTTTAACACAAGAAATAAAAACAAACTTGCCGTTCCAAAACTTAGACTCAATAAGGTCGGTAATTCATTTGTTGGGAAATGTATAAAAATATACAATAAAGTGCCTTTCATCATCATCATCATCGGCCTATCTTAGTCCACTGCTGGACATAGGCCTCCCCTAATGAGCGCCATAGCGCCCTGTCCTCAGCTTGACGCATCCAGCATCTGCCTGCAGTCTTTCGCAGGTCATCGTCCCACCTGGCCGGAGGGCGTCCTACACTACGTTTACCTAGTCGTGGTCTCCACTCAAGAACACGTTTACCCCAGCGGTCGTCGGTTCTTCGCCAGATATGACCGGCCCACTGCCACTTCAGCTTGCTAATTCTTAGAGCTATGTCGATGACTTTGGTTCTCTGTCGGATGTATTCGTTACGAATCCTATCCTTCAGAGAAACTCCGAGCATAGCTCTTTCCATAGCTCGCTGAGCGACTTTAAACTGGTGGACTAGCCCTACCGTGAGTGTCCACGTCTCAGCTCCGTAGGTCATGACGGGTAGGACGCACTGATTGAAAACTTTCGTTTTCAAGCATTGCGGTATGGATGACGAGAAGACTTGACGTAGTTTCCCAAACGCTGCCCAGCCTAGCTGGATCCTCCTCTTGGCCTCCTTCTCAAAATTGTTTTTACCTAATTGCAGAATCTGCCCGAGGTAAGTATATTCGGAAACGATTTCAAGAAGGTGACCATGTACGACGACCGGTATCGGATCAATGTGGCCATTGATCATGACTTTGGTTTTGTCCAAATTCATGCCAAGACCGATGCGTCGCGAGGCTGAAGCTAGGCCGTCCAGCATCTGGTTCAGCTCCTCTAGCGACTCTGCCTGCGAAGTGCCTTTCACTCTAACGGAATTGCCACTACACAAGTTTAAGACAGAAATAAAACAAGGTCTAATGAAAAGCGGCCAAGTGCGAGTTGGACTCGCCCATGAAGGGTTCCGTAGCAGCAAGTAACATAATATAAAAGTTCTTGTAGTTCGTTTATGCTTATGAAATTAAATGTTTTTTTTTTATATTTAAGTTGATTGAATTAAAGGTAAATTGCGGTTTACGATTTATGACGTATTAAAAAAAAGTACTTACTAGATCTCGTTCAAACTAATTTTCGGTGTAAGTTTGCATGGTAATGTACATCATATATTTTTTTTAGTTTTATCATTCTCTTATTTTAGAAGTTACAGGAGAGGGGGGGGGGGGGACACATTTTACCACTTTGGAAGTGTCTCTCGCGCAAACTAATTAGTTTAGAAAAAATATATATTAAAAACCTCAATATCATTTTTGAAGACTTATCCATAGATACCCCACACCTATAGATTTAATTGTAAAAAAAAAAATTGATTTTCAGTTCTAAGTATGGGTAACCCCCAAAATTTATTGTTTTTTTTTATATTTTTGTATAGGTACAACTCTTAGTTTAAAAGAGTAGCTGCTAAGTTTCTTGCTGGAGTCTTCTTAGCAGAATCAACCTTCCGAACCAGCATGTTGAATCACATTACATGTTATATATGTATTGTTTAAATTAGGTATATATTTTTATGTATTATTGTGTGTACTTATATTAATTTTTTATACATTTTCGTTTTTTTTTATGTAACTACCTACTTGACGTTCATAAGTGCAGTTTATATGCCTAAATTGAATAAAGGATATTCATTTCATTTCATTTTCATTTCATTTCATTCCGGGTGAAGTGCGCTTCCACCTTCGGCCTTATCATCACTTAACATCAGGTGAGGTGAAGGCAATAATAAAAAAAGAATATTTAAAAAAAACATTGTGAAAGATAATATATAATTTACTTATATATTTTTTTCTATAGAGTTTTCTATAAAGATTGTTACTTACTTATAAAATATAGATTTATTAGTTATTACAAATAGAACAATGAACCTAAAACTAAAAACTATAAAAAATATACTATCATAACTAAAATATATTATTAAAAGGAGTCCCTTTAGGCAAGGTTCCGAAGATACTGGCAGCGTTCCCCCTTTGAATAGCTAGACTAATTCTTTGTCCGAGGTAGCTGCCAGCTCTTCGGTCTCCTGTGATGTCGACAAACCTTTTTGCTATTTCCTTAAAAAAATATAATTTAATTAATTAATTGAATCAGGCGTTATTTTGCGGAAATCCATAGTTCAAAAAAATGTAATTTAAATAATATGTAGTGTTAATTCCGCTAACTCACTCGTTTATACAGCTTGGATGCAGTACGCATGCACCGCCCTCCCGCCCGCAAAAAGTATGCATATGCAGGAGAAACAATGCGTAATACGCATTAATTAAATTAAATTATATTAATTTTTTTTTTAATTTATCTATTACCTACTTGTAGTATGTATACCTACTAATAGTGAAATTTGACATTGTACCTGAACATGATTTTTCCTGTTTTCCAGACAATGAAATACCTTTGTGGATAATTTAGGTAGCTGTCGTATCCAGTAGTCTTTAGTCTACCCGCACAATTTACGGGCGTACCGGCGCCGCGTCAGGGCCGGTTTAATGCGGGGACCGGACGCCGGACGTCGGACAATTAGTGTTGTCACTCGGAGCAGCGGCGGCGGCGTGATTGAAGCCTCTACGTACGAATAGTTTGTGGCTGAAAAAAGCGGGTTGTGTTTTTGTAATTTTTTCGCAACAAAATTTGCGTTAAAGATTATATAAACATTTATAAATAGCTTGCCTACTTCTTAACTGATCTTTAGTATTTGTAAAAATATTATGATCCGATGTTAATGACGGTAGTTGTTAACATTGAATGGGCGCCTTTGGCTTTCAAAGTAAAAAGTAAATAGTGTTGAATAATTTCGGCGGGCTGGTTAGAACCACGATAGCTCAATTGGAAGAGCACCTGACCCGGTATGTCAGAAGGGTGCAGGTTCAAACCCGGCTCGTGGAAATTTTTTCAACATTTGTGTTTTTGTAATTTGTTCGCAACAAAATTTGCGTTAAAAATTATATAAACATTTATAAATAGCTTGCCTACTTCTTAACTGATCTTTAGTATTTGTAAAAATATTATGATCCGATGTTAATGATGGTAGTTGTTAACATTGAATGGGCGCCTTATGCTTTCAAAGTAAAAAGTAAATAGTGTTGAATAATTTCGGCGGGCTGGTTAGAACCACGATAGCTCAATTGGAAGAGCACCTGACCCGGTATGTCAGAAGGGTGCAGGTTCAAACCCTGCTCGTGGAAATTTTTTCAACATTTGTGTTTTTGTAAATTGATGTAATTCTTTTTTTCATAAATATAATATCAGAGAGCAAGTGAGAGTGGCATAGCTGTCGACTCGATAACTGAAAATATTTTTCCGAATGGTTTCATTCGCAAGTTGGGCAAAGTCTGATTAGAATTTTCTGTATTTTAGTACGTTTAAGAAATTTGAAAGAAGACAGTGTTGGAAAAATTCCACGAGCGGGATTTGAACCCGCACCCCTTGATATGCCGGGTCAGGTGCACTACCAACTATGCTATCGTGGCTCAGTCCAACTCGCCGAAATTAATCAACTCTATCTACTCTGACTCTGTAAGACTAAGGAGCCCTACTCATTTAATGTCGAAAACTACGTCATCAACATCATGGGGTGCGGGTTCGTCCCCGCTCGTGGAACTTTTTCAACACTTTGTCTTATTCAAATTGTAATTTTGTTCGCAACAATATTTGCGTAAAATTATATATGTTTAACCACATTATACATTAAAGTAAGTAACTAAATAGCCTATATAGGGTCTAACAATATTAATAAGCGAACGTTTAAGGGGAGCATCTAATACATCACACTGAGCATGCTCACCAAATTTGGTCCAAAAGTACAGGCTCCTTACCAAGATAATCAACAAATTAATTAATTAATTAATCAACATTATCATAATTCACCAAAAATACACCCTTTCCAAACCCGTACAGCTACTACTATCTTTGTGTGCGTGTAGTACCGTACAGGTACTACACGCAACAATGATAGCCGTGTGTGTATGAATGTCATACAATGGTTTTCAATTGTGTGCGTATCTGTACACTATCTTTTTATTGACGCTTGCGTGCGTGTTAGCAAAGATACAGCACGTTTCATTGATGTGCGATATTTTAATTGATTTAGTTTGTTAGAAAACATAACCTTGAAAAATCACCATAAAACTGGAGCCCTTTTTTTGTCATTGTATTCTGAATGATGTATAGATACCGCCCTTAAACGTTCGCTTATTGATTTTGTTAGACCCTGTATATTGTCAAACTATTGAGCCAAGGCTTCAATGAAATCAAGTAATCGCGACAATTGTATGTAGGTATTGGCTTAATCACCACGCTCATCAAATGCGAGTTGGTCATAGTCGCAGTATCACAAGCCCGGACTACGCATCGTAAAATCCGAAACACACATTAAACATTATGTATTAATTTATGATTATTTATATATAATTATACGCAAATACTGTTGAAAACAAATTACAATTTGAAAAAAGACAAAGTGTTAAAAAAAATCTACGAGAAAAATTTATTTTGTACCTACACTAAAATTTTCGAAAGTGTTCAGTATCAGTAATTAGTATCCTGTGTATTCAATTAATTATAATTAAATAAAAAAAGCATAACTTAGCTCTGTAAAGGAAGCATTATTACATAACTTTTAATTAATTAAATTATTTTGTACGAATCTTATCTAACGTACACAAATCATAAAAATAGTTCTGTTTTAAAAAAAAAGAAAATTATAGTCCACATTGCACGCCGTGGCAACCTGCAACTAAGACGAAACTTAGGTTTAAGTTTATGTTTGTTTTTATAATTTTTTGCTTGTTCCAGTGTCTAACATGTTGGTTGTCCTGATAAATAGATCTCAGAATAATAACTAAAGCTAATTTTAACAATGACTTTGACGACCCTTTTACTAGATATTGTCTAATCACTGACGTTGTTAAATGGATTTGATGTTTAAAAAAAACGAGCGAGCCAGAAAGTCTCATATGATGTGTAACATTTGACATCTCACCTTAGTAATAAGCAATTTTAACATTATATTCAGAAAAAAATGGGTCAGGTATTATTTAAAATGATTTTTCACAACAAAGAATAATTATTTTTAATGAAAATTGTATTTTATTTAATTGACACTAAGAGTAATGCAATACCGCGCGCTAATTCATCTAATCAAATGGCGCGATCTTCCCTTATTGGTTGGTACTATCCGACGACGGCCAACTCTACCACCGCGCGCTCATTCGTCAAATCAAATGGCGCGCGCGTGCGCGCTTCCCCGACTTCCTGTTACACACTTCCGTCCCATTTCACGAAATCACTCCCACAAATTGCAAGAAAGCGAGAGGAAAGATGTTCAAAAATTAACCTTGAGACTGCTAGGCCTTAAGTGATCGTCTAACTAATGTACACACTGCGCATCAACCTACCACAAACTGTCAAATTTCCTCAATAGAATTTGAACTTTAAGTATACGCCATTAGGTTGAACATTTATTGAAGAAATTTGACTTTGATTTGATAGTTGTTTTTGATTTGATTTGATTTGTGCTATGGAAATCAGAAAAGACGGTACCACAACCACGCAGACCCGAGAAAATGTAGAAAAAGTTCGTTTTCCTACATTGACCCGACCGGGCATCGAACCATGGGACCTCGGAGGTGGCAACACCAGAAACCGAGGTGCGAGCCACTCGACTACAGAGGTCGTCAAACTGATCGTCTAACCAATGTACACACGCCTGCATATTCTGCCTCAAACTAATATTTCCTCAATACACTTTGAACTTTATGTATATATAATTATGCCTTATGGTTGATTGGTTGAACATTTAGTAAGTTATGTGTTATGAACATAGATCGGAGTAGGTAGAGCTATTTTATGTACTTGCCATATGATAGAATAATATGGATATTCCCCGAATGAATGTGAAAGCATACACTTCCTATAAATATAAGGACGGGTTTAAGGATAGTTGAATAAAAAGATAGAAACTTGATTAATGAAACCACATATATTTTTATTTAACAATTTCTTATATTTATACAAGAATCAAATAATCGAATTCCGACTAATAAATCAGAATCTCGTAAAATATCCATATTAACATTAATGTTTGCGGTCAATGAACCTAAATAGCTCTACCAACTCTGATCACTGGTTATGAAGTAAGTTTCAAAAACACAAATTACTTACTAACTAAAACAGGAACGGGTTCCGTAGTGAATGTGAAGAAACTGAGACATTCAGATTTATGTGACCTTTCTAATTTATTTGTTTTATTATATGATTATCTACAATGAAAATGCTATCATAAATTAAATTCTATATTATTATCTAAGTATATTATTATAATTACCAAATATAATTTTAATTTTTAAGTATTTTATTATTATTTATACGTATTTATCAATGAGTTTAGTAACTACACGGTGCGTATTAGTGTTATTCTCTTTTTTATTTTTATTTTTTCATTTAAAAACACATATTAAGATTTACTTAAATGTTTTGTTTTAGTATTTTTATTATTTATTATACAGGGTATGAAAAGAAGCTTAACGAAAACGAAAAATACAGATTGTTCCCATCATTACTATTACTTTCTTGTATGGAGCCATACCTGGGAACCTGATAGTTAAGGAGTTATTGAGGAACAAAGTCAAAACTTTTTTTTACGGTTTTTGCGGAATCTGTTTAAAAAGGTTATTAGTAAATTTTCTTCTAAAGGAACATTAGTAATTTTCCTCTATTTTCAATTTAAAAAGAGACGTTTTAAGTTACAAACCGCAATGAATGTCGAAGGCACAATGATGCGGCGGCTCGCGGCCGGCCGCCTCGTATCGTACGCTACATGCACACTAAGTTGCACGCGTTCCATTGCGTGTCATAAATAACACCTGTTTTTGATACCCAAAAATAAAAGTCGTTTCCCAGCATTTATTTTTACTTAATGTTTCCTAGTTTGATGTACACTATGCGTATATTACGGCTTCGGTAAGGGTCTTTTATACCCTGTATAATATTATAGTGTAAATACGGATGCACAACAACATCTCAATGTGTTAATCATAAGGGCTTCTGTTCTTTAAGTAATAAGTTTGTAGGGAAACCTATAATTGGCTACCTACCCGAAAAATTGTACACATTTTGTAACGCTGTTGGTTTTCTTATTAAAAATAAATAAATTTATTGAAGACATTTGACAGTTTTGGATACCTAGGTTGATGTGCAGGCGTCTGTACAGTCAACAGCAAAGGTAACTGATGATTGGTCAAGTTTAAAAATATGAAATCAGTATGAAAATCAAAACTTTTTAGACGCATATCGAAAACTTTCGAGTGTCTACTAGTACCTGCAGACTTTGACTGTAGTTATATAGAAAATACCGACTTACACTATCGAAACTTAATTTTGAAATCTAGTAAACATCATCTACTTTTGCTGTTGACTGTACCATAGAAAATAAAACTTTAATTCCCCCATCCTTGCCATAAAAAAAGTAATCCTCTTTTTCGACTAGCATCTCATTTAGTTAAAAACTATTTTCTAGCAACGGAAATGTTTTAGTTTAGAGGATATAGTTTAAAAACAAAACTTTTTACTGAAAATTCAGATAGTACTGAAGTAAAACTGAAACACAGTTTTCGCACATAAAATTTTCTGTAGCAAAACGTTGCTTTTTACGGGTAACTATATCTCTCTTCATAGGTTTGCACTTTGATAGGCTTTTTGCAAATGCCTAAGATGTCGAGTGGCTAAAGTAAAATAAAAAAAAAAAAAATAGTAAAAAAAAAAGTGTTTGCCCCAAAATTATAATTCTGAGTTCAATTTTCAGGCATGATCAGCCTAATTTTGACAAAGAGTTATTTATGGCTATGGTTACCTTTTTCATAATTCTTGAGCACGAACGGGACTTCTTATAAGAACAGAGATCTTTTAGATAATCGCTATGACAAGTTAGCTTGAAACCGTTACCATTTCGAGATATGAGGGAATCTATACTCGATGCATTCTAAGTAGGAGCGCGATGGCGCAGTGGTTAAGCACTTTCGCAAATGCCGGTCTTCGGATGGGTGACCAGAAATTTATCATTTCGAGCTCCTCCGTGCTTCGGAAGGCACGTAAAGCCATTGGTCTCGGCTGCATTAGCAGTCGCTAACAAACACCAATCCGCACTGGGCCCGCTTGATGGTTTATGGACCGTTCTCCCTATCCATCCTTACTGACTAAACAGTTAAAAATGACTACTTGTTTATATGAACTTATACTATGCCAAAACTATTACTTAATCGTGCGCGCAATGTAATTTTAATTTTATTTTTTTATTCTGTAATTTTTATTGTGTAATTTTGTAATTTTTAAAATTTTTAATTTTAATTTTAATTTAATTTGAGTTATTTGATACTGTACGACTACAGAGGTTGTCCAAAAAAAAATAGTACAAAGTTGTTACTTCACATACTTATCCTACTAATATTATAAATGCGAAAGTTTGTATGTATGTTCGTATATTTGTTGCTTCTTCACGCTGAAACGGATGGATGGATTTGGATGAAATTCGGCATACAGATAGTTTATAACCCGGAATAACACATAGGATACTTTTTATCCAGATATTTCCACGGGAACGGAAACCACGCGGGTGAAACCGCGAGCGGCCGCTAGTCTGTGGATAAAATATTGATACTGTTATCTATTGTTTTCTAAAGTTTACGCGAACACTACACATTGAAATGAAACAACTTTTACGGATCTACTCGCGTTTATTTTACACATTACTTATTTAATTTTTATCCTGACGTTTCGAACCCTTTGCAGGGTCCGTGGTCACAGGGAGACTGAGGTGTTGGTCATCTCATAATTAGTTGGTAGCTTGTATACCCTCATTTAAATTTAATCAGGTGCGTTCCGTTTTACGCAGAAAGAGCTTACAGTATCTTTTGGTCTGGCAGTATGGTGTCGGGGCTGGGATTTAATATTTTGTATGATGGGATCCCAGGCTGGTGGTAGATTCCAACCATCTTCTCTATTAAAATTAGGATGTTTTTTAATTTCAATAGCTTCGCGTATCATCCTAGGGATGAATAGTTGTTCTTTAACGAGTATTTGTGGTTTATCAAATCTGATGTAATGGTTGGGCCCCTCTAAGGAATGTTCGCATACTGCAGACTTATTTTCGCGCCTATGCTTGACGTCGGCTATATGCTCTTTAACACGGGTTCCTATACTTCTCTTTGTTTGCCCGATGTAAGAGAGCCCACAGTCGCAGTCCAGTTTGTACACGCCTGCTTCTTGAAGGGGTATGTTGCACTTGACAGGTCGTAAAAATTGGTTGATCTTCTTCGGTGGCTTGAAGTAAGTGTTGATTGAAGCTCGCTTTAAGATATGTCCAATCTTGTCAGTGACACCTTTCATATATGGAAGTACAGCAGGTTGGCGCTCGACTGTGGTTGGTTTATTGCGTTTTCTGTGACAAAGCCGTGGTACTTTCAGTTTATTATCCTGTAGTACGTGCTTGACATGCTGAAGCTCAGCAGCCAGGTGTTGGGTGTCACAGATGCCGCGTGCTCTCTGAAACAAAGATTTCCCTACAGTAGCCAACTGTCTAGGATGGTGGTGAGAATCACCATTGAGATACCTATCTGTATGGGTTACTTTACGATACACAGTGTGACTCAAACTATGATCCGGATTCCTGATAATTAAAATATCCAAGAAAGCTAGCTTACTATCGGCCTCTAACTCCATTGTAAATTGTATTTTTGGATGTATGGAGTTAAGATGATCTAGAGAAGCAGATACTTTATCAATTGGTAGGATAGTGAAAGTGTCATCTACGTACCGCTTGTAGAACCTAGGGGTTACCGGTGCTGTGTTCAGGGCCCTCTCCTCGAAGTCTTCCATAAAGATATCGGCGACGACGGGCGAAACAGGGGAACCCATGGCAACACCCTCTACTTGCAGGTAGTAAATGTCATTCCACAAAAGGTAGCCAGATGTTAGACAATGCTCTAATAGTACTGCATATTCATCAGGCATATCTTGTTCCGCTAGACGTTTTTTGGTAATTTCAATGCAATCCTGAACTGGTAGGCATGTAAATAAGGACTGCACATCAAAACTAACCATAGTTTCATTGTCAGCGAGATGTAGGTCTTTGATATCGTTGACAAATTGGTAGGAATCCTTCACATTAGCTGTTGTGTTACCTCTAAGTGGTGAAAGAATCTTAGCTATATGCCGGGCCAGTCGGTAAGTTGGTGAATCAATCTGGCTTACAATAGGGCGTAGCGGAGCCTCGGGTTTGTGAATTTTCGGTAACCCATACAGTTTTGGTGGTTTAGGGCAGGAAGGAATTAAATAGTTAGCATCTAGATTTAACGTTTCGGAGTGTTGTTTGACAAGATGTAGTGTTGTCCTTCCCTCCCCATCCCTAGGATGATACGCGAGGCTATTGAAATTAAAAAACATCCTAATTTTAATAGAGAAGATGGTTGGAATCTTCCACCAGCCTGGGATCCCATCATACAAAATATTAAATTCCAGCCCCGACACCATACTGCCAGACCAAAAGATACTGTAAGCTCTTTCTGCGTAAAACGGAACGCACCTGATTAAATTTAAATGAGGGTATACAAGCTACCAACTAATTATGAGATGACCAACACCTCAGTCTCCCTGTGACCACGGACCCTGCAAAGAGTTCGAAACGTCAGGATAAACATTAAATAAGTAATGTGTAAAATAAACGCGAGTAGATCCGTAAAAGTTGTTTCATTTCAATACTGTTATCTAAATCAAATCAAATCAAATCAAATAATTTATTTTGCACACTGTTACACAGAGAAGGGTTACAAAAATAAAAAAAAAGAAGCATAAGAATATTATGGTGAGCAGTGAAACAGTGGCAAAAAAGTCTCCGGCTCAGCATGTGTCACAGCATTAGCAAAGCCATCGCCATGACGCTGATTTTCAGACGGAGGCCGAGTTGCATTCGTAGGTACAAAAGTTGTTCCTTGTACCAATTAATTATTGTTATTCGTGTTAATCTATGATTGAATTTTATAAATTTATAATATGTTTAATATGATTAGTGAAAATAAATAATAAGTAATTTGATTAGTCGAATGATTTAAAATGCAAAATGTCAGATAAACAATAATAATAAAAAAAATAAAAAACACGGTAAATTGAATCTATTTAAAAATGATGCTATTTATTATTTATTATATTATACTAATTTAAAAATAGATGAATTATATTATCAATATTGATGAACGAAATCTTCCTAATATCTAGCAACTTCATGGAGTGATTTTTTGCATCTTAAGCAGGTGTTTCTTAAGTCTACTTTTGAAGGTAAACTTGCATTCAGCTTGTCTTATTGGCGGTGGAAGGTTGTTCCAAATCTAGTTTAATTACTGTTGCTTATGAACGTGCTTGCACTGCCTGGATACTCTACAGGACTGCTTTAGTTTTGTTAGTTGCTTTTTATACAGATATCGGGAGTTGGAAATAAACAAGGAAAGTTTGACTTCTGTGGCGACCGTAGACTTATAAATTTTAAAGACAAGACATGGCAGCCTAAAATGAAAGCGTGAAATTAAAATGGGTCAAAAATGTTTATATTATTTTTAACGCAAATTTTGTTGCGAACGAATTACTAAAACACAAATGTTAAAAAAAAATCCACGAGCAGGATTAAGGATTTTAAAAATGGGTCAAGTTGAGAAATATATGGAAATGTATTATTTATTATCTATTGCCATTACGCAGATTTATTAAAGGCGATATGGCAGCTTATAGTAGACCTTTAACTCACATGACTTCTCTTTTGGTGCAAACGCTATGCGCTCATCCGAATCACGTCTATCTTACTCTGGGTTAAACGGGTTAAAATATTGACTGGTTTTATAAAAGGTTCTCAGTACAAGATCTCCCGCCCAGAGTAGATAAACTTACGAACCGATGGCATAAAATGACGTTCATAAGAGCTATTTGTAGCCTAAACTGAATAAATGATTTTGAATTTTTTTAATTTTTGTTAAAAATATTTTTTATTCTTTGTATTTTTATGTTATTTTATTTTGTCAATATATCTTTTTTAAAGGAAACGTTATAAATAAAATATTCGTATATATTTTCGTTCATGCTAGAACAAGTTGGCTGTAACTTATGACAACAGCCGGAATTAATAGCTTATTACGCATTAATATAAATGTTAAAATTCTTAAATTAATTCTAAAACAACGAGTTTTATTGTTGCTTTAAGAACGATTTTTTTAAATTCTTGAATAAATATTATATGGCTTTGAATTTGGATGCTAACAATGTAAGCTCATACTTATATAAGAGCGGTTTACTCTCCTTAATAAAAGTATTTACTCAACGTCTTCTCTAGTCAATTTTAAGCCTATGACCGCCATGCGACGCAGTTGCAAACTGCTTCCCAACTCAGAGTTATCATATTACGAACGGTTAACGTCACTTTTTATATTTGTTTGCGGTGCGAGATGCGAGAAACTAGTTGAACTAGTAAAGCTGACTAGTAAAAACTGGTCATGTATCTGTGTACGCTGACTTAAGCACTTTTATACAATTCAGATGAGTCTGTAATACATTTCGATATTTCATTTAGTGGTGTGCTATGCAAGAAACAAGTTGTACTCGCAAGTTGACGTGTAAAAACTGTTCATGTATCTGTGTACGCTGACTTAGGCACCTTTATACAATTCAGAAGGGGCTGTAATAATTTCGGTATCTCATTTAATGGTGCGCTATGCAAGAAACTAGTTGTACTCGCAAGTTGACGTGTACAACTGTGAATTCATATTTCTGAGTAGGTATTCTTACATAAAAAGCCTTTGTACAGTCGGCGGCAGATCAACCTACCAAAAACTGTCAAATTTCTTCAATAGACTTAAGCATATGGTTGAAAATGTATTAAAGAATTTTACAGTTTTGGATAGGTTGAAGTGCAGGCGTCTGTACAATTAGGTTATCAAAATCTACTTAATGTAAATTGCTTCCCAACTCTTATACCTATTTAGCAGCAGTTTGCAATGCGACAAAGAAGTCGCGAAGCTGACGTATAAAAACTAGTCATGTTTTTTGAACTCTGGTAAAGAGTCTTTATACGTTTCAAAGTCAAAGTCAAAGTCAAATCACTTCTTTCAACAGCGTTTACAAGCACTTATTGACGTCAAAACTAAAAAATCCAAATATTTTTTTTGTTTTTTTAGATTTAACTACTGAGTCTACCACCAGTTCGGATTATGGAGAGTTTTCGTCAGAGAAGAGCTGGCAAGAAACTCAGGTGGCTTATTTCTTTTTCTCCATCTTTTCAACCAAATTACAATCCTATAATAATATTCAAACTTTGTACAATTTTGTACTCATTAATAATAATATTCAAGCCAGTGCAAACGACTTATTTTCACACGCATTTGTCTGCAATATAGTAATTTATCTTATAATAAGCTTTCTTTATTAAAATTATGTTAAACGTGCGTTTTGAATTTAGTGTCTGTCAACGTAAATAAATCGTCAGTATCACATACAACTTCAAATATTAAAATTTCTAGCGGTGTGCGATGCGAAAAACCAGTTGGCTTCGCAAATGTGACGTTTAAAACTAGTCATGTCATGTCAACTAGTACTCTAACTTTTAAGGTATATTTCAGTATGTCATATAAACATCGTAGATCAATCATCATCATCATCATCAGCCATATGACGCCCACTGCTGGGCATAGGCCTCCCCTAAGGATCGCCGGAAGGAGAAGGGGGTGGGAGGGGGGTTTGCCATAATGGCCACGCTTGGCACGCGGGTTGGCGGTCGCAGTATGGCCTGCTGTTTGAGGGAGGCGCTGCTGCCCGTCTCCTGCAGGTGACTCCCACGGGAAGATAGCCGGCATCACACGGCAATAGATCAATATTTCAAATATATTATAATATTTCGTGGATCAATATTTTTTAATTATTAATAATTTTTAACCGACTTCAAAAAAGGAGGAGGTTACTCAATTCGACTCGTATATATATATATTTTTTTTTTTTTAAAAGTGTGTTCGCGGATAACTTCGTCGTTTATGAACCGATTTTGATGATTATTTTTTTGTTGGAAAAGAGATGTCCCAAGGGTGGTACCATGATAAGGAAACCAGGATCTGATGATGGCATTCCAGAGAAATTGAGGGAAACTTTCGAAAATTGTAGGGACGACTAGTGCGTTTGTTAAATATTTCATTAAGTATTTTAAAGCACTACTACTTAATGAAGGTCTGGAGTCGATCTGATGATGGAGCCGAAAGACAATCGAGGGAACTCCTCAACGATTTACAGCAATTACATGGTGTTTGGGCTTGATTAATTTGTATTGATGAGAACTTTACACCTAGATGGGTTGTGACTGCCATTAGGGGTCTGATGATGAAGACGAAGGACAGTCAAGGGAACTCCTCAACGTTTTACAGTAGCTACTTTGTGTTTGGTCTTAATTCATTTCTATTTTCATGAAACTCTTTTTACCTAATAAAATAGGTACCTAGTTAGCTGACCACAAAAATGTTTTTTTAGTCCAATATAAGCGATCTAAAACTTTTCACTTTTATCTGTCGAAATTGGTTATATACAGTTATAATAAAAGCAGTTCATTATGAATAATAGTAGTTTATGCAACTGTCATATAATGAAGGGTATTAAAACACGAGTGTGAGTTTATGCGAGTGTGAGTTTATGTGACTCGCTGCGCTCGTTTCATAATAGTAACGAGTGTTTTAATGCCCGTGTTATATGCAGTTGCATACACTACTTTATCTTCACTAATGCAATTAGTCAAACAACAAGAGTAAAAGCTGACAATAGTTTACTTATAATAATTGTTCAAATTTTGGATGGTACAATTTTGAAAGTTAATGTTAATTATTGATCCAGCAGCTGTAGCGGTCGCGGGGCAAGCAGTAGAGCTCGTAGACGAAGTTGGAATATTTATAATTACTTCATTCGTCTTGTTTTCTATACTGTTCCAGATCGTATTTGAGACTTGAATTTTATTCATTAAAGACTCATCAATGTAGCTTTCAGCCACAGTAGAAGACTTCCACCCCCCGTGTCGTTTCAGTGCGGTCAAATCACCACCGCTATCTATGAGAAGGGTCGCCGAGGTGCGCCGGAAGCAATGCCCCGTGTACAACGCTGGGTTAGGCAGATTCAAAAAACTTGCAATAGTTTTTCCCAGAGCACCAAATTTATTAATACCAGTTCTTTGATCGACGCACTTCCCCGATCTATAGCTCAAGAAAAAGGCAGGGTTTCAACAGGGGGTGGGTCGAAGTTCCATGTATTTTTTACATACGGCATAGCAGTTGCCCGTCACAACGAAAGAACGATCTATTTTCGTTTTTGTTTTCGAAACTTTCACCATGATTGTACTGTCGTCTATGTTAGAGAATTCATCGAACTGGATGTTGTATAGCTCTTGCCTTCGGCATGCCCCCATTATGCCGAAGATTAGTGCAACCTGTAACAATAAACGATATAATAAGCCTGAGGTACAGAGCCAAGGCAAAAACTATGATTTATGAAGTAGTAAAGTGTAGGTACTGTGACGATCTCAAGTTTTGATCAATTAAAGGATAATTAGACCAATAATAATTAACTCATCCTGGTAACGGCACCATTGTGACGATCTCAAGTCGGGACCACAAGGATATTTGAGTTTAGGAAAACAAAGATAGTCTTTGTTATTGGCATGTGAAGTCTAGGGTAGGACCATTCTACGTTGTGTAATTTTTTATAAATAAGTAACTCAAGATCTTTATTAGGCAGACAAACTCTAGTTTATATTGTTCATTTACTAAATAATTAATTACAGGGGTAATGCCGGAATTTGGCAATTTATTTGAGTCCTCGGGTGTGAGCACAACTCAGTTTCTAATAGGAGAGTAATGAATTTAAACTAAGCGCCCCCTCCTGACCTCCCCTGGACGCACCCATCCCGCCGCCTCCAGGCCAAACACCCGACCAGGCCCACAGGACCCAAACAAACCTGGCCCCACTCTAATTCTATCTCTCAAACCATCATCGTGAAGTTAGACATTTAACGCGAAAGGAAAGAACGATAACAAAAGACTTTGAATATCTTTTACTTAGTAACCTCATTTATACAGAGTGGTGCCAGCGTGACCCCGTAGAGTCCCGCCCCGTCTGCCTCGAAAGACGACAACACAGCATCCAGAAATACAGTGGCTGATGCGATAAAAGGTCCACATATATAATTCCGGAGCTCTCCCGGAGATGAACTAACAAAGCAAAAGATAAACAAATAAAATAATATAAAGGGGACATTACAAACATTCATCTTTTCATACCTTTCCTATTTCTAATCCTATGAAAGAACGCGAGAGGCTTTTGAGGAATGAAATGAACACTGTATGGTTGGTTCGAACAGCGGGTAATCTACCAGCATGTGTCGGGGCTCCACCATTGAGCTATTGCCTTGCTTGAAGCAAGCCAAAGGGGAATCGAACCACCTATCACCGCGCACTACCCAGTAGACCCCACTGACGTGCATTTGTGCCTACACGGATTCAACCATACCTGAGCCCATAGGTCTCTAAGCCTCGGAAGTTGTCAGTATAAATTGTTAAATGGAATTGTGATTATGAAAACTTATACTGTTTACATACTTCCTTTCGAAAATAATTACTCTTTGAATTATTAAGTTGTAAATATTCTCAAACAAGATAAATCCCTAAATTTGTATTAATAAGATTTCTAATTTCTGTTGGATTTACGCGAGCTGTTTGGTGATTACGTTTATTAGATAGATTTGGGTTTGTAGATTGTAACCTAATCACCAAAAGCATTATTTCATCATTAAATGGTAAACGGAAGTGAAGAAGATAGCGTCAGATTTATGAAATGAATTCGACTGACTAATTATGTAATTAAAAGATTTCTTAAAGGAAAGTATAATATAATATATTAATCTAGTTAGAGTTTAAATTAAAAGAATAATCAGAGTAAATGTAAAAGGTTCAACATGATTGAATAGTTAGGTTTCTAAACTACGTTATTTGAATTTCAAGAGATTAAAAGGAAAGAATAAATCTTAGAATAATATTAAAGAAAGATTTCAAAATTAAAAGTACTACTTTTGTTTAGCAAGAAAAGAATTTAAACTACTGTTTGAATTTACATAATTAAAATAATTTATTTATTATTTGTAAAGGTTTGAATTTGAAATAGTTATAATATCAATTATAATTGTTTAACTCACAGTTGTTCAATTCCAAAATTTTAGAACTCCTCACTCTTCAGCTACCACCACTTGAGTGATCAAAACCTATCAATTTTGTTTTGTTTATTTATTTTTTATTCTAATGTCAAATAATATTCAAAAGGAACATTATGACTTTATTTTAAAATAGTTGAAAGTTGACATTAAACTTCAAATCTCCTTTTTTTATATTCAAGAAATGTCATAATTTTTATAATAAAATGTCTATATCTTTATTATTAATAAAGAGATAAATGAGAAATGACCGTCCTTTAAATAGAGCGATAATCATTACACTTACCTAGATCGATGTTTGAAAGTTAACAAATATTGAGAAATCCTCCCAATGAATGTAACTCCAAAGTCACCTTAGTTATAAATAATAAAATTGTACCGATAAATCCTGACTCATGTTTACACCAGTCTCCAGACGTCAGCAACCCCGAAGTCTCCTGCTCGTAGAGTCGTTGATGAATAGCAGACCTTGTCACTCAGCAAACCCGTAGCACACATAAAGTTCCATGTAGACTCGAAGAGTGTGTCCCGTACAAAATAAAGTAATTAAGATTTGTTCAAGGTTCGGGTATTAAAGTTGATAAAGGAAAAGGTCAACCCGAATAGAAAGTATTTATTATTTAGTTTATTATTTGTAAATCAAATGAATATTATTGTTCTTACCATGTAATCCTTTATTATTTATTGTTCCTTGGAATTAGATTTTATTTAAATTGGTCTCCAATCATTTCATTTGATCAACTGAACCTAAAGAGACAAACAGAAACAGAGACAGACAACAAAACCACTAAAAAATAATATCAGATCCTGGGATATGAAATTCTGATTCTCCTTCACTTATTTATAAGTGTCCATGTCAAAGCTTTTTCCTTCCACTTAAAATATTATATAAATAAAATCATTTATTTTAGTTATCGTTACCACTTCCTTCTATAATTCCCGTAATTTTTTACAACATTTTTCCTTCACCATTTTTCTCTGACTACGTCAAAATCATATTTTTTCTGACAGACTTTCAAAATTCCTTTTCTCTATTTCCTTTAAATATCTCATTTAATGTAAAGAGGTTTAACTAATAGAATTCCAAAATATAATGAGATTTTTACCAAGCAGTATTAAACTCTTTTCTATATTAACAATTAAGTAAATATAATTTATTAGAGAATACGAATTAAATTAATAATGTGTTTTCATACAATTTAGTATAAATAATAGAAAGGCTATCAAACTTCAGTTCGTTACAGTACCTACTACCGAATTTATACACAAAGCGCTTAAACGGAGTGTCTAGATAACTTGCGTGTGTAGTACGTAAGTACTAGGTAGATTAAATAACAGAACTAAAATACACTTACCTTTTCAAAAAGATACAAAATATCTGGTGAATCTTTCAGGAACATCTTTATTTGACCTGATGTAAACGTCAAGGACTTTTTTTCCTTGTGTCCTTCTGAACTGCGTTTCAGGAACGCTATGACTTTTGAATACTTCGTGATATCAATATTGTTGTAGATACTCAGTGTGGACTTGAGCATAGAATATTTAGCCTACATAGAAGATGGCTTGAATTTGTCGTAGAGGTCTTTGAGATACACAAGAATGACATTTTCAGAAAATGATGTAGTTTTCTTTTCGATCTTCCATGCCAAAAAGTTATTATATTCTTTTTCATATAATTTTCTAGATTTTTCTGGCAAAAGATTGTGAGTTACTTTTGTTGCCAATTCTAGAATATCCGGAGGCGTACAAATATCATCGTCGCTGTCCATTTTTAACTTTTAATTTGTATTTTAAAAACAAAACACATTGCGAAACATTAAATTCACGCGTACATGTATTGTCACAGTGAACTTGCCGCCATTAAAATCTAACCAATGAGAGCGCAGTTGCGCGCGCAGGGCCAATCAGGAGCGAGCGCGCGCTGTTCTTTTTTTATTTAATTGGCACAAGATCTTACCAAAGAGTTTTGTGTATGTAAGTTTAGTAGTTTCGACGAAGTTTTCACGTATAACCCAACTGTTTTCAAAAGCCAGCCTAATATCAAAATTTTATACAACTTGTATGAGGATTTTGACATAAGGCTCGCCAGGTTAATTGGTCGCGTTTTATTGATGTTATAATGAGATTTTACGATATCGATGTGGATATTATACCATCATGTGAAATTGCTTAAATTGAGTGTTTTGTTGTCTGCGCTATAACAGTAGTAATTATAAGTCAAGTATTGGAAACATAAGTAGAATGTTACAACATTAGTGTAGATAAAAAATTTTACGTTTCAATAATTTGTACAGACAATGTCAAGAATGGTTCCGACACTCATGTACGGAAGTGAAAGTTGGGTATGGCAGAAGAAACATGAAAGCAGAATAAATGCAGTTGAGATGAGAGCGTTAAGAAGTATGATAGGAGTTAAACTGAGTGACAGGATAAGAAATAGTGAGATAAGGAAACGTTGTGGTCTGAAAGAAGATGTAGTGACAAAAATTGAGAAAGGTATGCTGAGATGGTTTGGACATGTCGAGAGAATGAATGAAGAACGGTTGACGAAAAAAGTGTATAAGGGGAGTGTGAATGGAAGTGTTGGAAGGGGTAGACCTAGGCGGACGTTTCGAGACCAAATCGGGGACGTCTTGGAAAAAGGCCAGGTCAAGAGTACCCTAAACCGAAGAGCATGTATGAAGGTAATAATGAAAGTGGACGAAGCGAAACAAGTATGTATGGATCGTAGCAAGTGGAAAGAAGTGGTTTCTGCCTACCCCTAATGTATGTATGTCAAGAATGTTTGACGCTGTCTCTAAAATAATCCTTCGTTCTCTGACTTGAGGGTTTTCCTACGAAAGCACCAATAAAGAGCTTTTATTGTTACGTAAACACTCTCTATAATGACTCTTATTACATAAGCCATAAGAATTATTAAAGCGAGGACATATTATCTGTGATTCTCGACTTAACCTATCAAAAATAAGAACGTATTATTTGTGATTCTCGTGAACTAGATAAAACCATTAATCGAATTATATCAAAAGCACTTCGTATGACACAAGAGCTGTTCCTTAATCGAGTAACTGTAATGTCCGCATGTGTACATTGTGGAAATCATTTCTGTTATGTTACCGGCCATTCCCCACAACTGCTTGAGGGCTTTTCCCCTTTTAACCACTTAGAGACGCTTCTTTACACTCTACGATATTAAATTTAGTAGGTTTATGTAATCAGCGCCTTTAGTACATTTAAGAAAAGCAAAGATGTGTTTATGTAAATATTGTTAAAAATATACTTTTATCCTTTTTGGTAAATATCCCATTTGCTAAAACTCATTTTAAACAGTATCTTTTAGTAAACCAATTGGGATGCTTACCAAAAGGGGGTGTCTAACTTTTTACCCGACTGCGTCAGAAGGAGGGTTATGTTTTTCGAGTGTATGTATGTAGGTTTTCAAATGCTTGGTTATTTACTTTACAAAATTAAAAAGTTTGGATAGATGGCACGCTGTGCCGCTATTATTAGCATTCAAAAAGCATTATAAAGCAGTGACAAAATTCAGCGCTTACGTTAGCCTTCCCGGTAGCATAGCGGTCAGTGCAGCCGCCCGGATTGCGGAAGACCCAGGTTCGATTCCTGGCTGGGTCGGGCAGGCGTTTAATTTTTTCACTGTATTTTATAAATTTTATAAATATTTAAAAAGTTTGAAATAAACCAAATTATTAAAAAAAAAACAAAAAACTTGTCGGCTAAAACAACTATATAAAAAACAATTATATATTCGTAAAAACCGGATTAAGATAACAAATAACTGAAAAGAAAAAAAACAAGCTCTACGATCCCAGATATCAATTTGAGCAATGTTGAATGCAACGGGAAATATTTCCTTGTCCGATACCTATACTTAAATAATAAAATCTATAAATAAGTATTTATAAATACATTGAATATTGATAGTTGTCGCAGACGGGGACAATCATCAACCAAGCGGCCGTGGCTAGCTCAATTTATTCAGCACTCTCTTTGGTTGGTGATTGACACTCCACCCGGGATCCTCAACTACTAGAGGCTCTGGCTATCTTATCTCTAGCTGCCGTAACACACTATGCTACAAACGTTGAAGTTACGGCAACATATTTAGATAAGGTGGTGGTAGCTAGCTAGGAGGACAAACAAGTCCTACCACCAACCAAACCGAGTACACAAACATATACCACTCGCTGGGAATCGAACCCAGGACCTCTGTGTTTAAACCGGTGGTCTTAACCACCTTCTGAAGACATGTCGATCGTTTCGCCGTCGTATCGCCCGCCACCGTCGTCGTAGCGTCGTCGTGCGGTCTAAGGCGCCCTCGCGTACACCTAAGCAAATATATCGTTTGCCTAAGTAATTGCTTCTTTCGGAAATTCATTGTTTAGTTTTCCGCGAAATTGTAACACTGTTTTCTCAGTGCTTTCCGAACACGGTACCGCTTTTAGGCTTTTCTGATTTATCTTTGTAGAAAGGATTTATCCATTTATCTGAAAATCGAAAACGTGACCTTAGAATAAGTTCAGACTGCCTAGTGCTCAGAATAATAACTATAGAACTAATAATAGCTATAGAAACCGGACTAAAATAGCAAAGGTGTCACCAGATTTGTGACGTCATATTTGAGGTAATGTACTGAGTGACCTTTATAAAGGACTCAAGATTTTTTTTGATCACCGATTATCTGATGACCGTTTGACATAACAATACAAAAAATAAAAACTAAGTGTCAACCATTTGTCGCACTCCAACCTCCTTTTCTAGCCATAAGATAGAACGGAACTAAACATAGTTGCACGATTTTTATTTAAGCCATCCTTCTATAGCTTTAGTTATTGTTCTGAGGCCTAGTCTGAGTTTTGATTACTATCCGTATTCATTCGATTACGTTTACGAAAACGAAAATTAGTATGGCACTGAAGCAGTGCCTCCTGGCGGCATACGAGAAGAGTTACCATTTTGCCATACAAATTCTCAGCGAATGAAACTTGCACTTGGCAGTCGGCACCCTGTACGTTTGAACCAAACAAAAAATAATAAATAAATAATAAATAATAAATAAACTTTCCTACACTCACACCAATTATCTAGCCCAAGAGAAGCTTCTTTATGAAACTCGTTAAATGGTTACTAGACAACGGATAAACATACTTAAAAATACTTTATCTACACTAATGTTTTAACATTCTACTTATGTTTCCAATACTTGACTTATAATTACTACTGTTATAGCGCAGACAACAAAACACTCAATTTAAGCAATTTCACATGATGGTATAATATCCACATCGATATCGTAAAATCTCATTATAACATCAATAAAACGCGACCAATTAACCTGGCGAGCCTTATGTCAAAATCCTCATACAAGTTGTATAAAATTTTGATATTAGGCTGACTTTTGAAAACAGTTGGGTTATACGTGAAAACTTCGTCGAAACTACTAAACTTACATACACAAACTCTTTGGTAAGATCTTGAGCCAATTAAATAAAAAAAGAACAGCGCGCGCTCGCTCCTGATTGGCCCTGCGCGCGCAGCTGCGCTCTCATTGGTTAGATTTTAATGGCGGCAAGTTCACTGTGACAATACACGTACGCGTGAATTTAATGTTTCGCAATGTGTTTTGTTTTTAAAATACAAATATAATAAAAGTTAAAAATGGTCAGCGACGATGATATTTGTACGCCTCCGGATATTCTAGAATTGGCAACAAAAGTAACTTGTTCCGTAGGGTCGACGATGGGACGTTGGTGATGATGATGGAGTGGTCCATGGCGATGGTAAATAAAGACTGCGTCTCTATATGTGATGTTGTATATTTACAGTGACAACATTGTGACTGACTTATTATCTAAACCTTACAAGACTATTTATACAATATAGACTGTGTAGATGTTGGAGGGAGGATGCCGTGTGTTATCTTAATCAGATCTACACGCGATAAGAAATGCGTTTACAAACTCTTTAACCATACGTGGAGATAAGAAATTATGTGGCGACCGCAGGCCGCCACATAACTCACAATCTTTTGCCAGAAAAATCTAGAAAATTATATGAAAAAGAATATAATAACTTTTTGGCATGGAAGATCGAAAAGAAAACTACATCATTTTCTGAAAATGTCATTCTTGTGTATCTCAAAGACCTCTACGACAAATTCAAGCCATCTTCTATGTGGGCTAAATATTCTATGCTCAAGTCCACACTGAGTATCTACAACAATATTGATATCACGAAGTATTCAAAAGTCATAGCGTTCCTGAAACGCAGTTCAGAAGGACACAAGGAAAAAAAGTCCTTGACGTTTACATCAGGTCAAATAAAGATGTTCCTGAAAGATTCACCAGATATTTTGTATCTTTTTGAAAAGGTAAGTGTATTTTAGTTCTGTTATTTAATCTACCTAGTACTTACGTACTACACACGCAAGTTATCTAGACACTCCGTTTAAGCGCTTTGTGTATAAATTAGGTAGTAGGTACCTACACTTTACTACTTCATAAATCATAGTTTTTGCCTTGGCTATGTACCTCAGGCTTATTATATCGTTTATTGTTACAGGTTGCACTAATCTTCGGCATAATGGGGGCATGCCGAAGGCAAGAGCTATACAACATCCAGTTCGATGAATTCTCTAACATAGACGACAGTACAATCATGGTGAAAGTTTCGAAAACAAAAACGAAAATAGATCGTTCTTTCGTTGTGACGGGCAACTGCTATGCCGTATGTAAAAAATACATGGAACTTCGACCCACCCCCTGTCGAAACCCTGCCTTTTTCTTGAGCTATAGATCGGGGAAGTGCGTCGATCAAAGAACTGGTATTAATAAATTTGGTGCTCTGGGAAAAACTATTGCAAGTTTTTTGAATCTGCCTAACCCAGCGTTGTACACGGGGCATTGCTTCCGGCGCACCTCGGCGACCCTTCTCATAGATAGCGGTGGTGATTTGACCGCACTGAAACGACACGGGGGGTGGAAGTCTTCTACTGTGGCTGAAAGCTACATTGATGAGTCTTTAATGAATAAAATTCAAGTCTCAAATACGATCTGGAACAGTATAGAAAACAAGACGAATGAAGTAATTATAAATATTCCAACTCCGTCTACGAGCTCTACTGCTTGCCCCGCGACCGCTACAGCTGCTGGATCAATAATTAACATTAACTTTCAAAATTGTACCATCCAAAATTTGAACAATTATTATAAATAAACTATTGTCAGCTTTTACTCTTGTTGTTTGACTAATTGCATTAGTGAAGATAAAGTAGTGTATGCAACTGCATATAACACGGGTATTAAAACACTCGTTACTATTATGAAACTCGCTGCGCTCGTTTCATAAACTCACACTCGTGTTTTAATACCCTTCATTATATGACAGTTGCATAAACTACTATAAATACATACTTATTATACATAGAAAACAGCCAGACTCGAGACAATTTAGAAAAACAATAATTTCTAAATTGACCCGACCGGGGATCGAACCCGGGACCTCAGAGATGGCGACACCATGAAAACCGGTGTACAAACCACTCGACCAAGGAGGTCGTCAAAAATGTTTATCATGTCTATGGTATTGAGTGCTTTAGTGTTAATACCATAAAGATATTATACCAACGGAATAGAGCAACAAACACGAGCTGTCAAATGGAACCGAAATAGGATGACATTTGTGTTTCTATAGCACTATTTCTCAAAAAATATCCACGATTTCACGTAAAATTATAAAAAATCACAGTGTTCAAATTCTCAGCATGCCGATAACTGCAGAACGAACTGTCAAAAAGTTGCTTAAACAGCCCCCCGACCGCCTAACCGATCGCTTTGACTATGCGTATAGTTTATGACGTCATCTAGCCAGCTCGCACCGCCTATGACAGCAATATCAAAAGCTAAAGGCTATATATATCTTTCGATATTGCTTTCATAGGGGGCACGAAACGACAAGATGACGTCATAAACCACACACGAAGTCAAAGCGATCGGTTAGGCGGTCGGGCCCAGTTCTGTTAAGTCGCATCACGCATCTCTTTTTGTCACACAGTGTTGCTGCTGGTGACATCTCGCTCGCTCAGCCCCCCTATTCTGCTATTTATTTTGATCTGAAACGAATCTGAAACGCTATAGTTTGAACGTTTTCGTATTCTGCTAACTACGAAATCAACTATAGAGAGTTAAAATAAAATAAAATAAACACGCCAAATATTATTGCGTTTTTTCTGTCAGTGTTTATTTTTTTTTATTCTAACTCTATAGAGTTGATTTCGTAGTTAGCAGAATACGAAAACGTTTAAACTATAGCGTTTTAGATTCGTTTCAGATCAAAATAAATTGCAGAATTGGGGTGCAGCGCTTTGTTGCTCTATTCCGTTGGTATAATAACTTTATGGTTAGTACTTACCTACATTATTGTTTTTTATATCATTTTACATGAACGGATTGTCGTTTGACCAAAGTAACGAGTACGTATGAGCGTTCATTACTAGGTAAATCAGTTGTTTTATGACAAAACACGATCGTGGCAAAATGCGATTAGGGCAAAAACCTTACTGGTACAAAATGCGTTCGAGACACCCATCTAACAAACCATTTTTTTCCACCATTCCATTACGTCTAAGAAAGCCAAAATGTTATTAATGTATTGTTATATTATATATAATGTGAAACTATTACAAATATTTAGACCGACAGCGACGAAAGACCCAGACGTCCCGGTTTCGATACCCAGCGGGAGGTATATAATTTTGTAGGTATTCAGTTCGGTTTGTAATAGGTCTTTGTGATAGATATTGTCATAGGCCCTACACTAAGTTCATTTGATTAGTAAATACTTTCCTTCCACTTAGGTTTGTAACTGCAATAATTATGTAAGTAGCATTGTCATGTTCCAACAGTTAAAGATAAGATGGCCAGTTCGTCAGTAGTTGTGGATTCTGTGTGAAGTGCGCTTCCAGCTTTCGGCCTTATCGGCACTTATCAGGTGAGAAGACCAAATGCGACGTAGGGAATAAAAAAAAACAAGTCATCGCAATATTTGGATAACAGGACGGATCGTTACCAAGGAATGCTTACCCATTGTAAAATTATTTATTTATTTATTTAAATCTGAATTGCCCACTACACTTATAGTTACCCAAAGCGTGCAGTAGGCCAATTACATTTTGTGTAGACAGATAAGTAACTACTTAATTTCTAAAAAACGTATAACACTATTTATAAATATATGAATAGATACACAAAAAATATCAAGATAATAATGATTCGATTTCTTGAAGTTGGTCAAAAAAGCACTAGAATGCCTTATTCCTACTGAATGCAAATTATTCACTTGCACATCTCTAAAAATCAATTTATTGGTGCAATGGCGTCAATGTTTAGATTTGAAAGTAGCAGAAACAAAATTCTAAATTGTAAAAACAAAAACGAATGCTGCTTAATCACCGATTTCGTCCGAAACCATATTACATTCACTTCGCTATTAAGCCCGCTCCCGTTATACGTATTCTGTACAAATGAAACGATATGTTTTGTCTATGTTAAGGTTAGGATATATACAATTTACCTATATACGTATAAACTTAGTTGCATTACTCTTTTCTCGGCTTTGAAAGGGTTTAAGGATACTTATATGTTTCTCTTAAATATTTGTCAGACAAATTTTTCAAAAGCTTTATTTTGTTTCTAAGGTACGGTCTTAACCTTTAAACAGACAGAACATGTTTGAATATGTAATGACATAATTCAAGAAAAATTTGACAAATAAGATTTACCATTGATTTTAAAACCAAGGGGTTTTAAATCTTATCTCAATCAAATAAAGTACAGAATACGGTAGGAATGTACATCACTCTGACTGTCATCATCATCATTTAGTGCCATCTTCATACTGAAGTTTGGAGATTAGTATACAAAATTTTCTGCGGTCCCATATAGCTTGTTTTAATTGGCAATAACTAAGTCCAGTCCACATTTTGATACCGTCCAGCCATTTGCGTCGCGGAAGTCCCGGAGCTCTCTTACTCTGACTGTGAAAGGGTTTAATGTAGAGTGGAAAAGCGTTGTGATCAGCAATCCGCATTTGGCAAGCGTTATGATGAAGTCATTACCCGTTAACCCGTCAAGCGTCCAGCAGACAGACGTCTGTCTGTAAGCGAAAAGGTCCCATCGCGTCCTACAGACAGTCTGTAAGAAAGAACGTTATCTCTGACGCCTTCACTCACTCATATTGTGTTATTGGACGGGCGTTTGAATGTTTAAACCCAATCAGAGTTTACAGTTTTAAAATGTCAAGTCCTGACGACCAATTGAAAACGAGTGTTGAAATTAATAAAAATATTTTAGTTTCATTTGGAAAAAAATGTCCGCCATTAGTAGATCCGACGCGGAAATCGTGTGCACTGTGTTGTTGCATTATGTCTCAAACATTTAAACGTTAAATGTTTATTACTAGAGTTATGTATCAAATTACTGGTAAATAAGTGTAGAATGTGTTTTTAGTATTTTTTTTACCCGTTTTACGAAATACTTTGGTGAAAAAAGCATCGAACTTTATTTTGGCGTCATAATCGTTTAGTGCGACCCAGTTTATGTCCAAAATAGTAATAGGTGTTTTGTTCTAAATGTTGTGAACTAGTAATAGGTTTGTTGGAAATTTATTGAGGAATTTAATGGTACCATTAGACTCGTCCAGAGTTACTTACATATTGAGAAATCTCGTTTTCTTTGCATCAAGTGTCAGTGTATTGCACAGTTTTTAGTACCGTATCGGAACTGTGTCAGCCACATTACAAGTGCACCGCTGGAAGTGCAGCGTAAATAAATATTATGTTTTATATATTTTGTTTAATTTCGAATAAACTTTTTTGTAAAATGTACTCGTGAATAAATAATCTTTAGTTAAGTGTAGTGAGAATGTGATAATATATCACTAAATTAGTGTTTCGAATTTTTTCGAAATATTGAAAAAAACAAAAGCAATATCCTGATAAAAATCAACAAATTCCAGAGAAATGTAAGTACATTAGCGTAATTACTATTATTTTACATATAATTTTTTTTATTCTTTTTCTATTAATTTTTTTTTTGGATTTTACAACCTAGCCAAAAATAAACTATTTTAATAAATGTCAATAGAAGTGGCAAAAAAAATAAAAACACTACACCCCTGGACATTTTAGACACTATTTTTTTTGGAGTCTGGACGCTAGACGGTTTAATTGTAGTCATGACTTATTTCAATGATGGAGGCCTGTGAACAGTTATAGATTTATATTATATATTATAATATATACTTATATTAAAAACCTGTTAGAAAACATCACATACATTGATCTGATCCCAAGTAAGTAGCTAAAGCACTCGTATTATGGAAATCAGAATCAACGTCGGTACCACAACCACCCAGACCCGACATAACATACAATAGTTCGTTTTTGACATTGATCCGACCGGGAATCGAACCCGGGACCTCAGAGTTAGCGGCGCTGAAAGTCCGGCGTGCAAGCCACTCGGCTACGGAGGTCGTTAAATAGGCTATCTTAGTTTACTTTTTAAAAGATTTTATTTAAGCACGACTTTCATTCGACTCAAGTCCCTAACATAAACGTGTAATAAGACGATCAGGCTGTATTATCATTTACAGACGCAACACATAAGCCCCTGGGTAGAACCAAACGTAAATATTTACCCTCAAAAAAAGTTCCTCGACAGTTTAAACATTCGATGTACACAAGCAAAAACAAGGTAGGTACATAAAATCACAATTCGAAATTCGAAATTGCGCAAAATTCGGGAGCGGCTATCCGCTTAAGTTCGGTGTGAGTGAACGAACGAGCTGTTGAACGAACGGCCCGGTGTATTCGGTACGGTTTTAATTAATCGCAGAGCTGTAGTTTAACGTGGGAGGATAGGTTGTTACGACCACGGACAATAATTGAAGTGTGTCTATCTGTTTTATAGTACCTTTCACTGAGTTATCTCAACGATTAAACGCCACTGTGATCTAGTTGTTAAGACCTCCGAAGGTCGGTTAAGTAGCTAAAATCTGGGTCTCAGAATCAAAGGTTCCGGTCTCGATTCCCAGCGGAGGCTGTTTGTACTCAGTTTGGTTGGTGGTAGGACTTGTTTTATGTCTGTATGGCTAGCTACCACCTTCCTATTTAAGTATCCCGCCGTAAAAATAATGTTAAAGTAGCATTGTTCTGTTTCAAAAGAGATAAGATTGCCAGTTCCCATGTAGTTAATGATTCCGGGTGAAAAGCGTTTCCTAGCATTTATTAAATACTACTCGCGGTTTCACCCGCGTGGTTCCCGTTCCCGTAAGAATATCTGGATAAAAAGTGTCTTATGTGTTAATCCAGGTTATAAACTATCTGTATGCCGAATTTCATCCAAATCCATTTAGTAGTTTTTACGTGAAAGAGTAACAAACATCCATCCATAGTTACAAACTTTCGCGTTTATAATATTAGTAGGATGACATAGTGACAAAGGCGTCAGCTGCGTCAAGCGGGCTGTTTCATGTAAATTCATAGAGCAGCTTTGGCAAGAGTTTGCTCGCCATTGGGCATTTTCAGCATCACCGGACTTTTTTGGGGGCGGCGAGAAACTTAACCCTTCAGGGAACTAAAAAAACGAACGACAGCACCTGCGCCGATGCCGTATATAGACGTAATTCGCAGAAATAATGAATATGTTGCAACCAGATCATATTTTACCATTCTGTAAACGACAATTTACTAATTGATATATTTCCTCCGGCAGGTATCAAAATAAATGTGATTACCGAAAAAGTTTAATAATTCTACATGATCAAACTATTTATTCTAGTAAACTTCTTCATACAAAAGTAGAGTCTAACTAGACGACATAGAGTCGATCAAATTCGATCGCTCAATTGTCAAAACTTGACACTGAAATTTAAAGAGGTAGACGCACAGAGCATAAAACGTTGGGGGGTTTGATAAACGCAAATTTACTCTAGTTTGTCTATAGCCAAACTGCTTCATACAAAAGTAGGCTAGGTAAAAATTTAAGTTCTAATGTCGGTTGGCAGGCGTGGTCATATATGATCGCTCGGGCGTTGACGGAATGTTGTTCACTGATCTTATATGATCGGTTGGGCGTTGAGGGGAGTTAATTCCTCAAGCCGTGTGAAACGAATCACCGTCAGAGGTTTTATAGAGGAAACAGCATCACGCACTAGTGCGTGTCCCAGTTCTCTACTATCTTCTCCGAGGGGTTCGGATCGGATCGGGAGCAGAACAACCCGATGGCGCTTCTAAAGGCTTGGAGCTCGGTTCGGGTTGACCAGGTCCCAGGTACATGTCTGTACCTGGTATAGAGCGCGTGTGAACCGGGTCGTCGCGTCGTACCCTTGTTCTACGAGTACGGTGTCTTGGAAATGTTTAGTGGCATTTAGAAGATTGAACGGAGGGGGGGGGGGGTCATAGAGCAGCGCTGCGTGAGGCGGGTCGCCAGTCGCCACAAAGTAACTTGTATCCAGTCGCTCGCGGCGCGCCCGACGAGTCACGCTCGGCCGGTCGCGGGTCGGATCACCGCTCAAACGGCCACTGGTTACTTTTGTAACCAAAGCAAAATGGCTCAAAACGGCCATGGGTAGTATAGTAACCAAACGATCTTGCGTTCGTAAAAGTTCTTCTTATCTTTAAAATAAAGATTCGATTCGTTTGCTTTAACTTTTATATAATTCTGTATTCAATTCCTAACCTTTTCTATTAGAGAAACACTCCAATCCAGTCCGCCATTTAAAATACAAGAGCGTTTGAAATCTGACACCTGTCATCTGTCGTTGTTTTAGTATGTTGTGCCAAGTAATGTGTTTTAGTGAAATTAACTGCATTTTTTGGTATTACTGTTAAGAGAAGTGTAATACATTGTTAGAAAGCCTATTAAATACAGTATTTAATGATGTTATTGTTTTATTTATTTCATTTATAATATTTACGTAGTAAATTTAAAAAAAAAAAATTTTTTCCGGGACTGGTTAGACTTGTCTTTAAAATTACATATTTTATTAATCTTTTAATTATAATTGCTCATTTTTAAAAATCTGATATAGTATTAAATACTCTTCATGGTGATATTATTATTTCAGACCTAAGTGCCAGGTTCATTTGAAAATAAAATTAAAAAATAAAATTTCCTTATACTAAAAACCAATGCAGAATTTTGAAAAGTTCCTAAAAAAAATTTTTCCCCGGGATTATGCGTGTTTTTTATTAATATAGCTTAGGAATGTGTTTACAATGCTTTTAAAATTATAAAAAGTATAGGTCATCGATTTATATTTAGAAATATAAAAATTTCAATGAAGCAAAATGTCAAAAAAAAAGAATCGTCTAATCCAAACAACACTCTAACAGATGTAGTGTAATCTTATCAGCTTCAATAAAAACAACTCTTAAATGCCAAGCGCGCCAACGCAGAGTCATAAATAACGTTTTTTGTAAACAATAACAACGCCGCCATTAGGTGTCGAATGACATGGCCGGGTAGGGGCCCGTCGTGGGTGGTCCTCTTGGCCACTTGAGCGGATCACTGATATGCACTTTGACACATGACAGCTTCAAAACTGTCATATTTGTCCGCGACCGCGACCGCGACCGTTATGCATGTATGTATGTATGTATGTACGTATGTATGTAAGGCATGGTGGATTTTAACATATTATATGAGGTGTCGTCAGATTTGTTTTGACTGTGGAAGTGACATAGGCTATAAAAATTTAAAAAAAAAAACAAAACCTAAAGTAAAAATATTGGCCGGGTTAGCTAATTCGGGAATATTAGCAGATTTTATTCCCATGTTTAAAAAAACTCAAAGAACTTGTCAGTCAGAAGTACTAGACGTCAAGAGTTTCGTTTTTACGCCAATTGGTGTAGGTATGCGCTATGACTTTGCTATTTAAAAGCGTTTTAATATAATTATTTTATGTAGGTTTTGAAATGCTTGGTATTTACTTTACAAAACTAAAAAGTTTAAAATAAAACAAAAAACCCGACTGTCAAAACAACTAAGTACAGTCGGCGGCAGATCAACCTACCCAAATCTGTCAAATTTCTCTAATGAATATTGATCCTTATAACCAAACGATAAAGTTCAAAATTGATTGTAGAAATTTGACAGTTTTGGGTAGGTTGATCTGCCGCCGTGTGTACGTCAAAAATAGCTGCAAAGAGAAAAAACTGAAAAGAAAAAAAAGCTCTAAGATCAATATAGAATATTGATAGTTGTCGCAGGTGGGGAATCACCAACCAAAGAGAGTGCGGATTTAATTCAGCTAGCCACGGCCGCTTGGTTGATGATTGTCTCCGTCTGCAACTATCAATATTCAATGTATTTAGAAATATTTTACGTGGCATTTAACATTGCTCAAATTGAATTCTGGGATCTTAGAGCTTTTTTTTTCTTTTCAGTTTTTTCTCTTTGCAGCTATTTTTGATATAAGTACTTAGTTGTTTAAGCAGTCGGGTTTTTTGTTATAATTTAATAATTTATTTTATTTAAATATTAGTCCCACAAATAAAAAAAAATAAAAAAAATGTTTTTATTAACACAAATCTTATATTACACGTAACTGAGACACCCTATTTAAGTAATTGTAAAATAATAGTGTTGGAGTTGCTTTTGTGAGATATTAATTAAGTAACTGAATTAACATATCAAAATCAGGCAAAGTAAAATAAAATTTTAAACAAATTTATATCTATTAAAATAAAGTAAAATTAAATCAAATTAATTATTAAAATAATAACAAACTGATAAAAAAAATTACCAACGAAAACATAAGTACGAGTATTATTGTTCAAAGTGTTATGATCTTTAGCATCACCGAGATTGTCTTACAAATCGAAAAGTCTCCACTTCAAAAGCACCTTATCACGGGCGCCCCTATCTTTATAAAAGCTTCAGAACTTCACACACGTTACGTCACCGGAACTTTTGTGATGAAACTCGGTGCTTTACGTAATCGGCCACAAAGCCCCACGGCCGGACGCCCGCCCGTGTCACTACCGGTGATTAACGATCCTAACCCAATTTCCTATAAACTTGGAAGAAAAAATTGGCGTTTGCCATAACGGATATCTTTGGGAAGATATATCTCTTTTAATATTAAATTGTAGTGGTTGGGGTACCGTGCAACCGTTGGCTGGATGGTCTCGATGCCTTTGCCTAGTCGTGGTACGAAACAGACAATAAAAGCTACTGCTATTAGTAAGCAATCGGTCACACAGAATCATAAAGAAAATTGTATCACAGAATTCTTCTAGACGGCTACTACCCTCAATAATGTTATGTCCTTTCAAATTAAATTGTAGTTCTCGGGGTTCCGCGTTGCCGTTGTTGACCGGATGATCTCGATTCCTTTGTCTAGGTGGGAAGAAATGGACTTAAATAAATCTAATACTTAGAGCATTAAACCCTCAGAACAATAACTAAAGCTATAGAAGGATGGCTAAAATAAAAATCGTGCAACTATGTTTAGTTCCGTTCTATCTTATCGCTAGAAAAGGAGGTTGGAGTGCGACAAATGGTTGACACTTAGTTTTTATTTTTTGTATTGTTATGTCAAACGGTCATCAGATAATCGGTGATCAAAAAAAATCTTTGAGTCCTTTATAAAGTCACTTACTACATTACCTCAAATATGACGTCACAAATCTGGTGACACTTTCGAAATAACGAAAGAAAAGAGACAATCGATCTCTTTCCAATACATCACTTAGGTTCATTAGTTAAAATAGTACGAACTGATGAATGAGTGTTGTTATTTTAGTCTGGTTTATAGCTTTAGTTATTATTTATTTATTTATTTATTGGGGTAACCAACAAAGCAATTACACAAAAACTTACTATAACATACATTGCATCTTACAAAAAATGAGTAATGCTTTACTTATAGGTACCACTACATGCAAATAACATAATTATTATAAGTTCAATCTCAAGTAACAGGCATCCCTTAGAGACGAATTAATATAAAAATTTACTACAATGAAAAATAAGTTAAATAAATTAAATAATGAGTTGTAACAAAATTTTGTTCTTAAAACTTTTACGTGTTTCCGAGAAAATATCTATATCAGTGGTTTTAAATAGTGCGTTGTATTTGTTGTATTATTCTGAGATTAAACCAACCTCTAATATGAACTTCTCGACGGGAATGCGAAGTGTCATGATTTTACAGTTTTGTTCACTTAAATATTCTAAAATGTGTGTTTTGCCAAATATTGATGTGGAAAATATTTGACGACGCTTCTGTATACCATGGATCTCAAGCCATAGTGAAGCGAATGGTACTGGCAGTTACAGAGCAGTGACAGCTTGCTTGTCGTAACTCAGATCACTGGAGTATGGCGTTTGCACTTTATTCAGAACTAGTTGTCGCCCGCGACTTCGTTCGCGAAGACTACACTATCCCACAGGAGCCTGTTACCGAGATAAAAAGTATCCTATACCCTAGTCCGGGTCATGGTCTGTCTATGTGCAAAGTTTCATCCAAATCCGTATAGCCGTTCTCGAGTTTTGCGCTTAGCAACATTCATTTTTATTAAAATATATAACATAATATTAAAGATAAGTTGGATAATCGGTTTGCATCTGGCACAAGCACAACGTGTTCTGTGGAACGTCTCAGTTTTCTTGTAGTTTTATGTGAGATCTTTACAATTATACTTTCATTGTAATTACGAAATAGACCGTTGATTGGACATAGGTGCTTTTTTTTTTTTATTTTTTTATTTATGAACATAGAATCTTAACAGAAGCTTAGTTAGAAGCTTAACACCTTAAACGCCATATGTCCGACAAACAATAAATTGCATTTCTATCTATTTTCTATTTGCTGAGGATTCAAATGTTTATCCATATTGCACCACAAATCTAAAAAAAGTACAAATATAATAAAAAAAAGAGCGAGCCTGACATCTCACCTTAGTAATAAGTAATTTTAACATTATATTCTGAAAAAAATGGGTCAGGTATTACATCATTTTATAACAATAAAATAAATGCAGTAAATACTAATTAGAAGACACTTGACATATCAAAATGACCTTTGTTAGTCAAATGACACAATAAGTCACTTATAATAATAATATGTCATGTTATCGATTTTAAATTTACAAAATGGCGCACGCTTGCGTGCTTCCCCGCCTTCCTGTCAAACTGTTACACCTAATTCCGTCATATCTCACGAAATCACTCCCACAAATTGTATCTATAGACGGCGAGCGGAAAGATGTTACACATCAAAAATATTAAATAAAAAAAACTTACGTTACTACACTTGTGGGGGACTTAGGTACCGGAACCTTGTGAACTATCAACGTTAGCCCGATGCGCGTCGTTCCCCTGCAAGCTCTCGGGCGACATTGAGAATACACGGAACTGCGACAGCCTCGCGCTCAAAATAATAAAAATATTTTCAAAAATGAGTGCGGTTAAAGTACGCCATTTTATTTGGTCTTATGCTAGTTCCGACCATTCAGGCATGTTGATCTTCTTCAGGTCCTTGGCGACTTCACCCTTCCAACGATTTCTTGGCCGGCCCACCAACCGACAATTCAATGAACCAACCTAATCGTCCGGCATTAGAAAACATTTAACTCGATAACGGTGCGTCGCTATTCATTTTTCCGACGGTTCCCTAGCAGCGGTGGAACCCTAAATTTACATTAAAACTTCAAAATGACCCCTCTAATTCATAAAAGGCCCAACTGGCAACATAAACAATAAGTTGGGAACTGTTGACAATGAGGTCGGCCCAGGGGCAAAGCGGCGAGCGCTATTGAGATATCAAACGTACAACCAACACATTTTTAAACTGCTTTGAGGTTTTGTTGTACAAGGTTGTTTTTTAAATATTAATAACCTCTTTTTCAAATTCAAAAGTGCTTATGTAGTAAAGTAACTAGAATAAAGACTTATTACATTTCTTACAGGAATCCTCTACCTACTACTGACTTGGTATCTTATCTCTAGCTGCCGGAACAAAACAATACTACTAACATAGATGTTACGGAGACATTTTTTCATTAATATTACGGGTAAGTATCATCTGATGTTAAGTGATAATAAGGCCGTAGGTGGAAGCGCAATATACCCGGAATCCTCAACTACTGAGACACTGGCTATCTTATCTCTAGCGGCCGGAATACAACAATGCTGCTAACATTGATGTTATGGCGACATATTTAGATAAGATGGTGGTAGCAAGTCAGGCGAACAATGAAGCCCTACCACCAACCAAACCGAGTACACAAACATGTACCCTCCGCTGGGAATCGAACCCGGGGCTTCTGGGTCTGAGACCGTTGGTTTAACCAATAGACCATACAGGCGGTGATATACCTAGCGGTGAGTTTTTGTGGGCTGAAATGACGATAATGATGAAATGATGTTACTCTCAGAAGCGTTTTCAAATGCCTTGATTCTACCACAGGGTCAGAACGTACTGTTCTATCGACAAGTTCCCGGCAATAATTTTTATGGAAAGATAGATACTTATACACCGAGACATTTTAGTGGGTGTTTTCCCGCAGGTAAGTAGATCAGACCATAAAATTGAACAACTTTCCCAAAGAAACACAGGTCAAAAACGAGATAATTTTTAACTTTCCCGTACAGGATTATACGAGGTTTATGCCATTATTGTTTCTTCCTATTCGCGATCCTGCACAAAATAAATTCCACACAGCTGAATTTGATCACATGCGTAATGCTTCACAGTCATTATTTCTACGCAATCTTGTTTCTCGTGATTCTGCACAATATGAATTCCACACAACTGAATTTAATCACATGCGTTATACTTCACGATACTATCTTAATCTTTTATTCTATCTCGTTTCTTCATAGTCGCGTTTAGAAATTTAAAAAAACAGACTGCGTGAGTCGCTTTTCCCGCGTTAAAAATGATCATGGTCGCGAGCTTTAAGTTATGTGAACGGAACACCTAATAACGCATGTGATTAAATTCAGTTGTGTGGAATTCATATTGTGCAGAATCGCGAATAGGAAGAAACAAGATTGCGTAGAAATAATGACTGTGAATCATTACGCATGTGATGAAATTCAGCTGTGTGGAATTCATTTTGTGCAGAATCGCGAATAGGAAGAAACAATAATGGCATTAACCTCGTATAATCCCCCGTACAAAGCATGCTTGGTCAATAGAGGCTTTGTATAGAAAAGTGAAAAAATTATCCCTTTTTTTGACGTATGTTTTTTGGGGAAAGTTGTTCAGTTTCATGGTCTGATCTACCCACCTGCGGGAAAACAACTACTAAAATGTCTTGGTGTATACTACTTTTACATAAACATAAAACATGAACAAAAACGACATTATTTACAAAGTAACAATTTGGCGGTAAAGCGGTTTCTTGCAGACAACCAGTCGGATGGAGAAAGCTAATAAACTGTAAGATTAGAGTACCTAGAAACTATCAAAACACACTTACATATCTGGCTCCTCTACAAATTATACTTTAATTGCAATGGATCAAAGTGTAATACTAATTTACAATTGACGTTCAAATCCAAGTTTTACACTAAAGTGAACAATGCATCTAATCATTCTATTTCCAGCGTTGACTCGAAATACAATACGTCTCCCCGTCATACATATTTACAAGTATTTGAACGCGCGCACATCATTAATTTTCTTAGGTTAGACAGGGATTAATAGACTGTTGTTTAGATCCTCAAGGTTGTGGATGAAAGGATAGAGTAAATCTATCTAATATGGCTTTAGTCTTCAAACGTTAACAGCCCTATATATAGCTAGACCTAGCTATATAGTCAAAGTCAAGGATTACTGGAAACTCAACGTATTGCTGGTTGGACGTGATAGGGCAGCCAAATTACAACCAATTTAACCAACCATATCGATGGCAGATAATTATTAGTTTTCGAGATTTTTTACGAAATACCCAATTTCCTCAATGTTAAGTAATTTCGGGTGCTAATGACTTTCGTAGCTTTATTGAACTATCAGCTTTGAAGAAAATCAAAATGAAATTCCATCCAATATACAATTGTTTTATTTCGGAAAAAAATAAGAAAATTGGGTATTTTCAAAAAAAAACTTAAAATAAAAAAATCTCGATAACTATCGACTTTCGGCCATCCATATCGTAGGTTAAATTTGTTGTAATTTGGCAAACTACGGTCCGCGGGCCATATCCGGCCCGTGAATGATCGAAGTCCGGCCCGCGACCATCAAACAAAAATTCAAGTGCGTGTGTGTGTGTTCAGAAAATGCATACCTAACAATATTTTTATTTCACAAAAAAAAAAAAAAATTTATTGATATTTATATTATATAGCAAAAGAATTAATAGCCTGGCCCGCCATAGATTTTGTTAGTAAATATTGTCACGCGAATGAAAAAGTTTGCCCATCCCTGATTTAAATCAGGGACGTACTAAAGTCTATAAAATGTTTTTGTTTTGTTTATACAATTTTTAACGCAAATTTTGTTGCGAACAAATGTTGTGAAAAAATTTTTTCAACATTTGTGTTTTTGTAATTTGTTCGCAACAAAATTTGCGTTAAAAATTATATAAACAAAACAAAAACAATTTATAAATAGCTTCTTAACTGTTCTTTAGTGTTTGTAAAAATATTATGATCGGATGTTAATGACGGTAGTTGTTGACATTGAATGGGCGCCTTTGGCTTTCAAAGTAAAAAAGTAAATAGTGTTGAATAATTTCGGCGGGCTGGTTAGAACCACGATAGCTTAATTAGGAGAGCACCTGACTCGGTATGTCATGTTCAAATCCTACTCGTGGAAATTTTTTCAACATTTGTGTTTTTGTACTAAAGTATTTTAAAGACTTAAGAGAATAAGCCCTATTTCCTTATTAGAAAAAAAATAAGTTTCCGTTAAAATTGTTAAGGGAGTATTTTGTTAATTTCCCCGCCAAAAACAATCTAATAACGAAAGTCAACGGAAAGGTTATGCAAATTAGGGTTGAAAAACAAAACGCCTGGGGGTAGCGAGGGGAAGGTGTTTTGTGAGCACGGGAACAGTCCCCATTCACTTCCAAACAACTCATATAAAAAGCTGTGATGGACGGACAGCCATTACAGCCACGGTAAAACCAATTATTTCTAAACAGGGAATGCAAGAGACATTTTAGAATTGTCTAAGTAAGTTCAAGTGAAGCAACTTTCGCAATGATGGGACTGTTTTGGAAAGGGATGCTTAAAAATCCCTTTTTTTCATTTAAGTAGAGAGTTTTCTTATGGTATCAGGCCCTTTCACCGTCACTGGACTTTTTTTGGGAGGGGAGAAGCTTAAGGGTTCCTTAAGGCGTGTGATCAAATCACCGTCAGAGGATTTCTCTACTGAATGCGGAAGTGTGTCCTCTTTCCCTACTAGAGTCTCTGAAGTATTTGGATCAGATCGGGAGCAACCAGAGGGCGCCTTTGACGGCTAGGTCTTCGGCTCGGATTGACCGAGTCGTGGGGTGGGGAGAAGCGCCCAGGTACATGTATGTGCCTGGTGTACAGCGCGCGTGAACCGGGTCGTCGTACCCTTGTTATACGAGCACGGTGTGTTGGTCTAAGCGCGTGTGCTTTTTTTGTGTAAAACAATGGTGGATTACCTATTAACCGTTATGTGTTCGTGAACGTTCATAGGTTTTTTTGAAGTGAAAACTTCTTTAGCGGCGTTTTAAACTTTTTTTGTAATGGGTAAAAAATGTTAAATTCGCGTCAGGACACGTGACTCGTGTCAGGACACGTGACCTGATCGAAAATTCGTAAGACGGATGGAGAGTAGACAGCCGGCGCGGCGTAGAAGAAGAAGTATCCCCCTCTCTTTCTACGGCGCGGCGAAAATGTATGCCTGCTGTTTCGTTTAGGCGGCGCAGGGCGCTTGCGCGAATGTTCGAGTGCTTTTTAATGTAATATAAATTGTCATGTTTGTGTACGATAGCGCAATAAATAAATATTGTATTCTACCACATAAATGATAGTACTTTTATACTGATAATTGAAGCAATTCGTGCAAAATTATTCCCTAACCATTCCAAAATATCAAAAATGCACAACGTTAATATTCAAGTTTTCACTTCTGCCGGCACTCCTGGAGTGCAACCCGTCGTTTTTTTTAATTATTAGAACTCCATCCTCTTACTAAATATTAGGAAATATTCTTAAGGCTAATACAATTTTCTTAATCTATTTACATACTACTAGTGTTCGCCCAGTGGTCGAAATTCGACCGTTATTTTATTAAAGCTGCACGGATCGTATCCTAAGCAATGAAAAATTCAAAAAGATAGAATGTGAGTTTGGATTGGCATTGACAGATTTGAGCCGCCCCTCTTGCATTTTTGAAATTTTTGAAACGAGTACAATAAACGTGTGTGTCAAATACATGTTTTTTTTTTAAATATATTAACGGGTAAGCACACAGCACAGTGGGTTACCTATTGAAACGCATAACGTTTTTAGGCATAAACTGAAAATGCATAATGTTCATGGCCATAATCGTCTCTTGTCATAAGTCTTTATAGCATAACTTCATAACGCATAATAATATCATCATATGGCCGAAATCTGTAAGGCATAATCATGAAAAGGCATAATTGCAATAATCATAATTAACAAAAGACATAATTTAAATTTCCATAACATTTAAAAGGTATAATATTCAAAAGGCATACATTTGATAAGCATATACTGACAAAATCCATATATTCTTAAGGAATAATACTTGTGTCATCATGCATCATCTTATCATGCATGCATGCAGCAAGCATGCAGCAAGCGTGCAGCAAGCACGTGGCATGGAAGCAAGCAAGCAAGCAGCAGGCAAGCAAGCTAGCAGCATGCAAGCAAGCATGAAGCATGCAAGCAAGCAAGCAGCAGGCAAGCAAGCTAGCAGCATACAAGCAAGCATGAACCATGCAAGCAAGCATGCAACATGCAGCAGGCATGGTTTCTGTCACGGCTCCGGCGCTGCGGGGCTCCGGCGTTCCCACGCGAGCTTATTGTCTGAGACAGTTTTCGCTCCCCAACGCAGCTTCGGCTTGCTGGCCGCTCATCAGCTCGCGGGCCGCCTCGCCCCTCCGCGCTTACGCGCTTCTAAATTACACTCTAGGGGTAGGACAGACAAGACTACGTGGAGTCGGATATGCAGCGATTCGTTTTTGTCACTGACTTTTGTAGCACAACATTACTAAAAACACAACGTATTAACTTTTTAAGACTATATTTTAAATCAAATGAATGTTAAAATGCTATTTTATCAAAAAAACATAATTTAACTTAGTAAAATTATAGCAAGTAAATACTTGCTATAATTTTATTACGTATACGTAATGTTGTTATAAGAAGTGTATTTAGACCAAGTAAAAATTATACCCAAATGAACGTTATATTCTTTGAAATTAGTTCATTTGTAATTGTATGAAATGAAATACACCCCTTAAAACATCTTAAGATTATGTTAAAATAAATAAAATAATATAAATGTTAACAGTTATGCATAGTAAAATTATGCGTTTTAAAGTACGCTTAATAAAATTATGTCAAACAAAATTATAGATTGTAACGATTATGATTTTTCACATTATGCCTTTCAACAATTCTGCGTTATTATGTTTATGCATAATTAAATATTATGCTAAAAAATATAATGCTTTTTGATTTTTATACCATATGATGTATGGTACATTTATATAACTTACTTTTGTTCCTATGATTTGCACCTCTAACAACATGGTCTTGATTCAAGAAGATAACACTTCTCCTATGAACTGGCGCTTAGGAAGAATCGCTCGCCTGTAGCCTGGACTTGATGGCACTGTTAGAGTGGCTGATGTAAACACCACTAAGGAAAACTTGAGAAGATCGGTCACACGATTATGCCCTCTGCCAACTGCTGAAGATCTCAAGAGTTGAAAGTCTTCCTTTCAACGCGGGGGAAGATGTTCAAGCCTAGTGCCTACATCACTAGTTTATCAACGAACATTCGAACTACCTACCTACAACGATGACATTTATATTTAATCTACCTGCACTTTTTTTCTCATACATTCTGTTTGATCAATTCATTGATAGCTGTAACTCTGTATCAAAATCACTTTAATATTATAAAGCAAGTTATAAAACGTTTTGAGTTTCATTTTGAGGCTCCTTTATGTTCACTACGAGACAGCCTCCATATATTTTATAAGTTCTTGTCTACACATTTTGTTGCTTATTAGTTCACTTATTGTGTTAAGTCCACGAGACCATCTAATTTTAATTCTAGTTCATATTTCGCTTTTGCGTTTATTGGGCAGTCAAGGCATCAAGTGTTGGATGGTCTCGTTGAAATCACGTGCATAGGTTTGGCAAATGAAACAAAACAGTGCAACGTCACTTTTTAACCATAAAATTATGACAAGAAGTCCGCTTGAGTTCTAAGTACCTAGTGGTTTTACGGATACCTAAGGGGTTTAAGGGGAATACCATATAATTATCAACAATTATTTCTATTATCACTTAATATTTATTAGAGGAGTTCGATGGCGCAATGGTTAACGCGCCCGATCTGCGATTGCTGAGGTTAAGCTACTTTCGCAAAGGCTGGCTATCGAATGTGTGACTAAAATAATATTATCTCGAGCTCCTCCGTGCTTCGAAAGGCACGTAAAGCCGTTGGTCCTGGCTGCATTAGCAGTCGTTAAGAACCACTAACTCACTGAGCCCGCGTGGTGGCATAAGGCCCGTTCTCCCTATTCATCCATAGGGAAAGCTCGTGCCCCAGCAGTGGGGACATAAGACGAGCTGGTGATGTTAGTCACAAACATTAAACGAAGATCGATGGCGCAACGATTTGCGAATTACAAACAAAGAAAATTTATATTGTATGATAGCTTTTGCAACATGCTAACCTTATGAAGCCATCAAACGATAAAAATAAAGTTATAAGTATTACTGAAATGGTATCACTTATAAGAATACACACATACCTCTAACTTTACGTTCAGGCAGCTGTCTGAAAACCAGCGCTTCTGTGGCATTCTGTAAATGCCAACAATGCCACAAAAGCATTGCTGAGTCAGCTACACGTTGGCCTTGCACATACTCGTATATATATTTTTTGTGATTGTGTAAAAGTTCAAACTATTTTTAGTTCGCTGTGTTAATTGTTTTATGATGTTCTTTTTACATATCTCTTTGAACTTATTTGATTTTGTGCAGGTCAATAAAAGTTTCTTATTCTTAACCTAAAAATTATAGTACTGTGCTAAAATCATGCTTACTACACCATACGTTAACGCCAGCACCATAAGTTCAACTGACACGGTTAAATAAGATCAATTTCGTGTCTAATTATAACGGCGCTCGTCGCATAAACCCAATTGTGTTAAGGGACCTCTGTGATGATACACTCTCGCTATAACACGTGTTTACGTACGAATATTATAGTGCTATAGACTCACTAATTATAAACGGCTTCTTGTATAGGCCTACATAATGATTGGTTAGTGTATTAATCCGTGGTCTGCCCTTATTCGCTCGCGCTTATTGAAGGTTAAACGTTAATGTAAATAACGTGGTCTAGTCGTTGAAATTAAAAAAAATAACGAAATGATTTATTCAGCTTAGGCTACATATAGCTCTTATGAATATCACTATGCCATCGGTTCGTAAGTCTACACAGAGCGGGAGATCTTCTACTGAGAAGAACCTAGAAGAGACTCAGCAAGGGCGTTTCTTTTCTCCCTTATAACGTTAATATATTTGAAAATGAGCAAGACACTTTTACAAATAAACATACAAAATATAAAAGACAACTGACTGATATACGACAAACTACTGTACCTACTCGTGGTGGTAGCTTGGTTGCTTGCTTCCAAGTTCCCCAAACTAGTTACCACAATAATAAATATAGTTATCACTACATAGTTTAAAACAAAGTCGCTTCCCGCTGTCCCTATGTATGTATGTATGTATGCTTAGATCTTTAAAACTACGCAACGGATTTTGATGCGGTTTTTTTAATAGGTAGAGTGATTCAAGATGAAGGTTTATGTGTATAAATACATGCATAATATAGTAGAGAAACACTGACAATTTTAGAGGTTTCACATTTTTTTGCGCTTACATTGCAAACGCTGGCTGAAACCCTACGAGATAAATCAAAATAATGTACTACAGTATAATATTGTACAACCTACAAAAAAGTCCCGGATGGTATGTCTATCTCTTAGGGATAACCCACAATAATAATTTTTATCCTTTACTTTTTAAGAGAACGATTTTTATTTTAGCCATCCTTCTATAGCTTTAGATATTGTTCTGAGTGAAAGCCTTAATTAAAACATGTGTCCATTGATTTTTTTTAGTTGATGGCTTCGTGCGATTTGCACATTTAGCCAGGGTCAAAGTAATATAATGGCTTATTTACGAAGTGATTTTAGGCAATACAGCATTAATCCTTATTCAATCAAGTACCTTAAATACATTGTGCATTTAATATAGATCAATATGGTACAGCATGTAATTTAAATGAATATTTTCGAAGATCTAACAGATTTAAAATGCAGGGACATAGCGGTTGCGTGTGTCAGCATTGCACCCGTGCGAAGCCGGGGCGGGTCGCTTGTATAATATATTTTCCGAAAAAATTACAATTCGAAAAAGTGATGTCATTTTTTTTTGTTTGGACGTAGCCACTATAGCATAGTTGGTGGTGCATCTGACTCGGTATACTATAGATACGGATTCCCGGTCATGGAAATTTGTTCGACACTTTTTCAAAAAATAATTAATCTTAGATAATTTTATTTAGGATCGGCAACAGATAATAGCACTTTAAAAAATACAGCAATATGCCAAAAAAATCAGGACTTTATTTTAAATAGAACAAAAACAAAATTTTTACCCAAAGCAAAGCATGGCCGTGAAAGCTAGTATTTTCATAAATAATAACCTGTTATTTATACAGAAAGACAGATAATAGTTTTATTACAAAATTGCGAATTGGAATTGCAATTGCATTATCAAATCATAACAACCTTTGAACATCAAATACCTAATTAAAATAGTTACTAATTGGCGACATGTATATAGTCAAAGATTGGCGGTTATATCGCTTCAAAGCATCTCTCCCAAACAACCAGTTATTGTTATTATAGCATAGGTACTGTAAGGTGGATGTAAAATAAAAATAACAGTTGCACTAAACTTTGCGTATTATCATAAAAATGTTACATAGATTATATTATATTATATTATTAATAATAATAATTAACAATAATAGGTAGTCAAAATTTAAATAAATTAATAAATAAATAAATAATTATAATAATAAATATTAAGAATAATTGTAATATATAATAATGAAATGTGAGTGAAATTGTTTAATTTAAAATTATTTAATTGTTGAATATGTATTTTTTCTATTGTATGCCCGTTATGGGTAACTGTTCTTACTTTAATGCAATGTAACCTAGCAAACAAAAATGTAACAGTAATGCAATAAGGTTTTATTCTATTCTATTCTATTCTATTCTATTCTATTCTATCCTATTCTATTCTATTCTATTATATTCTATTCTATTCTATTCTATTCTATTCTATTCTATTCTATTCTATTCTATTCTATTCTATTCTATTCTATTCTATTCTATTCTATTCTATTCTATTCTATTCTATTCTATTCTATTCTATTCTATTCTATTCTATTCTATTCTATTCTATTCTATTCTATTCTATTCTATTCTATTCTATTCTATTCTATTCTATTCTATTCTATTCTATTCTATTCTATTAAAACAGATCTCCGAGCACCTCGGCTCTTCGCCGGGTTGTACCTCCCTCAGAACAATAATAGCTTTAGTTATTATTCTGAGGTCCCTCCTGTCTACGACTACGATTGTGTTAAACCGTTGCATTACATATTCGATGATCCAAATACTCATCCAGACTAAAGAGGCTTACATACAAATACAATAAACTAACTTTTACTATGAGCTGCATAATATAACCTCCTTACAGTACTATTCAAACCCCATACTACTTGTTTACTGTTTCAATATTCTAAATAGACCAACTAATTAATCTAACTATTTAAACTATAACGGTCACTTGCATTAGAATAATTATTAACCGGATTCACCATGTTTAATATATTAGTCTAGTTACAAACCGCAAAAACAACAATTATCTCAGATACTGCGACGGGGCTTTTAAAAGGCCCGAAAAGTATTATATAGATATACCCTAATATAATACTTTTAGAGTTTCATTTACAACAACACACAAGCGCCTGGCCGGACTATTTGGGATAAAGCCTTTTCACGTTCTGATACTGTGAGTGTAGTTTGTCGTGAGCAATTTCGTGTGAATAATGACTTAGAAACCAGTGGTACGGGCATCAAGCGCAAAAAACGACTAGGGAAAAGGGTAGATCGTTTTGTCTGCTCATAAAATACTCACCCGCATTAACTTAAGTAATTCCGTGATCATGCCGCATGCAACTGTGCCGAAATATCGGATACTCGCATATAATACACATGGTAAGAATCCCGTTAGTATATACTCTAAATAACAAATCCAACTCGATAAATAATAAACAATAATCAGTTACCAATCCTTTTTATCCACAACATGTTCCATACCATTACCTAATGTTATAAACAGATAGCATGTATCACATACATGTGACGTCACGGATTAAGTAAATGGCATATTAATGAAGCGGAATTAAGCCCGCTCCCTCTAGCCAAGCGGTAATCGTTTAGACGAAGGCTCGATACAGACGACCGATTTCAATCGTATCAAACATTAGTGGAAACGGGCTGTGTTGTTTGTGATGGGCTTTCTTTATACAGGCGGTTTGGTAATATGTGTATAATCCCGAAACAAAGCCATGCAACCAAGTAATAATTACACCGTGGTAACATTAAAAATCATATTTACTATTACTATTTACTCTTAGACGAATGATTGGTCTCGCTGCGGTCGAGCGCAGCGAGACCAATCATATCATATCTAAGGATTTACTTTGCCATAAAAAAACTGAAATTGATTTTAATACATTATTTTTGTTCAACCCTGACATGTTTTGACTTGTGTTTTGTTTGGATCATGAGGTTGACAAACAAGAACAATGTATCAGCTGGACCTAGGGTTGTTACTTAATAATTTTACACAGTAACAAACCACCATAACATCTCGGCCATCGGGACTATACAGGTATTACCAAGCATCCTGTATAGAATTTAAGTTTTCTTCATAAATCATCAGTTCATTTTATGTCCCCACTGCTGGATAGGGATTGTCCCTATCTACTGACCCTGATAGGTGTCCCTATCTACTGACCCTGATAGGTGTCCCTATCTACTGACCCTGATAGGTAGGGTATGGCAGCTGGAACTACGGGTCCGGCTGTCTTTTCAAGGGTACCACGGGAGTTCCGGTTCCTAGGCCCCCTGCCGGTTATGCCTTCGCGGGCGTCTCCGGCAGGCCCCAGACATGGGTTGGACTCGTGGTGGCATGTGGTTAGCTATAGAAGTGGGAATGTTCGTCTGCCTGGTTGGTCTGGCCAGGCTTCCATTTCGTGCATAGCGAGCGGGTCTTAGTAGCGGTCCGGTGGGGGCCTGAAGCGAAAAGATCTGCGGGGTACGTGAGTTACCCTTAGTTGGTGTGGTGCTCGGTGGTTTTCACTGAGTAGTTACTCCAACATCTCCGGTACTAGTCCGGAGAACTAGTAGAGGTGCCCGCTAGATGCAAAGGCCTCCGGTTTAATCAGCCGCGTAGGAATTTGGAATTGATCAGGTGCCTGGATGGGTACCGAGAAGTGAGTGTGCTTACAATTCCGCCACCAAAGAGGACATTTGGTAGTTGGCTTTAGAGCTGACGGCCCAAGCAGTGGCACACTGCGAGTTGTGCTCTTAGTGCAACGAGAAGTGAGCGAGCTTACAGCTCCGGTGACCTATCTGGATATTAGGTAGTGGACTATACGTGTCCACGGGGCGACTAGCTTGAGACACTAGTCTTAAAAGTACTGGATGAAGGATGCGAACCGGCGTGTTCTGATCTGGCGTTATGACCAGACGTAGATGGTCCCTTGTGCTTGCGCAAGGTTATTCTGACACCTACTTTGTAACCGGAAGGTTGGTAGGGGGTGTCAGTATAAACTTTAAAGTAGTGTATAGCGGGTTGTTGCTGGATAGGGAGAACGGGCCATGAACCACCCGCGGGCCCAGTGCGGATTGGTGGTTGTTAACGACCGCTAATGCAGCCGGAACCAACGGCTTTACGTGCCTTCCAAAGCACGGAGGAGCTCGAGATGATACATTTTTGGTCACCCATCTAATGACCGGATTTTGCAAAACTTGCTTAACACTTTAACCGTCGCCTGGCGCAGACACAATAGACATTCAATTGTTTGTCGGTCAAATGGCGCTTAAGGTGTTAACTTTAGCAATCGCAACCATCGTGCTTCTCAATGTTTATGTATATTTTAGTAATTATAATAACACATTCTACAAACTTTACAGGAAAGAGTCGAAAAGATTCCCACATAGATAGACATAGCCCTAAAATGTATCTTCACAAATGTGTAGGTATCTATATAATGTGTTTTATAAACAAAAAATGTTTTATAAAAAAACAAAAAAGATGATATATAATAAATAAAAACAACCATTGCCCAATCAAATAACCCTTCCCGCACCATTCCAGGTGCAAAGATGCCCAACACACTTGCAGCGTTTCCATGTTGAACAGCGATAGACAACCTTTGCATCTGGAATGACTCGGAGCAAGAGCAAGACCCCTCTCTCGTAGACGACGCCCCACTTCCCTGAAAAACAGTTTGGCCTCTGAACCTCAACAACCAGTTGTTTCTACCGCAAGAGGTACATATATACATATATATTATATTATATATTACATTTTAAAGCCTAAATATTATATAATAATAATAAAACAAAAATAAATAAAAAAAACCACTGCTCAATCAAATAACCCTCCCCGCGCCATTCCAGGTGCAAAGGTGCCCAACACACTTGCCGCGTTTCCGCGTTGAACAGCGATAGACAACCTTTGCATCAGGAATGACTCGGAGCGAGGGTCAAGACCCTTCTCTCGTAGAAAAAAAAACAAAAAAACAAAATTAATTAATTAAAACAACATTATTAGTATAATGTTGTTTTATTGACACTTATCGCCTACACATAATAAAACATGCTACATAACTAGGTATATACAGCGTGTCCAAAAAACGAAAGATAATTCTTTAGCTGCGGGTGGGTTACATCATGTCCAACCACATACTGGAATTTCAGTTTAATAAAAGTCTCACGGTTTTCGAGATATCGTTTCTTTTAAATTTTTTTTAGAAAAATCTTCCCTAGTTTAGTTTATTTCATGCCATTTCCACAAATGATAACTTTTTAAGCCCCATTTTTTTTCAAATACTCATGGTTATTTGTTTTATCTAAAACAATATTCTTTTGTTCCCTAAAGTACTGCGAAAACCACATAAAAAAAATGTTAAGCAAAGTTTTCATACAAACTAAATCAAACAGCTGACTTTGATAGCCTGTGGTGTAAAAAAAATGTACGAGGCAACCGTGCCAATTACTTTAAAACATTGCTTAGTTAATGTTAATTTAAAAATGATATTACTGTTTTACATTCCTTTTTAATTTAATTTTTTATGGTAATTTAAATGGACGAAGGTAGCAATTTCGAATTTTATTAAATTAAAAGTCAATTGAAATTAAGTTACCTTACAAGTATTATTTCATGATTTGATACATGTGAACAATGAAATCGTAGAAAGGTTCGGTACCTGACATGCTTCCATGAAGTTTTGACCTTGACATGTCATTGTAATTGAAATTGGCAAAGAAAATATTCTTTATTTTAACAGGTATTTTGGAGTTTTGTTATAGTATGGCTACAAGTAAAAGACAATTGATACAAATGAAATTTTTATTAAATTATTTACAGTTAATGCTCAAAATGACCGCCATTTGCCCTTATGCATGTTCTACATTGTTTAATAAAGGACCTTTTATATCGGCGAGCATAACCCTCTTGCGTAATTTTTTCGGCGGCGGATTGGTGCTTTGCCCGCAGCTGTGTGAATTATATCACCTCCGTCTCGTACACCAGTTCTTTCAGGGAGCCCCAATTATAAAAATGTCTAGTGGATTTAGGTCTGGCGACCTTGGTGGCCATAAGATAGGGCCGAGTCGCCCGATCCACCTTCATGGGTATCTGTCGTCTAAGTGGTCTCGGTCGGACCACCGGTGTGCCAGGCAGCCGTCATTTTGCAACCACATGTGTTGCCTTGTAGAGAGCGGCACATCTTGCAAAAGTAATGATAGTTAATTTAAAAAATAAAATCAGGTAGGTTGCTCCAGTTAACGACGGTGGCAGTTCATACGGGCCTATCACTTCACCGTTTATGATCCCAGTCCACAAATTATTTTTGAACTGGGTTTGAGACCTATCTTCCCGTATAATGTGGGGATTCGCTAGTTCCCAGTAATGCAGATTATGCTTGTTTAAGTAGCCATCTTTTGGGCACGTAGGCTCGTCGCTCCACAAAATTTTGTCGAAATAAGCCCAATCTTGGTTAATTTTACGAAGCATTGTGCGACAAAACTCTACTCTTCGTGGGTAGTCAGCATTTTGTAAAGTTTGCACACGCTTCACATGATATGGGTACAATTCATACCTTTTTAATGTGTTGTGCACTGTTTTTTTTGTCTCGGCCCTATTTTATAACCACCAAGGTCGCCAGACCTAAATCCACTGGAATTTTTTTATTGGGGCTGCCTGAAAGACCTGGTGTACGAGACGGAGGTGATATCGGTCACACAGCTGCGGGCAAAGATATAATCCGCCGCCGAAAAAATTACGCAAGAGGGTTATGCTCGCCGAATTAAAAGGTCCTTCATTAAACGATGTAGAACATGCATCAGGGCAAATGGGCAAATGGCGGCCCCAAAATACCTGTTAAAATAAAGAATATTTTCTTTGCCAATTTCAATTACAATGACATGTCAAGGTCAAAACTTTATGGAAGCATGTCAGGTACCGAACCTTGCTACGATTTCATTGTTCACATGTATCAAATCATGAAATAATACTTGTAAGGTAACTTAATTTCAATTGACTTTTATTTTAATAAAATCCGAAATTGCTACCTTTGTGAATTTAAATTACCATAAAAAATAAAATTTAAAAAGAATGTAAAATAGTAATACCATTTTTAAATTAACATTAACTAAGCAATGTTTTAAAGTAATTGGCACGGTTGCCTCGTAGATTTTTTTTACACCACAGGCTATCAAAGTCAGCTGTTTGATTTAGTTTGTATGAAAACTTTGCATAACATTTTTTTTATGTGGTTTTCGCAGTACTTTAGGGAACAAAAGAATATTGTTTTAGATAAAACAGATAACCATGAGTATTTGAAAAAAAGGGGGTTAAAAATGTTATTATTTGTGAAAATAGCGTGAAATAAACTAAACTAGGGAAGATTTTTCTAAAAAATGAAAAAGAAACGATATCTCGAAAACCGTGAGACTTTTATTTAACTGAAATTCCAGTATGTGGTAGGACATGATGTGACCCACCCGCAGCTAAAGGATTATCTTTCGTTTTTTTGACACGCTGTATAACATGTTTATCATACAGTCTGGACGTACCTATAGAAAGAAATAAGTTGTCAGGTGCATTTGACAACGATTTAGCGACTTTTTTAAATTCGTCTAAAGTCGTCTGCGTAAAGCTTTATACTGATAAAGGCAGATACCAACCGATAATTTAAGATAAACCATCTTAAAATACTTTTCAGGGTGGAAAGTTAAATACCTACATGCTCTGTTTTATTGAACCCAGTAAAGTTGGGATCGTTCGATCCTCTCTAGTTGGGATTTGGGATCGTGCAAAACATTAACCCATTTATATTTGAGGCCAAACACATGTATTGTTGTTATGACTTTTTCTTCTTTTAGATTTCTACTTTTCACTTTAACTCTTATATTACTTAAGAATTCAAATGTATTTAACACTAACTGCTCGAACGAAATTCTTGTTCCTTGGAGCTAAAAAATAACTCATTAAAATAAATAAATCTACTAAAATAAATAAAGGTAAATAGTCTTTACATAATACGTTCGCAGTCTCGAACCATTTCACATACCGGGTCAGGCCAATGATGATTAATATAACGTGAGTCTTATAATATTATGTTTGTCTTATCTACACACACACACACACACACACGCCCTTATACACACACACCCTCCCTCTATCACACTCACACACAGACCCACCCTCACGTAAACACCCACCAGTCCGCATTGAGTCAGTGCAGCGTTCTATTTTAATGACCCGATCTCTATATGTGCAGCACTATCGGTAATATGTACCTAATCTACATAGTATGTAGAATATATGTATTTCTATTTTTGTTGTTATTGTAATCATGTATATTGTTTTTGTGTGCGAGGAGCTCAATGGCGCAGTGCTTAACGCGCCCGGTCTGCGATTGCTAAAGTTAAGTAACTTTCGCAAATGCCGGTCATCGGATGGGTGACCAAAACTTTATCATCTCGAGCTCCTCCGTGCTTCGGAAGGCACGTAAAGCCGTTGGTCCCGGCTGCATTAGCAGTCGTTAACAACCACCAATCCGCACTGGGCCCGCGTGGTGGTTTATGACCCGTTCTCCCTATCCATCTATAGGGAAGGCTCGTGCCCCAGCAGTGGGGACATAAAATGAGCTGATGATGATGATGATAATATTGTGTTTTGTTGTAAATAAATGTTTTTTCTTTCTTTCTTTCTGTTTGTAAGATAAGTAAGTAAGTAAGTAAGTGTAAGATTGTCAGAAGCAGTGCAATTACAAATCCCGCTTGTGGCAATAATTTCTTATAATTTGTTTGCGATAAAATCTACGTATCAACCATCAGTAGTTCCGCCATACAGTAAAAGTATATAATTCAAATCGGACTTAAATATATGCTACATTGTGTAACATATTAAACTGAATCGCTTACGAAACGGCCTATATACAGATTATAATCAAAACCCACAGGATATATATGCACAAACCCGCCGTATCATTATTGATCTTCTGGACTCGATGCGGTCTCCAGCTCTGTGATTTACGAGATCCGCAACAGATATTTTGGTGCTGATACCCGATATCTGTGACTTTCTGGTTGGCCTGTGACGTATTAGGTTTAGCCACGAAGTGGATCTAAAAGTGTGCAACGTGATAGGTGTACAGTAAATTATAATAACATTGAAAATAACTAGATAAATGAAAAGAAGTTAAAATATTCGGTATGTTACCTATATAACAAATGTTACGGCAATGTTCTGTTGCGAACGAAATTAAATTCGGAAAATTTACGGGAAAATTATTGTCACAAGCAGTATTCGTTCACATACAGGGTTCAGTATAGATACTGTGTACAATTATAGCTTAGATATATACAAAAGTACATAATGGCTCAGTGGCTTCGCAACCGGATGGGATCATCATCGCACATCACTACCTCATTCTATGTCCCCACTGCTGGGGCATGAGCCTTCCATATGCATGGATAGGGTGAACAGGCTAACCACTTACCTAGCATAATTGTACGAATAGCCTTATTTATGTCTCATGTAAGTGAATGTAATTCTTTTTGAGAAAAAAAGTTCTTGAAACATAACTACTGCGAGCGCCCAGTACTGATTGGTGGTTGTTACGACTGCCAATGCAGCCGGACCCATCGGCTTTGCGTGCCTTCCGAAGCACGGCTTAGTGACCATAACGCTTTTAAATGGTATGATTACCATTTTGTGACGTTAGAGGCCTTTTAGTAGTAGATGTCGTTTGCCTGGTAATGCTGAATCACTTAGTAGATATATAACTCTCACATCCACTTCCACAAAGGGTAGGCAGATATCAGATATAAAAATCACCAATTTTAACTCGCCGTTGGAGACCTCGAAGCCACCTTCAGCATAATCAAAGGTAACATAGATAACATCAATGGTTGCTAGTCGATCGCATGATATGTGAGCATCTTGGAACCGTTGTCCCATGTCCGTGTTGGAAGTAGGTAGATACCAACAAGGAACGTTTAAGTCTGAACTTTTCAACGGACTGTCGCGTCTGTTGCTTCTATTCTGTGGCATCCCCTCCCCTCATTTACATTTGAATGTTCAGCTGCTATTGTTTATTCCGCCGTATTTTATGTATAAACTATAGAATGTTAGAGCAGACCCTTCTCAAATTGTTAGGTGTTTGTACCTAATCTGTGCTCCCGATTTTATTTACCGTTCAAAGGCTGTTCTATAATATAGTGGGGGGTGTAGCCTCTCTCCACATTCCTGCATGGAACAATAATGTCCTCGATCCATTTTGTTTAGCACCCGGCAAATCACTCGACTACTAATACCATCACAAAAGAGATATTATGGCCTAAATAAGTCTAAATAATTCTTGTCGTTGTAATTCCACTGTACGAATACAGTTATAATTATAAATATAACTATACTTTTTTGGTAATTTTCTTTGGTAATTTTCTAAAAATAAAACCTAGCTAGATCGATTTATTGCCCTCGGAACCCCCTGCATACTAAATTTCATGAAAATCGTTGGAGCCGTTTCCGAAATTCAGGTTAAATATATACATAATACAAGAATTGGTCGTTTAAAGGTATTAGACATATGTTTTATGAGATAATACGTATGCATATTTATATAATTTTTATTTGTTGTAAGCTATTTCAAAACCTCTACCTTTATTTACCCCAACGATTCAGTCAAGCCGATACCCTTTATAAGCACTCTCAAGTTGTTCTGATCTCAGTTCCTTTCCAAACGCCTCGGAGAATCTAGTAGGGGATCTACCTACTGGGTCATGCTTCATGATGCCATCCTCTCTAGAAACCCTAGCGAAGTGTGATGGAGTATGGTTCCGTTATATGGTCTCCTTTTTATCTCACTCATATTGAGAGACTCGAGGCCATCCAGAAAAGGTGCCTCAAGTGGGCCTGTTATCGCTCACGAATTTGTGTCCGCCAGTTGACTTATAGTGATCTGCTACAGAAATTCAACTTGTCTAGTCTTTGTCTGCGACGTCTGCACTCCGACCTTCTGTATCTTTATAAAGTTGTAAGTTTTCAGATTCACTCTCCTAATTTACTGTCAGTCATTAGCATAAACACAAGATATATAAGCAGTCATCCTAAGATATATAAGAGAATACCAGACGCACTGCAGTAACGCGGGAGACTGAACAATGCCTTGAATATGTCATTGTTTGCCATACGCAGAACTTTTAGTAAAATTAGCTCATAAGCTGAGCGTGTATAAATGTTGGCAGTATGCTCTAAGCAGTGTCAGCTTAGCTGGTGCTGTGCATCGTGCAAACCTATGTGCCAACATATTACCTCGCATCTGGAGTGCCCTGCGCTCCCTCTCAATATCAGAGTCATCATTAAGGTTTTCAGTTACAATATGCCCTAAATATTTAAACTTTGTTACATGACTCAATGGAGCTCTATTCAGGGTAACAGGTACTACTATACTCTAAACCCTAGGTAATCAGTGGCGGATTTGCAGTCCTAGCCGCTCTAGGCTCCAGGCCATGTGCCGCTTCTTTCTCAGCACCCATCATATAGACTAGATACAATAAACGATACCAGAAGTATCAATTAACGTAAGGGATATTTTGGCTAAAATGAGTTTTATATATATTAGGATTCAGAATTTTCCGCTCTATCGATTGGAATACTTAGAATTGCTTTATCGTTCAAAAAATGTCCCTTACTTGATTATTATTCACTATCATTAAATTTCACCACTAAAATTATCCTTTACAGTAAATTAAAGTAAATATAAAAAAAATTGCGTTAAAAATTATACTAAGTTTTATGAAATTTGATAACAATGATAAGAAAGAGAAGATAAAACTAAGAAACTTTCTCCTGTACGTCAATAAAGTCGGATAAAACGCTAAAAAGTTACAGAGAGATATCGAAAAAAAAAAATGTTTTTTGGCTCTCCTGTAAAATCATGTTTGTCCCTTACATGAATTGATACTTCTGGTATCGATAATTAATGAATTTACTTTATTTCACGATTTGCCGCCCTTAATATCTGGCCGCCCTAGGCCCAGGCTCACTGGGCCTTAGGGCAAATCCGCCACTGTAGGTAATACTAGGTGGGTACCTTGGTTGTCTGGAAGAAATCGTTTTAAAGCGATAAGACCGCCAAATTGTAACTTTGTAAGTTATCTATATTTGTGTTCATGTTTATGTTTCATTATCTATTCATCTATCCATCAATCTATATATCTATCTAAACCCTGATTGTTTGCACTGGGCCTTAGGGCAAATCCGCCACTGTAGGTAATACTAGGTGGGTACCTTGGTTGTCTGGAAGAAATCGTTTTAAAGCGATAAGACCGCCAAATTGTAACTTTGTAAGTTATCTATATTTGTGTTCATGTTTATGTTTCATTATCTATTCATCTATCCATCAATCTATATATCTATCTAAACCCTGATTGTTTGCATATGTTTCACACACTTTTAGTAGCTTCTTAAAGGCCACCCTACCCATTTTACACATTTATTTAGATTATTGTATCCTGAGGCTTCGAACCCATCGCAGGGTCCGTGATCACAGGTTTATTTAAATTATTTTAAATCAATGTGTAAAATAAACGCGAGTAGATCCGTAAAAGTTGTTTTATTTATAATACTTAGGTTATAGACTTTATTTTATAAAAATACAATAATCCTACTAATATTATAAACGCGAACGTTTGTAAGTATGGATGGATGTTTGTTACTCTTTCACGTAAAAACTACTGAATGGATTTGAATGAAATTCGGCATACAGATAGTTTATAACCTGGATTAACACATAGGATAGTTTTTATCCCGATATTCCCACGGGAACGGGAACCACGCGGGTGAAACCGCGAGCGGCCGCTAGTTATGAATATTTACTTTTACAACTTTGACAACACAGTTCTGTTTCCTTATTGTACACGCTCAACATTTATGCTCTACATACCCTCGGGCACATTTATCAAATCTGTAGGCAACGTTGTTTAGTAGTTTACAAAGTAATAATGCGTAAGACAACAACTGTATATCTAATATTGTAGAGTAATTAATATAAAAGCCGGAATATACAAAAATAACTGGTGTTAGCTTACAAGGAAATCATTGTTAGTTTAATATAATTTTACGCAAATTTTGCTGCGAACAAATTAGTATGTGTCCCCTGTTCAACAGATCTAGAATAGCTTGAGTGTATCATGCTCTCTTTATTGTCTCTGCGGTGGTGACGTGTGCGTTCGGGTCGTTACGTTCCCTAAAATATGGTTGAGCGAAGCGATTGATTGAATCATGTCATACTCGTGAACGGGTGCCGTCTGTGGAGGTTGATCTGATCTTGCACACTTGTCTTATTTTTATTATTTATCTAGCGGCCGCTCGCGGTTTCACCCGTGTGGTTCCCGTAAGAATATCGGGATAAAAAGTATCCTATGTTTTAATCCAGGTTATAAAATATCTGTATGCCGATTTTTATCCAAATCCATCCATCCGTTGCAGCGTGAAGAAACAACAAATATACGAACATACATACACACAAACTTTCGCATTTATAATATTAGTGTGATTAACTAGTATAGTTTGACTTTTTTTTTCTTAAACTTGTCTGCGGAGTGCTTTTGACAATATTCCGGTCTCCATAAAGTAAAAACACACCCGGAATCCTCGGCTGCTGAAGAACTGGCTATCTTATCTCTAAATGTCCGAACACAAAATAAATAAATAAAATAAATAAATAAAACATAACAATGCTACTAACTACTGCGAGTACAAACTTTATCAATAAATTAAGGCGACATTTAGATCTGATGGTGATAGCGAGCCAAGCGGACTTAATACAAGCCCTACAACAACCAAACTAAGTATCTTTAACCGCTGTGTTGTAAACCCGGGACCACAAGGTCTGCAATCCGGAGATCATAACCCTCTAGATCACAGAGCCGGGTTAAAGAAAAATAAAATTGACCTTACTGTAAAATCTCGAGCAAAATCAGGGATATTTTTTTAACCGAATTGATAACTATTCTCGTACCTACATAAACTGTAAAATTCAATACACGTTATAATTTATAGCGTACATATGGGCCAAAGGTGCCAATAAACAATTTAGCCATCTATCTAAAAACGTTTCACAAGCCGTTTATAATTGGATTAACTCTAAATATATATTACCTTAATTTGGATTATCCCACCCGTCACTTAAAATAGATATTTATTTAGTCCAAAATATAAGTGAATCCCTTAATGAAAATTCAGTGTAGGTACTCCAAATTTAAATCCCGGAAATCTATTAGAGCCTTCTAACCGCCCACTAGGGATGTGATAGTGACTTTATCCGATTAAACAGATGAAAAGTATCCGATTCATTAGAAAGTGAAATAGAAAAACTTTTATTCAGTATCGCAAAAAAACATTCATATAAAAAAACATTTATAATTTAAATTTTACTTTTTATTTTCAAGTACTAATTGCTAAACTGAAGCTAAATTTATAAAATACAGTAAAAAAAAATTAAACGCCCACCCGACCCAGGCAGGAATCAAACCTGGGTTTTCCGCAATCCGGGCGGCTGCACTGACCGCTATGCTACCGGGAAGGCTGACGTAAGCGCTGAATTTTGTCACTGCTTTTTTATTTTTTATTTTTTTGTATTTAAAAAAAAAATTTAAGTGCTAATAGCGTCTCAGTTCGCCATCTATCCAACGGTTATTGCAGCCGATGGCCATGCAGATTCACCTTTGCAGATGAAATACCACAAATTTGATGACACAACGCTATAGTACATTTTACTTTTTATTTTAAGTGCTAAAAATACAGTGAAAAAATTAAACGCCCACCCGACCCAGCCAGGAATCGAACCTTACCTTGAATTTTGTCACGCTTTTTTGCAAAAGCAGTGACGGTAATTATCTGTATTTTCATCTGTAATTATTTGTAATACCGATATTAGTACCTGTAATTAGGTATAGTGTTTAATACCAGTATACCGGTACAATAATACTTACCGATACCGTTAAAGTATGTAAGGTAAGTCAAAGGTTCCGGTTATTGAAAATACCGGTATTCCAAGCCCTGCGCCTGTAGCGCATCACTAAAACCTCCTTTAGAGTGACTACGGGTCTAAGGGCATTATCGGTATCGCTCTATTTCCTTTGCTGAGCGCTGCCGCCTGCCTTTTGACGGCAAATATGATAATCCAAACGCTTTATGAATGTAAAGAGGCTTAGTTTATAAAATGAAAAAGTGAAATTTTTTGATTATATTATGGTAGGTTGGTATTTTTGTAACTTACCTTTTTACAAAAACTTTTTTAAAGGAAGGAATCCCATCAATTTGTCCCAAAAATTTATTATCTCAAGCTCCTTTGAATTTTTAGAAGGCACGTAAAGCCGTTTGTTCCGGCTACAATTTAGTAGTCGTTAACAACACTGAGCCCGCGTGGTGGTTTATATGGTGTTTCTGTCCATAGGGAAGGCTCGTGCCCCAGCAGTGGGGACGTAAATGATCTGGTAATGACGTGATTAATTATTTAGTTTTTTATTTCACAATGGGCAACGATTAACCCTCATCCGAAATAAACAAGAGACATAGAGGTCTATTAGTTTTTTTCATATTCCCCAAATGGGTAAAGGGTTAGCCTTTACCCGTAAGGATTATAGTATATTTTCGTCGTCGTTGTTTTTGTATCTACTAAAACAATAATCGTAGTTCTGTCACAGAAGAGAGATTATGTTAACCAATTTATATTTTAGTACTGTGGATTAGAGATTTTAAAAAGAAACTCTTTTTAAAAAGAATATAGCCTGTGTTACTTTCCTTGTAAGGAATGTAACATTCTATCAGTGATATATTTTTTGAAATTGGACCCGTAGTTCCAGAGATATACATATATATCCTCCTCAAATAAATAAACAAACAAACACATTTTTCCACATTTGTATAAACAAATTTATTGTGTTTTATGTGTTATAGTGTGAACAATAAAGTATTTTATTGGTATCGGTATGCACGGTGTTACAAAATACCCCGTAAAAATATAATAAATTATCAAAGACAAAAATATTGTCAACCCTAGTAAGCTGTCATGTCAGGGAACCGGAGTTAGCATAGATTATTTAACAGAGAGGCCTTCCTACCAAATTCTACTATGATGTATGCTTAAGTACTGGCTTCAAAAACGTCAAGACGGAAAAAATGTTATGTTTTCAATTTCAAATTTTCTTATCAATATTCTACAAATGTTTCGTGTTTTTCCATTTTTTTTCCAAAATGACGATGTTTTTTTACCTAGAATATTACGATATGATGTTATGCGTAGGCCATGAAGATAGCAATTTAAATCGTGCTCGTGAACTGTATCGGCAACGATTTATCGATGGAAGACCACCCGCTGAACAGCGACGGCTACCTTCTTACCAGTGTTTTCTCAACATGTCACGACGCCTACATTCCATAGGCTCCTTTCATCGGTCTACTGGAAGTGGACGTCCAAGCACAGTCGATGCCAGGCAGGCTGAATTAGTGTTAGAGCATTTTAAAGAAGAGCCAACCACGAGTATGAGACGACCCGGAGCAAGATTCGGTATGAACCATGTTGCAGTTTGGCCAACACCAGTGGCCGCTGAATGTGTGGGCTGGCATTTATGACGGGCATGTCATTGGTCCCGTCATTTTGCTATCACAACTGAATGGTGGCAACTACCTAACGTTTTTACAAACGGATTTCGAAGAGGCGATTGACGACTTTCCTGTGGCCGATAGGGATTACTTTGACAACCAAAGAAACATGGTGTTTCAGCACCGGCTCATTTTGCTCGCGACGTGCGAAAGTATCTCAACGTTCGCTTTCCGCGAAGAGGTATCGGCCGGGGGGTACCGGTGCTATGGCCCGCTCGTACTCCAGACCTCACACTCTTGGACTTCTTCTTATGGGGTTATGTTAAGGACAGAGTCTATTTCTCCGATTGCCCAACGGTTTTCGAGATGGAACAACGTGTAAGATCGGTGTTCGCGTCAATAACACCGACTATGGTGCGAAATGCCTTACATGTAATATCCCGACGAGCTAGTTTGTGCATTGAGCAAGGCGGAGCTCACTTTGAGCCGATCCTGTAAATTTGACATGCATTACGAAAAAGTAAGTGTTGTTAGTTTAGGTTTCTTCGTTAGGTTAGGTCTTTTAAAATCTTCTAAAATTCGACTTGTAATATCTATCTAATCGAATTATGTACTTTTGTTAGTATGTCTCTTTATCGTTTCACGAATTAGGTAAAAATGTACATAAACATTCTGCGTAGTTTACTCTTTAATTTTACTGAAATAGGGCTTGCACATCAATGAAAAAGTAATGATTTTATTTTTTTTGGCGGTAACTCATACAGTGATAGTACAGTTCTCGAATATTGTAAATCGACTTGTTATATGGCACCATTTAACCCTCTTTCGGCTTAACGGGTATTTTTGTAACACCCTGTATATCAATCAAAGTTACTAACTTTAAGTCTTTATTAATAGTATAGAAATATAATAGTATTTATAAAAAAATATTATTATCATATTTCCCTTAATTTGATTTGTTAAGCATACTCAACATTGGATTTGAAAAAATACAGACGTATATTTTTATACGATTAGCATAGATTTTATTTAATTTATTTCGAGTAAGACTGTTTTTATTTGGTTTAAAAATTAAAAATATCAAAAAAATAATTTTTAATAAGTACAATTTTAATTTTATTTTTTATTATTTATAGTATTGAAGTACAATTTAACACACTTCTTAAGGGTGCGTCGACCAAATAAAGCCAAAAGTGTAGACACAGTTATGTTGATATAATTGAAATACTATCGTATTACATAAATAAAATAAACGTGTTTACAATTAGTCCGATCCATAAATTCATAACACACTATAGTTTTTTCTACAATATCATTTAAATTTGGGCAAAAACCGTGAAAACAAGTAGTGGCGTTTAGTTGATATCTTATAGTTTATCTAAATTATTTCACCTCTGATTTTGTCTAAACAATCACCAATGTCTAAACTACAAATCGTCCGACCCACATTTTCGATTTATCAAGCGGTTATTTAAATTATTTTTTTTTATTAATCACCTTTAATTCCCCATACAAAATTAGAATGGCCGCGCGGCATCAAATAAATATGGACGAAGACTTTTCAAACAAAATATTATGACACTTGTCACTTACGGACGGCGCACCCTTAAGTACCCACTGATCCGGTTTTCAATTAGTTTGTAAGCCTTTCAGTTTAAGTTCTCCAGTAGGATTGTAGTTTCTTAGAATAATCGCTATTTATTGTTTTTATCACCGTCCAAACCTTCTGAGATTACTCCCGTACTATTGGACCAACTCCCTAACTCGAAATTAAAATTCAGCTGTTCCATACAAAACATCAATATTCATTCGACCAAAATGTATGGAACAGCTGAATTTTATTTTCGAGTTAGGGAGTTGGTCCAATAGTAAGAGTTGTTCGTTTGTATCACGGGAGTCATCTCAGAAGGTTTGGACGGTGATAAAAAAAATGAAGTTTGATGACGCAATAGTAAACGCGCTCGGTCTTGCGATTGCTGAAGTTAAGCAAAATTCGCAAAAGCCGGCTATTTGATGGGTGATCAAAAATGTATCATCTCGAGCTTCTCTGCGCTTCAGAAGGCACGTTAAGCCTTTGGTCCCGGTTACATTTGTAACGTTGTCTTTGCAATTTACTCAACGTTATATTGTTTTATGCTATGCATCTTATAGCCTCCTTGGTAGTTTTAAAAACTATATGTCAAATTTATATGCACGGTTCTGAAAAAGAATATTTTGAATGTCATGTCATTGTCATGGAATTTTATTGTATTTTTGATATGATCAGTCTTTCAAAAATCTTCAGTATATTAATAACATTGTTTTAAAGTATCATCGATTGTCCAGTTATTATTGTTTAAAATGTGATTTGTGAAAATCTGTACCTATAAACAGGTAATTTGAATCCTATAAGAAATATTTGTAAGTAACGTTTTGGCTTAGACTTTAGTTTTAAAATTTTAGCCGATTAAATATTTACCTGTAGATCTCCTGAGTTTTATTGGACTTTCACTTCACATTAGCAGTCGTTGACACCTCCGATCCGCACTGGGCTCGCGTAGTGGTTTATGACAACAGTTGGGACATAAAAAGAGCTGGAAATTATGGTGGTGGTAGAAAAAGTGATGAATTTTTCACATTTCTCAGTTAACACTTTATAGATTAGAGTCCGTGATTAGAGTTAGCAATTTTTAAAGGTTTACTGTCATTTTGAATATTGTTATTTGATTGCTTATGAAATGTTTCATAGGTTAGGAGTCTTTAATTATAATGAGTGTAAGTAAATTTGGTATTTTGGTATGGGTAATGTTTGTTTCTTAAAGATTGTTTTCGTTTTAAACTGTTATTGCTCTTCAAAATTATTAACTGTGTTTATAAAAGCGTTTCATAAATCAACAATCAACATAAATCAAGTTTCATAACAGGACATTGCGAACACAAAGACTGAGCGCCGTCGGCAACAGATCCCGGGCTGTCTTCACTATAAACTTTCAGTGTATTCAGTCTAGATTTCAAACAAATTGAAGTTTACCCACTTGAAAATTATTTGAAATTTTGTGGCATTTTTTTTGCTTAATTAAATTTTTTACTAGTAAGCATTAATTTGGTCTTCATCTCACTTGATGTACAGTGATGACTGATGATAAAGCAAGGAAGAGTACTTCACCCAAAATCCTTAATCAATGGGGAATGTTTTTCTATATTTCTTACGGGTGAACAACCGTAAGGCACGACCTTACGGTTGTTCGACTACTAAAGCCAATGAAGATTTCATGTAATATAATTACCAAGAAAAATAATATAGTAGCGAAGGGTACCTTACACAGGTCGCCACAGCTTATACAACGTTAGTCGGAACGGGGGTGCTAAGCCGAAAAAAGAGTAAAGTATACATGATAGTGAAAAACTTTTTTTTTAACTTTTATTATTTTTTTTTAGTTTTTTTTTTATTATTTACATTTGATTGGTCTACAAAAACATAGTAGGCTACGGTTTTGACGTAGGTTCTCAGCAAATAGGTTTACCTCTAATGTCAATGTACGGGTATTGTATTGACGACCTCCTTGGTCGAGTGGTTTGTACACCAGTTTTCATGGTGTCACCATCTCTGAGGTCCCGGGTTCGATCCCCGGTCGGGTCAATTTAGAAATTATTGTTTGTCTAAATTATCTCGGGTCTGGGTGTTTTCCATGTTTTCCATATAATAAGTATGTATTTAAGTATTTTAAGTATGTGTACCCGTTGTTTCATAACGAAGCTTCTCTTGGGCTAGATAATTGGTGTAAGTGTAGGAAAGTTTATTTATTTATTTATTAATTTTAAAGAGTCGAGTTTTCTCTCCAAAATTGGACTAATGTATCCAATAATATTAACTTTTAATTTGTTTTTTTTTGTGACCGCCAGGGCTACCACAGCGTAATTTCTTTTGAAATCTTAAAAAAGTTGTTAATCTAAAATTATAAATTTTTAAGGAAAAGTTCTTAGACAAAAGTTATTCACTATCATGTATACTTTACCCTCCTTTCGGCTTAGTACCACATGAGTAAAAACTCATGTGTTAGTACTAGGGAATGCAATCTCGTTCTCGCGAGATCTCGTCCGTATTTTGCGAGACTGAATCTCGTACAAATTTCGTACGATATCTCGCGAGATTACGAGATTCAGCGGCAGCATAACGCACGTGGAATTACAAAGAACATTGAGAACAGATCGATTAAACTTGCTTTTTAAAAAATTATGAGGCATTAACAGCTCCAAACTCAGAGCAATTCAGAGAAGTGGTTAGGTTTTTCAGGCTCTCAGTTGCTCTTAGGAATAACTGATGCCCTTAAGAACAAACTTTGGAACTCATTTTTGATGTACCTAATCTAATAAAGAAGTAAATATGAAGCTGACATAGTCGAAATTACTAAAGTCCCATCAAAACAGCAGAAACAAAATTACTTACATAAATTTTCAGTGAAATTACCCAATCCCGCGAGATCTCGCGAGACTGACTTTCTGGTCTCGCGAGATCTCGGCTGGGTCCAAAATCTCGCGAGATTGCATTCCCTAGTTAGTACCCCCGTTCCGTCTAACGATGTATAGAAGCTACACAAACAAAACGATAGCGCGATTCAGCTGACAGTCAGCGCTACGCCATCTCTTGACATTAGTTAGTATTACAAGTACTTACAATGATATGGTGACGTTTGAACACGGGTTACAATACACCTTCATACCACCTAATGTTAAGTGATGATAAGGCCGTCGCCATAGCGCACTTCTCCCGGAATCCTCAACTAACTATAGGCCCCTTCTTTCGTATTTCTAACAGTGGGAAAACAACTAATAATGCTATTGACATATTTACATAAAATGGTGGCAGCTAGCCAGGTGACATAAAACTCAACTCTATCACCAACCAAACTGAGAACATGAGAATCAAACTTGGGACTTCAAAGTCTGAGACTATCATGATAACCACTAGACAACAGATTTGGTTAACATTAATTCAGTTTCACATTATTTAGTTAAACCATTTAAATGTTATAACAATTTGTTCCAACTAGTTATTTCCGCTCCAATAACTTTACCTACCGATATTTTATCAAACAAAAAGCGAGCGACACTTTCCAATACGGCCGGCCGCACTTTATTATCGGAAGAAAGCCATTCAAATTATCCAAACATTTAACTTGCCACAAAGCCAATAATGAATCTGGAATGGAACGGCGGGTGCTGGTAAAAAATGTCGCTTCGCCCCAGCCAGCAGCGTGCGGTAATTAATCACGGGATCTTCACGTTCCATTCAAAGTTTTTCTTACTAAATGGCTCGTTTAAATATTGTGATTAAGGAAATTAAGACTGTGGCCAGCGGAAGTGCGGGAAAGTTGGAGGTGTGAGAAATAACATAGATTATTGTCGGTTACTAAGAAAAGAAACGCAATTCTTTATTTGACGACCTCCGTAGCCAAGTGGCTAGCACGCCGGACTTTGGGCGGCGCTAACTCTGAGGTCCCGGGTTCGATACCCGGTCGGGTCAATGTCGAAAACGAACTTTTCGATATTGTGTCGGGTCTGGGTGGTTGTGGTACCGTCGTTGTTTCTGATTTCCATGAAACGAGTGCTTTAGCTACTTACCTTGGGATCAGAACAATGTATGTGATGTTGTCTAAATAAATATAAAATATATTCTCTCGTATACACTTTTAAACTTTCGCGTTCCATGGTTAGACAAATAATTTAAACGGGGACAACTACCGCCACCGTTGTGTGTGGCGACAGTTGGCAAAACAATGTGACGGTGGATGAAGACTCTGCCGCGCAAACGGCGGCGCAACATCGCGATAGCAGTCAGCCCGTGACCATGGCCCACCCTATATCCCGTCTCGCGTGTTACATTAGGTTTAGAGAATCTAATGGAAGTCATTTGGTAGGGAAATAACATCTGTGATTAACTAAAACTTAAGAGCGTTTACGCTGCACACTAGCGCCGCCAATGAAAAAAAAAACATGTCTAGTAATTAGAGATAGAAAATCAAATTATGCTCAACAAACTATCTGAATGAAGTAATTTAGCATTTTTACGTCACCTAATGAACACCTGACATGTTATGGTTTAGTTAAATATGGCGTTATAGTTAAAAGTGGCCGTAACGTCTTATTTAACTAAACCATAACATGTGAGGTGTTCATTAGGTGCCGTAAAAATGCTAAATTACTTCATTCAAATAGTTTGTTGAGAATAATTTGATTTTCTTACGCTCTTAATTGATGAGTAAAAACTCCCAAAGAAATAACATTTAATAATAAATGTTAATTATACTAATTATGAAGGTAGGTACCGACGCCATAGTAACGGCTACTCGGACAAATTAAATTTTATAAAAACTAATAACCGTCAGAGATTTCTACATAATAAAATTAAATGTTAATTGTATTTTGTCCACGGGATCCAGTAGGAATCACGCTTCACCTCAATACAATTATCTATTCTTGAAAACAACAATAGAACGATTCAACTCGTAGGAGCATGAAATCGTTATTAAAACAAAAGGAATTAGAATAATAATAAACTACATCTCTCAACCACTGTAGGTCACAAATAATAACTTGAACAGTAAAACAGAAATATTGGGTCCTTACCTTGAAATGGACGTTTTTTCTCACTTATTAATAGGAGTATTACTTTTAAAAATCAAAACCGGTCGTTAATATTATTATACACCTTTAATTAGGACTATGTCACTCAGGCTTCAGTAATAACAATGATTATTCATTTTGTGTCTTTATCGCCTTCGCCGACTTCTTTTTTTGTTCGCGGAATCAACCTTTTGTTTTATTGTAGCTTTGAAGGGTCTTGATTTTTTTTCTTTTTAATGTCTGCTATATTTAGCTAGTGAAACAAACAAACTACTCTACAATTTTTATAGTGTTAACATAAAGTGTTAGTGTGTGTAAATAGATGCTAAGAAAATTTAAAAAAATTAGTATAAAAAATATCTAATATATAAAATTCTCGTGTCACAATGTTCGTTCCCATACTCCTCCGAAACGGCTTGACCGATTCTTATGAATTTTTTTATGCATATTCAGTAAGTCTGAGAATCGGCTACTATCTATTTTTCAAACCTCTAAGTGATTGTGTGATGATTTGTTTGTTTTGTTGTCATAGAAACTGTCAAAGTGGTACGAAGTCCGCCCGGTCAGCTAGTAAATAATAAAATCTGTAATAAATGAGTATTTATTCCGTAATAAATGAGTATTTATTCTAGATTTTATTATTTAAGTATCGGACAAGGAAATATTTCACGTTGCATTCATTGCTCAAAATTAAATGGAATTCTGGGATCGTAGAGCTTGTTTTTTTCTTTTCAGTTTTTTCTCTTTGCAGTTATTTTTTATGTTAGTCCGGCTTTTACGAGTATATAATTGTTTTTTATATAGTTATTTTAGCAGTCGGGTTTTTTGTTTTATTTTAATATTTTTTTCTTATTTTAAACAAGTTTCAACTACACACATCATGTAGTCTACAAAGTGATATTGAAGGCATAGAACGGGTGCCTAGTGTGAGTTTTGTTTACTATCCGTATTAATTCGATTACGTTAACGAAAAATAAAAAAAAATAAAAAAATGTGTGGTATTGAAGCAGCGCTTCCTGGTGATTAACATTTTGACATACGAATTCTCGTTTTCGTTAACGTGATCAAATGGCGAATGAAACTCGTACTAGGCACCCAATACAGAAATTAATATGTCATATCAAACATAACATATATAACATATAGGCATAAGACATACATAACAATAGTGGTAGTAATAAATAAGAATCGTTAGCATGGTGCTGAGACGACGGAGTTATTAGATGCCGCGTCCTACTTTCTGTGATCCACGGAGCCTCATTCATAGTCTAAGACTTTGAATAAGACTAAACAATTGCCGAACTAACATTACACAAGTTTTAGAACTCCAAGTTTGAAAAGGTTACAGAGTGTTCCTAGACAAAAAAGTTTAGATTCGTCTTCAATCACACTAAAATTATAAATGCGAAAGTTTGTGTGTTATTCACGCTGCAACAGATGGATAGACTTTGATGAAATTCGGCATACAGATAGTTTATAACCTGGATTAAAACATAGGATACTTTTAATCCCGATATTTTCACGGGAAAGGAAACCACGCTGGTGAAACCGCGAGTGGCCAGTACATTATAATTATGGGACTGGGGTGGATCGAAGTTTTATTATGTCTTTTTGTAATTGTTACAACTACGACAGATTACATATACCTATCCAAAACTGTTAAATTTCTTCAATAAATAATCAACCATATTCCATACACATAAAGTAAACAGTCTATTGAGGTAATTTGTCACAATAATTGTTTTAAAAAGCATTAACATAATATAAACGTAGGTAACTCTTAATATAATGGAATAAAAGTCAAAACTAATCATTAGTGCATACTTGATAATGCTCTTGATCGTACACAAAATAATAAAGAAGTTTTTGTTTGTTTGTATTTGTTATCTCTGTAACTTCCAGATATTCTAAAAGCGACACCTTATCCTGTAGTATAATAACTTTATGTAGACACATATTTAAAAACGTTTTACTCATTTCGAATTGTGATAAGACTTCTTCTATATCTTAATAAGACTTAAGTCTACCACACCGCCATCTTCACATGTATGTCGCCATAACAAAAATATCTGTTTAGCGACTGAAAGAAATAAGATAAGCAGTTCCTTAGTATTAAGAGATCCCACATAAAATGCGCATCCATCTTATGCGTCTTTTACCATAAGTTGACATAAATGCTAAGTATTCCCAGCATTGTCGTCACGCGAAACCTTTTCCGTAGTAGTAGTAAAGAACCAAACAAAAGCCAATATTCACAATCCAAGACTACGAATACCGGCTCATAGTCATGCAAGGAATGCCAGTAAATGGTACAAAGCATTTTTCATAGCAGCGACCTTCGGCAAATGAAATTTCCTCGTTGCGGCGACTTTTACTGCTACGGTGGGTGGCTAGGATTAGTTTTTTATTTCTATTTCTTTATTTTCCACTACAGACCTCGGCTTTGAAGGGAAATTAAAATGGGCAAGCAATTTTCAAGGGATTTCTTTCTTGAAGATGAGAGATTGAGTGCTATCAAATTGCGTGGGTAGATAATGTTTCGACATGGGTCCATTTAATATTAGGTATGATAAAAATAAGCCAGACGGTTGGGCAAACGGTTGGGTTAAAGTGTGATATAAATTTTATGGTAGCAATTTTCAGATTTTTTAATTTTTAATAGCTAGGTGCTGTTTATAGTGACCAATGTGAAAGTAAGGAAAAAACATATTGGAAAATATTTTTCCTTGAAGAGTGCTTTGAAATTGAATACTGCCCAAACCCCTTAAGTATCAGTAAAGATGGGTTAAACTTAAAAAATTAAAAAATATGAAAGTGACGTTGTACTGTGTTGTTTCATTAGACAACACCCATGCACACTCACGAATCCTACTAATATTATAAATGCGAAAGTTTGTGTGTATGTTCGTATATTTGTTGCTTCTTCATGCTGCAACGGATGAATGGATTTGGATGAAATTCGGCATACAGATAGTTTATAACCTGGAATAACTAATAGGATACTTTTTATCCAGATATTCCCACAGGAACGGGAACCACGCGGGTGAAACCGCGAGCGGCCGCTAGTTGTTCATAAATATTATGACACGACACACGTATGATAAAACACATTTTTTTGGAAAATAAAGCTAAATTGCAATCTCTCTACCAAGCAATTAAGTACCTACTCTTTTGGAAGTAAATAAACACTGCTTTTATCTGCTTACTCGTGCTTATTCTTTTAACAGATGACTCTTGATCATGTTGATTCAGATTGAATTTTCAAGGCTTGTTTTAATTTAATTTTTGGCATGTTTTCTCATTCATCAGATCAGTTGCTTGGCAGAAGGAGCCTTATCATAAGTTTCATGGATAAAATGTTTTATTCACCTGGTATTGAGATTGAGACCGGGACGAAAAAATATTTAGAACGAAGTTTATATTCATTTTTCTTCGAATTAAGCTTTTTATTCAGTCTCGCAAATTCTGCAGATCCAGTACGTCACACGTGATCTCGATTTACTGATCCCTATTCTTAATCCGTGCTTCAATCCAAATCTTGTAAGTAAAATATATTATTTACAAATTTTATATTTGGCACCCAGGTACCTAACTGCCTTTAATGGTAGAATTAAGTCCTGCAAATATATGATTCCACTTTGTTATCAGCGTATCCAGACTCAAATTTGATACCCATATTGAATCAGCACGGAAACCTTAAAAATGATACCTATATTGACCTTTGAAAAAAAAAAAACACGTTTGCCATCTTGGATCATGAAACAAATGTCATATTCGCAATCGCCAACCACGAAAACCTTGGAATCGATACCTATATTTATCTTTGAAAAAAAAAACCACACCGCCATCTTGGATTCCGAAACAAAAAACTTAAACAGAATCTGTCGTAAACCGAAACTGACCTAAACAGAATCTGTCCTAAACCGAACAACTCCTCTTGTTTTTTTGGGTCAAAAGTGGCTTCAAATGGTTCGTTTAATATTACAAAAATGATTTATTAAAGATGGAATAATACCAGCACACGTTTTCCCTCCTTTCTATGATATAGGGTCCTTCAAGAGAGGCGTGAAGAAACACCTTGTGGGCCGGCAGAGTGAAGTTGACTGATGCTACGTTTGTTTCCACGCTGCACCGCAGTTGTCTTCGCGTCTGGACTTCATTTCCACTTGGGATGGAGTCATTTGCCGAGCTAAGTATAAAAAAAACAAAAAAAAAACACGGTGCTGCTCGCCAGTTCTGTTAGCTTGAACTAAGCTTGACACGCTCCCGCGTGTCTAGATCAAGGTTGTCTAGATAAATCCTTATAGGCGAAAATGACATGACATTTGTACGCCCCTACGACCGTAAGACAAACACAGGTCATGAAAGCCCATAATGTATTATTATACTGTACATAATACATGACCTATGTAAGTTAAGACATAAGTTTACAAATTAATACATTGAATTGAATTGAAAGTGAGAAGCCCGATGGTGCAGTGGTTGACGCGCCCGGTCTGCGATTACTAAGGTTAAGCAACTTTCGCAAAGGCCAGTCATCGGATGGGTGACCAAAAAGTTATCATCTCGAGCTCCTTCGTGCTTCGGAAGGCAAGTACAGCCGATGATTCTGGCTGCATTAACAGTCGTTAAAAATCACTAATCCGCACTCGACCTGCGCTGCGTGGTAAGGTAAAGCCCGTTCTCCCTATCCATTCATAGGCAAGGCTCGTGCCCCAGTAGTGGGAACATTAAAATGAGATTGGAAAGTAAGTAAGTATAATTACTTACTCCGGCTTACGAATATGATATACCTACTGTCTTAAGTTATCACTACAATGACAGGTATTGGCTTAATCATCGCTGGTCGGGCAAAATGTATTCCGGATTTTTTATGTATAGCCTGGGTTTGTGATCACCAACCCGCATTTGGCAAGCGTGGTGTTTAAGCCATTACCCAACGATTGTAGCGATGACGTGATTTCAATGATGGAAGCCTTTGCCCAGCAGTGGGACAGTTATAGGCTGTTTACTACTTTACTTACTTTACATCGCTTGCCAAATGCGGGTTAGCGATCACAAACCCGGGTCGTACGCACGCCAGCTCATCATATTACCACAAACTGACAATCTTCCTCAATAGACTATGAACTTGACGTATCCTACTAATATTATAAACGCGAAAGTTTGTATAGGTATGGATGGATGTTTGTTACTCTTTCACGTAAAAACTACTAAATGGATTTTGATGAAATTCGGCATACAGATAGTTTATAACCTGGATTAACACATAGGATACTTTTTATCCAGATATTCTTACGGAAACAGGAACCACGCGGGTGAAACCGTGAGCGGCCGCTAGTAGATGAATATTTATTGAAGAAATTTGACAGTTTTGGAGTAGTTGGTGTGCAGTCGTTTGGACATTGATAATTCTAAATACACACTTTGCCTGACTTGTGAATAGAACCTAAGACCAGATACCAGGCTGAGCATTTTTCCACAAAGCCAAAAAATCGTAAAATAAAAAAAAACGAGCTAGTCTTACTAGTCGCATTTGACGTGTAACAAAACGGAGTGACAAAAATTAATCTCAAAATTTAAAAATGCTTATACTGAAATATTTTATTCGAATAATATTATTCATTATTACTAACTTGGATGGATTTTTTATCAATGATATGCACTTTATTGAGACTTATTATCATCAGTAAATATTTTAAAAAATATACGTAATTTTAATTTATATTTTTTTATAAATCATACAGAGAATGCAGTAAATACTCATTAGAAGACATTTGACAAATGACACAATATGTCATATATAATAATAATATGTCTTGTTGTTCATAATATCGATTTTAAATTTACAAAATGGCGCGTGCTTGCGGGCTTCCCCGACTTCCTGTTATACTGTTACGACCAACTTCCGTCACATTTCACGAAATCACTTCCACAAATTGAATAATATGGAAGGCGAGCGGAATAATGTTAGACATCAAAAATACTTCAAAAATATATTTTAATAGAAACACCATTGTTTTAAGTCGACAATGAGCGGCTACGTATAATTTCCGTCTTATTTTGATTGAAGAATGTCAATAAAGCCAAAAACCGATCGACCCTTCCCTTTGATAAAGCAAGCCATACACACGTTAGGCCAAAGAAATATCTCATAAATATTCCATCCCATAATCTGGGTAAATCATAAATAAGAGTGGGAGGTCTGATAATTGGTTATTGGCAATCCCCAATCAGAGTGGGGTATAATCCGATATTATGCGGGACCTCATTATATTGGACAAGAGTGGCGCCTTTTTAGCTTCAACGGTGATATTTTGAGGCACGAGATTGAAATAGTCATAGTGAAAATAGTATCAAAGGGTGCCCGTGAACCATTGATTGTATAAACTTATTTCAACACGTTCCCCGTCCGATGAATAGAATAGAATGTAATTTATTGTAGGTAACATTAATTTTCTGGTGACAATATAATACATAAGTATCATACTTAATATCCATTACAATAAGCATGCAATAATAGTGTACACAACAAAGCATTCATTTAAAAAAAAATGTATATATTATTTTTAGTTTATTATTATTTATATTATTATATTATTTTAGTTTATATTTATTTATTATTATTATTTTAGTACATATTTTTTTTAAATACAGGTCCATGATATTTGGTTGTTATAATTTTTGGATAGCCGAACTAGTATTTTAATATTTATAATAATTGGTACCTACCTAGTTTTACAAATGAAAATAAAAATAGACCTGAGTAAACTTATATTTTGGTTATAGGTAAAGGAAATTGTTTTTTTAGATTTGTGAATCTTTGTGACGTAAGTTTTCTTGGCGCGAATGACCTCCACCCGTTTTTTTTTTTTAAAAGGAACAATGATCCATGTTTTGATCGGCACGTAAAGCCGTTGGTTTAGGCTACATCAGCAGTTGTTAAAAACCACAGCACCACACTGGGTCCGCGTTGTGGTTTTTTGTGGCCTGTTAAATATATTTGTATTTTCTTTCTGTGGTGTTTCCATCCATAGGAAAAGCTCCTGCTCCTTCAGTGGGGGCATAGAATGAGCTGGTGATGTAAGTGAGTGAGTGAGTGAGTAGGTGAGTGAGTGAGTGAGTGAGTGAGTGAGTTTGGATGATTTCTTTTATACGAGACGGGAGGCAGATAGGTCGAGTTAGCTTAGATTTGTCGATATAATTCTCCACCTTGGATATTTAAAATAAGAACGCAGTCGTATTCCTTACAGTTAGTTTAATGATATTTTACAATAACAATTTATTAATTTAGAAACAATGGCTAGATGCAAATGGATTTATTTATGATGTCACAACTGTGGACAGCAGAATCCAGTGCAGCAGGCCCCGCTTGCTGCGTATACTGAGCTGTACACAGTGTTGGCGTCAAATAACAGGGCGCTATCTATATAGTTATTATTTTTCTTTTCTTTATCTGTTGTATGTTTAATTGTGTGTTTTGTTATGCGATACGAATAAATGTTTTTTTCTTCTTTCTTTCTTTTAAAACGCAGTGAGCTCTGTGCGTACTGCCTGACCCTCGTCTGACCGCTCCCGTTAAAATATGTCGAGTACGTTTGTCGCGCCACTTGGCGTTTCGCGTTACCATAAAGCATAGGCACAGATCACAATCAAGTAGGTCATCCTTGGCTCCGATGTACGTATGCATATAAGCGTCAAGCGACAAAAAAACAAAAGAGGTATCAACGTAGCTTCGTTTGTCACAATAACCGTCCAATACAGTCGTAGAGGTTGCGGACGTGAGAGAAATGTCGTAATGAATGAGAGCACGAGAGGCTGACAATGATACTTCAGCGGGCGCCACGATTGCGGGCTTCCATTGCGATTTGATTAGATTATATTTATGATTGGACGGTTTCATTTTAGGCGTATAAGATGGTGTGGTCTCTGACCTTGATTACATTAAAAGGCTATAAGGGCGCGCTCTGTTAAACACTAAGCGCTTAGCTTTCATCTCACCTGATGGTAAGTAAGGATAGAAGAGCACTTTAACCGGAAACCTTAACTACCAAGAAATTCGCTCTTTTGCCAAGCAGTACAATACTATTAAGATAACTGTAATAGTTCTGTCGTTATTTATTTAGTTAAGATTGTGATAGCTAGTTAATTAATTTTTTTTTTTTTACAAGGGCGCTGCTTATTTCAGTGCTGAAATATCTTCCAGCAGGCCCGCAACGCCCGCAAAAGGAAACATTATAAATAGAGGTAGAAATAATGTGTACCTCCTGCAAATTTAAAATAAATTTACATAAATATTTATAATACACATACATACTAATAATTGCATAAACAAAGGAAATTTAATATACAAAACAAAAATAAAAGGTAAAAAAAAAACAAAAAGAAATCAATATACATAAGACGACAGAATCAACCGGACAGGTAGTGTTCTTTCAAACGCTTTTTAATAGCTAACCATGCTAGTAGAAGCCTTCATCATCATTATCATCATCTCAGCCAAATGACGTCCACTGCTGGACAAAGGCCTCCCCCAAGGATCTCCACAACGCCCGGTTTTGTGCTGCAAGCATCCAGCGGCTTTCTGCGACCTTCACCAGATCGTCGGTTCACCTTGTTGGAGGCTTGCCCACACTGCGCTTTCCGGTACATCGGCCATCAGTCCTGTCAGTCAGAGAAACCCCGAGCATAGCCCTAAAGAGAGAAAAAAAAGCCTTACCGCTAACTAAAACAAGTACAATTATTACCCCTAGTGGTACAAAACCCGGGAGGCGCTCTGGTTTCGATGCGCCTTGTAAGTACTACTACTACGTAAAATCGTAAAGTTGTGTGTTTTTATCACGTGGTAGCAAGCGCAGTTGAATTTGGACACCCATCCAGACACCAATCATTACGAAACTGGCTCACCTTTTACGATCGTAACTCAAAAGTGCTGCCCGCAGGCGCCAACGTTCTTCTTAAAAATGACAAAGGAAAATTGAAATTTATTTTCACCAGCTGCTATACTCCGAGGTCATTTTTAAGTAATAGATAAACTCGTTTCTCTGACATGAAAGAGTTCATTTTCATATTCATTTTTATTAAAAAAAGAAAGAACGTTACGAGACTGTTATCTATAATGAATAACTTTGGTGGAGAGGTCACTTAAATTTTATATCCTTTGTTACACTAGCTGAACCAGCGGACTTCGTATCGCTATGACAGTTTCTATGTCAACAATACAATCAAATCTTTTCTATGATAACAAAACAAAGAAATCGTGGAACATTTTGTATTGGAGAAAAAATGTTTGGGGTGGACCACCTTTATCAATTAGGGGTATGAAAAATAGATTAAGACCGATTGTCAGACCTACCCAATATAAATATAAAATTTTCAAAAATCGATCAAGCCGTTTCGGAGGAGTATGGCAACTAACATGTGACACGAGAATTTTATATTTATAGTGTGAAGAATTAAATGATATGAATATTAAAGGATTGCTTATATAAGAGAGCACTCTGTCTGAGATTGCTGAATTTAAGCAACTGTCAGATGGGTGACCAATAATATAACATGCAGCCATGAACAACGGTTTTACGTGCCATCTGAAGAGGAGCTCGAGATGTTTTTTTAGTAAACCAGTTATTAAAAAAAAACATTTCGAGCTCCTCTTCGTAAGGCACGTAAAACTGTTGATCATGGCTGCATTAGCAGTCATTGATCACAAACGCGGGCTATGCATCGAAAAAAACCAAAACACACTTTGCCCGACTTGAGAATTGAACCCGGGACCTTCGGATGTCGGGCCGAGCGCTTTACAATTAAACGAGAGTATACTTTACTGTTAGTAAAAGGTGTTTCACTTAAGGGTGCGCCGTCCGTAAGTGACAAGTGTCATAATTATGTTTTATTTGAAATGTCGTCGTCCATATTTATTTGATGCCGCGCGGCAATACTAATTTTGTATGGGGAATTTGAGGTGCTTAATAAAAAATAATAATTTAAATAACCACTTGATGAATCGAAAATGTAGTCACTTTGTAGTTTATCCATTGATGATTGTTTAGACAAAATCAGAGGTACAATAATTTAGATAAACTATAAGAAATCTACTAAACGCCGCCACTCGTTTTTATGATTTTTGCCCAACTTTAAATGATATTGTAGAAAAAACTATAGCGTGTTATGAATTTATGGTTCTGACAAATTGTAAACACGTTCCCTATGATACTAAATATATATTTTGTTCATTTAATACGATAGTATTGGCTTTGGATAGTATTGATAGTATGGGCTTACAAGAAACAAGAGTATACATGCCAAATGAATAAAGTTGCCAGCGGTTTCCACACTAGGACGAGCCTGAGTTGTGGTGAACATGATGCGATGAAAGAAAGTAAAGTAAAATAATGATATTAAAAATAAAGGAAGCTAAAAACAATAATAATGTGTGTGTGTGTGTGCGTGTGCGTGTGCGTGTGCGTGTGCGTGTGCGTGTGCGTGTGCGTGTGCGTGTGCGTGTGCGTGTGCGTGTGCGTGTGCGTGTGCGTGTGCGTGTGCGTGTGCGTGTGCGTATGTGTGTGCGTGTGTGTGTGCGTGTGTATGTGCGTGTGTGTGAGCGTGTGCGTGTGTGTATGTATGTGTGTGTGTGTGTGTGTGTGTGTGTGTGTGTGTGTAATGGTCTATTGGTCACATTTCAACAAATCCTCGGTTTCAAAGTAGGATAGGGTTAATAGCCACTTCAGAACCCTCTTTTTGGCCTCAGTTATTGAACACGTCTTTATTTCACACACTCTAGCAATTACATTGTATATATACGGTAGCTTGTACGTTAAATGCTTTTTTCCAAAAGCCTTTTCACCGAGGTTTGTGGGACACGACAAACCCTTCTTTGTAAAAGTCCTGCGTATCCTGGAGACTTAAGGCTCGCCTGATGCCCTATACTAAACACCTTGATGATGTAGAGTTGTCGTACATTCACTACAGAAGCCTCCTGGTACAGGTCTCTGGTGGGAAATAGGAAGTGTTTTTTCAGCATAACCTTTAAAACAGATCTCTGTGCCCTTTCCAAACCTATCATGTTAGTATTTCCAATGCCTCCCCAGACTGGGATACAGTAGGTCAGAATGGATTGACATAATGTTATGTTGACGGTAGTAAGGAGTTTCTTATCAGCTGAGTTTCTGAGGAGGCGCATGATGTGGACATGTCTTCTGATTTTTTTGATAAGCGAGGCAATGTATTGCTTTAAGAAAAGTTTTTCATCAATCTCTATACCTAGATACCTAATGAAATCGGTTCGTGCTATGGGTACGCAGTTGCATTTTGGGGTATTGCAAGAGTGAATTTTTATACTGGTGGTAAGTGCCGGAAGCATAAATACTTTGTTTTGCTGAGGTTCAACGTGAGGAGATTGAGGTCTAGCCATTGCTTAACTGAAGACATACCTAGCTCAGTGCAATGCAAAGCCTCTTCCCAGGTTTCACCTCGAAATATGGCTGCGGTATCGTCCGCGTAGCAAATTAGTTCTGCTAAGTTAGGAGCGTTTGCGTGGATGTCATTCATGTATATGATGAAAAGAGAAGGTCCCAGAACGCTCCCTTGTGGCACTACAAATAAGGTAGAGTGTTTACCGCTTATATTGTCGCCTACTTTGACTTGTTGAGACCTAGCAGTAAGGTAACTTCGAAACCACTCAAGCGCCAGTCCCCTGATACCGAAGAATTCTAGCTTCTTCAACAATATTGGCACGGATATGGTATCGAATGCCCTTGCCAGGTCTAAGAACACTCCGATGCAGCTTTGTCCCTTGTCTAGATACTCGGAGACAATTTTTGAAAGAAGTCCCACTGCGTCCTCGGTCGAGCGTTCGCGTTTAAAGCCAAATTGACGATCTGAAAGGAGATTAAAACTTTCTAGGTAATTCATGAGACGGCGGTTGACGATTTTTTCCAAGATTTTAGAGATAATAGATAATATTGATATTGGTCTGAAATTAGCTGGGATTATTTTTGGACCAGATTTGTGTATCGGGACCACGTAAGCTTCTTTCCACACGGTAGGGAAAGTACCTGTCAATATGCTGAGGTTAAAGATGTGCGTTAAAGGAGGAATAATTAATGCTTTGATATGTTTTATTAGAGAAGGTCTAATACCATCCGGTCCAGGAGCGCTGTCTAGTTTTAGTTGCATGATAATGATAATATTACTTCCACTTCTTGTTTGCTCTGTATTAGTTTACTTAATTATCCACTTTACGATCAAAAGTTCACCGATTGTGCTTATATCTCGAATCTGTAATGTAATTAGCATATATCTATATGTGTGAATCTGTAAATGGTCTACTGCTTTCTATTTACATTGTTATAGTTGTTAGTTGTAACTGATGATTATCCTGTGAATATAAAATATAAATTACATCGAAAATGTGTGTTAAATCAAATCGCACCGAAAAATGTGTTATATCGAATTGTATCGCTTTGAAGGACACTAAGACCAAAGTATTTAACTCTCATAAGAACTAACAATGCCTGTATTTGTCAAATCTTACAAACAATAATACTTGTCTAGAAAAGACTAACCGCCCAAGCTCAGCTTAATGCATTTGGATGTGTAAAGCTAGGATTGGGCTCTCGAGAAGCCAACGTATTCTTGAATAATGCTATTTCGAAGTACCTACGCTTTACCAAAATGAAGTGAAACCGATCCATTACATCGAAAGTGTACGTTAAATCGAATTTTACCGGGAAGTGTGTTATTTCAAACTGTAACTCTCCGGAAAACGATAAGGTTTACAGAAATTAATTCTCATAAGAAATGACAATGGTCTGTATTTGCCAAATCTTACTTTCATTAATTTTTTGACCAGTAGAGACTTACCACCCAAAACCAACATAATGCATTTGGATTCGTAGCTAGAGTAGAGCTCCAGAGAATCCAAAGAAAGTAGTCTTGAATAAAGCAATTTGGAAGTACGCTGCAGCGAAATAAAATAAGACAATAAAGTTAATAAAACTAAAGAAGGCTTATAACCACCAGTGGATGCTCACGGGCTCAGAAGATGAGAATATACTACATAGAAAATGTTCTATATCAAATTGTACCGCATCAGAGGACACTACTTTAAACAACTTAGTAAGATCGGAAGAATTTCAGAATTATACAATCTTTAATTTATGTATGTAGGTACACTTATATAATTAGATAAAATAAATAAATCATAGTATTTCTTTTATATTAAAAGGAGGCAAACGAGCAGGCGAGTCACCTGATGGGAAGCAATCACCGCCGCCCATGGACACCCGCAAACCCAGAGGAATCGCAGATGCGTTGCCGGCCTATAAGGAAGGAATATGCTCATTTCTTGAAGATCCCTAAGTCGTATTGTTCCGGAATAACCGCCGCTGAGAGCTGGTTCCACAGTACTGTAGTTCGTGGTAAAAAATTACGTGAGAAGCGCACAGTAGTACCTAGACCGCCATCCATCAAGATGGTGTGGATGGAAAGACAGTCGATTGCGTGTAGTACGGTTAAGGAAATCAGCGGCAGGGATCAAACCGAACAATTCCTCAGAGTACTCCCTATGATATAGGCGATAAAATATACAGAGAGACGCAACGTCTCTCCAAAGGCCCAGTGGATCGAGCCGACAAGAGGTTAATACGTCGTCGACAACTCGAGCAGCTCTGCGTTGAATGCGGTCAAATGGGAGGAGTTGGTACTGGGGCGCTCCAGCCCAAAGATGGGAGCAGTATTTATATGAGGCCTGACTTATGCTTTGTAAAGTTGTAAGCGATGGGTCGGCGTGAAATATTGTCCCGCTCTATTATTGAGCATACCCAGCTTTTTCGAAGCTAATTTAGCTTTTCCTTCTAAATGACCGCGAAACTGAACGTCACTCGAAATATCAACGCCAAGGATTAATGACCAATGGTCGGTTTGGTATCAAGGGGTGCTCCTTCAAAGTTTAGAGATACGACTTTAACAAGTTTAGTGTGCGTGGTTAGCAGTAAACACGCCAACTTGTATTTTAGAAAAGTTAAAATGGTTAAAATTGTTAATAAAGAACAAGTGGATAAAAGGGCGCTGTTTATTTCAAAATTAAATATCTTGCAGCAAGCCAGCAAAATTTAAGTACAGAAATAACGGTAGAACAAGTTTGCATTTAACAATACCATAATAGTTAGGATAAGATAAGATAAGATATTTTTTTATTGCCATGACATTGTGTAAATGCATATAATGCATATAATATTGCCACTATTATAACTTTAGATCCAACAGCAGAGGCGGTGGAGTGTCTATATTTGCACACAACAACATGAAACATAGCCTGATTGAATCTAAGTGCCTTGAAAATAATCACTTTTTATGGATTCATGTCGACATGTATTCATTAGATATAGGTGTTGTCTATAGAAAACCTGAAAGCACTAATATCAATAATTTTATGGAAACCTACTCAGCGAAACTAGAAACTCGCAAGAGATCGGTGGTTTTTGGTGACTTCAATATGGATTTATTGTCCTCAGAGCGCACAACTGAAATATACTATACACAGAAATGTTAAAACAATGCGGCTATAAATTGATCAATAAAATTAACGATGCATACTCCACTCGTGCAACCTCTTCTTCTAAAACTATTATTGATCACATCAGCACAAATCTCAAAGAACACCAATTTCATTTTGCCGTCATAGATTCGGCTATGTCTGACCACAAGCAGCTCTATTTTGAGATTCAAAAATATAAGCACAAAATTGTTTCAAGAAGCGAATATGAAGCTGTTGACCATATTAAATTACACAAAATAATGACTTCGGACAATAGTAACGAAGACTATAAAAATTTGGAAGAAAGATTAATATATTGTATAAATAAAAGTAAAGTAACTAAAATTAAAATCTTAAATCCACCAAGAAGAGATTGGATCAATAAGGACATAATTAATAAAATCAACGAAAGTAATGAACTATGGCTAAACTATAAAACTAATGCAGATGACGATAATATAAGGAACACTTTTATCAAGAAAAGAACTGAAGTAAATAACATTATACAAAAGACAAAGAGTGAATATTATTGTAAAGCATTTAAAGAATGTAAAAACAAATCGGCAAAGATGTGGAAACTCATCAATGATTTATCCAATAATCGGATAAAAGGAACCAGTGCTCCGAGTAAATTGCTGACACAAGAAGGCATAATCGCAACAGAAAATAGGGCAATTTGTGAATGTTTCAATGACTTTTTCTCTAGTGTAGGTTTGTTGCTAGCAAATCAAATACCTAAAGTACACCGGCAAGTGGCCACGGCATCGATTAACCGAACTGGAAGTGGTGATGTTTCTTATTGGTCACCTGTTACTACTGATGAGATAGGTAAGATTATAGACAGTTTAAACCTAAATACTAGTGCTGGATTAGATGGTATTATACGAAATGTATAAAGTGCATCAAAGATACAATTGTCAATGAGCTTACAAACTGTGTTAATTGCTGTCTCCGGCTGGGAGTGTATCCAGACAGTCTGAAAGTGGCGAAGGTCACTCCAATATATAAAACGGGTAGTAAATCAGATCCCGGTAATTATAGGCCTATTTCAGTCCTGCCAGTTTTATCCAAAACTACACAGTCGTCTATCAGACTATCTGGATAACCAAAAATTCTTATTTGAGAGACAGTATGGCGTTAGACCTAAATCAAATACACTTGCGGCAACAATTGATTTGGTCACAAGGGTAAAAGTTGGCATAGATAAAAAACAATTAGCACTTGGGATCTTTATAGACCTGAAAAAAGCGTTCGATACGGTCAGCCATGAATTGCTTCTAAATACATTAAAAAACATTGGTATTGTGGGGTCTGCTTGGAATATTTTTGCCTCTTATTTATCAAATAGATACCAAGTCGTCAAAATTGGCTCTGATCATAGTGAACCTAAACGTGTTAGCTTCCGAGTGCCCCAGGGTTCTATCTTGGGACCACTGCTTTTTCTCGTTTATATTAACAGCATTAAAGATATAGGACTACAGGGTAACATAACCCTCTATGCGGATGACACAAGTCTATTTTACTACGGCCATTCAATTGACGCGATTATTGGCGAGGCTCAAGAGGATTTAAATATATTAAACTCATGGTTTCAATCTAATCTTTTAACTATTAATGTACCAAAAACACACTACTTAATCTTCTCAGCGAAAAATAAAAAAATTGATAATTATGCACCTCTTAAATTAAATAAAGAACTAATTTCAAAAGTAGACCACGAAAATTATCTTGGCCTATTGTTGGATCGATTTTTATCATTTAAACCTCACCTAAATAAAATTAAATCTAAACTCGTTTCTCTCACTGGGGCACTTCGAGGCATAGTAAAATGTCTTCCGCGTAAAGTCCGTTATACAATCTATAACTCGTTAGTGAAGCCACACATTGATTACCTGATAGAAGTTTGGGGTACATCTGCAAAAACCAATTTAGAAGTGATACAGGTGGCACAGAATAAACTAAAGGTGCTCTTTAATTACGACTTTCTGATTCCAACTGTTAAAGTATATAAGGAAACCAGAATAATGAACATTGCACAAACATATATTTATTTTACATGCATCTTTATTCGGAAAGTACTAAATAAAAAGATACATACGGAATTAAGCTTCTCTAAGGCCAAACAATTAACAAAGCTAAGACCAAGACTAGGAAAAGAATTACAATTACGTCCAGCACGCACTAATTACGGAAAAAAATGCATTTTAAATGAAGGCGTCGCAATTTATAACAAACTACCAAATGACATTAGAGAAGCAAAGTCAACAACCACTTTTAAAAGGCTACTAAAATCATATTTATTTAATAACCTATAACCATAATTTCAGTTTGTAAATAAATAGTACCTACCTATATTAAAAATATATAAAAAAAAAACTTAACTAAATAATAAATTATGCATAATAAATAATATATAAAACCAACTTAATTAATTTATTAAAAATAAGAATACACATATAAAACATAATGATAAAATAGGTATAATTTAAATCTTTTGGAAAACTTATGCTAACATTGCGGAATGATCTTATTATTGTATTATTATATCAATAACTTAATAATAATATTAACTTTGAATATTATCCAAGAAAATAACTGTATAATGCTCTTGTTGTTGATCGAGCTCAAAGTACGCTCATGCCACTTCCAGTGTCGTTAGTTCAACGTATATCTGTTGTCGGGGCTACTCGCCGGGCAGCGGTACTTGTACGGTCCGCTCCTAGCGGTCGAATCGGATTTTTAATAAAACTACCTACGTACGTGTTTTGTTAATTTTTGTTGATCGCTTTGTTTTTGTGTCGTTCAATGTGTTTTAAAATAACTTTGTATCTCTCATGTAAGTGAATTGTAAATTCTTTATGAGAAATAAATATCTTTAACCCTAACCCTAAATACATAGCAGGTGCTATGCATATAATAATGGGAACAAACAATTTTACCCTAGTCGGGCATGCAATTTTTAGTAGGTAGTTTTTGTACCAAAACATTCAGATATATATAAGTAAATTTACTGAAAACTAGATTTTACATAACATATATACATACATTAGAATGCGAGGGTGGAATGCGAGAAACCCTTTAGCTTCATTTGACTACTGACTACTCATACTTAACACATTTAATAAGCAAGTAAGGTAAGTTAAGAGGACTCTTATAAAATATGTGCTAATATCGTATTTTCGTTAAAAAGGACACCGTAATTTTCAGCCAATCAAATCGATGTGTTTGCGTTAGAACCATACATTTTTTTCACATTAATAAATTCAATTTCGCACCACCGACGACATCTGAACCGTAAAATTTCATTAATATTCCAAAAGTGAGCCTCCATTGAAATATGTAAACAATATATCAATCAGACGAATAGCTTTCAAACGATCACTTAGGAATCAACTTCAAAGGAAAAGTATTACTTTGGAAATATATATTTTTGTGATTACTTTCTTTCTTTGGATTCAAGTGAAAAATGAGCCTTCCTTTCAAGGGGAAGGAAGGGGCCAATTCTGTGTTAGGGGTGAGCGAGCCTCTTTGAATCGGAGTAGGCACCTACCACATTTTTGTGTTATTGAAAAATTCACCTTCTTATTAATTTCCAAGGTTCAGAACCATCTGTTACCGTTGAATATAAACTTTGTAGTCTATATTTTTATTTTACAACAATAAAGAGCGAAGCGAAGATTTTGAAACGTCAACAATACGACCTCATTGGTCGAGTGGCTTGCACACCGGTTTTCATGGTGTCGCCATCTCTGAGGTCCCGGGTTCGATCCCCGGTCGGATCAATTTAGAAATACCTGTTTTTCTAAATTGTTTCGGGTCTGGGTGTTTCCTATGTATAATAAGTATGTACTTAAGTATATTAAGTATGTTTATCCGTTGTCTAGTTAACCATTTTAACAAGTTTCTTAAGGAAGCTTTTCTTGGGGCTAGATAATTGGTGTGAGTGTGGGAAACATTTATTATTTTATTATTTATTATTATACAACTTTAACTTCAAGCAGCACTTTTTTATGGTTTTGTCAAGTTAATTCATACTATGAATAACAAAGCTGACCTAATCAATTGAACTCTATTACTTATTTTTACACTAGTAATTATGTAGGATGTTGTTAATGAAATGCAATGAAATGAAATATATTTAATTTGCGCTTGAGAAATGTACATTTTTGGTCTTAATCTAGTTTTCTTCTCTTTCTCAGCTGACAATGTAGCATGCAAATAACTTTTACCTTTTTATTTTATAAATAACAATGACTAAATATTCTAATTAATTAAATACATATAAAAATACAAAATTAATACTCCAAATTGTCAAAAACCAATTAAATTACATTACAATAAAAAAAATAAAGTTAATTTTAAAAAAAGTGTCTCAGTCACGTCTTAATGGTCTCAGTGGCTTGATTTTGTCAACACTAGAATCTATTTTTTTTTTGGAGAAACAAGAGAGTGTACTTTTAGCACTAGATGCCGCCGTAAACCGTGTGTAATCGAAACACTGCCAGGAGCGAGCGGTTTCTAGAGGGAAGTGGATCCGTCGTATCGTTCCCTAATACATTATCCGCGAAGTTCGGATAGAATCGGGAACAAGAATGAAGCAACTGAGAAACGTCTACGTGTATAATTGGAAGAAGCAAGAATGAAAAAAGGTTACAATAAAATTGATGATTATTTTAATGATAAGACCATTCTTGTCATCTTAGTCTGCTCGCGTATTTGCACTTTTTATAAAAGGTTATTATACAGTCAAAGAATATTTAGATAATAAAACAGCCTGGTTATAATAAAAATCAAATTATACTCTATTTGAATCAATATAATTAATAAAATTAATTTATATAATTTTTATACTGATATGATAGCCTTTATCTACAGTGTCCTACAGTTTACAAACAGCGTTGCGTTAAATAGATCATTAAGTTTTTATTTAGAGTATCTTGAGTGTGTTATGCTCTCTTTATTGTCTCTGCGGTGGAGGCGTGTGTGTGCGTCGTCGGGTCGATACGTTCCCTAATTATGGTTGAGCGAAGCGATGGCTGATTCATTATCATACTCGTGAACGGGTGCCGCCTGTGGAGGCTGGTCTGCTCTGGCATACTTATCTTATTTTTAGTTTTATTCACTATAGTTTGACTTTGTTTTTCTTAAATAATTTTTGACTTTTATAAGAGTACTGTAGTAGTACTGTATGACATTGTGGAAATTGAATCTTTTACCTGATGTAAGTTTGATAACTTAAATTTTTTATTTTATTTTTTTACATGTTGTGTCTGTCTTTTATATTTTTTGTGTTTATTTGTAATGGGAAGTGTCCTGCTATGATAGGGCGTTTTCCAATATTTTTGACGCTGTAAGGGAGAAAAGAGCTGGACACTTGCTGAGTTTCTTGCCGGTTACTTGTAGTCTGAATAACTGAACTGAATAAATGAATTTTGAATTTGAATTGAATTTGAATTTGAACTAATAATACATTTCTCGTATTCAACCCGATCACAGTCGATCGGCTATCGACACTGCGACTAAGTACTCTACGTAACATTGTATCGTAATTAAAAGTTTTTTTTACATATCTTACGATGTAATGATAAGGCCGAAGGTGGTAGTTCACTTCACCAGGAACTACTGAGGCAGTGGCTATCTTATCTCTAGCTGCCGGAACACAACAATGCTACAAACATTGATGTTATGGCGACATATTTAGATTAAGTAGTGGTGGCTACCCAGGCGGACAAACAAGCTCTACAAACCAAACATGTACCCGCTGGGAATCGAACCCGGAACCTCTGAGTCTCAACCGGTGGCTTAACTACTAGACCATGGAGTCGGTGATAACCCACGAGAATTGTGCCATAAATATCGTTTGTATATGAAGTTTAGTATGAAGTTTGTATATAAAGCACAAATTGCTACCACCTTTTGATGGCAGTCCGAATGCATTTTATCGTTCAAGTTCCGCTCTATGCGGTTTCCCATTGTGGCTCAGTAGTGATGGGAATGTGTTGAAGTTTCGATATTTAATATAATTATCTTTTTATCGATTATATTTTTATCAGTGTTTGTATTCATCGTCATCTTAAAAAGGTCCCACTTTTAGGCTCAAGACATATAAACAAGTCATCATCACCAACTCATTTAATGTTTCCACTGGAGCACGACCCTTCGCTATGGATAGGGAGAACGAGTCATATACCACTACGTGGCCCTTGGCGGATTGGCGGTTGTACACACACAGCCACATACATTACTATTAGCATAGCAGCATTGAGTGTCGAAGCACGGAAGAGCTTGAAATGATAACCACATTTTTGATCATCCATTCGATGACCAGCCTTTGCCAAAATTGCTTATTGTACAATTGCGTGTGTAAAATAAATAATTCAGCTACCATTTAGCTACATGGTATGTGCCTTAGGCCCTTTGCCGTTAATTCGCAGAACAATTAAAACTTTTACCGCTCATCAAACTGTTTTTAACGTTTCTCTGAAAGTACGGTTGCGTTGCGCACGAAAGATTATGAAGGTGTGAACAGCTTTAAAATTATCATTGGGACACAGAGACAGTAAAAAACAGCTTATACACCACGGTAAAAGAAGTATTTAATTATTTATTTTACACACAATACATTTATATTTACAGGAACATATCCTTACGACAACGTAGCGTACTTACTTCTATAACATAAAGTCAGTCTTGTGATTTCACTCACAGTACTTGAGAATATAAAGTCTCGTCTTTAAAAATTTAGTAGTTCCTCCTGTATTGTTAGTTTGTAATCAAATAAATTAATTTGTGATTTTGTAGTTTTTTTGTAATTAATTCAAGTAATAAAGTAAAAGTAAGGCAATTAACGTATGACCTGTCCTAGTAGGCAAAGGCCTCATTCATTGAAATCAAGTAATTGCTACCGTTCCGTTGGGAATATTGGGATAAAAAGTATCCTTTGTGTTAATCCAGGTTATAAACTATCTGTATGCCGAATTTCATCCAAATCCATTCAGTAGATTTTACGTGAAAGAGTAACAAACATCCATCCATACTTACAAACTTTCGCGTTTATAATATTAGTAGGATATCAACTCACAGTCAAAGAAGTAGTTTTCAACAGGGTACCTAGTGAGAGTTTCATTTGACATTTGATCACATTAACGAAAACGAAAATTAGTAATACATTGGAGCCTGGCACATTCATACGAGAAGAGTTAAAATTTTGCCATACAAATTTTCGATTTCGTAAACGTCATCGAATGAATACGGATAGTAAACAAAACTCACACTTACCCAAAACATCATAAAAACGTGTTTCGTATAATACTAACGGTTTTTTACTGAGTTTCTTTAACATTTCAACGGATCAAGAATTATGACAAAACTTAGACGCTACATTAATAGTGAATAGCTCGATTAATGCGGGCTAATGGTTGCAGTCGTCGGCTGGCCGGCAGATAGGGAAGTGGCAGAGAATTAATTTATCGATGTCGAGTTTTAATATTTTAAGTTTATCGGGTTCGATGTTGCCATCTTAAGGTTATGATCTTGCATGTGTACTACATAACACAATGGCGGGTGCCGAAAAATATATGTAGGTCCTTTGTGCTATATAAAACATGACGGTATATAAGGGTTTAAGACAATACCTAAACCCCCATAGCAAGTTAATATATTTTTTATCAAGATTTTTAAATTAATAGTTATAATGAATTAGTGCGATTTAATGATGCCTCCGAGATTGACCCAGAAAGAGGTGGCGGGATGACGCACACCAGCTCGACTTGCATGAGGTGGCTCGGGAAAGTGCATAAATAACTTATTGGAGGCTTTACTTAGCAGTAGCTGTCCAGCTTAGGCTAACAAATTAAATTTAAAAGTAATTAAAAATAATTTCTTAATATTTTTAAATTTTAAATTAAAACATTAAGTTTATGCTATGCCAAACGTATTACCACAGATCAAAATATCGAATATTCCTTCGATATCGATAGATTACGTAACCACACCGGCACGTCACTATTCAAACACAGGCCGTGCATAACAGTTCACTCAAGCATATGATCTGCGGCGGTCTCTACTTGTCGCTACCAGCCCTATATATCGATAGTCGATATCTACAAGAATCCGTGAACTATATTCCTAGTTACACATGAATATACGTATAGTATATTTGTTATTGACAGTTTTTCTTTTGTAACATTAAGGTGACTCAGAAAAAAATACATGGAGGGACTTAAGTGGTCTTTTATGAACTGCAGCACGACTATCTAAGATAAATCATCCATCGCACAACTAACTGTCCTATCTCATTTTATTTATTTATATATTTATTTTTTCTATTTTAGTATTTTTTCGGTATAGACCTTTCCAACTGATAGTTTTTTATTTTTTTATTATCCTACGGATTAGCACTTGGCTTTCATGTTACCTGATGTTAAGTGACGATAAGGCCGAAGATGGAAGTGCACTTCACCCGGAATCCTCAACTACTGAGGCACTGGCTATCTTATCTCTAGCTGCCGGAACACAACAATGCTACAAACATTGATGTTATGGCGATATATTTAGATATATTTATATATTTATAGCGATATATTTAGATTTTCCCTGTGTGGTGCCGGGGATGAAGAATTGCAACACCTCATCTGCTCTCGTGGTCGTAAAAGCCGACTAAGGGACCATTCCAGAGGATGGGCAGCAGCATCTCTCTGAGGTTGCCCTCAACCTACTGCGATCGCCAACCCGCCTGCCAAGCGTGGCGATTACGGCAAATACCCCTCATATCCTTGGGGGAGGCCTCTGTCCAGCAGTGGACGTCTTTTGGCTGAGATGATGATGATGATGATGATGATGATTTAGATAAGGCGGTGAAAGCTAGCCAGGCGGACCAACAAGCCCTATCACCAATCAAACAGAGTACAGAAACATGTACCTCCGCTGGCAATGGCAAAGTCCACTGTAATAAGTTAGAGTAGTAGGTACTTTAAACACTATCAGATGGAATAAGTACCGAAACAACACCAAAAATGAGACAATAGAGATATGATTGACAAGGTGAGGACGCCTAATACAATCCTGTTTCACTAGCTGTTTTCGTATCTGGACTATACAGGAGTCATTATGTCAACTTACGTCTGAAAAGAAATATGCCTCTATAGGTCTCTATATATGTATGCTTAGATCTTTAAAACTACGCAACGGATTTAGATGCGGTTTTCTTTAATAGATAGAGTGATTCAAGAGGAAGGTTTACATGTATGACACATGCATATAATTGGACCCGGTCGGTGGCGCTGCGCTGCCATAGGGTTCTATAGGATACGGGTGTTCACTCAAGCGAACGAAGTCTCGAGCGGGCCGTTAGTCTCCTATAAAATACCAGCATCAATACCTGGGGGGTAACCACAAGCTCTTAAAGCAGTATTATTGCAGTTGTGAAAACGAGACGCGTGTAGCGGCCAATATACTCGCGTCTCTTTTCCACAACTGCAATACTACCTTATAATAATACTATAATAATACCTTATATAATACTGCTATAAGAGCTCGTGGTTACCCCCCTGAGCTTCTAGCTGTGCAGTAACTAGTGGGTTTGAGTGGCAATCGTGTAAGTTAAGCAACTTTCGCCAACGCCTGGCCATTGGATGAATAATCAAATTATCCTTGTGCTTCTTCGTACAGCAAATGGCATGCTAAGCCGTTGATCCTGGTTATGGTCAATATGGCTATCGTAAAACCTAACTTGCTTTGGGTCGATGTGTTATGGCCATCCCCATGTACTTGTTTTGTAGTGGGCTCGAGCCCAGCAATGAGAAATTTATGGTTTATTGACATGAGCCTTCCCTATGGATGGATAGGGAGAACGGGCCGTTTACCACCACGTGGACCCAGTGCGGATTGGTGGCGGTTTGTAGGGCTCACTGGTGCTTTATAAAACCCCACATATAATTTGTAGTAGACTGTATTTAGGTTATATATAGTTATATATTAATACGTGAAGCAAAAACTTTGTATCCCTTTTTTACGAAAATTGCGCGGACGGAGGAGTATGAAATTTCGCACACTTATAGTTTATATAGAGAAGGTTATCCAAATGTTAATATATTTTTTTAATTATGCATAAAAATACATTAAATCATTAAACTGCCACTGCCATGTATTTGACATATACGCATATATACTCTTTTCAAAAATTTTAAAAATGGAAGAGGAGCGGCCGATATCTGTCAATTGATGCCAATGCCAATCCAAACACACATTCTATCTTTTTTAATGATTATTAATGATTGCTTAGGATACAATCCGTGCAGCCTTATAGTAGTTTATGCAACTGTCATATAATGAAGGGTATTAAAACACGAGTGTGAGTTTATGAAACGAGCGCAGCGAGTTTCATAATAGTAACGAGTGTTTTAATACCCGTGTTATATGCAGTTGCATACACTACTTTATTTTCACTAATGAAATTAGTCAAACAACAAGAGTAAAAGCTGACAATAGTTTATTTATAATAATTGTTCAAATTTTGGATGGTACAATTTTGAAAGTTAATGTTAATTATTGATCCAGCAGCTGTAGCGGTCGCGGGGCAAGCAGTGGAGCTCGTAGACGGAGTTGGAATATTTATAATTACTTCATTCGTCTGTACTGTTCAAGATCGTATTTGAGACTTGAATTTTATTCATTAAAGACTCATCAATGTAGCTTTCAGCCACAGTAGAAGACTTCCACCCCCCGTGTCGTTTCAGTGCGGTCAAATCACCACCGCTATCTATGAGAAGGGTCGCCGAGGTGCGCCGGAAGCAATGCCCCGTGTACAACGCTGGGTTAGGCAGATTCAAAAAACTTGCGATAGTTTTTCCCAGAGCACCAAATTTATTAATACCAGTTCTTTGATCGACGCACTTCCCCGATCTATAGCTCAAGAAAAAGGCAGGGTTTCGACAGGGGGTGGGTCGAAGTTCCATGTATTTTTTACATACGGCATAGCAGTTGCCCGTCACAACGAAAGAACGATCTATTTTCGTTTTTGTTTTCGAAACTTTCATCATGATTGTACTGTCGTCTATGTTAGAGACTTCATCGAACTGGATGTTGTATAGCTCTTGCCTTCGGCATGCCCCCATTATGCTGAAGATTAGTGCAACCTGTAACAATAAACGATATAATAAGCTTGAGGTACATAGCCAAGGCAAAAACTATGATTTATGAAGTAGTAAAGTGTAGGTACCTACTACCTAATTTATACACAAAGCGCTTAAACGGAGTGTCTAGATAACTTACGTGTGTAGTACGTAAGTACTAGGTAGATTAAATAACAGAACTAAAATACACTTACCTTTTCAAAAAGATACAAAATATCTGGTGAATCTTTCAGGAACATCTTTATTTGACCTGATGTAAACGTCAAGGACTTTTTTTCCTTGTGTCCTTCTGAACTGCGTTTCAGGAACGCTATGACTTTTGAATACTTCGTGATATCAATATTGTTGTAGATACTCAGTGTGGACTTGAGCATAGAATATTTAGCCTACATAGAAGATGGCTTGAATTTGTCGGAGAGGTCTTTGAGATACACAAGAATGACATTTTCAGAAAATTATGTAGTTTTCTTTTCGATCTTCCATGCCAAAAAGTTATTATATTCTTTTTCATATAATTTTCTAGATTTTTCTGGCAAAAGATTGTGAGTTACTTTTGTTGCCAATTCTAGAATATCCGGAGGCGTACAAATATCATCGTCGCTGTCCATTTTTAACTTTTAATTTGTATTTTAAAAACAAAACACATTGCGAAACATTAAATTTACGCGTACGTGTATTGTCACAGTGAACTTGCCGCCATTAAAATCTAACCAATGAGAGCGCAGCTGCGCGCGCAGGGCCAATCAGGAGCGAGCGCGCGCTGTTCTTTTTTTATTTAATTGGCACAAGATCTTACCAAAGAGTTTTGTGTATGTAAGTTTAGTAGTTTCGACGAAGTTTTCACGTATAACCCAACTGTTTTCAAAAGCCAGCCTAATATCAAAATTTTATACAACTTGTATGAGGATTTTGACATAAGGCTCGCCAGGTTAATTGGTCGCGTTTTATTGATGTTATAATGAGATTTTACAATATCGATGTGGATATTATACCATCATGTGAAATTGCTTAAATTAAAAAAAAAATTGAGTGTTTTGTTGTCTGCGCTATAACAGTAGTAATTATAAGTCAAGTATTGGAAACATAAGTAGAATGTTACAACATTAGTGTAGATAAATAAAATTACGTTCAAATTTCGACCACTACGCGACCACTAGTACATATAATGACTGGTCCTGACTGACTGATTCATCTGTTGAAATAGTAATTGTATGTTTGTAAACGCAACCTTATTTAAGCAAACGTCATCTGTCATCGAGTTTGACAGATGTGTAGGGATCGCTCTCTCACCTCCTGTCCGCCATAACGTAAGCATCATTTGTGAAAATTGTCCAAAAATAGAGATCAAAATAAATCTGTCACAATCGAGTTTTACGTGTCATTTTTGCCCAATAGAATTCCAACATGGTACCAGTGCGTGGTTGGCAAAATTGATTAACACTATATTTCAATTACGAACATTTTTATTTGTGGTTGCCACGATTTTACAACCTAAGCAAAGATGGCTTCTTCCGCGTCGATCGCTAATTCCATTGACAAACTAAGGGGAACAGAAAACTATTCCACCTGGAAATTCTCGGTGAAACAAATCCAATGACAAGAAAAGTGAAAAGGCATTGGTGCGAATAGCACTTTCAGTACAGCCAGCAGTAATTCCGTACATTCGAACAGCAAAAAATGCCTATGAGGCGTGGAGCATGCTACAGAAAGCGTATGAAGGACGCGGACTATGCAGAAGGCTGGGTTTACTTCGAAGCTTATTTGCAACAAAGTTGGGCGAAAGCAATTCTATGGAAATTTATCTTAACAAAATTAAAGAAGTCTCGCATCAACTCAGCGAAATAGAATCTTCATTAGATGATGAGTTCATTGCCGTTTTAATGCTAAGTGGTCTCACTGAAGATTACGACCCCCTTATTATGGCCATAGAAAACTCAGGCACCAAGTTAACTACTGAACTAGTCTCGGCGAAACTATTACAAGAAATTCAACGAAGAGAAGACAAAAACGAAGGAGTCAAAGCATTAGTTACCCGGAAGCAACCCAGGTGTTTCAAGTGCAAGAATTTTGGTCATTTATCTCGGAATTGTGATAAAAGAAGTACGGTACAACCTGTGCACAACAACAACAACAATACTTCTTACCAAGACAATAGACCAAGATATCCTCAGAAGAAGCAATTTACTCCAAAGGACAAGGCACTTGTAGCGGCACTCTCCGTGAAAGTAAACAGTGATGTATGGTACATAGACTCCGGAGCAACAAACCACATGTGCAATGATGAAAAACTGATGTTGAACTACAACCCGAATAAAACTGTAGATGTTAGCATTGCAAATGGAGAAAGGTTATCAACTGCTGGCCTAGGACAAGTGAAAGTATAGTTGAAAAATTCTTTAAGAACAATAAGTGATACATATTTTGTGCCTAAATTAAGTACTAATTTATTGTCAGTCAGTGCGATGAGTAAGAAGGGTTATGTTGTTACTTTTGATAGTAATTCTTGTAATATTCGTGATGGTGATGAGATTTTAGCTACGGGCACTCAAGTCAACGGTGTCTATCAACTCGATACCGTGTCAGACAACAAAGGGTGCACATTGATGGCATTAGCAGTAGCAGACTCGACTTCCCAAGAGGTGTGGCACAAGCGCCTGGGGCACCTTAACTCGAGAAGTATGCAACTTCTTCAAAAAGGTATGGCAAAAGGTATTAATTATAGTACAACTAACTATCAACAGTGCATATCTTGTATTGAAGGGAAACAGAGTAGACTCCCTTTTCCTAAAAAGTCACATAGTAGGGCTACAGATGTGTTAGGTCTTATTCATACAGACCTTTGTGGTCCAATGCAGGTCTCATCTTTTAGTGGTGCTAAGTACGTTCTAAGTTTCATTGATGATTATACTAGGAAGCAATATGTTTATTTTCTAAAATTCAAACATGAGGCTTTTGATTATTTTAAGCAATTTAAGGGTTTAGTAGAGAATGAAACTGGCAAGAGATTAAAAGTGCTTAGAAGTGACAGAGGCGGAGAATACATGATTTCTAAGTTTCAGGAATTCCTCAAGATTAATGGTATTAAGCATCAAAAGACCATACCAGATTGCCCACAGCAGAATGGAGTTGCTGAACGGGCAAACAGGTCTGTCATGGAAAAGGTTCGGTGCATGCTGAATGATGCTGGACTTAAGATGAATTTTTGGGCTGAGGCGGTGAACACAGCTGTCTACCTAAAGAACAGATGCCCAACAAAGGCTGTTGCTGGAGTGACCCCAGAAGAAAAGTGGTCCAACAAAAAGGTAAATCTGAACCATTTAAAATTTTTTGGATGTACTGCGTATGCTATGGTGAAGAATAGAAAGAAATTAGATTCAAAAAGTAAACCATACATATTTGTAGGATACAATGAAGAGTCTAAAGGCTATAGACTCATTGACCCTGATAATCACAAAAATTGTTTAAATTCACGTAATGTTGTTTTTGTGGAAAATAGATTTTTTGCAAAGGAAATGTCACATGATGATAATAGAGACCAAAACAAATCTGATAGTATCAGTTTGACTCTAAATGATAGTCAGCAATCGGAACCATCTACTGTGAGTTCAAATATATCTGATGACATAAGATTATCACAGAATATTCAGCAACGCATAAGTACAATCACAATAGATGATTCTGATGGCGGAAAAACAGACGATGACTCGGATAACTGCTCGGACAAAACTTATCTTCCAGGAGAGGATTCACTGGCTGAAGCAGAATACACAGATGATTCATATGAAGATGTCCCTGAAACTCCTTTGGTGGCCAATTTTGTGGAACTGATCAACTGTGAATATCGTGACCCAGATGAGCCTCAGACTGCAGCTGAAGCGTTGAATGGACCAGATTCAAACAGCTGGCAGCAGGCTATGCAAGATGAGTATAACTCTTTTGTTAAAAACAATTGTTGGACTCTAGTAAAACGTGAAAATGATCATAAGCCAGTAAAATGTAAATGGATTTTTAAAAAGAAATATTACTATGGTACTGATGGTAAACTACTAAAATATAAAGCTCGTTTAGTCGCAAAGGGTTACACCCAAAAGTATGGTGTTGATTACCAAGAAACATTTTCACCTGTGGTAAGGTTTTCCACTATTAGAATCCTACTAGCGCTAGCGGCAGAACTTAACTTGACTATAGAACATCTGAATTTAAAAACTGCATTCCTAAATGGAGAACTACAGGAAATAGTTTATATGGAGCAACCAGAATGTTTTAAACTTAAAGAAAACGATGATATGGTATATAGGCTGAACAAAGCAATTTATGGTCTTAAACAGGAAGACCAACCAACCAAGATTTTATGTGACAAGTTGAACTTTAGTCGTTTAACTTCTGAACCATGCGTATACTTTAAATGTCAAAAACAATCAATGATGATTATAGCCCTATATGTTAACGATTTACTTGTATTCAGCTCTCCAGACTTTCAAGGAAGAGATGAAGTAAAGAAAAAATTACAGAATGAATTTGATATCACTGATCTAGGGCCAGCACAGCATGTACTTGGTATGAAGCTAACAAGACAAGACAATAAAATTTATCTGAATCAATCTAATTATAAACAAAAGGTATTAAAGAAGTTTGGAATGGAGGACTGCAAGGCTGCAGGAACACCAATGGAGACAGGTCTAAAGCTAACAAAAGAAACTCAAGCTGATGAAACCTATGACTACAGGGGTCTCATAGGCTCATTGATGTATGTAGCAGTTTGTACGAGGCCTGACATCAGTCATGCGGTAAGCTACCTCAGTCAGTTCAATAATTGCTTCGGCGAAACTCATTGGAAGGCAACCAAGAGAGTTTTAAGATATTTAAAAGGTACTGTGGATTTTTGTCTTGTTTTCTCCAAAAGTGGGTTAGATATTTCTGCATACGCTGACGCCGACTGGGCTTCTAAAAATATAGATCGTAAATCGTACACAGGTTGTTTTTAATATAGGTAAATCTGTTGTAGCTTGGGAGAGTCGCAAGCAACGCACAGTTGCCTTATCTAGCACTGAAGCAGAGTACATGGCATTGTCTGACACGTGTAAAGAGGCTTTATTTATAAAACAGTTTATGTTTAAAATACTTGGTAAAGTGCCTAAAATAACTATTTTTAATGACAATCAATCTGCTATAAAATTGTGTAAAAGTTTTATGTTTCATTCCAGGACCAAACATATAGATGTACGCCACCATTTCATAAAGGAAATTGTTAATGATGGTGTAGTTGAAATTAAATATTTGTCAACTGCAGTTATGTTAGCTGATATATTAACCAAAGCACTTTGTAAAGAGAAACATTGCAAGTTTGTCAGTCAAATGTTTATTGAGTAATTAAGTTATTGTATTTGTTTGCAGAGAGATGCATTGCTAGTTTTTCAGTCAAATGTTTATTGAGTAATTATGTTAGCAATATTCGTTTGTGTTATATGCTGTCAAATTTGTTTAGAGAAATTTTCTTTTATTAGTTTGCGTTTAAGGGCTAGTGTTGAAATAGTAATTGTATGTTTGTAAACGCAACCTTATTTAAGCAAACGTCATCTGTCATCGAGTTTGACAGATGTGTAGGGATCGCTCTCTCACCTCCTGTCCGCCATAACGTAAGCATCATTTGTGAAAATTGTCCAAAAATAGAGATCAAAATAAATCTGTCACAATCGAGTTTTACGTGTTATTTTTGCCCAATAAAATTCCAACATCATCATCGCCGAGCCGAAACCACTGAAGCTAAGTAGATGAATTTTGGACAGTAGGTTAATTAAGTGACCTAACCAGCCACTAAGAAAGGATTTTACGGAAATCATACTCTAAGGGGGTCAAATAGGGGTTGAATGTTTGTATGAAAGTTCGTCAGTTTTGAAGTAAAATACATGAGAAATGGTATGGCTTTTTGAAAAGAAACAAAGATTGACGTGTCTCAGGAATTTTGGTTATTTTCCTTTAGAGGAGTAAAAAAAGCGAAGGTTTTTTTTTGGGAAATCGTTATTTTCAAAGTAATAACTACAAAAATGAATAATTTAATCGAAAAATCACAAGTCGTGTAGTCAAGTTAAGTGTGTTTTATATATTTAATACAACAAAAGGCGTCCTAAGTCCAGTAGTGCTTACATGTAACTAACTTCACCACGATCGGTGCACAGTGAATACTTCACTCTATTATGTTTTATACATTGTTAACGACTGCTAATGCAGCCGGGACCAACGGCTTTACGTGCCTTCCAAAGCACGGAAGAGCTAGATGATAAAATATATTGTTCACCTATTCTTTGCAAGCTGTTTAACCTTTGCAATTGCAGACAGATTGCTTTAACCACTGCGCCATCGACCTCCTCGTCTGCTGAAGATCTAAGTATCTAAAAAAACCTTTCATTGTCATGTCTAGTTATATTACACGCTTACATCTGCGAGTCTCGGTACTTACTCCGGATATAATTATAAAGATAAGACATCCGAAGCCGATATCCGGTGCTCAAACATTTTGGATGTAATGGTATTTTTTATTCAAAATAAACTGGGTAAAACGTACCTATATAATAATACGTGAAGGAAAAACTTTGTACCCCTTTTTTACGAAAATTGCGCGGACGGAGGAGTATGAAATTTCGCACACTTATATAGAGAAGGTTATCCGAATGTTAATATATTTTTTTAATTATGCATAAAAATACATTAAATCCATAAAACAAACATTACACACACTACAATGTATTTGACACACACTTAAATACTCATATCAAAAATTTCAAAAATGGAAGAGGAGCGGCCGAAATCTGTCAATGCCAATCCAAACACACATTCTATCTTTTTAAATTTTTCATTACTTAGAATACAATCCGTGCAGCCTTAATAAAATTACGGTTGAATTTCGACCACTGGGCGACTACTAGTTTTATTAAAATCGCAATTTGAGAGATGGTTTCATTTATACCCTGCGGTGGAGACCTTGTACCGAGAATAAGCTGCAAGAAAATCAACAGGACTAATTTCTTTCGTTAGTTCTGTTACAAATTATAATTTTCTAAGTAATTATTACGTGAAGCAATAACTCCGTGCCCTTTTCTAAGCACGTTGCGCGCACAGAGGAGTGTGAAATTTGGTATATAGTTAAAGTTGATATGGAATAGGGTCCCGAAAGATAAAATGTTTTTTTTAAATATTTAACATTACATGGTGTATTTTGTACAGGAGGAGCTACATGGTGCAGTGGTTAACGTGCCCGGTCTGCGAGTGCTGTGGTTAAACTAAATTCGCAAAGTCCGGTCATCGGATGGGTGACCAAAAAATTTTTGATCTCGAGCTCCTCTGTACTTTAGAAGGAACGGAAAGCCGTTGGTCCTGGCTGCATTAGCAGTCGTTAATAACCACCAATCCGCACTGGGCCCGCGTGGTGGTTGGCCCGTTCTCCCTATCCATTCGTAGGGAAGGCTCGTGCCGCAGCCAACTTTCATTAGCTGATTCAACTTTCTATACTTACATAAAGTAAATAGTGAGATAAGAGATATATTTTAAAAAATCTTATTCACTTTATATTGTACTTAATCGTATTAAACTCGATTAAAAAAATGTAATCGAGTTGAATACGAATAAGTATAATATAAAAATTTAATGATAATGTCAAATTATACGCGATTAGATCTTTATCTAATCGCGTATAATTTTGACATTATCATAAAGAAAAAATACTATTATCAAACTTTTCAGACAGAACGTATTTGACTTGAATTACCTGACGCTTTACATGAGCGACTTTTACCAAACCGACTTTAAAGCACTGTCTATGATAAGGTGGTATTTGTACCCTTTTGTTAGGCGCAAAACGACGGAATGCCGAACATATATATAATTATATATATATATATATATATATATGTTCGGCATTCCGTATATTATATTATATATAATTATTATTTCTATGAGCTACAAATGTATTAGGGGTTCACACTTACCCATAAAGAAAGCTTCATAGAGGCAGATGGAGCTAAAATCCAGGACGCTGGCCCAGTGCGGCTTTAGGAGAGGTACTACTACTACTCCTACTCCTACTCCGCTGACTCAGCGACCTGAAGTGGTATTGGCTTCTGACACGAGACGACACCACTGCTTAGGAGAGGTAACAAGTACCAATTTAAGATAACAACAAGTACAGTTGTAACCGGTACGGTTTGCGTGACTTCTGAACTGGCTGTGAATTAAATTTTGTCACCATTCCGGGGGCAACCCGGCATTGCAATAGTTACTTAACTTACACGATCGTACTTCGAAAATGCTAGTCACTGGGCTAAAGAGCTAAGCATAATGTGCTCTCACTCAGTCCTAGCGAATTCATACCATATGCGCATCTTTTAAGACTAAACCGCTTTGACTCACTAAAGTTACAGATTGGGAGAGGTTTTATTTAACTAGGGTAGACGCGACAACTCGGTGAAACTGTTATAACATTAACGAAAGAAGGGAAGCAAAGCAACTCAAAGCCTTAGCACTTCGTTACTTGATATGATAAAAAGCGATGAATAAAATAAAAGAAAATTACTGAAAATAAAAAACCTTTATTATGTTAATAGAAATAGAAATAGTATTTTTTTATTATTTGGTACTATCACAACACAAGGACATCACTATCGCATAATTATATCTACATAATTGGTTTCCGCTCAGCATAAATTGTACCGGTAATTTCGGCGCTGGTGCAGACGTACGCTTTAAATCTGCGATTGATTTATTGATAGCCTTCGCAGATTTTAGTACATCAGTCAGGTTGACACTAAATGTCCTGGTGTTAACCACACTCTATTTGATAATATATTTTTTTCTCTGTCGATTAATTTTAAATATTTTTTATTATTACTATCATTACTTACGGGAAAATTCTCGGCCTTTGTCTTACCTGATGTTAAGTCATGATAAGGTCGGGTTTCCATGCGGCACACCTAACACGGATTAACCAAATACTGAAACACTGGCTATCTTATCTCTAGCTGCCGGAACACAACAATGCTACAAACATTGATGTAATTATGACATATTTAGATAAAATGGCGATGGTCGATCATAAATTGTAAAAGTACAAACTTTTAATTTAATTTTTTTTTGTGTTTAAACTAACAGACTTGCCACTCTATCGTTGATCTTTTTAGTTAGCAACGAGGCTGATTTAAATGTATAATAATACTTAACGAGATTAGTTCAAGCTGTTCTACCAATGGCAGTGTGAATTTAGCTTTTAGTCATTTTTAGGTAATGACATTAGCGAGTCGGTTCATATGCACTATTCAGAGATGCAAAATGGTTGCCAGATTAATTTTATATGCACAGTTCATTAACTTGTTAATTAATGTTGTCGTGCTTTATCTATATAATAGGTTGAGCAAAAAGTTTATTCGCATTTTTTAAGAAAATTCAAAACTTTCTTTAATATAGTTTATTTAAATTTAACTAAAGTATGTAGGTGCCATTTTGTTCGATAACTTTTGCCATCTTGTAGGTAGGGACATCATCCCATTGCTATAGAAATTTTGGGGCTTCTGATCAAAATACCGCAACAAATGATTTTGGCAGTCCTCTCGTGATGTAAACCTGACACTGCCTAAAGAATTCTGAAGAGACCAAAACAGGTGGAAATCTGAAGGTGCAAGGTCAGGACTATACGGCGGATGCATTAACACCTCCCAGCCAAACTCTCTTAATTTTTGCTGAGTGGCTAAAGATGTGTGAGGTCTAGCGTTATATCATGATGAAAAACCACATTCCTTCTGTTTATTAATTCCGGCCGCTTTCTCTCAACTTCTTGCTTTAATCTCATCAGTTGTTCGCAGTAGAATTCAGAATCGATGGTCCTGTCTGGTGGTAACAGCTCATAAGGAATAATGCCCAGTTTTTTTCAAATGTGCCAAAACTGTTTTGTGGTCAATTCCCAGTTCTTCAGCTACGTCGTAACTACTGATATGCCAATCTAGCTCAACTTTTTCAAAAATGGCATCCATTTTATCCGTAATAGGGCTAACAGAGCGACGTGCATCTTTGACATCAAAATTTCCGGATTGAAAACGCTTAAACCAAATTTGTACTACTCTCACAGACACTGCACTAGGTCCATAAACATCGCAAATTTTTTTCGCGGCTTGCGTTGCGTTTTTGCCTTTTTTATAGTAACATTTTAAAATGTATCGAATTTCTTCATTAGATTCACTTATCTTGACAGTAAGAAAAACAAATGAAAATTACACATTTTCCTAATTTGAATTTGGAATTAGCTTCTTTAAAATTTCAACTTTTAATGTTACCAATACTGGTATTGGTATCATTAAAAGTTGAAATGGCTCTGGCTGGCCAGATACAAATAGTATAGCCAAAGAGATTTTATTACAAGTACATACATACTATATGCGAAAAGACTTTTTCCCCAACCTAATCCTACTAATATTATAAATGCGAAAGTTTGTGTTTATGTTCGTATATTTGTTGCTTCTTCACGCTGCAACGGATAGATGGATTTGGATGAAATTCGGCATACAGATAGTTTATAACCTGGAATAACACATAGGATACTTTTATCCAGATATTCCCACGGGAACGGGAACCACGCGAGTGTCCCCCACGAGCAGCCGCTAGTACTAATAATAAAAAGGTAAAATTTGTGACTTCGTTTGTTCGTTTGTTTTTTTTGTTTGTTTGTTTGCGGATGCTAATCTCTGGAACTAGAGGTCCTATTCCAAAAAAATTATCACGGATAGAATACTACATTCCTTGTGGGTAACATAGGCTTTAGGCTATATACAATTGTTAAATAAAACATCATAAACATCACCTGTTCATTTTATGTCCCCACTGCTGGGCCACGAGCCTTCCCTATAGATGGAAATACCACAGGGAGTACGGGCCATAAACAACCACGTAGTTGTTGACTGCTTTACGTACCTTCCGAAGCACGGAGGAGCACGAGATGATAAATTTTTGGTCACCCATCCGATGACAGGCTTTTGCAAAAGTTGCTTGACTTCAGCAATCGTAGACTGAGCACATTTGCAGTGACAAATGCGATCGCCATCGAGCTATTTTAAGATAGAATACAACTATTATAAAATGTTCAGACTAGATGTCAATGTTATTTCTTTCGCTCTTAACACAAGAATTTAAATTACCTTTCAAATGGCATACCATTTTTTTATTTTCTATTCAAATTTAATAATGTTAACACAAAGAGCTGGCAATCTCAATTCTAAAAATAAACAATGCAGAATTGTTTATTTCACTAACAAAGAATTATGAAAATACTATTATTAAATATTGGATTTCAGTTATATTCAAATTGCAGTGTATTTTTAATTTATTCTCGCACCTTGGTGGCTGGTGGCATATTGCTCGACCCTAGAGTTTCTAAGTTGAATTCCCTGGTAAGGGACAATGTGTTTCAGATTTTACGATGCGTGATGTCTTAGTGATCACTTAACCGCATTTAGCAAGCGTGGTGATTAAGCCAATACCCATGAATCGCGGCAAATGACATGATTTCAATGATTGAGGCCGTTCTTAACTGTAGGACAGCACCTTTGTATATTAGGTCTTTACTTATGAAGTTTACGTTTTTCTTCTCACTTACAAAAAGGTTTAAAAGTTCTAAAAATCAATACCGGTCGTTAATATTATTATACACCTTTAATAAGGACTATGTTACTTAGGCTTCAGTAATAATAATGATTATTAATTTTGCGTCTTTACCGCCCAATGTTTTTTTTAATTTGACTACTTTTTATGTTCGCGGAATTGTTTTTTTGTTTCATTGTAGCTTTGAAGGGACTTAATTTTTTTTCTTTTTTAACGCCTATATTCAGCTAGTGAAACAAACACACTATTCTACAATTTTTATAGTGTTAACATAAATAGATGCTAAGAAAAATAAAAAAGAGTTAGTACCTAGGTAAGAAATATTTTTTTTAAAATCTTTATACAAAACGTCAATGTCATAGGTACACGGACCTAATACTACTATCCTACTGCTTAACGTTAATAGTAAAATAGCCTATACGCTACTTTACTATTAACGTTTGTCCACGACTTCGTCCGAGTAGGTAGGTACACGAAAAATTTGATATTGCATTAATTCAGTTCATCATCAGCCTATATTACATATGACATAGGCTTCTCCAAGTGCACGCCATTTGCCCCGATCCGATCCGAACCTCTTGAAGAATCTAGTAGGGAACCGGGACGCACTACTGCTGAGGGCGACTAGTGATCAGCGGAAGCGGAAGCCATTATGACTACCCGACCTTGAAGAGGCCTGTCGGTTATGTGGGACTCACCCGTCCGCCTTTTCACACCCACTGACAAGGAGAGAAGCCCCAAGTCAGCTGCCAGGAAGAAGTTCCAGCTGGGAGGGCGAGATGGAGCCTTGGAGACCATACTTTGATTATGCTTAATGCGTCAAAATAAAAAAAGTAAAATTTACTATAGCGTTGTGTTATCAAACTTGTGGTATTTCATTTGCAAAGGTGAATCTGCATGGCCATCGGTTGCAATAACCGTTGGATAGATGGGGCACTGTGCCGCTATGCACTCAAAAAAAAAAAAGCAGTGACAAAATTTAACGCTTTCGTCAGCCTTCCCGGTAGCATAGCGGTCAGTGCAGCCGCCCAGATTGTGGAAGACCCAGATTCGATTCCTGGCTGAGTCGGGTGGGCGTTTAATTTTTTCATTGTATTTTATAAATTTTATAAATATTTAGATATCAAAGTAGGGTCTTTGATTATGCTTAAAGTGACGTCGAGGTCACTAACGGCGAGTTCACTTAAAGTTGGTGATTTTGATGCTCTGTCTACACCTTTTTGGGAGGACCTGGGAATTGAACCCGGGACCTTCGAGTATCGCGCCGAGCGCCTTGCCACTCAGCCATCGAGGCGAAACATACCTAACACAACCATATTTGTATTCCGGCTGGGTTAACAGTGTTAATAGCAAATTAAAAAAATATACATTTTTTTTTAAATCTAACCCACGACCTTTGGTTCGCGTTGAATTTTTTCTACTAGTTTGTGATTAACGCTGCAAGCCAACGATATTACGTCACTGTGAGATTACTACCCTCATAGTCGGAAGAACACTTTTACAAGTATTTAACAATCGATAAAGACGTAAATGCTTTAAATTCAAATTGATTCCCATTAGAGCTTCCTGAGATTTTTTTTATCTTGTAACTATATCATTATCATAGCATTATCATAGCATTGTAAATGCAAAATTTAAAGTAATATAAACATTAATAACAGTAAATCTTTTTTCAAAATATCAATGGATTCAAAAGGCAGCAGCAGAAATTAAAATTAAAATCATGTAGGTACGGACGCTCAAACATACATTTTTCCATCTTTCTATATCTATAAAATTCTCGTGTCATATGTACTAACATGTGACACGAAAATTTCTCCTCCGAAGAATCTCTCTCTCGAGATTTCATACTCCTCCGAAAATTTTATATTTATATTTCGGTAGTAATCTATTTTTCACACCCCTAAGTGATAAGGGTGGTCCACCCCAAACATTCATAATATTCATATTATTTCATTACATCTTGTTGTATACAATGGTGTTACATACATTTCTGGTACAAACAAAAACCCTGAAAGGGCACGGCAAAATACTTACGTACTATATAATAAACTAATTTATATTATTATTGTACTTAATTATATCATAACAAGCGCTGACATTTATTATAATATTATATTTGTTTAAACAAGTAACATAAAACTTTAACTAGATACATAAAATATTGGAATTTATTTAAGTTTCTAAATTAACGTCTAAATATTCCTTTATACTCGTACAGTAGTGAGCCTTATCTTAAAGAAATTTCTTTAAATCATTATCAAATTTTTTTACAACTTCATTTTCCAATATAAAATGTTCCACGATTTGTTCATAAGTTTGTTTTGTTGTGTTATAAACTGTCAAAGTGGTACGAAGTCCACCGAGTCAGCTAGTATATTTATAAAATACATAAAAAGGTGAAGCTATGGAGTAGGCAACGTTTTGTACCTACTAAGTAACATTCTATTATCTTATCACTTTGCCTCCGAAACATTGGACTAATTTTCCACCTATATTTCATCCTTTATTATCGCTCATGTTTTCATGTGCAAAAGCTCTTTAATTTTTAATCTCAATTTCTCACTCGACCCGGAAAATTAGCTTCGTGTAAAATATCTTTTATCGTGTCTGAGGTTACACGATACTGGAAAGGCTGCGGCTAGTCTGCGAGCGGCGAGAATACTGAACGCTTTATTCCATAAGAGCCTTAAAACAGATATTCTGAGATTGGTTCCCTTCATGTAAACTTAGACAACATGAAATAACTAAGTACTTATTCGAAGATTTTACTCGGTTAATTAGTACAGGGTAAGTAGTTACGTGAACCGCCTTTAAGTTCTAATTGCAATTATGAGTACATCATCACCTTATTTCATATCACTGCTGCTGGGGCATGAGCCTTCCCTATAGATAGGTAGAGAGAACGTTGTTAACTACTGCTAATGCAGCCGGGACCAACGGCTTTGAGTGCCTTCCGAAGCACGGAAGATGAAACATTTTTGGTCACCCATCAAAAACGAGTAATTATATACGTTTTAAACAGCACCTCTTCGTGACACAAGGAGAGTTTCGCAAAACGTAAAAAATCTCGGTTTCTTCAACGTGATCGAATGGTAGTTAACACTTAGGTACTAAAGGTCATAATTCGCTGCTAGCGGTACTCTAGGATTAGGTTTTTATAATGTTTTATTGGTTTTATATTAAAATATTGTAAAAATCTAGTTTTAAGAAAGAAAATAAATAAAGAGTATAATAATAATAGTAAACTTTATTTCAAAAAAAAAAAAATTCAGATACAGACAAATTGATGAAAAAAAAATATTAATCTCTAATCTCTCTAATATTCAAAAACATATTTTTAATATTAGAGATAACATAGTTGTATTATAATTATATTCCATCCTTATCCTTACTAACTACTTTACTATTAAAATATAGATTGTAATTGATTTTAATTGATTTTAATCTGAATTAAATAAGTTATTATTATTATTATTATCCGCTGAATTGGAACCCCGTCCCCTCAATCTCATAACCGTACATCATTGTTTTATCCTGCCAACTATATAGGTCGGATAGGGTGGATACAGCTAATTTTGTTTAGGGATCAATGCCGGAGCCCTTGAAACTGCTAAGCCTGGCGAACGGGGCCTCTGCTTACCGTCTTTATACGTTAGGGTTCATAGGTTAGATATTTTTATTTTTAGATATTATTTTTAGTTTTTTTTTTAATTTATTATTTGGAAGTGCTTGGTTTTCATCTTACATTATGATAAGTGACTATAAGGCCGAAAGTAAAAGCGAAGTTTAACTTGAAGTATTGAACTGACTATCTCGTGTCATAATGTCGAAATAACAATGCTACCAACCCTGTTGTTATAACTTAGTAAAGTTCCACATCCTAACAACTACTGAACGGGGCTCGTTAGGAAATTACACATATCATTAAACATTTCTATCGATTATCATTTCTGTTACAAGATTTTTTTTAAATGGCGTAGCTTTGTCACTGGCTGAACATTCAAATCGGAACAAAGCCATATACTTAATATTACTAGTGATCGCCCAGTGGTCGAAATTCTACCGTAATTTTATTAATGCTGCACGAATCCTAAGCAATGAAAAATTTAAAAAGATAGAATGTGAGTTTGGATTGGCATTGACAGATTTCGCCCCACCTCTTCCATTTTTGAAATTTTTGAAAAGAGTATAAATACGTGTGTGTCTAATACATGGTAGTGTGTAATGTTTGTTTTATTGATTTAATGTATTTTTATGCATAATTTTAAAAATATATTAACTTTCTGTACTCCTTCTCTTTATAAACTATAAGTGTGCGAAATTTCATACTCCTCCGTCCGCGCAATTTTCGTAAAAAAGGAGTACAAAGTTTTTGCTACACGTATTAATTAATATTATAAAGCTGAAGAGTTTGATTGGTTGAACGCGCTAATCTTAAGAACTACTGGATCGAATTGAAAAATATTTTTGTGTTGAATAGTTCATTTATTGAGAAAGGCTATAGGCTATGACTAATAGGAGTGGAGCAGCAAAAAAAGTTGTTGTTAAAACGGGAAAATACGCGGGTGAAACCGTGGGGCACAGCTAGTTAACAAATAAAAACAAAAGTGCGAGAGTTTTAATTGCTATCAACATCATCGTCATCATCATCAGCCCACACTAGCCCACTGCTGGAGATAGGCCTCTCCAAGTGCACGCCACCGAGCACGATCCGCGGCTACTGTTTGTTATTACTATTAGTATAGTCATAGTATAAAATGATTTTGTTTTGTTTATATAATTTTTAACGCAAATTTTGTTGCGAACAAATTACAAAAACACAAATGTTGAAAATAATTCCACGAGCAGGATTTGAACCTGCACCCTTCTGACATACCGGGTCAGGTGCTCTCCCAATTGAGCTGTCGTGGTTCTAACCAGCCTGCCGAAATTATTTAACACTATTTACTTTTTACTTTGAAAGCCAAAGGCGCCCATTTAATGTCAACAACTACCGTCATTAACATCCGTTCATAATATTCTTACAAATACTAAATATTTTTTTTTAGTCATAGTATAGTATATCGACTTGAGTTCCATATGACATGTTGTTTCATGAATATTGTCAAAATGTCAATCACCTTCGTTAGTTCAACCAGCTGCTACGCTTGCTAAGGTGGCTCTATTGTCGATACTAAAGATTTCCAATCTCACCGCGAATTCAGAGTGGTGAGTTCGAGTTTTCTTCACAATCGAGTTAGTGTTAGAAGTTAACTACAAATTGTATGGCGTCGAAGCAGAGCCATCTACCGACGAAGTTTTGAATCAATTTATCATTAGGTGGCGTTGCTTCGTAGGTACCATTGAAACACTTAGTTTACTTCAACTTTATTGAATAGTGAAAAATCTTGAAATAGGCGCTATGATGCAAGTTGAAGATATATCCTATAGAATAGCACTGCTGATCATAAACTGACGGCAACTATTAAAATATGATTTATTGTAAAATAATATTAATGATAGGAATATCTTTTGCGATGAACATAAACAAATAATTATGATAGCGGTATAATTATGTAATTATGTATTTGACCTTACAGAACTTCACAGTAAACGAGATAGAGAACTTAAAATATATTTTTCTTTTGAGTCTTGCAAATCCGCCATAGCAACAATGTTTTACACAAATTATAAGAATGGTGACGTTAAGCTTGAGTAATTACGCCAATAATTGCGTACCCATATAATTCCTACCAAGAAATTCTTATAGCGTAATTCAGATTACAGGTAGCGCCATCTTTGTTTAAAAAGAGAAATGCATTGAGAAGACCCAGAGATCCCGGCTTCGATTCCCAGCAGGGTGTACACGTTTGTGTACTCGGTTTGGTTGGTAGAAGGGCTTGTTTGTCTGCCTGGCTAGCTACCACCATCTTGTTTAAATATGTGGCTATAAAATCATGTTTGTAGCATTGTTGTGTTCCGGTAGCCAGAGATAAGATATTCAGTGCCTCAGTAGTCCCGACGGGGTTGTGGAAGTGTCCGAAAGAGTTCCCATGACCTCGTCAGGCTCCACCATGCCGGCGTTCGATGTGTTCTCCTCAGATGAGGATGACGCGATGATCGCCGGTTTGCTGGTCCCAAGGTGACGAAAGGACATCGGAGTGGTTTTTACCGAGTCGGCCTCGACTCGCTTTCTCTAGGTCTTCGGCCCTGGAACAGTCTTGGCCATCCTCGGACAGCCAGTGGATCCCCTGCAACCCGCTGATGCGTCTGTTAGCAAATTTTCCACTCCGTATAAAAAAAAGTGCCTCAGTAGTTGAGGGTTCCGGGTGAAGTGCGCTTCCACCTTCGGCCTTATCATCACTTAACATCAGGTGAGATGGAGGCCGAGATCATCATCATCATCATCATCAGGTGAGAGGTAAGTGCTTACCCGTATAATATTAAAAATAAAATCAGGATCTCGATTTTACTATTTTTTCCCCTCCTTCCTTTAACATAAGGTCCTTCAAACGAGGCGTGAAGAGGCACCTTGTGGGCCGGCAGGGTGAGGGTGACTGCTGCTGCGTTGTTTTCACGCTGAACCAGTTGTCTTCGCATCTGGACTCCATTGCTACTCATTGTCATTTGCTGTGCAAAACATAATGACAAAATCAGGCTTCTGAGTCAAGATCGTGGACCATGGTCAGTGGGTAACCTTATAAGCTTTTATTAGTAACCACTCAATCATTTAAGGATTAAACTTAAAATATCTCAGTCCATTGAACCGAACACCGGGCGGTGTGCAGTATCAAAGATAACGGTTCGTGTCACGTCACGTCGCTCGTCGCTCGTGTCACCAACAGTTTCTCACGTTGACGGGACAACGGGGCGCACTCGATATTGCGGTGGGGATATAATGCTGCTAGCAATGTTTCTAGGTAAGGCAATGGTCAAACTAACAAAGCTATAGACACAATATGTAAATATTTATAAAATATAGTAAAAAAAAAAAAAAAAAAAAAAACCCAGCTAGGAATCAAACCTGGGTCTTCCGCAATCCGGGCGGCTGCACTGACCATTATGCTACCGGGATGGCTGAGATTACAAATGTACAATAACTAAAGTTCTGGATACCCTATCTTATACTTATCAGGAAGCAGTGACTGAGCATTTTTAAACGTGGCCAACAGCTCATGGATCCCAAATATAATAGGAGACATCAGATGGAGAAAATACAAAGATTTTACGTGACTGCAAATTCAATACGCCAGCTCCACGTGACGCGAGTGCTTGATCATAGCAAGTCCGATAGTGCTGGGGAGAGGAGATGCTCTTGACTCATCTATTTATAATAATAATAATAAAAAGTATTTATTTTAGAATAATTCCATAGACTGGTAGTAATCCTACTAATATTATAAATGCAAAAGTTTGTGTGTATGTTCGTATATTTGTTGCTTCCTCACGCTGCAACGGATGGATGGATTTGGATGAAATTCGTCATACAGATAGTTTATAACCTGGTTTATAACTTTTTATCCAGATATTCCCACGGGAACGGGAACCACGCAGGTGAAACCGCAGGCGGCCGCTAGTTATAATATAACTTTAACACTAATCTGTATATATATATAAAAATCAATTGTTGTCCGTTTGTCGGGCTAAAACTCGAGAATGGCTGGACCACTTTGGCTAATTTTGATTTTGAAAAATTTTTGGAAATTCAGGTAAGGTTTAAGCGGTGAGAAACATAAATAATAAGTAACGGAAAATACTAAAAACGACAATTTAATTTTCCAATACAAAACTATTTGTTTGTTTCGTTGTCATGGAAACTGTCAAAGCGGTACGTACAACAAAATATTCCTAGCTGTGACACATTTGATGTCTTTTGTCACTTGGTTGTCAAATATTTATAGGTGTTGTGTATGTTTCATAGCTGTAGTATGAGGTCCGATCTCTTTGGTCTGTTTTGTTGGAATACAAAACAGTTCTGTTTCAGAAATAAAAAAGTGTAAAAGTGTCAGTTGGTTCTCGTAAAAAGAAAATAAATAAATAAATTTCAAGACGATTATTAAAATCTAACATCAGTTTGTCAGTGTGTGAGAACTTTATTTACTGTTATTGTTTTAAAATGCAAAGGGCCTTCCCCTTTAGGAAAGGAACTGACTTAGGTCATCGAAGTCAATCAAATGTGCGACGAGCGGCCTTACCTCACGTGCAAACCGAACGGACGACCAGCGAGAGACAGATAATGATAACATTCGTATAGGTCTAAGTATTAGGTCTTTGGTCTAAGTATGGCAGAATTGCGTTCTACAGTGAATAATAAATAATAAATTAATAAATAAATTTTCCTACACTCACACCAATTATCTAGATAATTGGAAGCCCAAGAGAAGCTTTGTTATGAAACTCGTTATATGGTTACTAGACAACGGATAACATACTTATTATACATAGAATACACCCAGACCCAAGACAATTTAGAAAAACAATAATTTCTAAATTGACCCGACCGGGGATCGAACCTGGGACCTCAGAGATGGCGACACCATGAAAACCGGTGTACAAACCACTCGACCAAGGAGGTCGTCGACCGATATCGAATAATGATAGGTAGATAGGCTTAGAATGGAACGAGTTCGGACACACCAAACACAACAACAGCGATCACGACACAATGAAAAAAAGCGATTTCGCAGACGCAGTGTTCCTGTAAACCTGAAAAAAGCAGCAACTGATGAGGTGCCTGGATACCTATCTAGGCACCTCACTGAGAAGTGAGTGGGCTTACAACTCCGCCAGCATAGAGGACATTTGATAGTTGACTTTAGAGTTGTGCTCTTAGTGCAACGAGAATTGAGCGAGCTTACAGCTCTGGTAACCTATCTGGATATTAGGTAGTGGACTATACGTGTCCACGGGGCATCTAGCTCGAGACACTAGTCTTAAAAGTACCGGATGAAGAATGCGCTACGGCGCGTCCTGATCTGGCGTTATGACCCGACGCAGATGGTCCCTTGTGCCTGCGCAAGGATGTCTGACACCTAACTTTATAACCGTACGGTTGGTAGGGGTTGTCAGTATAAACTTTAAAGCCGTGTGTAGCGGTCTATTTTGATCCCTAGGTAAGTAGCTAAAGCACTCGTTTTATGGAAATCAGAAACAACGACGCTACCACAGCCACCCAGACCTGCCACAGTATCGAAAAGTTCGTTTTTCAACATTGACCCGCCCGGGAATCGAATCCGAGACCTTAGAGTTAGCGCCGCCCAAAGTCTGGAGTACAGGCCACTCGACTACGGAAGTCGTCAAGAACCCAGAATAAGAACCCAGAAACCCAGATCCTCCGTATATCATTGCTTAATAATGATGATGAATCAATTTTGTACAATAGCTCTTTGACTAAGATCGTATACAGACTGTTTGAAAATGGAACCTTAAGTCGATATTTATTAATAGTGACCGGATAAATAACTTGGCCTCATTGATTTCGCTTTCGCTTGTATCAAAATATCGTCGGTTCCCCAACGAAACGACGTAACTGACAATGTTGGCGTTACTGCGCAAATAATATCAAATCAAAGATTTAATTACAAAGACGAAAAAAACTTGTTCTTAACAATCTAACAAATATCAGATACCCCCCCTTTGTCAGAACAGCGACGATATTGGCCAGATACTTTATCAATCAATTGTGCCCCGCGGTTTCACCCGCGTTCTATTAGTCATAGCGTGATGTAATATAGCCTTTAGACTTCCTCAACAAATGGACTACTCAACACAAAAATATTTTTTCAGTTCGAACCAGTAGTTCCTGAGGTTAGCGCGTTCAACCAAACAAACAAAAAAACTCTTCAGCTTGACTTTACTGCAGTGCTCTATTCATAAAAATATTGCTATCAAAACAAAATCAAATTTAATTTAGTCATCATCATCTTCAACTCATTCTATGTCCCCACTGTTGGAGCACGAGCTTTCCCTATGGTTGGTTAGGGAGAACGGGCCATGAACCACGCGGGCCCAGTGCGGATTGGTGGTTGTTAACGACTGCTAATGCAGCCGCGACCAACAGCTTTACGTGCCTTCCAAAGCATGGAGGAGCTCGAGATGATACATTTTTGGTCACCCATACGATGACCGGCCTTTGCGAAAGTTGCTTAACGTCAGCTCTCGCAGACTGGGCGCGTTAACCACTGCGCTATCGAGCTCCTAACCTAGTCCTATTTGGTGATCATCATCATCGGCCTACACTAGTCCACTGCTGGATATAGGAATCTCCAAGTGCACGCCACCGAGCACGATCCGCGGCTACTCTCATCCAGCTCTCATAATAACTGATGATAAGGCCATTGGTGGAAGCGCACTTCACCCGTAATCTCTGGCTATCTTATCTATAGCTGCCGGAACACAAAAAGGTCAAAGTCAAATTATTTTTTTTATATTCAAATCATCATCATCTCAGCCAAAAGACGTCCACTGCTGGACAGAGGCCTCCCCCAAGGATATGAGGGGTATTTGCCGTAATCGCCACGCTTGGCAGGCGGGTTGGCGATATCGCAGTAAGTTGAGGGTAACCTCAGAGAGATGCTGCTGCCCATCCTCTGGAATGGTCCCTTAGTCGGCTTTTACGACATCCACGGGAAGAGATGGGGTGGTGCAATTCTGTATCCCCGGCACCACACAGGGAATATTCAAATAAGCTTTAAGAAAGTGCTTTTGAATCATCCAAACAATTACTTTACTAAAAAAATCTTTGGCTTTCAAAGTAAAAAGTAAATAGTGTTGAATAATTTCGGCGGGCTGGTTAGAACCACGATAGCTCAATTGGAAGAGCACCTGACCTGGTATGCCAGAAGGGTGCAGGTTCAAACCCTGCTCGTGGAAATTTTTTCAACATTTGTGTTTTTGTAATTTGTTCGCAACAAAATTTGCGTTAAAAATTATATAAACATTTAATTACTTTACTACTTCTGGACGTCTTTTTTTAGCTGTGTAGAAGAATAACAATGCTACAAACATTGACGTTATGGCAACATATTTAGATAGATAATTTATTTATTTGCAACAAAACATGCACACAATTAAAACATAATGCAATAATAAAAAATACAATACAAATTTAAATAATAATAAAAAAAGCAATTAAATATACAACTACCACAAACATTAGTTATCAGTTGTGTGTCGTAGCGATGGAAAAAGATCAAAACTCAGTGAAACATTTGCTAATGCATCAAATCACTGATTTTCAGTTTCCACCCAAGCAAAACCTGGGGGGTAACCACGAGCTCTTAAAGCAGTATTATTGCAGTTGTCAAAACGAGACGCGTGTAGCGGCGAATATACTCGCGTCTCTTTTCCACAACTGCAATAATACTGCTATAAGAGCTCATAGTCAGGGCGCTGCAAGGTCGCGCAAATGTGATTAGAATTAAAATAAATTATAAGAAATATTATTGCATCGAGAATTGTTTATTAAATAAATGAGTGAACTATAGTAATAAAATCAGAATTATATCGTAATGTAATTACCAAAAAATAAATAATAATTGATTCATAATTTAATTAGGTAATATTTCAAGCTAAAATATTAATAAATATTAAATAAAATAACAGCAAATAAATCATCTAGTCAAGCCATTTAATTAATATTCATAATACGAACTCTAAAATCTTGATTAATTGCATTAATTGATGTACACAGACAAAAGGAACATAGCATGGTGGTAGTTACCTACTTAGCTAGCCAGGCGGACAAACAAGTTCTACCACCAACCAAACAGCGTACACAAACATGTACTGGGAATCGAACCTGGGACCTCTGAGTCTGAGTGGTCTTAACCACTAGACTACCGACCCGCAAGTTGCAAATTTATTAGTAGCATTATAAAATGAGTTTTAAACGCTATTGAATACAAGTCAGTGCAATCTCTATAGCTCCAAAAGACCAACTGAAGCTTGTCAACAAAACGTGCTCGCGACTGTGGTAGAAGTTTTAATTTGGTTTGTAACTTTACCTTATTTGAGCCAAGTTGGCCCGCAATGATCCACTCCGGAGTAGTTCCACCATTGTCGACTTTAAAACTTTTCTATGTAAGTCGAGTTTTAAGTGTATTTGGTTTGGATAGTGGATAGTTTTGGGAGGGAAACATGTGGGATTGTTGATTTATTGAGGGTCCGACCTCGGATAGCTGGATCGAATTAGCGATTGACGTGTGGCTAGCATCTTATATTTTTTTACCAAGAAGTAAGATTGGATATTACTTATACCTACATACCCAGGTTATACTCAATATTTATACAGCGTGTATCAAATAAGTTTAGTGTGGTTATAATGAAAAGACCCAAAGTGTGTCTACTCTAAATTTGCAGAGATACTTAGCTATGATTAGATACTTTAATGCAATGTCAGAGCATTACATATATCTTGTACTGTAATCTATATATATTAATACGTGAAGAAAAAACTTTGTACCCTTTTTTTACGAAAATTGTGCGGACGGAGGAGTAAATCTCGCACACTTATAGTTTATAAAGAGAAGGTTATCCGAATGTTAATATTTTTTTTAAATTATGCATAAAAATACTTTAAATCAATAAAACAAACATTACACACACTACCATGTATTTGACACACACGCATTGAAGAGGAGCGGCCGAAATCTGTCAATGCCAATTCAAACTCACATTATATCTTTTTTAGTTTTTCATTGCTTAGGATACAATCCGTGCAGCCTTAATAAAATTACGATCGAATTTCGACCACTGGGCGACCACTAGTATATTATTATGTAAATAAATGTAATTCAACCTAATATTAGAAATCACAATTACTTAATAATGTCACGTTCATTTTTTTTTTCAATGTTTAGGCAAATTACCTTGATCGGTCAGATGAGGCGACAGAAGCGAAGCAACTAGATGCGAAGGCAGCTATTGAAACAAGATTGTACCTTGCTAGCTGTGCTTACCTTGCCGACGCGCAAGATGTTTCTTCACATCTAGAAAGGGGGACTATGAGAGCTGGGAAAGCAATCCACTTGTTCGTAGTGCGACAAAGACATTTTTTTAGATTTCATCTTATCTTATTATAGGCCTGCTGAGGTTTCCCTCTCGCAGTAACACTACGACCCATCGAGATCGTTTGTGCAACCCCATCCTTTCACTCTTCTTCCTCTGTAAAGATAGATGCCATAAGTTTGGCAACGTCCTTAAGAGCGAAGAGCCTGAAGTCCTCCGGTTTTGGGTATGCCGACCCCAGGAGTCCCATTCTTTTCCTAGCCAGAGAGTCGCAGTCACACGGAGTCAATGCAGCACGCATTGACTCCGTTTCCTCTCGCCCTACACAAGATATTTGTTGATAGATACGATATTTCTGTAAAGTTTACGGCGAATTTTTATCGTCTCTGTGGTCTAATAGTAAGACCACTCTAGTCTCAGACCCAGAAGTTTCAAGTTTGATTCCTTGCGCGGATTGCATGTTTGAACCTACTCGGTTTAATTCGTAGGGCATGTCTTAAGTCCAAGTCCACCTACAACCATCTCATCTCAATAAGACACCATAACATCAAGCATCAAGCATCAAGCAGCAAGCAAGCAAGCTACAGCAAGCCAGTTCCTGGGTGATTGATGAAAAAAAAAATGAAAAAATGTTTATTTCAAATCAATTCAATTCAATTACAGTGACCAAATTACTTAAATCTAGATTTAGAACTATGGAATAACATATTTGCATATAACGCTTATTAATAATAGTCCATATCTATCGGTTCCTCACTAGGCAAGCCTGCATTAATTGGGTGCGACTACACACCGTCCTCTAACGGTGGGTGGTCGTATCCAGTGCGCCAAGCTCATTTCAAAGTGTATTTTAATTTTTTTCATGTAACTGACATTAGTGTATAAGGTCTATTGTAATTACTAACAATCTATGGAATTATTCTGAAATAAATACTTATTATTATTATTATTATTATTAATGGTTTTTTATTTTTTTTTATTGTGAGATGGGCTTGCTCTTGGCCTCATTCTAATCCCTAGGGCAGGGAAGAGGCCGACGATGGAACAAGCTTGCCCAGAAATAGCCTATTCACTCGGGCTTTAAAAACTTTAGGGTTTGTTATATGCACTCGGGAACAGGTAGGGAATTCCACTTTTTGGCTGTACGCATTATAAATGTAGAAGCAAAACGCTTGGTGCGCAAAAGTGGAATATCAACCAGGTAAGGGTGGTAGCCAGCCGTACGTCTGGATTTCCGAGGATTCTGGGCGAAGTGCGCTTACACCTTCTGCCTTATCGTCACCTAACATCAAGCGAGATGAAAGCCAAATGCTTCCTGCAACTTACCCGCAAGGAATAATTTCAACGTATTGAAGATCTATAACACACACAGCACACAGGTGATCTTTAAGCAGATCGATGGGTAGGCACTTGTTTTAAGAAAGGGAATAAGAATAGGAAACGTAATATATTATTCGGCTTTGAACAATACATATACAAAATATACAAACATTACAAAAACACAAATGTTGAAAAAAATTCGACGAGCAGGATTTGAACCTGCACCCTTCTGACATACCGGGAGAGGTGCTCTCCCAATTGAGCAATCGTTTATTGTTGTATGTTATCGTTATCTTTTAACGTTTGTGTTTTTGTAATTTGTTCGCAACAAAATTTGCGTTAAAAATTATATAAACAAAACAAAAACATTTTATACAAACATACCTAGTGGTTAACTCTTTCAGGGTCAGAGGGATGTATATACCCACCTCATTTTAAACTTTATGTGATTGAGATAAGATTAAAAACCAAATGAAATATGTAGTTAAAAAATCAACCACTATGCCGCAAAGAGTTAAGACCGTCGTCGGTGTCAGACCCAAAGAAGTCTTCGATACCAAAGGGGTACATGTTTGTGTACTCGGTTTGGTTGGCGTTAGGGCTTGTTGTACCGCCTGATTATAAGCTACCACCATCTTATCCAAATATGTCGCCATAACATCAAAGTATTAATTAGCATAATAGCATTGTTGTATTCAAGAGATAGCCAGGGGCCCGACCGCCTAACCGATCGCTTTGACTTCCTGTGTGGTTTATGACGTCATCTCCCGCCCAGAGTAGATAGACTTACGAACCGATGGCATAAAATGACGTTCATAAGAGCTATTTGTAGCCTAAACTGAATAAATGATTTTGAATTTTGAATTTTGAATCTTGTCGTTTCATGCCACCTATTGAAAGCAATTTTTAGCTTTTGATATTGCTTTCATAGGCGGGGCGAGGTCATAAACTATACGCGTAGTCAAAGCGATCGGTTAGGCGGTCGGGGGGCAGAGCCTCAGTAGTTAAGGCTTCCAGGTGAAGTGCTATTATAACTTCGACCTTATTATCACATAAAAACAGTTGAGATTAAGATCAAGTGTTTATCCGTAAGGTAAAATAACTATCTTCCGTGAACCACGTCGTCGTGCCATTTTAATTCCTCCGAACACACTACATTCTTTTACTCTCTTACTCCGACGTCCTCCGACATTCTCTACGATCCGTTCCACAATCCCACGCTGAATGGAAAATGTTTCGTGAACACATATTACGAATTTACTCGAATTTCATTCACGTCTTATTTTTAGGCTGTAGTTTCGGACTTTTCAAGGGGTATGTAATTCATTTCAATAATTGGATTATATTTTTATTTGTAAAATTTAGTCACAATGCTCTAAATACGAAAATACGTCAGACGTCCTTGTTTGTACTAAAAACATCCAGCAAGAAATTTATGAAGAAAAAGAAGAACAAAAGCATTTATTAACAACACACACATACATAATATACAAAAAATAAATAAATGAGACAGACATACACACAAGAAAAAAATCGGTAAAACAAAAAGAGTAGGTAATAAAAACGAACGAACGAAACAAAGAGTGTGAAGTTAAGTTAGCTCAGGCTTTTTGTTTTTTATTTTTCAAATTTGTTATCAAATAATCTTACATTTACCAATGTATAATTACAGTTATGGTAAAAAAGCCCATCGTCTCCCACTGGGAGACTCCCACTGGGTCGGGAGGGGCTATGCATAGGCTTCTACACATATGCCATTTGCCTCGGTCCGGGCCATGAAACGGCCTTGAATATATAGTCGACCAATCTCGCCGGTATATAAAATTACCTACCGAACAAGCATAATTTGATTTCATTAAGTAGGCTTTTACGTGTAAAAGGAAATCTCAAATTTAAACTGGCGGCCATTTCCTTGACGCATTCTAATACCTAATATAAACACATTTTCTGATACTCCCACTTTTTTCATCGTCCTTCAAAAGTTGAGCAATAAATCATGTACAATCCGAGCGACCAACAGATAAGCGTTCGCTGGACTAAGAGCCCGTTCACACGTATCTACGGCGTACGCGTTCGATAAACGTATGCGCAAGAAAAATGCTATAATAACGCTACGCTACTACAACGCTACGACAGCCCTACGCTACCACAACGCTACGAAAACGCTACGACAATGTTTCGCCTTTAATAGGTACAAAAGTGATGGCAAGCGTTTACGCGACATTTTGCGTATTTTTAACCGACTTCAAAAAAAAAATACAGTCGAAATAATAACCTCCGCCTGTTTTTGAAGTCGGTTAAAAAGGAGGAGGTTCTCAATTCGACTGAATGTTTTTTTTGGTATGTGTGTTACGCGATATCTCCGTAAGTTGAAAACCAATTTTGAAAATTCTTGTTTTGTTCGAAAGGGTATGCTTGCTAAATGGTCACCATGACAAAATCTGATGATGGGATTCCAGAAAAATCGAGGGCATTTCTTAAATTTTATAGGCATATATAACGTTTTTAGTGTATTTTCCAACGATACACAAATATTAGAGGAGAGGAGAGGCTGATGATGATGATGATGATGACACAAATATTAAATTTATCCACTGCTGAGGAACGACTTCTTTAGTAGAGAGTTTGCTGATTCTTAGGTGGCATTTTCAGCGTCACCGGTCTTTTATGGCGGCAAGAAACTTAAAGGGTAACTAAAGCCGTCGGATATAACACCGTCGGAGATTTCCTTGAGGGAATGGCATCAAGCGCTAGTGCGTGTCTCTATTCCCGAATAGATTCTCAGAGGGGTTCGAATCGTTTCGGAGCTGGGGTTCGAGCACTATTATCAATTAAAATTAGTTAGAACTCTATTCAATACAAGTCGGTGCTCATCGCAATGGCTCTAAAAGACCAATCGATTTAAGTCGATGACGATAAATCACTATCGCCAGCTCATTTTTTACCCCCTCTACTGAGGCACGAGCTTTCCCTATGGAGGGAAACGCCATAGGGAGAACGGGTCATAAACAAACAAACTCGCGGGCACAGTGCAGTGGTAGTTAAATGACTGCTAATGCAGCCTAGATCAACGGCTTTACGTGCCTTCCAAACCACGGTGTAGCTCGAAATTGTACATGTTAGGTCACCCATCTGATGGCTGGCTTTTGCGGAAGATACTTATAAAAGACCGGTCATCAGATAAGTAACCCAAAATTGCGATGCGCATATTTTGACAAATGCCTACGCTAGAGAAACGCTAGCGTTTCTAGAATTAGTAGAATTATTAGTGTAAAGGGTGTCTAAGGCTGTACTTCCGTAGTCGTTCTTGGATGTATTGTAAAGTAACGAACGTAACTCAGCGCGAGACAAACAAGCTATCCAACTGAAAGCGATGAAGAACAGCGACGGGAGCGAGTGTAGGTATCTACACAAACTTGTAACAAGTTATTACTGTGCGCTGCGATCTAAACTATGAATTCAATTAAACAGTTACAATTTACTATTTGTCTCTGCCCTTTCCTACGTAACAGTAAGCGATAAATATCTAAAACAGATAGTTACTAGTTAGGTATATTACTATTTGAGTGCAAAAACAACGAATTAAAAGATGCGAGTTGTTTCGTACTATTCATATTTAAATAGATACCAACGTAGGTTACATAAACAAACGAACACGATATAATTGCGATTTTGCGGAAAATACTTATAAAAGAGCGGTCATCAGATAGGTAACCAAAAATTGCGATGCGCATTTTTTGACAAATGCATACGCTAGAGAAACGCTAGTGTAAAGGGTCTCTAAGGCTGAGCCGCGGGGTACACAGAAGTTTGGAACGTTGCTACAACGCGGGATATAAACTTGCAGGATATTTATTAAATTCATTCGCCTTTGTGGTCTTCTAAGTACGTGGTGGGTGGATTCTGCCTGGAATCTGACTGGATGGTGACCAACATTTCTGCCGTCTAACAGCATTTTTTTTTGTAGATAGCTCGGCAAATGACTTCATCCCACCTGATGTTAAGTGGAAATGGAGTCCAGACGCGAAGATAACTGGTGCAGCGTGAAAACAAACGTAGCATCAGTTAACCTCACTCTGCCGGCCCACAAGGTGCTTCTTCACGCCTCTTTTGATGGACCCCATGTCATAGGAAGGAGGGAAAACGTGTGCTGGTAGACTATTTCATCTTTTGCAGGCATTGCTTTGCGTATGTGTTCCAGTTAAAATAATAAAGATTTGGTAGTGAAATGGATTATTCAAATATTGTTTACAAAATGATAAATATAAAAAAGATATTGAAATAGACTTGATTGCACTTTTGGTTCTACTTATACATAAAGCTCCCACTCCACCATAGGTTGGCTGGAAAAGGTCTCTTACAGAGATAAGGTCACATTTGCTCACCATTGTTTGTACAACGTTTTCTGTTTGTGCGGTTTTTGTACAATAAAGAATATTATAATAACGTGCTTAGAAAATGTAAATAAGGAGAGGTGAAGAGAATTAGAACCGATAACCGATGGGGTAAACGTGTTCTTGAGTGGAGACCGCGTATCGGCAAATGTAGTGTGGGACGCCCTCAGGCTAGGTGGAACGACGATCTTCGCAAGGTGGCTGGCAAGAGCTGGATGAGAGTAGCCGCGGATCGTGCTCAGTGGCACTTCAGCACGTCCAGCAGTGGACATGTGTAGGCTGATGATGATGATGATGAAGAGAAATTACTTCTCCTTACTTATACAGAAAAAGGGTAAAATAACTTTCCTGATCAAAGAATAAACAAAAATCCTATCAGTCAACACACTTAAAAGTTTGTTATTGAGAATATAGACACTAGGATACTAATCTAAAGATTTTGCAGTACATACTAAGACTACAGCGGTAACTGCGCCACAGACCTAGTGCATATTCAGACAGGGTCACATCAACAAAAATTTTATTTTTAATATTTCACTTTTCTTTTTTTACATTTTACGCAAGCTTTACATTTTTTTACATTTCGTTAACACAAGTTTTTAGTAAAATAGGAATGGAATAAAACACAGTAATGAAACATAACATAACTAACTGCATTAAAGAAAAAAAAAATAAGATAACTAAAGACAAAATAAAACCTATAAATAAAAAATTTCCTCCAGCTGTGGGCTCATGGGAACGGTTCCAAGAATGCTGGCAACATTACCTATTTGGATTGCCAAGCCTTATACGTTGTCAAAGGTAGCTGCCAGCCTTGTTGTCACCGGACGCTTCAATAAGGCGAGCACACAACTTTTTAACAAGCTGCTTGGCCTCTGGCCCCCTTTTCTTTTTTCATATTCATCCCACAACTGGGAATATCATCATCATCATCATCAGCCTATACTAGTCCACAGCTGGACATAGGCCACTCCAAGTGCACGCCACCGAGCACGATAAACGGCTACTCTCAACTGGGCAAATGTCTCCCCCAAACTTTTATAGATCCTTACCTTTTTACTTCTCACACAAAACACAATATACCTACCTATATAATAAAAATAATAAAAATGTATTTATTCAGGCAGCTTACACCCATACAAATTACAATAAAATATCACAAAACAAAAAAAAATAAAAACCAGAATGAAATCTATTTTCAAAATTAATATTTAAAAAACCTAAATAAAATAAAATAAAAAAAAATTAAATTAAAAAAAGAAAACCTATGTGTGATGTTTTTTTATATTGTTGTTTTGTTATTTTTTTTATGCCAAATAAACCTATATTCGTCTCGTTCATTCATTCATAAAGATTTAAAATTTAAATAAGTAGATCTTACCCCTTTGTTTTATTATTTCATCGTGACGTTTCAAACCTTTTCAGGGTCCGTAGTCACGGGGGACTGAGCTGCTGTTCGTCTTTTAATTAATTTGTATCATGATAACATCGAGCGATTCTTATCGGATGCGTTCCATTTTACGCAGAACAAATGAGCGATATCTTTTAATTTAATATCATGTAACGTGGTATATGAGGCAAATGTTAAATGTCAATTATAATTACTGTGGTGACTCGAATGATTTTATGTTTAATAGCCTAGAGTATTATACTTTTTTTAACCCTGAGAAAGAAATAAACGGTTATTTTTTTGCGAGTATCTTAGACTTATCTTAGGCGATCTGAGATGAAACAGGTTAACCAAATAAAACACTAAGCTTTATAAATTGAAAATCTCCGGGCATTTGCACTCGTTCTTGTTAAGTAACTTCAGCGATGTCGGCTCACCAGATGGGTGACCTAATTAAAATATCTCAACTATCTCCATTATGGTAGTCATTAGCTATTTTTAAAATCGAATAATAAATTAGTCATTGGAGTACCGAAAGCCCCGTTCCTGATTACCCACCAACAAGCGTGGAATAATTTCTTGCCACCTATTAACCGAATTAAGCTGTGTAGCTAAATTTGGCATGCATCAAATTCTTTACAATCATAAAAAAATTTAGCCTCAGCGTATTTTGCGAAAGCATAACTCTATGGTAACCACAAACAAGTGTCGAGAGGGTCGATAACGAGACGGCCCGGGTTCCATTCCTAGTTGAGCACCTGTGGCTAACGACCACTACAAGCTAGAAATACGCTTTGTAAGAATAGACATCCTATGACTGGTTGTACGTTGAGCAGTCATTGCGATATTTTCTGGTTTTAATAGAAAACACACTTAGATGTATCAAGGGAATAGGTAGAGACATAACATTTTGTCATTAATTCATCCACAATAGCAGTATAAAAATTTGTATAAAACTCATAAATTTATCTATAATTATTAAACAATGAAAACTTGATGAATAATTATGAAATTTATAAAATACAGTGAAAAAATTAAACGTCTAGCCGACCCAGCCAGGAATCGAACCTGGGTCTTCTGCATCCGGGCGGCTGCACTGACCGCTATGCTACCGGGAAGGCTGACGTAAGCGCTGAATTTTGTCACTGTTTTTTTAATTTTTGAGTGCTAATAGCGGCACAGTGCGCCATCTATCCAACGGTTATTGCAACCGATGGCTATGCAGATTCATCTTTGCAGATGAAATACCATAATTTTTTTTTTTTTTTTTTATACTTAGCACGGCAAATGACTCCATACCACCTGATGTTAAGTGGAAATGGAGTCCAGACGCGAAGACAACTGGTGCAGCGTGAAAACAACGCAGCATCAGTCAACCTCACTCTGCCGGCCCACAAGGTGCTTCTTCACGCCTCGTTTGAAGGACCCAATATCATAGGAAGGAGGAAAAACGTGTGCTGGTAGACTATTCCATCTTTTGGAGGTGCGACAAAGAAACGAGTCACCAAATTTCTTTGTGCGCGATGGGATATGTGTGACAGTAAAGCGATGACTCCGGAGAGCAGCACGTGTACTTCTATGGAGGAAGGGAGAAGGTGGGATAAGGTCAAAGAGTTCTTCAGAGCACTCGCCGTGGTACAAGCGATAGAAAACGCTGAGTGACGCTATAAATTTGATAACACAACGCAATACGCACGCATAGTAAATTTTGCTTTTTTTTCCAAGTGCTAATTGCCGCAGCAATTAGCACTTGAAAATAAATAGTAAAACTTGATGATTTTTAATTATTTGTAAATATTTTTATCTTAGATATAGATTGTATACATAATAATAAAGTGCTTTCATTCTAAATAAATAAAATAAAAACTTGCAGAATTCATAGTCGATATCCTAACTTATTTTAAAAATGCGGAATTGAGTTTGTTTGTTTGTTTGTGGCTTGTTACACTTTCACGCGTGAACCATTCAACCTAACATCATGACATTTTGTACACATATTCTCAAGAGTATATTCGAAGACGTAGGAAACTTATTACTAAAAAAAAGTAAGTTTGTTTGATACGCTTTCACGCGTAAACTGTTAACGATTTGTTTGTTTTGTTGTCATAGAAACTGTTAAAGGGTTACGAAGTCCGCCGGGTCTGCTAGTTATAATCAAATCTACTTCTTCCTAATCATTCCCTCACTGCTGAGGATCGTGGCTGCGCCTCATCCGGTCAACGCTCAACGCGCTCAGTCGCTCGATGGAGTGCGGCGCTGATAGGCATTTACAGATTTTCGAAGATCAGTGACGGTAGCCAAAGTAACATTAAGAAAACGATAGCGAAGTTCGAAAAGCATAAAATGTTTGGGATTGACATAAGATTGACCACGTGATTTAGCGCGGCTTATGTCAATCCCATACATTTTATTCTTTTCGAACTTCGCTATCGTTTTCTTAATGTTACTTTAGCTAAGTCTACTGGACTGACCAGCGCTTAAGGGTTCCGGCCTCTGGGTTTTTTTCCTTCTATTTTTCCCGTCACCATCAGACGCTCAAGGTTATCTGCACCTTTTCGTGCAACATGACCAAAATATTGCACCACGCGTTGCATGCTTATATTGCTTATATCGCATGCATTGCTTATATCTGCAGCTTCGTGGTCATAATATAAATAAAACCTGGACTCTCCATATACAATCTCCTTCCAAAACACAAGTTTGCGTGTTTACCGCTAAAAAACATCCCTTCGTCTTATCTCTTAACTTTGAAGGAGTTCCCCTTGATACCAAACCGACCATTTGAATCCTTGGCGTCGATATTTCGAGTGACGTTCAGTTTCGCGGTCATTTGGAAATTTACTTTCCTTTGCTAAATTAGCTTCGAAAAAGCTGGGATGGATTGAATAGAATAGAATAGAGCGGGACAGTATTTGTTACAGACGCCGACCCATCGCTTACAGCTTTACAAAGCACATGTCAGGCCTCATATGGAATACTGTTCCCTTCTTTGGGCTGGAGCGCCCCAGTACCAACTCCTCCCATTTGACCGCATTCAACGCAAAGCTGCTCGAATTGTCGACGACGACGTGGTAACCCCTGGTTGGCTCGATCCACTGGTCCTTCGGAGAGACGTTGCGTCTCTCTGTATATTTTATCGCCTTTATCATGGGGAGTGCTCTTAGGAATTGTTCGGTTTGATCCCTGCCGCTGATTTTCTTCACCACACTACACGCAATCGACTGTCTTTCCATCCACACCATCTTGATGGATGGCGATCTACTACTGTGCGTTTCTCACGTAATTTTCTACCACGAACTACAGTGCTGTGGAACCAGCTCTCAGCGGCGGTATTTCCAGACCATTACGATTTAGGGATCTTCAAGAAACGAGCCTATTCCTTCCTTAAAGGCCGGCAACGCATCTGCGATTCCTTTGGTTTTGCGGGTGGGTGTCCATGGGCGGCGGTGATTGCTTCCCATCGGGTGACCCGCCTACTCGTTTGCCTCCTTTTAACATAAAAAAAGAACTCAACCGACCGATTTAGCAGGAGAGGTCGTTCACTTTGAACCCTGTTCCTTTCAAGAAGTGATACAGTTTCATTAATAAAATCGTATTACAATGTTGGACACTGTTTACGAAATCACTTACTAATTCAATTATGATTAATACCTACCTCGCCGTCTTCAGGAAACTTAAAGCTGTAAGTTAAGCCAGTTAAAGTTCAATGTAGTATGTAGCTAGCACGTCTTACTGAAGTAATTGTATTCACGAAATGCTTGGTTCTTTTTTGTATCTTAAGTGTGAGCACAGTGCTTTCATCTCAGCTGATGTTAAGTGATGATAAGGCCAATGGTGGAAGCGTACTTCACCCAGGATCCTCAACTACTTAGGCACTGGTACTACTATACTTTCAAGAGCCGGGAATTACAAATAATGCTTACCTCTATACATTTACTTTACATCAAGTACATTTGATTGATTCTAAAAGAACGTACTTGGGCACTATTCTATATACTTGCAGTGGTGCAGTCACAGTGGTATCTGCGAGTTGTACTCTTAGTGCAACGGGAAGTGAGCGAGCTTACAGCTTCGGTTACCTATCTGGATATTAGGTAGTGGACTATACGTGTCCACGGGGCAACAGGCTCGAGACACTAGTCTTAAAAGTACCGGATGAAGGATGCGTACCGGCGTGTTCTGATCTGGCGTTATGACCTGACGTAGATGGTCCCTTGTGCTTGCGTAAGGATGTCTGACACCTAACTTTATAACCATAAGGTTGGTGGTGGGTGTCCAGGGGTGTCAGTATATACTTTAAGTAGTGTGTAACAGGGTGTACCTACATACGTACTCAAAGCTTAAAACTGCAAAACTATAGAATGATCCTGCATACCTTTACAGTGTATGATTACAATGACCTGATTTGTGTTGGCTTGGACCAGCCCTCATAAAATTTTGCCCCTTAGATTTAAGAGGTGACGTAATTTGACAGACAATTTTAATATTAGTGGTCTAATATTTTACCTATTCAATAAATAAATTACTATTTAAGAAACAAATGTAATCGTGAAACTTTAAAGGCAATTTACATCAGTTACTGAGCACAAAACGTGACAACTCTACAGACAAAGTGACAGCTGAAGTCTCATTAAGATGTATTAGTGAATGCTCATTCCTCTCTCTGCGACCAATTAGCTTTTCTAGAGGACCCTTTTCATTGCAACTCAAAGTTTAACTACAAAACACTACAAGTATTTAGGTACCTATTTTAAACTGCTTTTGATTAGATTTTTAAAGAATAAAAACTTAATTTTATAAAGAAAAAAGGTGAAATGAAATGAAAAATTATTATAAATATGTTTATTTTGCTATCTTAAACGTTTGCAATTAGCTTGAAAAAGAAAGATAAAGCTTGTTTTAGGAGATTTTGCAATTCTATAGATTCAAAACAATGTTTGTAGATAGCAAAAAAATACCTACAGTGGAACGATTTGTTAGATGTATTTTCCGATATTTTTATTTTCTTGTATAAAAAACTCCGATCGTCTTTTTTCACTGTAGACAAATTTCCGAACGCCTTATTTCCCATAAACATATTTTCCGATATGTTTATTATCTTGTATAAATATTTCCGGACGCCTTCTTTCCCTGTAATTTTTTTTAACATACGCAAAATTTCGTAGTCATTAATTTTACTAGGGGCAAAACTTCTTATTCGCTTGTGATCTTGTTTGCAATTTCGACAGGAAAATCAAAATTATTTAAGCGCATGTAGTTATTAGCTATAAAGTTATATGTGTGTTTTTTTTTTTTTAAATTACTTTCAACTATCTTTACAGGTTTCTTTTTTTTACCTATTACAAATAGTACAGCTATAATATGGCTAAAATACAAATAATATACTTTACACTTCATACGACACAGTAAACAAAGCAATTCAACAGCAGAATAGATCAACCTTCTTAGGTATTAGGTTGAGGTAGTTAATATTATTGAGGTGATTGTGTGTCTGGTAATATGTGTAGGTAGGTATAAACCTAAACATGTAGAACCAATGTTACATACAATGTCCCTGTCAATGGTCTTACGAACGCGTAGGGTGTACAATAATATTAGTAGCGAGGACTTTGTAATTTTCTCACTTTCTGGTCCCACCTACCTAAAGATATGCATTTTATTATTTTTAATTTTTACCACTTTAATTATTGTTACTGATTTTAGTTTCAGGTCTCTATATTCTAATTTAAGCATGATAGAATAAGCAAGCGTTGTACCCTACTACAATCGGCGTGCAAATTTTACTGTTTTTTTTTTTTTTTTTTTTTATTTAATACCAAAATAAAACATGCATAATAAAAATTATGTTTTTAGTCGCATTGTTAAACCACTAAGGTTTGTCATAATGCGACTACATTCAAAATACTCTTAACTAAATACATTTAATAAGTACTTAAATAAGAGACAAATAATAAAAAATAATACTAATAATATATTAAATAATAAATAAATAATAATAAAATAATAAATAAATAATAAACTTTCCTACACTCACACCAATTATCTAGCCCAAGAGAAGCTTCGTTATGAAATTCGTTATACGGTTACTAGACAATGGATAAACATATTTAAAATACTTAAATACATACTTGTTATGAGAAAACACCCAGACCCGAGACAATTTAGAAAAACAATTATTTCTAAATTGACCCAACCGGGAATCGAACCCGGGACCTCAGAGATGGCGACACCATGAAAACCGGTGTACGAACCACTCGACCAAGGAGGTCGTCAAAAATAATATATTAATATTTAATTGTGTTTATGTATGACATGTGGTTGGTATTCTGTTATCCTGTCTTATATATAGATAGATAAATAAATAAATAATAAGATTATGATGAGCGTGTGTGTCCTTTATACCTACAGATCTACGTAACCAACCAGGGTAATCTCATATTGTGCTTACATTATTATAATAGAAATTAGATTTTGTAATAATTTTATATTTTAATAGCACTCCCGGCTATTTTATATTCGCCCTAAGTGGTGTATTAAGTTCAAACGTCTCCATAATTGGATACTCGAGAACGAGCGGGAGATCGGAACTTCTCTAACGATCCAGCCAACCGAACAAAATATAGAATACTTGGAGCCTTATTATTTTTATTACTTATTTAACTATGTATACAATAATATGTAACATAATGTTTTTTGCTACAGCCTGCCGAAATTCGTGGATATGACACAAGGTGTCTTTGAAACGAATGTTAGCATGTATTTGAACTCGAGCCCGACGACGCAATTACAGTTGCGAATGCCCCCCCGCCCGTTCCTCCAAATGACAGCACACATTTACAGAATACACTAAACATGCACACTGTTTTAGGCCCAAGACACCGTACTCGTAGAACAAGGGTACGAAGAACCGGTTCACACGCGCTCTATGCCAGGCACAGTCATGTGCCTGGGAGCTCCTCCTCTCCTCCTCCACGGCCCGGTCTACCCGAGCCGAGGTCCGTGCCTTTAGAGGCGCCCTCGGGTGGTTCCGCTCCCCGATCCGATCCGAACCCTTCGGAGACTCTGGAAGGGCACGGGGACGCGCACTTTTAAGTGTGCGATGCCGTACCCCTCTAGAAATCCTCTGAAGGTGTTTCGTTTCAACACGGCTTGAGGTACCCTTTACGTACCTCGCCGCCCCTAAAACAAGCCCGGTGAAGCTGGAAATGCCCCTCGGCAACCAGCAGTCTCTCTCCAAAAAAAAAAAAAAAAAGTATTTGAACTACCAAATTCTTAGTATTTCTATATTTGTGTTTTTTTTTGTTACTGCTTAATTTATTTTATTTTCTCATGACATCTCTTGGTTTTTTTGTACTGTAATAGTGTTATAATTGTTCATAAATAATAATATACGTACTCTCTGAAAGAAGTTTGTTAAGCATCGATTTCAGTAGATTTTTATGTATAGGAAACTTTATTTTTCCTAAGAAAATAAAAAAATGTAAATTACAGTCACTCCTACTCTAAACAGTCGAAATTCAATCGTAATCTTATTTCAAACATAAATATTATCTTTGCGACTCGTTCTCCATAATTATGAACTTTAATTAAGGCAATTTTCACACTCTTCCGTGCGCACAATGTGTTTCAAAAGGGGTATAAAGTGTTTTGTACGCGTATTTTAATTTATAGATAATATTTTGGCTTAAATCTTTTCAATGCTGAAGACACCTGAAAAATTGTTTAATATTTCGGCTGCAGGGATTGTATCCGTAGCCCTTCATTAAAAATACATAAATAAAGTAAACAGAATAACAATATTGATTTGAAATGAAACAACTTTTACGGACTTTTACGTCAAAATCGAAAAGATGATCGCACAATTGTTAATTTATCAAAACAAACACTGGACAAGCCCACCGTTGAGGTACTAAAAAAGGGGCTAAATTACGCCGTGGCAGGATACCGTATGAAAGCATCATTAGCAACGTCGAGGATTGCTTAGTTAAAAATAACGTTAGAAAGGCTGATGCTGAAGCAATACGTCAAGACATATCGTCTGTCTTGCGCCGGAGCAAGTTGCCGAAATCCAACCTTCCACGTGATCAGTATTTCGCTATAAAGAACCTGCGAGCTAAGCCTGAATTAACTATCCTTCGTGCTGATAAAGGTAATGCTACGGTAGTAATGGATACGTCTGATTATAACGAAAAAATAACAATACTTTTATCGGATGACAAGACGTACAAACGCGTTAAATGCGACCAAACCAACAAAATACTTAAGAAAACTAGTGATCTTGTCAAATTCCTTCCTGCCCTAAACCACTAAAACTGTACGGGTTACCGAAAATTAACAAACCCGAGGCTCAGCTACGCCCTGTTGTTATAGGTAACACAACAGCTAATATGAAGGATTCCTACCAATTTGTCAACGATATCAAAGACCTACATCTCGCTGACAATGAAACTATGGTTAAGGTTTGATGTGCAGTCCTCATTTACGTGTCTACCGGTACAGGATTGCATTGAAATTACCAAAAAATGTACAGCAGAACAAGATATGCCTAATGAATATGCAGTACTATTAGAGCATTGTCTAACATCTGGCTACCTTTTGTGGAATGACATTTACTACCTGCAAGTAGAGGGTGTTGCCATGGGTTCCCCTGTTTTGCCCGTCTTCGCCGATATCTTTTAGGAAGACTTCGAGGAGAAGGCCCTGAGCACAGCACCGGTAACCCCTAGGTTCTACAAGCGGTACGTAGATGACACTTTCACTATCCTACCAACTGATAAAGTATCTGCCTTTCTAGATCATCTTAACTCCATACATCCAAATATACAAATCACAATGGAGTTAGAGGCAGATAGTAAGCTAGCTTTCTTGGATATTTTTATCATCAGGAATCCGGATCATAGTTTGAGTCACACTGTGTATCGTTAAGTAACCCATACAGATAGGTACCTCAATGGTGATTCGCACCACCTTCTTAGACAGTTGGCTACTATTTATTTTTTTATTTACATACACAAGACAAATTACAATTGTTACAAAGTTATACAATTTAAATAGTGGTTGTAATCTAGATCGTAATTCAAAAATATGTGTACACCTAAAAACTTAATACAAAAAGAGCTGGACGTTAACATAATTTAGGTAGGGAATAGGTAGGGAAATCTTTGTTTCAGAGAGCACGCGGCATCTGTGACACCCAACCCCTGGCTGCTGAGCTTCAGCATGTCAAGCACGTACTATTTTGTCACAGAAAACGCAATAAACCAACCACAGTCGAGCGCCAACCTACTGTACTTCCATATTTGAAAGGTGTCACTGACAAGATTGGACATATCTTAAAGCGAGCTTCAATCAACACTTACTTCAAGCCGCCGAAGAAGATCAACCAACTTTTACGACCTGTCAAGTGTAACTTACCCCTTCAAAATGCAGGCGTATACAAACTGGACTGCGACTGTGGGCTCTCTTACATCGGGCAAACAAAGAGAAGTGTAGGAACCCGCGTTAAAGAATATATAGCCGACGTCAAGCATAGGCGCGAAAATAAGTCTGCAGTATGCGAACATTCCCTAGAGGAGCCCGACCATTACATCAGATTTGATAAACCACAAATACTCGATAGAGAACAACGATTCATCCCTAGGATGATACGCGAGGCTATTGAAATTAAAAAAACATCCTAATTTTAATAGAGAAGATGGTTGGAATCTAAGATATAAAATCCCAGCCAGAACACCATACTGCCAGACCAAAAGATACTGTAAGCTCTTTCTGCGTAAAACGGAACGCACCTGATTAAATTTAAAGGTGGGTATACAAGCTACCAACTAATTATGAGATGACCAACACTTCAGTCTCCCTGTGACCACGGACCCTGCAAAGGGTTCGAAACGTCAGGATAAACATTAAATAAGTAATGTGTAAAATAAACGCGAGTAGATCCGTAAAAGTTGTTTCATTTCAATGCGTATTGGAATTGACAGATTTCCTCCGCTTCCATTTGCTTATTCGCTCACTCTCTTACTTATCACCTGATAGAGGATATCAGCGAGATAAGCTTTAAATTTCGAATAATAATACAATCATTGCAGCCTTAATAAAATTACGGTCGAATTTCGACCTCTGGGTGACCACTAGTTTTAATTGAATACGGTCACCCATTTATACCCGACATAATAACCGACGCTTAACATGTACGATCGAACACACTAGCCGGTAACTCCCCACGGTGACAATATCGCCAGTTAATTAAGCGCGCCCGGAGCTCGGACAACAGACGCGCACACTATATAGATTAATCGTGAACAGCTTTGTTTGAGTTGGCCGTAGGCTTGGTGCAAGCTTAGCGACAGCAAACTATAGTAGCAACTTTTTAACCTGTCAACTCCGGAAAAAAACTAATAACAGCACCCGCGCCGATGACGTAATTCGCAAATTAACAAAAAAAATATAAAATTGGAAAAAGCACAGAAAATAAAGTTGTTGGAGGTTTTGAGTGTAGCAAATTTATCCTAGTTTGTTTATGGCTAAACTTCTTCATACAAAAGTACGCTCTAAATAGACGATATTTAGTTCTAATGTCGAGTGGAGGAGCGCGAGCATATATGTGCTCGCTTGGGGTTTGACGGTATCTGGTCGCGGGCAGTCGTGTAAAGTTCACTTGTTCACTATTCATTTTATGTCCCTACTGATGGAGCAAGAGCCTTTCCTATGGATGGATGGGGAGAACGGGCCATAAACCACCACGCGGGCCCAGCGCGGATTGGTTGTTGTTAACGACTGCTAATGCAGCCGGTTCCAACGGTTTTACGACATCCGAAGCACGGATCATGATCATGCAAGCTCGAGATGATAAATATGATATTTTTGGTCAGCCATCCGATGACCCGTCTTTGTGAAATTGCTTAACCTCAGCAGATCGAGCGCGTCATTCAGTAGTAATCTGACCGTGTAATTGAATCCGGGACCTTTAAACATCGGATAGATCGCTTTGCTACTCGACAACCAAGTCGCCTCGCCTCAGCTTTACATCAAGCTATAAGTATATTTTTTATTTCAAATTAATTTCATAGTTAGTAATTACAGTTTGCTAATACTCGTTGGCCTGATCAAACAAAAAAACATGAAAAATAATTATATACACGTCAAGTTAAAACAAGTCTTGTCAAAGGCATGTTTACTTTACATGAAAACCTCTAACAACAGGATACTCTACGATTGAGGACTAAATACGTTGTATGCTCAGTTTAATAGTAATCTGCGAGTTTGCGTCCGCTCTTAGCACGTAATATTTTGTGCAAATATTGTTCAAAGCCCGCTCTCACGCTCTCAAGCATGCATAAGATTGACATTGCGACAATGGCAATATGCAATAACGACTCTTGTATCAGAAAACACGTTTATCTGGTATCTATGTGCTGAAGAATTAACATTAAAACATAGACATACCTGTAATAATTACCAGGTCATTTGATGTTCCCACTGCTGGGGTAGGAGCCTTCCCTATGGATGGAGACACCACATGGAGGACGGGCTATAATACACCACGCAGGCCCAGTGTTGATTGGTGATTGTTATCAACTGCTAATGCAGCCGAGACCCGTTGGTCTGCTTTACGTGCCACCCGAAGCACGGAGAAGCTCGAGATGATACATTTTTGGGTTACCCATCCGATAGCCGACCTTTACTAAAGTTGCTTGACCTTAACAATCGCAGACCCGGGCGCAATAACTACTGCGGTATCGAGCTCTTCATGTGTCCCATATTCAAATATCCTTCCATCTCCTTCCTCTATATTACATGTGGAAATCTGGGATTGTGGAAAGTGGGGATGTGGGATGGTAAGCCTACCCACTAAAGTCACACGGCATCGACCACTGGCCGGACTATGAGAACTCTACGAGTCCTCCTGGTGCCTCTCTTCTGAAGGGAGGGAAGAGGGCGTCTGACAACGTGAAGAGCTTTGCACACACTCCCCGTGTGGGAAGATGACATTTGCCAACAAGGGGTCATTCTCTTTCTCGAGTCGGCATCTTCATTGCGACAGATGACAGTGTCGCATAAAGAGGCCACCGCGTCTATACCAATGCTATGGTCTCCAACACGACATTGTGTTGGAGACCATAGCATTGACCTCGAGAGAGATGTCAAGTCCCACAGCAGCCCTCAGATCTTGATAGGAATACTCAAACTCCTTCCCTTCCCTTTTTTTGAGAGAGATTGCTGATTGTCTCAATGGCATTTTCAGCGTCACCGGGCTTAAAGCGCGGTATGTTGAGCCTTATTATTTTATGCTCCTGACATGCCACCAGGAGTGTGCAGCGCTGTGTCATCAGTTGCACCAAACTGATGGCGCTGTGGTCGACTTCCTCCTAAGCCTTCTTGCCGTCTACAACAGCGTTCTAAAATTCCATGGCGATTTGGGCTGTTATAATGTTACCCGTTCATCAGTCATCTCTTTTAAAAATAAATTATTAATAATACAAATTTCACACAAATGTTGCGAGCAAATTATATATAAATTCGTTAGAAGTTATTAAAAGTTTTGTATTTATAAAGAGTTAAGCCCGACCCGTTTCATCGGAAGGTGCGTGAAATGCCCTATTGGAATTTTTTCAACTTTTCTCGTACCAAATCTCATTTTGAAAAGGGATCCTTGAGTTATTGTTCATGACCCCATTCTGGATTAATTCAAAAGAGCAAAATCTTTGTAATCTTTCTTAATAATGTAAGCGGTTGATATCCCGCAAGGCAATCACAGTTAGGTGCTCGAGTTGATTACAAGTTGTCATGGTTCAATTCCCATAGCTCCGTTAGACTACCGACGTAAACCCATGTAGCATAATAGCTTGTTAGTTGGATTAAGAGGCCTATTACATTTTGACCGTGATTTTTGCATGAAATACCCAACTTCGGCGTTTTTATGTTCAGATACACTGAAACCCTTAGACAATTTTGACTTATTGTACTGTGGAGAATAGTTATTTGTATAATTTGTAGCGGCCTCGTTTTCTGCAATTTTCCCTTATCTATTTATATAAAGCCAAAATTCCGAAGCTAGTTTTCAATTAAATATGCTGACGGTAATTTTCAAGCTCATGCATTGAACTACTTTAGTTTAGCAAACGAAATGAAAAATATATTAGGTCCTTACCTATGAAATTGACGTTTTTTTCTCACTTATTAAAAGGTCTAAAAGTTCTAAAAGTCAATACCGGTTGTTAGTATTATTATACACATTTAATTAGGACTTATGTTACTTAGGCTTCAGTGATAACAATGATTATTAACCACGGACCCTGCAAAGGGTTCGAAACGTCAGGATAAACATTAAATAAGTAATGTGTAAAATAAATGCGAGTAGATCCGTAAAAGTTGTTTCATTTCAATGTGTAGTGTTCGCGTAAACTTTAGAAAACAATATGAAATCCGTAAAAGTTGTTTCATTTCAATGATTATTAATTTTGTGCGGAATTGACTTTTTGTTTTATTGTAGGTTTGAAGGGACTTGATTTTTTTTCTTTTTAATGTCTGCCATATTTAGCTAGTGAAACAAACATACTGCTATACAATTTTTATAGTGTTAACATAAATAGATACTAAGAAAATTAAAAAAACGTAGTATGAAAAATATAAAAAAAAAATCTTCATACAAAACGTCAATTTCATAGGTAAGGACCTAATAATAATATCTCTTAAATAGTGGTTAAGTTCGTAGCGGCCTCGGAATTTCGAAATATAAAGGAAATTTCTAAAAAAAAAATCCTATTCAAAGCCATAAAACGTTCAGAATTAGCTGTAAATATCTCCATAGTATAGTAAAAGTAAAGTAAACAGCCTATAACTGTCCCACTGCTGGGCAAAGGCTTCCATCGTTGAAATCAAGTCATAACTACAATTGATGAATAATGGCTTAATCACCACGCTTGCCAAATGCGGGTTGGTGATCACAAACCCGGGCTATGCATCGAAAATCCGAAACACATTTTGCCCGACCTGGGAATTGAACCCGGGACCTTCGGGTATCGGGCCGAGCGCTCTGCCACTCGGCCACTGAGGCGTTATAACATCTCCTTACTCCATTAATATTATTAAGTAAAATGTACACCAGAATTAACCTTAGTTTATACGATTTCAAATTATATGCTTTTTTTGAACAATAAAAAATTATTAACCATAAAATAAATGTAATTACGATGATGACGATGCGCCGGCCGCTCGTAGTACTGAAAGCGCGAGCGCGCGCTTTTTATGATAGGCCTCATAACAAGCTTATAGTTATCTTATCGGTGGAGCAGGAAGGTGCTGGAGTGGAGACCACGGACCGGCACCAGAAGCGTCGGCCGCCAGAAGGTTAGATGGGCGAATGACATCACAAAAGTCAAGAAAGAATTGGTTGGAGAAAGCCCGAGACCGGTCTCGGTCTTCAGCTTATAGTCATCCACTGCTAAGTGTAGGCCTCCTCATAAGGACGCTATCTTGTCCGGACAAGATGGCGTGCTTATGAGGAGGCCTACTTAGCAGTGGGTGACTATAGGCTGAAAAAGAAGAAGAAGTGATCATAAAACAATTACTTGCTGATGAAGCGGCCGCTCGCGGTTTCACCCGCGTGTTTCCCGTTCCCGTGGGAATATCGGGATAAAAAGTATCCTACGTGTTAATCCAGGTTATAAACTATCTGTTTGCCGAATTTCATCCAAATCAATTCAGTAGTTTTTACGTGAAAGAGTAACAAACATCCATCCATAATTACAAACTTTCGCGTTTATAATATTAGTAGGATATACTTTTGGCATCATCAAGTAAGTTAAGTATTTACTTGCATATTTATGTCCAGTTCTTGCTTGGTCTTCTGTAAACGATAGTGTGTGCACTTATCGAAAAATATTTATATTCATTTTAGATAACTTAAATAAATTTGTGTTATATTAATAAGTATATAGTAAAGTAAAGTCAATAGCCTATGACTGTCCCACTGTTGAGCTAAAAAAGCATCCATCACTGAAATCACGCACTATAATTAATAAAGAATAGGCGATAGTATTGGCTGAATCACTATGTCTAATATTATTATTTAACTTGTACCGAATCATGTTGTGCAATAAAGATTTAATAATCTTACTAAATGAATCTTAAACTATTCGGCGAAAGTATAAATGCAAGTTTTAATACAATAAACAATAATAACCTTATCGGCAATTATATTTTCGAGCCGTTTGGGGTTGAAACCCTCGGGCCGTGGGGTCCGAGTGCTCATGTTTTGTTTAATGACATCTCCAAACGGCTGGTTGACTCTTTCTATGACCCAAAAACTGGCTTTTACCTTGGCCAGAGGCTAAGCATTGCCATACAACGAGGCAATGCCGCCAGTCTCTTGGATACATTACCAGTCGACAGCGATGCGGAGGAATTTGTTTGACGCCATATTTTAGTTTAGTAATAGTTTTAGTTACTTCAGTTTATTGTATGTCTAAATAAATAAATATATTTTTATAAAAAGAGTGAAGTTAAGGTTGTGGTTAATGATTCAACCGAAGATGACCTTGTACAATAGAACCAAAACAACAGAAAAAAGCTTTCAAGTCAAATGCTCGTTGTTTATGTTAAAAACCATTGTCAAAATTAAAACTCGACAAGTTTATGAGTCGTAAAGGCGAGCGTCTAATAAAACGAAGCGTAACGCGTAAAAGTATTTGTGCTGAGACATAAAGCTACATCGCATTTTGTATTTTTCTCTTGAAGTTAAATAAGTACTGATTTTACAATTTGTTTATTTTACAAAACGCCTCGGTGGTTGAGGTAAGCGCTCGCTCCGATACCCGTAGGTCCCGGGTTCAATTCCCAGGTCGGGCAAAGTGTGTTTTGGATTTTTGATGCGTAGCCCGGGTTTGTGATCACCAACCCTCACTCTTGGCTACAGCAAATTATAATTTTTAAGTTTAAATAAATAAGCTATATACTAAAAAAAAATCAAATCATAAATCATAAATCATAAATTTATTGTTTCTCACGTAGTTTGACAGGGTGTTACAAATATTAAATTATAGTATCATACATCATCATCATACAAAGACCTTGGGATTGATTCCCAGTGGGCGGTGCATGTTGTACTCGGTTTTTTTAATATTTTTTAAATTTTTAAGGGTAAGCACAGTGCTTTGATCTCACCTGATGTTAAGTGATGATAAGGCCAATGATGGAAGCGCACTTCACCCGGGATCCTCAACTAGTGAGGCACTGGCTATCTTATTTCTAGCTGCCAGAACACAACAATGCTACAAACATTGATGTTATGGCGTCATATCTAAATAAGATGGAGGTAGCTAGCCAGGCGGACAAACAAGCCTTACCACCAACCAAACCGAGAACACAAATATGTACCCCCGCTGGGAATCGAACCCGGGACCTCCGGGTCTAGACCGGTGATCTTAGCCACTAGACCACAGAGGCGGTTTGGTTGGTGGTCAGGCTCGTTTTAAGTCCGCCTGCCTAGCTACAATCATCTTATCTAAATATGTGACAATAAGTGTAGGAAGAGGAGAGGTTTTTGGCGTACGATATAACGCAACGTAATTTCGGTATTATGTGTCGTCAGTAATTCAAAGCATTGCAGGCGTAATCATGCCAACCTTCAGTCGCGTAATTTCGTCATAGTATGTTCCTACACTAACATCAATGTTATTAGAATTTTTGTGTTTCAGCAGTTATGAATAAGATAATTCGTGCCTCAGTAGTTAGGGATTCGTTGTGAAGTGCACTTCCACCTTGGGCCCTAACAACACTTTACATGAGAAACTGAGTGGCGTAGTGATTAACGCGCCAGATCTTTTTTGCAAAGGCCGGTCTGGACCGGATTTTACTAGTACTGTATGACATTGTAAAAAATTTAACTGGTAAATTATGTTTTTGCAAACTTAAACACTAAATATTTATTTTTTGTGTTTTTTTTTACGTGTTTTGATTGTCCTTTATATTTTGTGTTTTTATTTGCGATGAAAAGTGTCCTTTTATGATAGGGCATTTGCCAATATTTTTGACGCTGTAAGGGAGAAAAGAGCTGGACACTTGCTGAGTTTCTTGCCGGTTCTTCTCAGTACAAGATCTCCCGCCCTGAGTAGATAGACTTACGAACCGATCGATGGCATAATGACGTTTATAAGAGCTATTTGTAGCCTAAACTGAATAAATGATTTTGAATTTCTAATTTTGAATCGATGATATTTCGTAGTAAAACAACTGGAGTTTTGGATTACTCTTTATTGAATATAGTACAACAACTATATTCAATGGAGACTGTGCCGGTGGGTATGAGCTTGTAGCTCTACATGATAAGCTTTTTTACCCAAGATAATAGAAAAACGTGTACTAATGAGGTGTGACAGGTTTTGGGAAACATAACTATAAAATATCTTACGACTTGCGTAAATTACCAAGTGTGCTATGCCTAAGACACGTTTTTACCCGACAGCGTCAGAAGGAGGGTTATGTTTTTCGAGTGTATGTATGTATGTATGTATTTATGTATGTTTGTATGTACGCCTGTTTCTTTGGCACGCCCTACAGCCCTAACGGCATGGTGGATTTTAACATATGAGGTGTCGTTGGATTTGTTTTGACTGAAACAAAAACAAAAAAAAGTAAAAACATTGGCTTTTTCGGGAGTATTAGCAGATTTTATTACAATGTTTAAAAAAACTCAAAGAACTTGTCAGTCAAAAGTACTAGACGTCAAGAGTTTCATAATTATTTTATGTAGGTTTTGAAATGCTTGGTTATTTACTTTACAAAACTAAAAAGTTTAAAACAAACCAAATTATTAAAATAAAATTAAAAACCCGACTGGTAAAACAACTATATCAAAAACAACTACAAAGCGGCCGTGGCTAGCTCAATTAAATCCGCACTCTCTTTGGTTGGTGATTGTCCCCGCCTGCGACAACTATCAATATTCAGTGTATTTAGAAATATTTCACGTTGCATTCAACATTGCTCAAATTGAATTCTGGGATCTTAGAGCTTGTTTTTTTCTTTTCAGTTTTTTCTCTTTGCAGTTATTTTTGATATAGTTGTTTTAGCAATTGGGTTTTTTGTTTTATTTTAATAATTCAGTCATGTTACAATACGAGACAACATTTATAATATCTTTTCCGACAAGTTATTATTTTTTATATCTTTTTAATGGTAGTTCGGCGAAAATATTAATATTAATGCGTATTAGGGTATTAAGGACAGAGACCGTGTTGGTGAAAGCAGAATACATTACTAAATGGTAAGCATTTGGAGGATTGGAGGATTGGAAAAAATAAATAAAAAGAAAAGCTTTCATCACGCCATCGGCAGCCATCAAAATCTATTTACACGTCTCCACTGGAGGGTTTAATGCCATCATACCAGTGTTAGTGATTAAATTACGTTCCGATCGGCGAGTCGGTACCTACTTAGTCGAGAGAAACCGGAGTTTTTCCATATATATGGAAATTTGGCGGAACGGGTCCCAAAGGCAACATATTATAACTTGCAAAAAGCCATCTTGGAGCGAGATCATTCTGCTGTTGTTTTTTATGCTTCTATTTTTTTTAATATTTTATTGTTAATGTTTCTTTTTTTTTTGTTACAATGAAAACCTTTTTTTTTTTATCGTGTAGTATTGTAGTGTAACGCCCAGTTTTAGGTTTTGCCTTTTGCGTCTTACATATTTGACGTGCAACGCTTTTAAGAATCTTTACCCCGTATTCAAAAAGGTTTATTAATATTTAATCTCTATAATACCAAAAAAAAAACACAAAAATACAACAATGAAACCAGTCATTAACTAAAGATGATGGAAAATATAGTAATGTTTTTATAGATTTAGTGTAATGTCAGCTCATTTTGCGTAGGTAAAACAATACGCACTATTTATAAGTTTAAGCATCGGTAGATATGTTAGATTCTGATATGGTTATACAAGTTACAAATTAATTATGAGACGACTTCAGTCTACCTGTGAGGACAAAGGACTCGAAACGTCAAGAGAAAGTAATAATTTAGAAACAAATGAATTCGTAAAAAAGAATCATTTCAATTAACTTTAAACACCAATATTCCATTTGTATTTTCGATCTTCTATGAGCTCGGTTACTGATACCATTAATATTGTATAACACACATGACATCTAATTTTCGTCTGTAGAATCCCGTAATATTGCTACTGCCTTTTAAAGCTAGTTCTCGGAAATATGAGATCAAGTGAGGCGTAATTAAACATCAGTCGTGTTGAAATTGTAATGGCACGTGTATAGAGTTACTTACACAAGCCTCTTTTAAATTAGGACATAACAGGTATATAATTAATTATATACAAGGCAGGCAAGAGCTTATTATATTAGCCGCGCATAGTGCTCAGTGGCGTGCACGCAGAGGCCTATGTACCTATATCCAGCAGTGGGCTAATATAGACTGATGGTGATGACGATGATGTTGATGATAACATACCTAATATACTTATTTCTGTACTCAAGACTATGTATTATTGTTATTATTATTTTCTATAAGGAAAGAGTTTGTTTTTGGCTGTATAGTTAATAAAATGCATAGAAAATTTAATTACAGTATAATTATTATTATTTTCTAAACACTTAGCCGTCTTTTCACCTGATGAAATGTGATATGATAAGGCTGAAGGTGGAATGGTGGACTGAGAAACTGGTTATCTTTTCTCTAAATATCGGAACACAGCAATATTATGCTTCTAACATTGATGTTTTGGAGCGATATTATGTTAAGATGGTGGTAACTAGCAAATCAATCTGAGAACAAAAAAAACGCTGGGAATCCGGGTCATCGGATCTGTGACTACAGACGCAGCCCGCTACACACGACTTTTAGTTTACCATCTACGTCAGGTCATAACGCCAGATCAAACGCGCCGATACGCATCCTTCATCCGGTACTTTTAAGACTAATTTCTCGAGCTAGTTGCCCCGTGGACACGTATAGTCCACTACCTAATATCCAGATAGGTTACCAGAGCTGTAAGCTCGCTCACTTTCTCGTTGCACTAAGAGTACAACTCGCAGATTCCAGTGCTCGGGTCGTCAATTCTAAGTCGTAAACTCTAAATTCAACTACCAAATGTCCTCTTTGGTGGCGGAGTTGTAAGCCCACTCACTTCTCAGTACCCAACCAGGCACCTCATCAGTTCCAAAATCCTACGCGGCTGATTCAACCGGAGACATAGCATCTAGCGGGCGACTCTACTACTGATAGGCTTTTTAAGATAGGCTTTTTTTCTCTTGATTCCAAATATGTATCTAACTCAAATTTAAAAAAAATGTTAGTTGTGCCCTTTTTCCTTATGACGGCAGACTAGTTCTCCAGACTAGTGCCGAAGGTGCTGGAAGCCTACTCAATGAAAATCACCGAGCAGAATAACCAACTATGGACAACTCACGTGCCCCGCAGATCCTTTCGCTTCAGGCCCCCTCTGGACCGCTACTCGAACTCGCTCGCTGAGCACGAGATGGAAGCCTGGCCATACCTCAACCAGGCAGACAAACCGTCACAGCTAACCACATGCCACGACGAGTTCAACCCAAGTCCGGGACCTGCTGGAGACGCCCGCGAAGGCATAACCGGCAAGGGCGTAGGATCCGGAACTCCCGTGGTACCCTTGAAAAGACAGCTGGACCCGTAGTTCTAGCTGCCATACCCTACCAGATTATCAGAGTAAGTAGATAGGGACTGACAAAGGCAGTCAATTAACATTAAATAGCTTTTACTTTTAGTAATCCCTCTTCAAGCCATCAGTCGGCTTCTACTCTGTAATGCCATTTGCGGCCAACTTATAAGTCTCACTGAAAGGAGATATCAACCCAGAAATTACGAAGTTTAAAAGATAAGTAAGTAAAACACATCATCGTCTTCATCATCATCATCTTAACCGAAAGACGTTCTCTGCTGGACAAAATCCTCACCCAAGGATCTCCTCAACGTCCAGTTTTATGCTGCCACTCAGTGGCTTCCTGACAGCTACACCAGATCGTCGGTCCACCTAAACAAACCACATACTTTTGTAAATGCAAACAGAAGTTTTTACGAAATGTTTTTTGAACGTCAAAACAGTTTTCTTTTCATTACCTTTTTTGATAGTTAAAATCTAAGTCAGAAATATGTGTCTCGAATATTTTACTCCTTATTTTAACTATTTTTAATATGAATGTCGACTCGTAAAAAGGCTTAATAATAATACTCGTTTAACGGCGGCTTGAAAGGTTCGTTGTTTTTAATTAACTTCTACTTTACTTTTTCAGTGTAACCTAAACCTACATTTTCATATTAATGTAGGTAAATATTTGAAAGCCGCTCAAACATTACGTTTTTAATTTATACTAAAAGGGTGCTCCCGTTTAAATAATAACATTCTAAGTGAATAATGGTAAGTAGGTACAACTCACTTATTAGCTAACGTAAGTAGGTATAAGTGCTGTACCACTGCTGGGCAAAAGCTTTCATCATTGAAATCAAGACAAGCTGCAATTGATGGGTATTGGCTTAATCACCTCGCTTGCCTAATGCGGGTTTATCATCATCATCAGCTCGTTTTATGTCCCCACTGCTGGGGCACGAGCCTTCCCTATGAATGGATGGGGTGAATAGGCCAACCACCACGTGGGCCCAGTGCGGGTTGGTGGTTGTTAACGACTGCTAATGCAGCCGGGACCAACGGCTTTACGTGTCTTCCGAAGCACGGAGGAGCTTGAGACGATACACTTTTGGTCACCCATCCGATGACCGGCCTTTGCGAAAGATGCTTAACCTCAGCACTCGCAGACCGGGCACGTTAACCACTGCGCCGCGCGCGCGCTTGCGCGCTTCCCCGATTTCCTGTCACACTGTCACGTCCAACTTCCGTTACATTTCACGAAATCACTCCCACAAATTGTTTAAATAGAAGGCGAGCGGAAAGATGTTACACATCAAAAATAAAAAGTTAAATTTAGTTTCTGTTACTTATCATCTCTAAAGTTTTAAATCTCATGATTTTAAAAAAAAAACCTCTTTTTAAAATCTTAATTTACAAATAAATAGAGAATATGTTCGGAATAGTTATTCTGTGTTTTGTTCCCGTCATGTAAACGTAAACTCAAATTAGAGTAAAAGAGACAAAACACGGATTTAACTATTTGGACCTTATTCTTTGTTTATTTGTAAGACCCTAAGGTTATAAGACACGGCAGGCGTACGGTGCAAATTTTAGTGTTACAGCGTGGGAGCGAGTGTCAGAATTTGTTTTTTGGACGGATATTTTATTACGGTAGCTGGGTTTTCACTAAATTGGACGAAACGGGAGGGCTGACGATAAATCATGTTTGTAGGGAGATAAGAGGGCCGCGCGAGGCGCAAGCGACAGGCGAATGCGGGAATAGTTCCAATACAATTTATACGTTTAACAATTTCAGGGTTCTATGTCCGTAAAAAAATAAAATCATTATCGCCAGCTAATTTTATGTCCCACTGCTGGAGCATGAGCCTTCCGATGGATGGGTAAGGAGAACGAACCATAAACCACAGGATTGGTGGTTGTTAACGACTACTAATGCAGCCAGGACCAACCACTTTACGTGCTTTCTGAAGCACGGAGGAGAAAATTATCAGCTCATCATCGGAAAATTATTTTAAAGAAGGAGAAAATTATCATCACTACGTGTTGGAATGTTACCCAACACTAGTAATGTACAAAGACAACACTAGCCGCGCGCTATACCTACAACGGTCTATTTAAGCTTTGGGCGCCGGCTTGTCTGCCCTCTCTCTTACCGGCAACGCACACAAAGACGGTTCTGTTTTCTCTGTAATATTAATGTGTAAAGTAATAAATCTCATTTGCTCACTATTTCAATCAGCATTATTATTTCAACGTGGAACAGCCACTACAACCCCGAGCGCAGCCTACCGCGCCACACTACGTCGTAAAATTTCTCTTTTATTTATATTATTTGGTGATAATTTTTTTGTCACCTATCCTATGGCTGTTGTTTAACCTTGGCAATCGCAGACCGGGCGCGTTAACCACTGCGCCATCGAGCTTCTTAGTTCGCGTGTATATATATATATATTTTGATTAGACAACATCACATACATTGTTCTGATCCCAAGGTAAGTAGCAGACCTCAGAGTTAGCGCCGCCTTTAGGTGGCGCTAACGCTTGCACACCGGACTTTGTGCAAGCTACTCGGCTACGGAAGTCGTCAAAATTGGAAACAAACTCACTATAACATCACTAAGCCGCTATCGCCCGTCGCTTATGCCTTAATCAATAAGGGGTGTAGGCCTTGGGGACTCCGTTAGCCGATATGATGCCGTCAAGCGGGCTTAGATTTCTCGGGATTTCAGATTAAGATAATACTAAGAGTTACATGAGGCACCCTCCACTTCGGAATAAATTTTCTAACGCTCTTTTTGAGATTTTTGTCGTTCCGCAACGAGAAATACTAAAAATATTCTTAGTCATTTTTTTGACGCGGCAATACGACTTCTAGTCTGCTAGATCAAAAACGACTCTAGTGTTTGTCGATAGCCTGATTCTAACATCAGAACTAAAATTTTGCTGATTGCTAACGCTGTGCATCGAACTCGAAACCTTCTATTTTATTTTTAAAGTTGGCATATGACTTCGCTCTACCTCAGAGCTCATATGAGAAGATAGTTATTAGAGCCACGATTGTGTTTCACTAGCTATTCTCACAATATTGATGTATTGTGAGATAAATTACTTCTTTACACCTCGTTTAAAAAGGACCCCATATTGTGTATAATATTCTCTCTTTCTGTGCAAATAAATGTAATATACTATTTTTTTGTTACGTGTAAACTGATTAGTTATGTAATTTGGTTCTGTGCCCGTAAAACTAATCACTACATAGTATAAAACAAAGTCGCTTCCCTCTGTCCCTATGTATGTATGCTTAGATCTTTAAAACTACGCAACGGTATTCCGTTGCGGTTGCTACGGTATGATGCGGTTTTTTTAAATAGATAGAGTGATTCAAGAGGAAGGTTTATATGTATAAATACATGCATAATATAGTAGAGACACACTGATAATTTTAGAGGTTTCACATTTTTTGCGCTTACATTGCAAACGCTGGCGCTGGTTGAACCCTACGAGATAGATCAAAATAATGTACCACAGTATTATACACTTTACAAAGGCCTACAAAAAAGTCCGCTATGGTATATGTCTATCTCACATGGACAATTAATCCTTATTATATTAAGTAACTTAAATACATTGTACATTTAATGATCAATATGGCCCTGTACAGCATGTAATTTAAATGAATATTTTCGAAGATTACAGATTTAAAATGCAGGGACATAGCGGTTGCGTGTATCAGCATTGCACCCGTGCGAAGCCGGGGCGGGGCGCTAGTAATAAATAAATAAGAAAATAGATATGTGTGGAAGCCGCTGGATGCGAGCAGCACAAAACCGGTCGTTGTGGAGATCCTTGGGGGAGGCCTTTGTCCAGCAGCGGACGTCTTTTGGCTGAGATGATGATGATTATGATGTGTGCTGGAACGGCATTCCATATATTAGAGCGTATTTTATTTTATTTTTTTGGAGTTGTTTTATGATTGGCTCTGGACACATTTTCAGTGTCACCGGCCTCTATACGGGCGTAAGTAAGGTTCGACAACCTTTCTCAAATATTCTTTATAGCCGTTTTTTTTAAATTTACCGTTGCAATCGACAACTTGTGTATGCTAGTAATAGGTAATAGCCAGCATGACGGACTCAAAACTAACGCTATAACGTTCATAGCATCCTCCAGATTCTATCGAAAATAAAATGGTGAGCGCATTCTTGATCATATACTAGTGTAATCCAATCATGAGGAAACAAGTACCCAAAGTGAACTTATTTAATGGCTGGAAACACTCGGGTTGCAATCTCGCGTGCCCAACCGCCCGTACGTTAATTGACGGAACTTTAAAAACAGTCTGATGCCTGCTAAAAGTTTAAATTGCTCAAAATGTCAAGCGAGCGATACACGATAGTAGGTAGCCGTGTTTATCTTTTAATTTGTTATTAAACTACTAAAACAAAATAAAAAAATACACAAAACAAGCTATTGTGAGTCACTACTACCGATGCACTAAAGTACTGTTCAAAGTTTATGTAAGAGAACTAATTTTAACTTTTCCTTAAAGGTGAACTTTGACGCCAGCTGTCGTATTGGCAGTAGGATGTTGTATCAGCACTTTGTGGCATGGTAGCGGAAGCTGCCAGTAAAGGCCGTTGTCCTATGTTTATGTATCGAAAGCAGTGGACGTACAGACTTAGGAGTCGATTAAAGTTTTGACTCAAGTTAGGAAACAATAATTTAGAGTATAAATATTCTGTCGAGGTCAGTTGATGATCTGACCCCTGGGTCATGATTACAGGATTAAGGTCAGTTGGGTTCGGAGTTAAGGTCAGTTGGGTCAGAGGTTGAGATCGAAATTCATGTCTCTAAAGGATCTGCAGGTAACACACTTAGGTATAAGCTTTTGCTTTTTTAAGAGTAAGCAAAGCGGTGATCATTGAATGCCCAATTGACCCAGTGATATTCGTTACCTAGATTTTACTCTGGGTTGAAAAACATCATGGTAACTCAGTGAAAGTTGCAGAGAACTCTTGAGAAGATCCATGGGCTGCGGTGACTGCTTTATTTCAGGCCTGAATATAATACGAATGACATTTCAAACAAAGTTGATATTTCCCCCAACTTGCGCGTTCCACAATAAGTCGCCGTATACTCCCACTATAACAGATTTAACATCGTTGTAGCTATGAAGTTGAAGTTGTAATTTATTGCGCCGCTCAGTTTAGCTCGGCTTTTTAGATGAGAGCTATAATTCTAGACAAAATCCGACGGTTAATTTATTCTGGGCCCGCTTACTCGGGGTTCGGGGTCGTGGATTTCTTGCGGAAAAATATCGTGACAGTTGGGGGTTTTGTGTTTATTTAATTCTCGTTGTGGTCATTCGGCTTGAGGACGTCCTACAAATGGGATCAAGGCAAGTAAAGGTTGCTAGTTGATACGTGTTAATGACAACAATTGAAACAAATGAAGCACTGAGACAAATATCATGGAAGACTTAACTAGTTACAAAATAAAATTTTACTAGAAAAATTAACCCCCCTCAGGAAGCTCATGTAGGAATCGAACCTACGACCTTTGGATAACCGGTCCAATGCTCTGACCGCTGAGCTTCCGAGACCCCAGAAGACTCGGTAAGTATTTTCTCTAGTTTGTTTGTGTTAACTAGTTATTTGACTTATTCTAGAACCTGGTACTTTAATAATGATATTTATTACTAATATAATTATAACCTATTACAATAACGACATTTTAAAATGTTAAAAAACACACTGCTCTTCCTACTTATGTTTTCTTTTTTATAAATTAAATTACATTTTAAAAGAGCTAACGCAAACACGAACGCGACTACGGTTGAAACGTCGCGTACCTACTTAAAAGGGTTCTAGAATACCCTTTACTAAGCAGGTTGCATTAAATCCCCTTCAATATTTTAATTTAAACTGGAACACGATTTTTTATATCAGCCCTTTAAAATATCACATGCTGATGATCTCCCTTCAATATATTTTTACCGAGACAGTCGTTTTCCTCTCAGTCTTTCATCACATCTGGTGCTATATTAAGATTTCCCTGAATTTACCTACTCTTTTCTCACTATCTTCATTCTTGTCACTCCTTTTGTTCATATTGGCATACGCTTCCCAGCCACATTAATCGACTTTAATCCATAAACTTTTATGGACTTTAATATCACGGGAAATACAAACATAATCTTGTGTTCTCCGCGTCATCTCGAAGATACTGCATTTTAAAGAGTCCGGCTTAGAAGGGATAAATGCAAAAGTTGAACTATCCCCCGCCATTGTTTCTAAGCCGTAAGGTCCACATAGTCACAGCCTGCGGGTTGACAGTGTATCTGTTTTTAATTTCTATAAGTTTTTAATTAATGGAATCAGGCGTTATTTTGCGGAAATCCATAGTACAAAAAAATGTAATTTAAATAATATGTAGTGTTAATTCCGCTAACTCACTCGTTTATACAGTATTTAGTTCCATCCCCATTATTACGTATTGTCGCGGGTAGTACGTCACAAATGTCAAACGATGGCGCTTTATAAAAGCGGCCGGAAGCTGCGCAGCCGTAACAGTCGGTGCGTAGCTCTCGACCAGTCAACAGCTCCTGAGGATGCCCCGTGGAGGGGCGAAACACGTGTCGGGTATCGGTGTTGGTGTGCATTTTCGCTTGCACGCATTGTTTCTCCTGCATGTGCATACTTTTTGCGGGCGGGAGGGCGGTGCATGCGTACTGCATCCAAGCTGTATAAACGAGTGAGTTAGCGGAATTAACACTACATATTATTTAAATTACATTTTTTTGTCTATAAGTTTTGTTAATTATTTTTTATTTCACCTTAAATTATGGCAAGAAAAAGATATCTTATTTTATCTTTTCTCAGGGAATGAGTGGCAAATCGCTCGCTTCGATCTGTCTGGCTTTTTACCACCATTTTAGCAAAGTTTATCGCTGTACCTATGATGTCAGTAGCACTGTTGCATTCCGATTTTTAATATCCACATGTTAATTGTGTTCAGTTTGACATTTTGTTCTAAGTCAATCTGGTAGTCAATTGTTACCAAGATCTTATATTATCATCATCTTTACTCCTATAAAAGCTGTGAAGTTTCTTGCGTTCATTCTTCTCCACAGTCAAAACATCCTCAATGTGTACAAGGTAAAAAAAATATTTGAAGAGTCAAAACTTTTCTCTAAGGTTTAAAATAAATTGACTTTGACTTTATTTAAGTCTTTCGTCATAACAACAATGTTAGTAGCAATGTTGTGTTCCAATAGTTAGAGATAAGATAGCCGCTTCCTCAGTAGTTGAGATTGAGAATTTCAGGTGAACTGCGCTTAGTTAGTCTGTGTCCCGTTTTGAGCCAACTGCTTAAATTCCAGCAAACTTAGATGAGCTGAAAGGTAAACTTGAAGCCAGGTATTAACCTCGTCTATGAGATACCGGGAAGCCGCTGGCTTAGGTAGCGCTGCCCATTCTTTAGTTCAAAGGGAACACTTCATAAGGAACATTATGAGAGATCAGAGAATGGCCGTAGACTAATACTGCACGGAACAAATATTATGTAGTCGATCTATTTCGTTGTCGCTCAGCAACAATAAACAGAAAGTGGGTTTAGTATAATTTTGACAACGCAGCGTTGTTTCAGATTTTTACCTAATCCTTTTCTCTTTTGTTTCAAATTGGTAATTGGTCATACTTAATATATAATAAATAAACTTTCTTACACTCACACTAATTATCTAGCCCAAGAGAAGCTTCGTTATGAAACTCGTAAAATGGTTACTATACAGCGGACAAACATACTTAAAATACTTAAATACATACATTACTATACATAGAAAACACCCAGACCCGAGACAATGTAGAAAAAAAATAATTTCTAAAATTGACCCAACCGGGGATCGAACCCGGGACCTCAGAGATGGCGACACCATGAAAACCGGTGTACAAACCACTCGAGCAAGGAGGTTGTTGACCGCCAAACCGATCGCTTTGACTTCGTGTGTGGTTTATGACGTCATCTTGTCGTTTCGTGCCGCCTATGAAAGCAATATCGAAAGCCATAGCCTTTCATAGGCGGTGCAAGGTGGTAAGATGACGTCATAAACTATACGCGTAGTCAAAGCGATCGGTTAGGCGGTCGGGGGGCGGGTTATGTGTATCTCTTCCCCTTTCCAGGCATGGAAAAACTTGACAGGGCGGGGGTGGGAAGGCATCGTAGTAGTTACCATTTCTTAATGTCATAGAGATATCTCGGGATCACGAACAACAAGCACTGAGTTCCCTCTTGAGATAATCGATGGCGCAGTGCAGCTTGGTAGGCGATTGCTATAGTTAAGCATCCCATCCAATGATGGGTGACCAAACATGTGTGATCTCAAGCTTATCTGTGTTTCGGAGGGTACGTAAAGCCATTGGTCTCGGCTGCATTAGCAGTCGTTAACAATCACCAATCTGCACTGTCCCTCGTGGCGGTTAATGATCTGCAGCTCCCTGTGTTGTTTCCATGGGTGATGATGAGGAAGGCTCATCATCATCATCATCATCAGCTCATTCATGTCCCCCCTGCTGGGGCACGAGCCTTCCCTGTAGATGGATAGGGAGAACGGGCCATAAACCACCACGCGGGCCCAGTGCGGTTGGTGGTTGTTAACGATTGCTAATGCAGCCGGGACCAACGGCTTTACGTGCCTTCCGAAGCACGGAAGGCTCATGCCTTAGCAATGGCGATATAAAATGAGCTGGTAATGAGTTTCCCCGCAACGCATGCATGCATCTCCACAGCTAAAAAAATAATAATAATATAGTCTTCCCGAATGGGTAAAAAACTGTTTGGACAATTCAAAAACACTTTTTTAACGGGTCGACTGCCGCAAAACCAGACACAATAAAAAATTTATTGTTCGTAGGTCACCGGTAACCTACGCGGCAGCTAACGTGTTAAAGTTTGCTTGAATAAAAAAAAAATTGAAAAAAACAACTTAAAATTCAACGGTCCGCCAGAGTGGGATAGTTTAGACTTTCCCAGACTTTCGTAAACAAGCTATAGCTTATCTTGTTTGTTTGATGATACGGCTTATTTGTAGTTTGGTAGCACTACCGTTTTATCCGAGTATTAGAGTAAATATAATTGTTGTGTTTCGTCAGATGTATAATAAACTCAGTGTTTGCAGATTGCGAGTGAAGTGCTCCTCTATCTTCGACCTTATATTCAAAGCGAAGTTAGACGAATGGTGAGCGCTTTCCAGTTGTAAGTAATTATGAAAAAACTGCGACTAGACATTTCAATTATGATATAGAGTAGCTTGAGTTAATAAGGAGTTTTGAGCTGAAAACAGAAATAATAAATTTGTTGAAGGATCACAGTTTAATTTAATTTGGGTGAAACTAGTTAAAATACAAAAGGAATAAACCACTACAAGTAATAATCATCATCATCATCAGCCTGCACTAGCCCACTGCTGGACATAGGCCTCTCCAAGTGCACGCCACCGCGCACGATCCGCGGCTACTCTCATCCAGCTCTAGCCAGCCACCTTGCAAGTAATCATAGTTCTACAATACACTGTACAAACTTTAGGTGTGGATTCTACTGAGTGTAGTGTAGAGTACTACATACATGATAAAAAAAATATTTGAAAAATTCCAAACTCCACATAGTAAATTGGTTACTTTGTGGTTTTTTTTCGTAGTTTTTGGTGTTGAAAACCGACATATTTGTTTTTTTGTCCTATTGACGTTTGAACTTTTGGCTACTTTACTGATTGTTATTTACTTTCGACTAGTTTCACCTTTTTTAGCACCTGCAAAAATCGAAGACAATGAAATAAAAAAGGCTGCCATTTCTAAACTATTAAGCTTGGAATTTTTAAGTATTTTTTATTATGTACATTTGAGTGTAGAATCTACCCCTAAATTTGTATAGTGCATGCCAATACAGATTGTATGTTTTAGGTCATTTCTTTTAGTGCTCTTGGGCTGCGATTGCTGAAGTCATTGTATGGGTGAATCTTGAGATCCTCCTCCGTGCTTCGAAGGCACGTAATGCCGTTGGTCCCGGCTGCATTTGCAGTCGTTAACATCCACCAATCCGCAATGGCTCCTATTGGTGTTTATGGTCCGTTCGCCATCCATCAATGAGGAAGGCTCGTGCCCCAGCAGTGAGGACATACAATTATGACGATGAGCCTATTAACGTCCCATTGCTAGGCTCTGGCTTTTCCACACGACCTTCCCACAAAAGAAAGTCGGGTGAGAAGTAGTCAGAACACACCATGCTAGCCCAGTGGGTTGGTAGATAACGCCTGCCAAACTACATTAACCTGTAGGTACTTACAGCTGAACTTGCCTTCCAAAGCACTTACGAAGCTGAGACGTTTTCACTGGTCACCCATCCATTGACACACCATACTAAAAGTAAATTATCATGCACGATCGTCAAAAATAAAAAATCACAGCTCACTACTTTTTAAATGGCGGTTACAAGCAAAGAACGTGCAGGGTTAATCTGCGTAAAAAGTTAATTCACAAAACGTTTTGTTGGTGCAAAATTTTCTCACAAACGAATCTGGGTAATGAAGCGCGCGTGAGGGTTGCATAAGGGGAGGTTTAATCGTCTTATTTTTAAATGATAATAATAATAAAATATAGATAACTTACTTTTGATAAAGAATCCTTTTGATAAGCTTTGATGGCGAAGTGACGCAGCGTTGCGTCCGATATCCGGAAGTCCTAGGTTAAATTTTTAGGTCGGGCCAAATGTGTTTCGTACTTTTTCGTATTTTCAATGCTTATCTTGGGTTTGTGATCACCGACCCTTGGCAAGCGTGGTAATTAAGCCAATACCCATCAATTGTAGCGATGACTTGACTTCTATGATGGAGGTTATTAAATTTACTTTACTTTTGCTTTCCTTATCATAAAGAATAAGATGCTTTAGCGCTCTTAAATATCCAGTCAGGGAATTTTAAAAATTATAAATATAAAATTAAAACTTGTTAAATGTGTAAAAACATGTTTATTGTCACTACAAACAACTGTGTAAAATGTTTATAATAAATAAATATTAATTATTACTCGTATTCATTTGGACATACAGAGTACTATATACAGTACATACAGTGCATACTATATAATATAGGTACAGTAAGGAAACGAATGAGTGACTACGGCTCGTCACGTCACCTCAAAACCGATTTTAATTCCTGCAACAGATCTGCACCGGAAATTATTAACGATAATTAATTAATAATTAATGCTGAATAAGTATAATTTAAAAAAATATGGACAGCAAATTATCAGAAACAGGATAACGATGTTAACGCAAAAAATAACAAATTTATGATCCTCTATAAAACGTTTTTTAACTTATAAAATAATTAATGAAGCCTCGTCAAAAAGAGCCTTAATTAAGTACGTCGGCACTTAAACTCCAGAGCTATAAGGGCGAGGGTCGGTTATCATGAAAATTGTATCAAACGATCATGTCACTAATGATGACGTGAAACATTTGAAATCAAAAAAGTTATTCGCCAATCTCATAAATCAGCATGACTTCCCATGACTGCCACATATGAGTCACTCCACATTCCGATACATATAATTAAAAACATAATTTTATGCGAGCTTTAGCTTGGATTTTTTTTATGACATAATTATTATATGTCAAATTCCCTCAAACTCAACTAATTAACTAATTGGTTTAAAAGAATTAATGTCTGTATAGGAAACCCAATTATGAAATATCTCATAATTGTGTAACTTTGTTACTTACTCGTAATAATAAATTGATATCCAAATTTCAAAAAAAATTAAGTTAGTCACAAAGGCCGTAATAAAATTAGCCTATGAACTGTCCCACTGCTGGGCAAAAGCCTTTATCATTGAAATCATAAGTTATAACTACAATTTCATTGTTTGCTTTCGCAAAGGCCAGTCATTAGATCAGCTTTGTGTTTCAATAGGCACGTAAAGCCATTGGTGGTTTATGACCCGTTCTCCTTGTAGTCAGTAAGTAAGGCTCATGGCCCAGCAGTGGGACTTTGAGCTGATGATGATGATGATAATCGAATAGAAAATATCACTAGGGACCCAAGTGAGATTAATTCATTGCCGTTGAAGAATATTAAAATCTAGACTTCTAAACCACTTACCCTTAACGCTTGTATATAATTAATGTGCGCCGGTGTGCACACGACTTGTTGGAAGTACATAGACGCCATGATGGATTACGGCACCTCTTCTTAATGAAACTTATGTGTTTGTACGGCGGTAGATGGATGTATGAAAAAGCGATCCTCAAGTATGTAAATAGCAATTAGGAAATGTATTGCGCCGCTACTGAGTGTTAAACGGATTTGGTAAGTCGTTGCACATCTAAAAAATCATAAGTGAAAATTCTGATTTTTGGGGATATCAGTAAAATCTTTTTTATCAGAAAACTTTTGAATAGTCAGCCGAGATGTCATTCTTAATGACGAGTCACGATCGATTTCTCGCACCCTCTTCTAGATAGGCAGAATATTACATGGTGCCGTCCACGGAGCACAAAGTCTGTGGTGTCGGTCATTATTCTTGACAGTAAGAACGCAGTCACATAGTAACTATAAAATGTACCTATACCCATTACAGTGAACACCACCATACAATGTAGGCACATAGTTTTGCAAATTTTTACCTAATGTTTTTTAAACAAAAAAAGCATCTGCGTTTCACGGTATGAATAAACGTGAAGATCGTATTCCCTCCACCCTCGTGTCGACAGGTAGAGTGCCGAGTCCCATTGTACCTCTTTTCTAACGTCTTAAGAAAAAAAATAGAATCGCCTTTCTCGTTTAAAAAATTAAGATCAACTCGCATCCATCTGTGGGGCTTAGTACCGCTAGCTCCAAAAATTTTATCACACCATGTGTCATTCTGCCTGTCCGGGAAGGCAGATTGCCACATGGTTTCCACATAGTACAGATATCTGTGGTACCGACCAATTCATATCTTATAACAAAGGAGCATCTGTGTTTCTTATTGTAAACGTGAAGATCGAATTGCCCCGCCCCATTCTTGACTAGAAATGAACTGAAGATGAGAAATGAATCTGCCTTACTCTTAAAAAAAAAATTAAAATCAACTTGCAATATCCGCCCGAACGGCTGAATTTCATTACGGTGTTCACAGAGCACAAATATCTGTGGTGCCGACAAACATGTATATTATTATTAATAAATAGTAGTGTTTAAAATTGTCAACTTATATCGACCATAATAATAACTATCACACATATATTTTTTTTAATTTACTATAACGTTGTGTTATCAAATTTGTGGTATTTCATCTGTATAGATGAATCTGCATAGCCAATCGGTTCCAATAACCGTTGGATAGATGGCACTACTGCCGCAAAAAAGCAGTCTAAAATTCAAGCAGTGAAAAACTTCAGTGCTTACTTTTATTTTTTAGATAGCTTGGCAAATTGCTCCATCCCACCTGATGTTTAGAGGAAATGGAGTCCAGACGCGAAGATAACTGGTCCAGCGTGAAAACAAACGTAGCATCAGTTAACCTCACTCTGCCGGCGCACAAGGTGCTTCTTCACGCTTCTTTTGAAGGACCCCATACCATAGGAAGAAGGGAAAACGTGTGCTTGTAGACTATTCCATCTTTTGGAGGTGCGACGAAGAAACGAGTCACCAAATTTCTTTGTGCGCGATGGGGTATTTGAGACAATGAAGCGGTGACTCCGAAGAGCAGCACGTGTACTCCTATGAAGGAAGGGAGAAGGTGGGATGAGGTCAAAGAGCTCTTCAGAGCACTCGCCATGGTATAAGCGGTAAAACATGCTGAGTGATGCAACATCTCTACGCAATTTCAGAGATTCAAGAGCCACTTCTGCATTGTCGATAATGCGTTCAGCGCGACGCTGCAATCTGTCCAACGCATCAAGAAGGTACTTTGCGGAACCGTCCCAGATGTGTGAGCAATACTCCACGCAAGACCGTACCTGTGTCTTGTACAAAAGGCACAACTGGTCCAGTGAAAAGAATCGCCGCACTCTGTTCAGAATACCGAGTTTTCGATGTAGTCCCTTTGGTTCAGATCGCAGCGTATCGTCATACCGAGCATGTTGATATTGCTCTGCAGGCTTAGAGATGTACCCTGAAGAGTTGGAAAGGGAAGGAATGGTGACTTTTTTGCCGTGAACGCAAATACCTGTGTTTTCTTGGCATTGAACTCAACCAGATTATTGGAGCCCCAAGATATGAGGTCCAATCAATACCCGATTGAGCTCAATGACAAGATTCACTCGATTCACTTCGGTTTCGACTTGCCCTGCCGCTGGGTGACCGTTATATTCTTCATGTACCGTGCTATCATCTGCATAGCAATGAATATTTCCAAGTGGAAGCATATTATTCATATGCAGAAGGAACAGCATGGAGGACAGAACGGAGCCTTGAGGGACCCCATCAGTGTTCACAGACATGAGCCACAAAGCGGAAGACCCAGCATCGATTCCTGGCTGGCTCGGGTAGGCATTTATTTTTTTCACTATATTTTATAATTTTTTAAGTATCATTATAATAATTTAATAGTGTTTAATGTAAACTAACATCTTTAAAAGAAAAGAGCATCTGCGTTTCTTGGTATAAATAAACGTGAAGATCGAATTCCCTCCACCCTCCTCGTCTCGACAGGCAGAATGCCGAGTCACATGGTGCCGACCCCATTCGGAGCGTCGGCGTCGGCGTCGGGGCAGAATGCAATAAATGTCGTTTGGCGGGATTGAAGAAGGACTTTTTATTGGGTCTACTTAGACGCTATTTATGTTATTCGAGCTGTGTTTATATTATAATTTAATACTGAAGTGGAAAGCTTGGTTTAAAAAAAGTTTATTAATCAACAAAATCAATAACTTAACTTACAACATAATGTATCAAAGGGCATCCATTACTGTTGTTTTATTATTTGCTTTTGCAGTTGCACTAATGTTTTGTTTAAACTGATCTGTTGTCTATTAAGATAAAAGAGCTTTGTAAATCTTTGTATAAAAAGTTTATTGGCACTCTCAAAAAAGGTATATTAATCAACAAAAACAAAACGCAATAACTATACATAAGGTCTCCATTGCTGTTTTTATTATTTTCTTCTTTTGCACATGTATTCACGTTTTGTTTAAACTTATCTGTTGTCTTTTAAGTTACAAGATCTCTATATTTTGCTCAAGCATAGAACTGTCTGTAAACAGATTGAAAAATATCTAACTTTGAAGTTTGAATAAGATACCGAAAATGTACAAAGGCTATGAACAACACTTAACTGCCAGAATCCGTTCTCAGGCATCGTGCAAAGTAACTTCGGTCTAAGTTGAGAAGTAAAAGAGGATTTACTGTTATCAATTTTATTCGAAAAGCCTACGCCCTTCAAGACAAGAAAAGTTTGGGCCCTATTATCGGTGCCTTCAGATTAATTTCTCTTTCTCGGAAGAAACAAAGACGGTGTAAACGATACGGGCAGATGTGACAGGTGAGAAAGTGATAGTGTTAGGGGTGTGTCGATAAGTTGATGCTGGTTTATTTTTTTGTAAGAAATTTGTGTATTTTTTAAAATCATTTATTGCAGACCATTGGATCCATAGGCTAGTAACAATTGAAACTAAAAAACTATGTTAGTAACAACAATACAATATTAAATTAAAATTAAAATAAATCATTAAAATAATTCATTGGTCGGTTCACTGATGTATACGTTTGAAAACATGTAATTCAGTGAACCGTCCGAAAAGTGCCGAGTCAGTCCGGTCAGCAATCATCTTTAGCACTATGTTGGTGTTCCCCTGAGGTCGCAGCAACATCGCATTATCCATCTATGGCACCTACAGCGTAACTGGATTTACGATCGGCAAATAACTTATGGTTCCTCAAACTGTAGTAATTAATCTTCTTAGATTTTCTAAAGGGGCTAGCATTATAATATGTAAGTGAGATCGCGTAACTTACTCGATTATCTAAGGCATTCGAGTTTTGAATACGTACTCAGAATACCCGGGGGCACCTATGAAATTTTGTTGAATTTATTTTTTTGAATTACTTTATTACTATAATCGTTTCATTGCTGGACCTTCTTGCTTGCTAGACCTTCCGACATGGATGTATCGGAAAACTGGGCTATACGGCTAACAAGATAGCCACATTTTACGATAAACAATCGAACTTTACATGCCATCTGACACAATTTGTAAAGCTGCCACTGTCACATCACTAGTCTAACGGAGCTATGGAAATCTAGCAACGATTCTTGCAGACAGCCCAAGCATCCATTCGTTTAGCTACCAACGCTTCAATGGTATACATTTTTCTATACATGTAATTTTATACAAAAAGGTTTCATTCACTTAATGACTGCTCAATGACTGTGCGCACGGCACGGACGATGACGTTGAAAATGTAAAATTGTCGATAGTTTGACCTATAAGTCAATCGCGTCCCTAAACAGATACTTAGGCATGCGGGCTCGGATGCCCAAACTCATTTGTAATACGTCACACCCAGTATGTAGATAAGATTTTACGCATGCTCGGGGCTCGGCTGAAATTGAAAAATCCTTATTTTTTACAACACAGAGAGGATGACAAAGTCTTATTTTTAAGAGGCAATCTGTTATGTCGGGCGATAAACTCAATTGAGGCATCCAATTCGGTGGGTGATAAAATTTTTGCTACGGTATTGCTAAGTAGAAGAAAAAAAATGTGAAATGTGAAACGTTTTTTTTAAACGATTATAGACGTTAGGACACGCACGCTCCTGAAACTTCGGTTGTTAAGCTACCCTACCCTGTAATTTCACAAGAATACAGAACAACACAGAACCCTCGCCCACGTCCGATAATCGGTGACCGATTTTTTTTCGGTGAAAATGGAACGTATAGAATTCTATGTTGCAACCCACACGTCCTACAAAAATTTGGTGACAAAATCAGTACCAAAAACCTCGGCGAAAAATTAGTCCGATTATCGGATTGTGAGCGGGAGCCGTCATGCTTGGCTGCATATTATATGAATTAGGGAATGCAAAAATGCAATTTATCAAGTTTAAGTACTCCAAAATTAACACCACACAGTAATGTTTATAAGTTTTATAAAAATAATGCCGATTGTACTGGCAACAAAAGTCAATGAACAATTTAGTACTTACTTTGTCAAAGCAAGTAATGGATCGAACAAGCGCTTTGCAACCTCTATAAATATTATTTAAATAAATAAATAATTAATTAATAATAAATAAACTTTACTACACTCACACCAATTATTCTAGCCCAAGAGAAGCTTCGTTATGAAACTCGTTAAATGGTTACTAGACAACGGATAAACATACTTAAAATACTTAAATACATACTTATTATACATAGAAAACACCCGAGACCCGAGGCAATTTAGAAAAACAATAATTTTTAAATTGACCCGACCGGGGATCGAACCCGGGACCTCAAAGACCAAGGTGGTCGTCAAAATTATATAACATTATTTTGACATTGTACTAAAGTATTATTGACAAGGGTGCTTCTTTTTCTAACCTCTCGCAAACAATATTGATTTTGCTCTCGAGAAAGTGTTATATAAAATTTCAAGTACCCGTCTCTTTCTCGCTATAACAAAAGGACAGATACAAAATCATGAATCACGTTTACACAGTCGAAACCCGCACGAGAGGCCGAATGGACATCGAAACTAATGAAGCCTTTGAATAAATCACCCATGATGCGAACAACGGTCTGAAACTATAATGGAGACTTCCGAAACTTGAGGGAAGGACTGTGTCAACGGAAGATTTGGATACTCCCAAAGACATTAGCCATTCAAATGCTGGCTCGACTTTCGAATAGAACTATTGTATTCGGTTGGTAAAGGACAACATTGTATGGATCCTCTCCTTTGTGAGTACTATTCCAAAATTAACAAAAGGATTTTCTTATGCTTTGTACCAAATTGAGTGATCATTTCTATGTATAGTTGAAAGAGCGGTCGTCTCTTATAAGAGAACTATTTTAAGCACACAACACAGTGTGTTTATGTGTGTTTTGCTCGAGCGTGTAGCTTGACTTCTGCAGTCTCCGTATTTTGTGGTCTAAGGCTGAAGCTACAGCGCCTGCATATTGTAAGTCCTTGTCAGTTAACGTTGACGATATCCTGCCACAAAGTTCACGCGGGAATTCAATCCCGGGAGCGTAATGATGAACGGCGTGTGGCCTTTTAAATATGAATGACACTATCGAACGCCTTTGTTATTACCTTAAGGCGACGCATTGAAAATTTACGTGTCGGAAATCTTGATTTTTCTCAACAATTACAAAACATATGAAGTGATATTTAATGACATGATTTTTCATTTAGTTGACTTCATTTTGCTAGTTGCAGAAACAAATAATCAGAAAAAAACATCAAAGTAACCTTTAAAATGTAAATCTATGTTTTAAAAGAGGTCTTTTAAAACATAGATTTACCTTTTACAGGCAAACCAGACCGATTTAAGCATCTAAATTTTCTAAGTAGATTAGTCTTCTCTAACACATAGTTCAACATGCTAGTTAATTTTTTTAAACTTATTTGTAGTTTTAATTGGAAAGAAGAAATAAAACAGTTTTTCTTATGGTACGAGGCGCAATCGCTCCGTATTAGATTAATTGTTTAGCGATGCGTCGCCTTAAAGGTAAAACAGTTTCCTTGCTAAGTATTTCTAAAACGTGGGCTGAAGTAAAGATTGGTTCAACGTTAATGCTGTCTCGTTTTTGTCATTGGAGACAGGTGAGGACAGCACCCGTTAAAGTTTGTCTATGTGGTTGGGCTCGAAGGAACCACAATGGTTCGGACAAAAAATGGTGGCGCGGACGATGTTCTACTAATTAGTGGACTGTATTTTTTTTATTGGCGATATACTAGGATAGGGTTTTGAACTGCCAGGGACGGCGTTAAGGGCAATTAAAGGAGGTGAGCAGTTCAAAGAGCTGGGACAGGACATACCTTTGATCAGTGAACGGCAAACGTCACGTGTGCGGCAGGCGGGCGAGCAGTTTGAACCAGCACAAGGTTGGTGGCTGGTGGATGCACTTCGCTGGAGCACAGACTTGGACCACCAGCGCGTGGTCTGTCACAGGTTTAACACTCCTAACGCGGATATTTAGATGACTAAAATTGGAGATTTCCTCTAATCGCAAATGACAGTGGCCGTCTTTCGCCAAACGTTATCAGTGCACTGGTTTGCAATTGCAGCCGCAGGACTAGTTGGTGTACGGCGTTCCTTACTGCGGTTTTCTTGTGCGCGAGAAAGGTATTGGAGGGGATGGGTAAAGGAAGCAAGTATAGCGCCAAACTACCTTTTGCGCGGCAATTTTAAGTTACCAACTGGCGCAACCACCATGTTTGTTTGATTTGTCCATAATTTGATAGAAGGTGCGGTGCGGTGCGATAATTCATGTGTTTAAAAAAACGTTCAATTATTTTTTAAACACACGAATAAAAAACATTTTTAACAAAATTGCTAATTAATCAAAAGCATATAATAAAATATCATCATCAGCTCACGAGCCTTCTTTATGGATGGGTAGGGAGGGAGTGAGATACCACGCGGGATTGGTGGTTGTTAACGACTGCTAATGCAGCCGGGACCAACGGCTAACAAATGATGCAAGTAAATTCGCACATTTTTTAAGGGTTTTTACAGGCTTTTTAACACTTTCTACAGAAGTATTTATTCTCTGTCCATAACTAGTTTTTTACGAAGCTTGATGTGGATCCTAAATAAAAACAATTTATAACTATAGTGAATAAGTATTATACATAAAGGCACACGCAATAAACGAAATAAAAAAGTATATCTAACAATACTTTTATTGCTCAATATCAATAAGTTCTTGTGCTGAATATGCCCCAGAATGTAATAAAACACTCGTGTTGGCTGTCTCGATCTTCGCCAAGACTTTACAAACAATATTGGGAACAAGTTATTGTACTTCTATCATATTTATTGTTTATAAAGGATCGCCGACAGAGTGATACACAAAAATACAAGCGAATAAGAAAATATCCTGCATTATCCCCAGTACAAAAACACTATATTATTTTTAAAAATTCACAAAGATGTTAGAATATATATACAAATAAAACTTATACGTATACTTAATCTTGAAAAGGCAATAAGTAAAAAAATTAGACGTTTCAAAATAAATTATTTTTAGGAATACTTGAACACCGCCCTCCGGCCAGGTGGGATGACCTGTGAAAGATTGCAGGCAGATGCTGGATGCGTCAAGCTGAGGACAGGGCGCTATGGCGTTCATTAGGAGAGGCCTATGTCCCGCAGTGGACTAAGATGGGCCGATGATGATGATGATGATGATGATGATGATGATGATGATACTTGAATAAAAAAATGCTTTGGCTTTGACAGTCCCTAAAGCACAAAGTTCTAAGTGGGTGCTTGCCTACGTCACACAATAAACCTTTGTCCAGGTACCTAAGGGAATAATTATTTTATTTACATATATTTTTACGCGAATATTGTTGCGATCAAATTACAATTTGAAAAGAGACAAAGTAATGAAAAAACTCCTCGAGCGGGATTCGAACCCGCCGCACCCCATGATTGTGACATTTGTCACTGACTGTGACACTTTGTCTTTTTTCAGACATAATGGGAATCACACTAATATTATAAATGTGAAAGTTTGTGTGTATATTTGTTGCTTCTTCACGCTGCAACGGATGGATGGATTTGGATGAAATTCGGCATACAGATAGTTTATAACCTAGAATAACACATAGGATACTTTTAATCCAAATATTCCCGCGGAAACGGGAACCACGCGGGTGAAACCGTGAGCGGCCGCTAGTATTTAATATGTGCAAATGTTGTTTTAAACAACCGTGGAATTTTTCTCAATATTTTTCCAAACAATTGTTCGAGTTTCGGTTTTGTTTTGACATTGAAGAATCAGGGAATTCAGGACATGTTGTTTCATATAGATTTATAACTGCAGCTTATATTTTTTTTACGATTACCAAACTTAAGCGACAATTTTAATGAAACTTATTACGCTTAAGGACAATAGAAAGATGTTGGTAGTTTTTCGTCAGCTCATTTTATGTCCCCTCTGCTGGGGCACGAACCTGCCCTATGGATGGATGGCAGAGAGAACGGGCCATAAACCACCACGCAGGCCCACTGCGGGGCAGTGGTTGTAAATGACTGCTTGGAGCGTGGACCAACGGCCTTACGTGCCTTTCCGAAGCACGGAATACGTTCATAGTTACTTGATTTTGAACTTTGAACATACTTAAAGGACCTTACTAAGCTTGCTTTGTTCCCTGAACGGAATGACTATTAGAAGCGTCATCATTATAATCATCATCAGTATCATCATCATCATCATCATCATCATTTTATTTTATGTCCCCACTGTTGGGGCATGAGCCTTCCCTATGGATGGATAGGGAGAACGGGCCATGAACCACGCGGGCCCAGTGCGGATTGGTGGTTGTTAACGACTGCTCATACATCCGGGACCAACAGCTGTACGTGCCTTCTGAAACTCGGAGGAGGTCAAGGTGATAAATGTTTGATCACCCATCCGATGACCGACCTTTGCGAAAGTTGCTTAACCTCAGCACTCGGAGATCGGACGCGTTAACCACTGCGCCATCGAACTCCTCGCTTAGAAGCGTATGCTCCGTTTATTTGTAAGGCCCATAAAGTGTAATTAAAATTTGCTCATCGGTTTGAAAGAAATAAAAGTTGGAAGTTTAAAAACGAACCAACCGAAAGTCTGCAACCCGCCCTATAATTTATAGGCTTGATAATTCCCTGACAATACCCAAATTAGTAGCAAAACACATACGACAGAGTAATATATTGTTCCGCAAATCACTCGCAATTTGTTTGCCCTAACTTGATACCTAAATAAACCGTATTAATTAGTTTACTTAAGACACGCTGAAATTATCAAGGCCGTGCAATTAATCAAATCACAACGTCAGTTGATATAGGATCTAGCAAATTAATAGTTTGCCACTTAAGTTAAATATGTGAAGTGGCCGAGGTGTGAATATTGCCTTGCCTCTGTTGTCTAATGGTTAACCTTAAGACCATGGGTCTAACTCTACGGTTCCAGGTTTGATTCGATTCACACCACTATCGATAAGTTTCGTCTTGTTAGGACATTGCATAGTTCTGGACGAAAATATGGTCCTTGCCTTGGTTTTGTATGAAGATTTTTTATAAAATTTTATTTTTTATACTAATGTTTTTCTAATGTTCTTAGCATCTACTTTATTTAACACTTAAAATTTGTAGAGTAGTGTGTTTGTTTCACTAGCTAAATGTTATAGCAGACATTAAAAAGAAAAAAAAACAAGTCTCTTCAAAGCTACAATGAAACAAAAAGACAATTTGGCGAACAAAAAAGTTAGTCAATTAAAAAAAAAATTGGGCGATAAAGACACAAACTTAATAATCATTGTTATTACTGAAGCCTAAGTAGCATAGTCCTAATTAAAGGTGTATAATAATATTAACAACCGGTATTGACTTTGGATTGAAATCAATAGTGGTAACGCCAAATAGTTATCTTTTTATTCGCGCGCCTTTAATGCGCCTACTGCATACGTGCAAAATTCTTTAGGTTGTTAAGTTGGCAGTCAATACAACCCTATACCTTTTATCCCTTTCTACCCCGCACGCCTACACATCTTCTATCGCGCGCGCGACATAAGCGCGCACCTGATTGGATGGTTTGAACATCGCCCGCCGAGCGCCGTCCAAGATGAAAAAGAGTTCTAACTGGAGCGAGCCACGTGTAAGGTGCTTGCTGTTATAAAAATTGGAAATAAGGGCTTAAATCTGAGTCCTTCTACCTCTCGATTCGTCGCGAGTGTTAATCTGTTGAAAGAAAGCTGAGGTGGCCACCTATTTAGACTTTATACAGACAATTACTGCTGGTTTTGTGGTGGGTGACGAGCGACGCCCGTCTGGATTGTTCCGGTCCACACTTCGACCCTGGACCCTGGACCTTGGATACTGCGAGCTGTGCGAGGATCCTCAAGGTAGGCGTGCTTTCAATCTTCCACTGACTGCCAACGTATATCGTCTAGCATACTAAATCCACTATTTAATACAGTCCACTATCCGCTGGTGGCTGTTCCTCACTCTTTCACCCTAGGTCGCATAGAAACCTTTGTTTCTCCGTACCACGCATCAGGTATTCCAATCCCTGACCCTGGTTAGAATCTCCCGCGCCAACAAATAGAGTTCAGGTAAACGGACATATTGATATTAGCGAATATAGCGATGGACACAACATTTTTATAATAGGTTACACTTTGCTATTTGACTGCTGCTTTTGATAAAAATATTCAACTAATAAACTTTATTGCACTAAAACGAAATCGGGTACCTCCACCACGGGGGCGTCACACACCTAACCTAACCCACGAACACGAAAAGTATCGTTTTGACACGTCACTGCAGTACTTTTGGCGAGGACATACTTCACAGTTTACGCTTCATCATCAGTATACACTAGTCCACTGCTGGACAAAGGCCTCTTTTTGAGCAAGCCATAAAGTAAAAGATACTGCAAAGATAACCTGCATACAAACGTGGTCGAGCACCGCATACATAGGTAGTTTTTTTTTTAGTTGATAGCTTCGTACGATTAGCGCATTTAGCCAGTGTCAAAGTAATTTTTCTTACAAGTAATACATAAATAGACAATATTTCCTGTATGATGATGATGAATGACAATAAAAATGAAAAGTGAGAAATGATATACCCACCAACCCTTCGAGTAGCTCAGTAAAGATGTTGGGCTTTACTAAGTCTTCACATGGACTTTTTGAGAGAATTTGAAAAGTGACGTTACACTGTTTTGTTTCATTTGCCAACACTCATGCACGCTCACGAACACTTATCTAGTAATAAATTAATTTCACATTCATATTCGACATAACACAAATTTTAGAAAATAAAACAAAACCGCAGACATGGCTCTTCACTCTCCCGCCAAGAAACCGACCTTTATTCACATAGGTAGTTATATCTCCTAGATACAGAATCTCGCAATAGTCTAAGCGCAGGCTCGGACGTTTCCTAGCTCAGGGATGGAGAAATAGATTTAGAGATGGGGCCAAATTAAATAATTATAATATTTCTGCGGGCCAAGGTATCTCGACACTATGCTGAGTGGAGACCGTTTCAACACCACTAGTCCTAAGTATTTTGTCTATGTATTTACATTAATTTAAGTGGTTTTGAATAAACAAATTCTATTCTATTCTATTCTATTCTATTCAAGGAGCATTTATTCTGAGACAAATAGATAACAACCATAATCAAGTTCCTATAATAAATCATCATTCGTCTTTAGCTCATTTTATGTCCCCACTGCTGGGGCACGAGCCTATGGATGAATGGGAGAAAGGGCCTTACTTGGTGGTTACCAAGCAGGCCCAGTGTAGATTGGTGGTTGTTAATGACTGCTACGGGACCAACGGCTATACGTGCCTTCCGAAGCATGGAGGAGCTCGAGATGATACATTTTTGGTCACCCATCCGATGACTGGCTTTTGCGAAAGTTGCTTAATCTCAGCACTCGCAGACCGCGCACGTCAACCACTGCGCCATCGACCTCCTCTAATAAATCTATTGTTTATTTAATTATAATTAGATGGCGGGTTACAATCGCGGGCCGGATTGAATCTTGTCGCGGGCCGGACTTGCCCAATTTCTGTTAGCTTTTCCGAGATCTGTCCGTGTGGGTGCAAGGGGTCTATGTATGGTAACCAACCGTACTATAAATGTACTATCTGACCGGCGGACTTCGTGCCGCTTTGACAGTTGTCATGACAACGAAACAAACAAAACGTTGATAGTTTCCATGACAACAAAATAAACAAATCATTCGTTCGCTTAAAAACACCCGTACCCCATGATGGGCCCCTATAGCAGTGCCACCTACCGGGTCCAATTGTAAATCTAAACCATTCTCGAATTCACTTGAACACACACAGAAAATTTCATCTAAATCAGTCCAGCCGTTTAGAAGGAGTTCAATAACATACACACGCACAGAAGAATTATACCTATTAGAAAGATTGTACTACATTTTGGGTCTGCGTACTATAATTAGTGTTGAAGAAATATATAGTATGCAAATATACCTACTATATTTTAGGGGCAGAAACATAACTAACAAATCTTTTATTTAAAAAAAATATGAATGTGACAAAGCATGTTTTATGATACCTTTATTTTTAAAAAGATATTTTGCTTTTTCCATAGAATACTATTTTTTTTTTAAAGTACTATATATTTTTTAAAGTACTATATTTTTTGCTTATCTCGTTAACGTGCCCGGGCTGACAGTGCTGAGGTTCAGCCACTTTCGCAAAGGCCGGTCATCGGATGGGTGACCAAAAATTTATCATCTTGAGCTCCTCCGTGCTTCGAAAGGCATGTAATACCGTTGGTCCCGGCTGCATTAGCAGTCGTTAACAACCACCAATCCCACTGGGTCCGCGTGGTGGTATATGGCCCGTTCTCCCTATCCATCCATAGGGAAGGCTCGTGCCCTAGCAGTGGGGACATAAAATGAGCTGATTGTGATGATGATGATGATGGTGATGTATATGTGTGAGTTGCTAGAGTGCGGTATAGCTTACCTCCTGGGCCTCCTTCTTTTGAGACTGAGCATAGTCATTCGCTACTTTTTTCCAGTTCTTACCGGCCATCTTGCGGAGATCGTCGCTTCACCTAGCCTGAGAGAGTCCTACAGTACGTTTGCCAATACGCGGTCTCCACTCAAGAACTTGTAGAGGAGAACTCGCTAACGCTATATCATTCATTCATCATCATCAGCCTACACACGTCCACTGCTGGGCATAGGCCTCTCCAAGTGCACGCCACTGAGCACGATCCGCGGCTACTCTCATCCAGCTCTTGCCAGCCACCTTGCGAAGATCGTCGTTCCACGTACGCGGTCTCCACTTAAGAACACGTTTACCCCATCGGTTATCGGTTCTGCGGCTAATATGGCTGGCCCACTGCTACTTCAGCTTGCTAATCCTGTGGGCTATGTCGACGACTTTGGTTCTCTGTCGGATCACCTCGTTCCGGATCCGGTGCCTCAGAGAAACTTTAACACTATATAGTTAATATCAACATAAGATAACTAATAACTACGAAATAGTTAGGTAAACATATCAAACGTAAGACAACTCAAACGTGAATGTCAACCGTTTTGAACCCCAATTTAAGGTGGGCTCCGAATCAACCAGCTATTAAGCAACTGAACTGAATCGAAGTTTGTCGAACGTCAAACGTGCTCCCTTTGAGATTAGAATCAATAGTTGTGGAGCAAATTGCCGTACAGACGGTACAAGCGATGCTGAATAGGTGCCTACTGGCTTTTATGTTAGTGAATTTGTAGGAATATGTTTTTGGAAGGAGCATTTATTATTTTTGTTGTTGGAACCTTCTTGATTGGTGACGGAATTCAAATCCGTTTTTTAAAGACAGGATATTTTTTTACCAGTGCGCAAATGTTCTGGAGCGACTCAGAATCGGTAAGTAAATAACTATCTCATAGGAACATGGGTTGAAATGTCACAAATTTCGAGACTTTTCGAACAAATCAGGCTAATCAAGAGTGTTAACGCGTGAACGCAGCCAGTGCTGCTGTTGGCATCACTGCGTTGACACGCCGAGCCAATGAGAACCAATGATGGTGGAGAAGAAACGTCAGAGGAGGAAGCGCGGCTACGCGTACGCGCCATTACTGATCGAGACCTTGCCCTTCACTGACAACTATGTTTGTACCAACAAGTGTGTATCTTTAAACATTAAGATTAAAGTTTGTTATTCCTCAATACTTCTTTACTTATTTACTTGTTTTATGTTCCTGCGGTAACATAAAAGTGGCGACCGTGACAGGACACTGCAATCACAATGAAGCATTAGAAAAAGGACGCCATCAGCGCCAGCGAAGCGTCCGCCATTTTGGCGCCTTTTGGGGACGACACGCCGACGCCTGCGCTGCATACTTTTCGATTGACGATGGAGCCGAAAAATCAAGCAGAAACGGTGATGGTGTTGGTAGTGGCGACGATGCAATAACACGCTGCAAGAGAAGAGGTCGTGCCCGAGGGAAGTGTCACTTTAATTTCTTTTAACTAAACCTTTTTTGCAACTATTGTGATAAAGGAGTTGTCGAACCTATAGATTCGATTTTTTAGAGATATATTTAGCAACTAACTGCGTGTATGCTTATAAACCTTGCCTAATTTTAATGCACACGCCTATTGTTTTAAGTTGCAAGTTTATTTCATCTCATTTTCACGAATGCTATTTTGAGGATTTAAGCTATTTTATCGCATAACACGATGCCTGTTCATTACTATTAATGCCTATCATGTGTCTATAAACGCAGTGTATTGTTTGTAAATTGAGGGCGCGTGCTATTGCACGCATTTGCACTTGGCCTGCCATTTTGAATTATTCGGGGAGTGCTCTTTGAACGTTTTTTGACGGGTTTTGTTTATTTAGCGCTGATTGTGCCCTCGTTACTAGCGAACTATTATAAATTTTTTTTTGCTGACAGTTTCAGCGTCAGCAACGTTGAAAGCGCATCGTATGCGTGAGTAAAATTCGATTGACCAACATAACGTGCTGCGCCTGGTGCCGACTCTTGCTGCTACAGCGGCCGGTGTCAGGGCAGTCTATTCGTGCTCAGGGCTGAGCAACCAACGGGGCTCCGGCTGACCGCGTGCTGCATCAATCCAGAAGTATTTGGTTAGATCTGCACATTTTATTTGCTTAGTTCGTTGTTGGTCATTTTTTCTATTCTATTCTATTACAATGGCTACGGCTAGTGATAGTGACAATTCTATTGATAAAAAAGATGTTTCCCGCCTTATTCGGCAACGCGTTTCTATAAAGGGGCGTCTAACGAAAATGAAAGAACATATAGAATCTATGTATTCAACTGAATCCTTTCAATTGAGTGCTATTCAAACGAATGAGTTAACTATTCGATTAGAGAAATGTCAAACATTATTTTCCTCATTTGATAATATTCAATCTAAGATAGGAAATTATTGTGATGATTTAGATCATCAGCACAACGAAAGAGATTTGATTGAAAACAATTTTATATCATTAATTTCTAAAATTCAACATCTTATATCTTCTAATCAAAAACAAGACGTTGATAATTTTAGTGAAGCTAAAAGTAATATCTCAGCTGGTCATCGCGACAATATTAAATTGCCAACAATTAAACTCCCGTTATTTGATGGTAACTATACTAAGTGGCTCGAGTTTAGAGACACTTTTGACTCTTTAATCAATTCCAACGATGCTATTCCAGCCATAAGTAAATTTCACTATTTAAGGTCATCGTTGGAGGGCAGTGCTCTTGTTGTTATTAAGTCAATTGAATTTACATCCAAAAATTACTCAATGGCTTGGGACTTGTTATGCGAGAGATATAATAATAAAAATATTTTAATTAATAACCACTTGAAGGCATTATTTTCATTGGAGACGTTGAATAAAGAGTCATATAAAGCTTTGCGATTTGTTATTGATGTTGTGACAAAGAATTTGAGATCTTTGGACACATTAGGATTACCCACCGATAAGTGGGACGCCTTGGTTATATTTTTGGTTTCTTCAAAACTGGATCCGGTTACTAATTGTAAGTGGGAAGAGCATAAGGGAAACCTTTCGAGCTTGCCTACATTGGAAGAGTTCTTTCAGTTCTTGAGAAATAGGGCTAGTATTCTAGAAACTACTCAAAGTAGTAATAATGATAACTCCTACTATAGTCAAAAGAGAAGTGCACATAAGGGCAACTCGTCTAAGTCTTTTAAAGTATCACTTGGAGATGCTAATAATTCTTTTAATACAACCACTACTAATGGCCATTCTTGCGCTATATGTGATCAAGAACATTTTGTCTATAAATGCCCTAAATTCAAACAAATGTCTATAGAAAATAGGCAAAAGGAGGTATCTCGATTAAGGTTGTGCTCTGTGTGTCTAAGGAAAGGACATGGTTCTTTTAAATGTCATCTTAAAGGTTCTTGTCGCATATGTAATTCTAAACACAATACTTTACTACATTTGGATAAACAGAACCCTGGTTCAATTGATGTAGAAAATATACCAGTACCATTACCTATCTCACTCTCAGTAGTTTCTGAATGTCAAGTGCTTTTATGCACAGCTAGTGTTGAGATTGTTTCTAACAATAAAGTTTATAAAGCGAGAGCCTTACTTGATACTGGTAGTCAGTCTTCATTTGTGACTGAAGACTTAAAACAAAAAATAGATTTGCCTAGTAAAGACATAAATTCTATTAGAGTGTCAGGAATTAATAACGTAGCTTTCAATATAAAGGAACGTTGTAGATTAAATATTAAGTCTTGTTTAAGTTCATTTAATATCAATGTGGAATGCCTAGTTGTTCCGAAGATAACTAGCTCATTGCCGTCTAAATCTCTTAATTTGCCTGACAATATTGAACTTGCAGATCCTCATTTTAATTGTCCCTCCAATATTGATATTCTTTTAGGAGCTGACGTCTTTTGGGATATTGTAGGTTCAAGGCAAATTAGGTTAGGAAAATGTAAACCTATCTTGCAGCATTCTTATTTAGGATGGCTTATTTCTGGCCCTATAGGTCAGGTACAGTTAGATTATAAACAAAATATTAATTGTAATTTTAGTAAAGAAGTTCACGAGACATTAAAATTATTTTGGGAAATAGATGAATTCCATAATGATAAAGTTTCAAAGTGTAGTGAAGAAAATTTATGTGAAACTCATTTCATTAAAAATGTTCAAAGATTACCTACTGGTAGATTTTCTGTTAAATATCCTTTTAAGGAAGAGCCCGAGAAGACACTCGGTGACTCATTTGTTCAGGCGAAGATGCGATTTTTTAATTTAGAAAAAAGATTAAATAAGTTACCTATAGTTAAAGAACAATATAAGAATTTTATTAAAGAGTATCATGATTTAGGTCATTTGACTGAAGTACCTAAACCTAGTTTTGGTTATTATTTACCGCATCACGCTGTTATTAGAGAAAGGAGCGAAACTACTAAATTAAGAGTAGTTTTCGATGCATCTGCAAAAACAACTACCGGTAAATCTCTTAATGATATTCAATTAATTGGACCTGTTGTTCAAGATGATTTGTTGTCGATATTAATGCGTTTTCGTTGTCATAAATTTGTGTTAATTGCAGATATACAAAAACATTATAGGCAGATTGAGATTGATCCGTCCCAGCGCCACCTACAAATGATTGTTTGGAGAGATGACGAATTTCAACCATTAAAGGTCTTGCAGCTAAATACGGTAACTTACGGTACCGCCTCTGCGCCTTTCCTAAGTACTAGGTGTCTTCTACAATTATCCCAAGAATGTTCAGATCCGACTATAGCTTCTATTATTCAGCACGATATATACGTGGATAATTTAGCGACGGGTTCTTCTACAGAAGAAGGCATTAAGTATATTTTTGATAATGTTACTAGTGTTTTGAAATCTGCCTGTTTCCCTTTACATAAAATATTAACGAACGCCAATAATATTGATCAATGTGAAGAAGCGTGTGATACGCCTTTACTAAATAAGGAATGTAGTGTTTTAGGGTTGAGTTGGTTTCCCAAGTTAGATACATTACATTTTGAAATAGATATTAATACTGATTCTCAAATTACAAAGAGGGATATATTATGCATGACATGTAAAATATTTGATCCGCTGGGTCTAATAAGTCCTTGTGTTATAAAGGCAAAAATTATTCTACAGAAGTTATGGAGTCTAAAATTGGGCTGGGATGATCCAGTGCCGCCTAACTTATCCAAACAGTGGTCAAGTATTGCAAGCAATTTAAATTTATTATCTCAATTGCAAATACCTCGTAATGTACTATGTAATACACCTATATTTATTGAGCTACATTGCTTTGTCGATGCATCCCAAGATGCCTATGGTACTTGTGTATATGTACGTTCCCTTTGTGAGAATAATGTAATTTCAGTCAAGTTGTTGTGTGCTAAGACGAGAGTCGCGCCTATCAAATCTTTGACTATCCCGCGGCTGGAGCTCTGTGCTGCACTGCTAGGAGCTCGATTATGTTCTAAGTTATTAAAGGTACTACATTTTAATATTAATAAAGTAATATTTTGGTCAGATTCTACGATTGTTTTATGTTGGATTAAAACTCCACAAAAATTATTAAAGGCTTTTGTAAACAATAGAGTACAAGAAATAAACGAGCTCTCTAGTGGTCACACTTGGAGACATGTCCCCACCGACCAAAACCCAGCTGATTTGGTTTCAAGGGGAGTCGAACCCCAGGACCTAATGCAAGCGACTGACCTGTGGTGGGCAGGTCCTCCTTTCCTTCAGAAGGAGCCTAAGGATTGGCCACAACTTAGTAACTTAAAATCAGTAGATGTGCCTGAACTCAAGGTTCACCTATACGTCGAAAATTCAAACTTGATTGACTTTAATAGGTATTCCAATTTCAATCGTTTAAAAAGAGTATTTGCCTACATTTTACGTTTCATTAATAATATCAATAAAAACAATATTGCAAGAAAAGATTCCCTACAAGTTGATGAGCTGAACAGGGCCCAACTAATATTAATTAAATTTTGCCAAATAGAATCTTTTAAATTGGATATTAAAGCAATTACTAAAAGGGAAAAATTACATAATAAGTCTAAATTGTTACCATTAAATCCATTTATTGATGCCGATGGCGTATTAAGGGTTGGTGGTCGCCTAAAGTCCTCTAGCTATGATTTTAATAAAAAGCATCCTATACTATTAGATGGAAAGCATCATTTTACTAAATTACTGGTAAGACATGAACACCAACGATTGTTTCACGCAGGACCGCAACAATTGTTAGCGACGATTAGAGAAAACTTCTGGCCTGTGAGTGGCAGGACGCTAACCCGTAGCGTCTGTCGGTCGTGTACTATATGCACACGTTTTCGAGGCAAGACATTGCAACCAATAATGGGAAACTTGCCTCCTCCAAGAACTGAAATAACCTTTCCATTTTATACCTGCGGTACCGACTTTGCTGGACCTTTCACGATTGCAAGCAAAAAAGGGCGTGGCAGCCGTAGTACAAAATGTTATTTATGTATTTTCGTGTGTTTTCTAGCCAAGGCGGTCCACCTCGAGGTCGTCAGTGATTTAAGTACCGAAGCCTTTATTCTTTGTCTGCGTCGTTTTGTGTCACGGCGTGGCAAGCCCCACACCATATATTGCGACAACGGCACTAATTTTGTAGGGGCCAATAACGAACTAGGTAGAATACTTCGGTCAAGCCGTAGGCTCGTTGACGATTTCGCTAGTAACGAGGGCATAGTTATGAAATTTATTCCGGCATATTCACCTAATTTTGGGGGTATTTGGGAAGCGGGCGTGAAATCCTCAAAATATCTTTTAAAAAGAATAGCAGGCAATACCGCGTTAACGTTCGAGGAGCTTACAACTCTTTTCTCGCAAATAGAGGCTATCCTCAACTCACGGCCTCTGTCCCCCCTTTCTACTGATCCTCTGGACCTTACCCCCCTTACTCCCGGTCACTTCCTCATCGGGAGACCTCTCACGTCGGTGCCATCAGACACCACAGATATGGCAAGACCTAACCGCTACCAACTCATCGAAAGGCTCCGACAACAATTTTGGAACCGATGGAGGAAGGAATACATCGCCGAACTGCAAGTCCGCACCAAATGGCGGCAAATGCAGCGAAACATAAGCATCGGAGAACTGGTGCTGCTTAAGGAAGACAACGTTCCACCTTTGAAATGGCGACTCGGTCGGGTCGCCCAACTTTATCCAGGCGCCGATGGCGTCACTAGAGTCGTCGACGTCTCCACAACAAGAGGGATTGTTCGCCGTGCTCTCAGCAAGCTGGTGCCTCTACCCAATTCTTTTGAAAGCAGCAGCTTTCAAGGGGGCCAGGATGTTAACGCGTGAACGCAGCCAGTGCTGCTGTTGGCATCACTGCGTTGACACGCCGAGCCAATGAGAACCAATGATGGTGGAGAAGAAACGTCAGAGGAGGAAGCGCGGCTACGCGTACGCGCCATTACTGATCGAGACCTTGCCCTTCACTGACAACTATGTTTGTACCAACAAGTGTGTATCTTTAAACATTAAGATTAAAGTTTGTTATTCCTCAATACTTCTTTACTTATTTACTTGTTTTATGTTCCTGCGGTAACAAAGAGTGTTCGCTAAAGTATGGGAAGTCCAAAATTTTTTGACATATTTCAACCCATGTTAATTTGACAAAGTTGTTACTTACCGATTCTGAGTCGCTCCAGAAAATTTGCGCACTGGTAAAAAAATTATCCTGTGTGGGCAAATGACTGATGTAGGTACGTCTTGATTAATGACTGAATTTAAAACCATTTTTTTATAGTTATGTAAATGACATAGGTATAGGCAAATCACTATAATCCTACGACTATATTCAACCGCCTTTGTGGTCTAGTGGCTAAGACCACCGGTTTAGACCCAGAGGTCCCGGGTTCGATTCCCAGCGGGGGGTACATGTTTGTGTACTTGTTTTGGTTGGTGGTAGTCAAAGTCAAAGTCAAATATTCTTTATTCAAATAAACTTTAGAAAAGTGCTTTTGAATCGTCTATAATTTTTTTACCTACTACCCATTCAGGACGTCTATTATTTTAGCTGTGGAGAAGAATGGGCGCAAGAAACTCCACAGCTTTAATTCATTATGTAACGACATTTACAAAATTATATGCCGTTACGTTACCAAGTTATACAAGTTTAAAAAACCTTAACAATATATTGGATTAGAAATAGATTGGAGCATTTTAAACCCATGCTGTTTTGTCTTCAATGTAATCAGACACTTTATAATAAGCTTTTTTATAAAGCTTTTCTTTAATAGCGATTTTAAATTTATTAATATCTAGTTTTTGGATATTACTTGGAACTTTATTGTAAAAACGTACACACAGGCCTCTAAATGAATTATTTACTTTGTGGAGTCTAGTATTAGGTACTGCTAGTTTGTTTTTATTTCTAGTGTTTACATTGTGAATATCACTGTTTTTAGAAAAAGTTTCAATATTTTTATATACATACATTAGGTTCTCGTAAATATATTGTGATGCAACTGTCATTATATTAATATCTTTAAATCTCTCCCTAAGAGAATTACCAGCTTTTAGATTATAAATTGCTCGAATAGCCCGCTTCTGCAGAACAAAGATAGTTTGAATATCGGCAGCATTGCCCCACAGTAAAATGCCGTACGACATTACGCTATGGAAATAACTAAAGTAAACAAGTCTAGCTGTTTCAATGTCAGTGATCTGACGAATTTTCATTACTGCATAAGCCGCAGAGCTCAGTCTACTCGACACTTTATCTATATGTGGGCCCCACTGTAGCTTTGCATCCAACGTAATGCCTAGAAACACTGTGGTGTCCACAAGGTCCACATTCTTATCTTTAATTTTTACACTGGTTTTTACCTCCTTAACGTTGGGTAATACAAATCTTATATATTTGGTTTTTTGTTCATTTAATAGCAAATTGTTAACACTAAACCAATGAACTATCTTTGTGACAGCATTGTTCACATCGTCATCAATCGGCTGTCGTCGTTTCACTTTGAATAAAAGTGAGGTATCATCTGCAAACAATACTATCTCATGTTTGTCTTTTACAAAGTAAGGCAAGTTAATATTAATTAAAAATAAGAAAGGACCAAGAATTGAACCCTGTGGAACACCCATTGTAACCACCGATCCCGGAGATCTTTTACCGTTAACATCAACCCTCTGAACCCTATCACTCAAATATGAGATAAGAAGATTCAGTGATGCATCTCTAATTCCATAGTGGTAGAGCTTCCTGACCAGGGTTTCATGTAAAACACAATCAAAGGCCTTGGATAAATCACAAAAAACCCCTACGGCATCGTGAGAATCCTCCCAGGCATTAAATATTTGAAGAATAATCTCAACACCAGCGTCAGTAGTCGAGCGACCCCTAGTGAAACCATATTGTCTAGAATGTAAAAGTTTATTTCTATAAAAATGAACTTGAATTTGGTCTAGAATTATCTTTTCAAATGTTTTACTAAATGTGGGTAACACAGAAATTGGTCTAAAGTTAGAGGGGTCACATGTGCTACCTGATTTGAATAATGGGATTACTTTACTGTGCTTCATTAGGTCAGGAAAAACACCACAGTCAATGCATTCATTAAATATGCAAGCTAAAACTGGAGCTATTGTCTCAATAACGGATTTAGTGACGTCGACGGAATTACCCTACAGATCAGCAGTCTTCTTTTTATTAAGAGTATTAAAAGTTTTAATTATATCTCTAAAATCAATTTTTTGAAAACTAAAATAGTTTTCACTAGGTTTGACATTTTCCTTTAGAACCGCTTCAGCTACAGTGGGGGAGGAGTCTAAAGCCTTTGTAGTTGAAACTGGAATATCAGTAAAAAACTTCTCAAATGCCGCAGCAACATCAGCATCGGAAGTTAAGGTTTGATTTTCGTAGCTCAATTTGTACTCATTGTTACGACTTTTGACATTTCCAGTTTCACTATTTATAATATTCCATGTCATTTTTATTTTGTTATCACTTAGCTTAATCTTTGAAATCAGGAACTTTGCCTTTGCTAATCGACATACTATTTTAAATAACTTAGAATAATTTTTGACATACAATTTAAAATCTTCACTGGTGTTATAGTTGCGTTCATCATATAGCTCATAAAGTCGCTTTCTACTTTTGTGGATACCAATTGTAGCCCATTCACTAAAAGTAACAGTACCACTAACCGAGATCCTTTTTGGAATAAAAGTTTTATTAAATTCTGTACAATATTTATGAAAGAAATTATTATAAAATTCATTTGGGTTATCATTATACTTTAAAAAACATTATATTATCATAAAGATTGTTTTTAAACCGTTCCAGACGGCCTGCAGTTTTTGGTACAATAGTGATATTCTGTTTCTTCACTTGCTTACACTGATGTGGAAGGCTGACCATTTGGCCACAATGATCTGAGTCCAGTTTATTAATAATGAGTTTAGACAGTGGTACTAGATCGGTATATATGTTATCAATACAAGTGGCCGAAGTGGCAGTTATTCTAGTTGGCTCCATAAATAAATTATTTAAATTATACGATTGAAATAAATTTTTAATTTTGATAGAACCTGTAGACTTTTCTAACAAATTAATATTAAAATCACCGCAAATAACTATCTTTTTACCTACATTGCGGATTTTATATAATGCTTCATCCATTACTTTTTCAAAATAATCATACAATGCTGACGGAGGCCTGTATACACTTAATACAACAAGTCGCTCCAGCTCCACACAAGCTATTTCTATTGTTCGCTCAACCGAGAGGCTCACTATGTCTTTTCGTTCCTTTAATTTTAATTTCTTATTAACTATAATTAAGGAGCCACCATGAATTGAATTTACTCGACTGAACGAACTACCTACCAAATGATTATTAAAATTGAACATGAACTGATGATCTTTAAGCCAGTGTTCAGTAATACATAAAATATCAACTTTATTATCGTTCATGAACAATTCAATCTCCAGATCTTTGCCTGTCATCCCTTGAATGTTCTGGTGAACTATATTAATCGAGTGAACATTTTTAATAATTGTAGGTTGGGACGGGCTTTTCTTAGAATTAATTTTACATTTATTTAAAATATTACCAAACATATTGCAAGAAAATTCCTCTTTTGTCTTATGATTTAATTTAAATTATTGATTGGAATGTCAGTAGAAACACTACTGACATTTATGTCTATTAAACATTGCTCAATAGGAGCAACTTGTTTAGCCAAGTTTTTGGCTGAGATGTGTAAAAAATATGATAGCGATGAAGCTATTTGTCGCTTGAAATAAATTGGCAGATAATAACTATCTTTTGTCAAATAAAAATTACTAACATAATTGTTAGTGTCAATTAAATGCAAATTTTCATTGTTGCAAAATGTATGTAATGTCAAATTAAGCTTATATCTACTAGTATTTTCCTCCTGTGTCAAGCTATTACAATAGAGTAAAGTAAACAGTATAATTTTCCCTACTTTTGAATTATTTAACTTATTTAAACTCTTAATCAAACTTGATTTGTTCAATTTACCCCTATTTCCAACAAAAATTAATACAGTACTATTAGGTTTATATTTATAATCAATTGCTTTTGTTAAAATATCTTGATAAGAAGCACCAGGCATACAGTAATTGGTAACCTTTAGGTAAATCAGTATTAATTAATTTTAATGGAGAGGAAGAATCACATGTCACCGATAAACGACCTGGTAATTGCTTACATTTACCAGTGTGGTTACAAGTAAATGAATTAAATCTATCATTGTTTTCATTACACGTTTCTACCAGCTCATTCATAGCCAACATGTGTTCTTTTATTTGTCCTTGTGAAAGTTCATATTTTTTGGTAATGGAAAGAAGAGAGTCCTGTAATTGTTCTATACTATTTTGTAAAAGTTGTGTGTCTTTTTTATATTGCAAATTTTTGTTATGCAGCTGTGATGAATAAGTATATAATTTGTCTATTAGGTATAATCTTTCTCTATTCAATTTTACATTTTTGATGAAAAATTTATGTTTTTTAACTAACTTTTGTGTTTTTGTAATATATTTATTAATTTTTATATATTTTTTAAGTTTGTTTTTGCTACGGCCAGCAACCTTTACAAAGTTGTTGCTATTTCTACTTTCATCACATGTCAGATCTACTGTGACAGTGAGCTGACTGCTAGCTGTCGCAGAAACCAAGGAGGGGGCACAGACTACCAACTCATCGAACAGGCTTTGATTTAACGAGGCAGTTGTATTGTGTTTGGATGTTTCTAAGAACATTATTTTGTTCGCCTCATGCAGTTGTTTCGTTAATTCCTGTAACGACATACCACCAGGTGATGCCATAATCTCTTCAAATAAGGACTGAGTATGTTCCTCTTCATGCTGCTGCTGCAACTCAACAAATTGGGAAATCTGATGGTTGGCCGCACTGAGATCCCTTTCCAACTCGGTGATGCGGTCAAGTGCCCTTTCATAGGTGTAGGGCTTGTTTGTCCGCCTGGCAAGCTACCACCATCTTATCTAAATATGTCGCCATAACATCATGGTTTGTAGCATTGTTGTGTTCCGGCAGCTAGACATAAGATAGCCAGTGCCTCAGTAGTTGGGGATCCCGGGTGAAGTGCGCTTCCACCATTGGCCTTATCATCACTTAACATCAGGTGAGATTAAGGCAATGTGCTTACCCTTAAAAAATTTAAAAAATATAAAAAAAACCGAGTACACTGGGAATTAATGCCAAGATTTTTATTTCTTTTTTTAGAATACAGCTTATTTTTTTAAACTTAAAAATTATAATTTGCTTTTGCCAAGAGTGAAGGTTGGTGATCTCAAACCCGGGCTAACCCGTTAATGTTAAAAAAAAAAACCTAATGTTAAGCAGAAGCAGATTACAGATATAGCTAGCTAGTCAGACTTAAACACCACCACTCAAACCGAGTATAAACATGTAGCCCTTGCTGGGAGTCGACCTTGGAACCCCTGGATCTGAGACCGTCGTCGGTCTTAACCACTAGGCTTTAAAGACTACACATACTTACATACTTACTTACTACGCTGGCTCAGCGATCCGAAGTTGGTCTTGCATTCCTTCCTGTTTTGTGCCAAGTGAGACCAGTCGGGCACTTCCAGCTCTTTCAGGTCTTTGACAACTTCATCTTTCCACCGGTATCTTGGACGACCAACTGGGCATCGTCCAGATGGTTGACCAAGATACGCTCTTCTGGCAGCTCGATCTTCACCCATTCTCTCTACGTGCCCCAGCCAGCGAAGTCGGGCAGCTTTTATTTCCCCGATGATATTCGGTTCGGACACCAACTGTTCTATTTCCCGGTTAAACCTCAGCCTCACATAGACTACAGATTCAATTTATTCATGAATAACAGGTGTAGCAGTCTGCCAGTTCGTGCTTCGAAAGCCACTTAAAGCCATTGGTCCCGGCTGCATAAGCAGTCGTTAACAACCACCAATCCGCACTGGGCCCACGTGGGGGTTTATGGACTGTTCACCCCGTGGTGGCTTAGGTCCCAGCAATGAGGACTGAAAAGAGCTGATGAATGGTGTGCCAGCCTCCTTATCTTTGGAGACTTTAAGTACCAATAAAACGAGCACTTTAAGTGCGTAAAATGTGTAAAACCCTGAATAAACAGTTACTTAGTTAATACCAATAATTATGAACAACAAGTGGTTTCATGTTTCGTTATGATAATAATTATTCATACAATTTTTTTTTGGTAAGTAATTGTTACCGCTACAATATTGTTTCGCAGAAACGCCATTTCCGCGAAATAATAATATTATGCGAGAAGCGGCAAAATTGTATACGTTTAATCTTGTTTTTCATGTGAAAGAATGAAACAATATTTAGTGGTAGGTAGGTATATATAGGTATATATATGGGTACGGTTCTATAATGTTTGACACACAATAACAAAAGGAATGTTTGTTTCTTATCTGAAATTTTGTTAAATCACTGTCGAACTTTCGAAGGTTAACCTTTGAGTACCTGTTCTGTGGAACTACAAAAATTTTAAAAGAGCATTGAATGAACATAGTCCAGTACAGTATTAACAATGCACTTATTTTGTGAAAGATATCAATAATAACAGAACGGTCGGTGGCCAAGTGACCAGCGCTTAGCCTTAACCAGCCTATATCCGCACTTCCAAAAGATGGAATAGTCTATCCTTCCTATGACATGGGGTCCTTCAAACGAGGCGTGAAGAGGCACCTTGTGGGCCGGCAGGGTTAGGGTGACTGATGCTGCGTTGTTTTAACGCTGCACCAGTTGCCCTTGCGTCTGGAATCCGTTTCCACTTATCATCAGGTGGGGTGGAGTCATTTTCCAAGCAATAAATAAAAAATAAAAAAAAAATTGTATGATTTGGTCCCCGCCCAATCCTCCAAATCCTCCTACACATTTACAGAATACACTAATCATGCACACTAGTTTGGGCCCAAGATACCGTACTCGTTTAACAAGGGTACGAAGAGCCGGTTCAGACGCGCTCTATACCAGGTACAGACATGTACCTGGGCGCTTCTCCCCACCACCACGACCCGGTCAACCCGAGCCGAGGTCCGAGCCTTTAGAGGCGCCCTCGGGTTCCTCTCCCCGTTCTGATCCGAACCCCGCGGAGAATCTAGTGGGGGACACGCACTAGTGCGTGATGCCGCTCCCTCTAGAAAACCTCCGAAGGTGATTCGTTTCACACGGATTGAGAGACCCTTTAAGTTTCTCGGCGCCCCCAAAAAAGCCCGGTGAAGCTGAAAAAGCCGTCTAAAAAAATTTGCAAGCTCTCTCCAAAAAAAATTAATTGGTTGCAATGTAGTTAGTGTTTTTATTTTTGTAAATGTCGTTACTTCTATTAACCTTAGCAGTTTCTTGCACCCATTCTTCTCCACGAGCTCGGAATTGAATGCCGAAACATCCTTCGTCAAAAGAATCCATCGCCGATGCACTTTAAATCTTTTCTCAGTTGTACAATTTTTCGTTCGACTATGAACGGTTCGCCGAAAACTTTCTTCACCACGGAAATCCTTCATCAATTATCGCTTCGACTAAGCAATGGTTGTACGATGAACTTTACGTCAGTTTCATCATCATCATCATCTCAGCCAAAAGACGTCCACTGCTGGACAAAGGCCTCCCCCATATTTTATGGGTATTTGCCATAATCGCCACGCTTGGTCACTACGTCAGTTTAGGTTTAGACAAAATAAATAGATTTACTTTTGCACTATATAAACTCACTAAAGTAGCCTCTCAAAGTGCAGCACTCACAGCATACTTTGCATATATTGAGTCCATCCTCCGTTATGGTTTAATCATATGGGGAAACAGCACAGACACAAATAAAGCATTTATCGCTCAAAAAAAATGTATTAGGGCAATCTGTGGCACTGCACCAGATGAGCCATGTGCACCCTTATTCAAAAGGTTAAAAGTCTTACCCCTGCCTCTTTTGGGGAGGTTGGGCGGTTTGATGTATGCTCAAGTGTGCGATGTTGAGCTTATTGCGTCTGCCGTCAAGTCCTATCACGCACGTCCTCGTCGCCGCTTGTCCTGTCGACCACCTGTACAGGCAGGCGGCGAACCCACCCTGCGGTGGGTCGTCCGCCCCGGGCAATGCTGTGGTCACCAAGCAAGCATCGCACACTCACTAATCTACCTTGCGACCTCAGTAGCGAAGAGTGGAGGGCTAACCCGCCAGTGATATCCTGCACGGCGGGCCAATACCCTACCCTTTTTCCCATGATCCTATCCACATAACTTCACTCCTTACCGCATTCCTTATTTCCTACCCTTGTCCCGGAGGGATGACAACCTCGACTTCAAAATTGTTAAACAAATTAAATATGGCACATTTTTAAATACAAAGTTACCCCAGGAGGGTACCGGCGAAGCCGGAGAACCCCTCCCTGGGCCTTCGGGCTCAGGCTGCCCCTTGTATCTGGGGGGGGCAAAAGATTTGCCAAAATTTAGTGCCGCTATGCGCGGCGAAACTAAGGTCCCGCAAGGGACGAAAGCGCACCGCGCCCCTACGGGGGCAGGCGCGTTAAAGGACGGGACTACTCCGAAGCAAAGTGGAGACGGACACCTTCGGGGACCGAATCTGCCTAGCGGACGAGGCAGAAACCGTAGAGGGAAGGGCGTGGCGTCCGGTGCTCCGGCACGGCATCCACTGCAGTCGGGCTCCATGCCAGGGTCAGGTGGGTTTGGGTACCTTAGGGGGCCGAACCCGTCGACCTTTGTGCGAGGGGACCAAGCAGGTGGTAGCTCGTTGCATGGTGGGGGGGCTACAGCACCCGCCCAGCAATCCCCTATGGAGGGCCGTGGAATGGTGGGGCTACGGGAACGGGGTCCTGATGGGATCCATCCCGTCGTCACCGCCGGACCATCGGGGCTGCAGGTACTGGGTCCTGATGGGATCCTGCCTGTTGGTCCTCGGCCTGATGTAGAGAAGGTGAGCGAGGGCAGGGCGTCAGGTCATAGGTCGGGCCACCGCAGGCGTAAGGCGAAGCTGGTTAGGCAGCAAGCCGAAGGTGAGCAGGCTGCGGTGGAACGCTCTAAGCGGCAGAGGGAGGTCAGCAACGAGAGCCAGGCGGCGCTTGATGCTAAACGCGTTAAGACTCACGGGTCTTACGCGGGAGCAGTAAGTGCCTTTAAGATGGCCATCGTTGCTGATGACTACCCGGCAACCATGCTGGGGGAGAGTCACTATGTGGCCATCCAAGGAACCATTTGGGACCTGTTGGAGGCCACACCTGACCCCATCCCGGTAGTTAGTATGGGAGGCATTTCGGCGGGAGCCATCCTCTTCACTTGTGAAGGGAGTGGGTCGGCGGAATGGCTTCGAGCACAGGACGGCCTAACTGTCGAAGGCGTATTGCTCAGGGTGGTTGATGCCAAGGACCTTCCAAAGCCTGTAAAGATGGCATGGAAGTCCCGAAACGTCAGCCGCCTTGACACGGGCAGGGTTTTGAGAATGCTGCAGAGGTGTCATCCCGGTTTGAAGACCTCGGGCTGGAAGATCGTCGACACTAAGGTCGAGGGTCTGACAGTACGGAGGGTCATACTGATGGATGGTGCCTCTGCAGCATTCATCAAAGCGGAGGGCTATTGCCTTTACACGGGCATCGACAGGAGCGTCTTTAAGCTTCTAGAGGAGAAGCTTACGGGCGAGCCTGTCGAGGCCCAAGGCAATAGTGAAGGAGTGAGCGTGGCGGGAGCGACTGAGGGTGAGTGCTCTCAAAGCGCACTAGTAGCAAAGGTGCAGCCAGGACCCGGTGTTCCAGTTGCTGCGGTAGGGGATGTTGGAGAGGAGATGACACCAATGGAATGTGGTGGGATCTCCTCCCCAAGATCTAAAGACATTGTGGGAGAGCTCGCCATAGACGAGCTGCTTCTGGGGGGGTCCTCCCCGTTGGGCGCGCAGGCGACAACGGATGGAGAACCTAGCTCGGAAGACGGCCAATAGACGAGGAAATGGCGGGACTAAGGTGTGTACAGATTAATTTGCACCACTGTAAGGCCGCGACTGCCCTTCTGGCACGCGAGCTTAAAATGAACAAGTTTGATATTGCCCTAATTCAGGAACCCTACCTATATGGGGGAATGATAAAGGGCTTAGGTGGAGCTCCTGGTACTCTTTTTCATAACTGTTCCACTAATAACATGAGGACTTGCATTTATGTCAGAAATGACATACATGCAATGCCTTTAATCAAGTTCTGTTGCAGGGACCTGACAGTTGTCAGGATCCACACAGGGGAGGGGGGGACAAAGCGAACGGTAATCTTATCGTCAGCTTATCTCCCTTACGAGAAGGCAGACCCAGTATCACCACAGATACGGGAACTGGTAACCTACGGCAACCGAGAAAACTTAGATGTCGTCATCGGCTGCGACGCGAACGCGCATCATGTCGTCTGGGGCAGCTCAGACACCAATGAAAGGGGGGAGAAGCTTCTGGAATATCTGGTAAGTTCACCCATGCAATTACTTAACAAAGGTAGCAAGCCTACTTTTTTCAACGCCCGCAGGGCACAGGTGATTGACGTAACCATTGCTAACAATAGAGCGGTAAGGAACATCACAAACTGGCATGTGTCGGAGGAGGTCTCCCTTTCCGATCATAACTACATATGCTTTAGGTACAGACTAGGTGAAACCATAGAAACTGTGCGTAGGAAGAACCCCAGGAACACTAACTGGGAGGGCTTCAAAAAGGACCTCAGAATGGAGCTGGATGGTCCCAGCTGTAAATTAAACTCAGCTTTGGACATAGAGTTTGAAGCTGACAGAATTACAGAAGCACTGATGACGGCATGGCAAAATAACTGTCCAGAGACGAAATCAGTGTCAAGAAGGGTACCATGGTGGAACCCGGAACTGGCTCGCATTAGAAGAGCTACACGACAGGCGTTCAACGAAGCGAAAGCGAGGAACGACTTCAGCGACTACAAGGAGGCCTTAACACGGTACAGTAGTGCGGTACGTAAGGCAAAGAGATCTGCCTGGAGGAAACATTGTGACCAGATACAATCTGTTCCGGAAGCAATGAGATTATCCAAGGCTATCTCTACAACAAAGGCGATTCCATTAACCACGTTAAGGAAGGAAGATGGAGTACGTACAGAGACAGGGAGGGAGACATTGAAGGCCATGTTTGACACTCATTTCCCTGGATCAGAAGTCATCCAAAACGATCATGATCCAATCAGCTGGAAGGAACAGCAGAGGAGAACTTCCAAATATGACTGGATAACAGCGAAAAGGGTAGTGGATGAATGTAAGGTTAGATGGGCTCTTGGGAGCTTTCAACCGTTTAAGGCGCCAGGACCTGACAACATTTATCCCATTCTACTACAACAGGGCGCCTCCATCCTGGGACCCCATCTCTGCAGGCTGTATAAAGCATGCATAGCTTTCGGACATATTCCCAGAACATGGAGACGTGTTAAGGTAATCTTCATACCCAAAACGGGAAAACCAGATTACGAAGAACCCAAAGCCTTTAGGCCTATAAGTCTACAATCCTTTCTCCTGAAGACCCTGGAGAAGATGGTAGACAAATATATCAGAGCGGGACCTCTGAAAAGATTCCCACTCCATGGACTTCAGTGTGCATATCAGGCGGGGAAGTCAACCGAAACTGCTCTTCATCATGTGGTGAGTCGAGCGGAATCTGCGCTGGAAAACAAGGAGATTTGCGTCTGCACCTTCGTAGATATCGAAGGTGCATTTGATCGCACTACCTTTGAATCCATCAAGGTTGCAGCCAAGAACCATGGTGTGCCACAACCGATCTGTAATTGGATTGAATGCATGTTAAAGGGTAGAATTATTAACTCTGAACTGCTAGGTGACAGTCTAATTGCGCGAACAACTAGAGGATGCCCACAAGGAGGGGTTCTCTCGCCTCTTCTGTGGAGCCTTGTGGTTGATTCAATTGTAGTAAGGCTGAATAAAGGACCATTCCATACGGTGGGTTATGCGGATGATTTGGTCATCTCAGTCAGTGGGAAATTTCCCTCGACGGTATCGGGGTTAATGCAACGTGCCCTAGGTCTGCTGGAGGAATGGTGCAATGCCCATCACCTCTCTGTAAACCCGGGGAAAACAACAGCCATCCCCTTTACAAGAATGAGAAACACTACGGGACTGGGTAACCTAACACTATATGGCAGCCGGATCTCTTGGTCCAAAGAAGTGAAATATCTAGGCTTAACGCTGGATAGGCAACTTACTTGGAAACAGCATGTGGACACAACCGTAGCCAAGGCTTACAGAGTCTTTGGCATGTGTCGGTCTACATATGGCAAGACTTGGGGACTCAACCCCAAAATCATTAGGTGGATCTACATGACGATGGTGAGACCGATCCTCACATATGGCAGCATCGTCTGGTGGCCCAGAACCAGGCTGAAGATCTGTAAGAATGCTCTTAGCAAACTTCAGAGAACAGCTTGTCTAGCAATCACTGGTGCCTTTAGAACCACTCCAACGGCAGCGCTGGAGGTCCTCACAGACCTTCCACCCCTGCACATTGTAATAGAAACAGAGGCAAAGAAAGCGTTGCATAGACTAAAGGTGGCCGGATTATGGGACGCATCTAAACCTCTGACCAGACACACAAAATGGGAACCAAGTGACATTCCTGATAGGATCATGGAAATGGGGTGCGATAAAATATCCCCCATATTCGTGTTCGAAAAGAAATTTAAAGTTTATGTTCCAACCAGGGACGAATGGAAACGAGGGCCACCGTCTCCGGAAAAAGACAGCCTAATCTGGTACACCGACGGATCAAAAATGAAGTCGGGCACAGGGGCAGGCGTCTATAATAACGACTTCAAGCATAGTCAAAGCATGGGAAAATTTGCTACTGTTTACCAAGCGGAAACTTTCGCAATTCTCCTATGCGCAAAGCAGAATATAGAGTTAGCTATTAAAAAGCGCAATATATTCATCCTGAGTGACAGCCAAGCTGCGCTCAAGTCACTCATATCGCCCCGAATCGACTCGGGCCTTGTTCTGGAAACCACAAAAGCTCTAAACAAGCTAGGTGGGCATAACAAGGTGCGATTGATCTGGGTCCCAGGCCATATGGGAATCCACGGCAACGAGATGGCGGATGCACTTGCCAGGGAGGGCTCAGAGACCCAGCTTATTGGTCCTGAGCCGTTCGTGGCACTTGCACAAAGTACCATCAACAAGGCCTTAAAAGATGACATCAAAAATAGGCACGGCATCGAATGGAAAGAGCAGCCGGGTATGAAACACTCCAAATCCTTCCTAGGCGAAAACGCCTTAGGACGGAGTAAGTTCATATGCGGAGGCAGCAGAAGGCAGGCCCGATTAACCATCGGTGCCTTGACAGGGCATTATGCCACAAAACAAATGCTCCACAGAATGCACCTTTCAACAAATAGTTTGTGTAGGGCATGTGGAGAGCAAACCGAGTCAATGCAGCACCTACTGTGCGACTGCGACTCTCTGGCTAGGAAAAGAATGGGACTCCTGGGGTCGGCCTATCCGAAACCGGAGGACTTCAGGCTCTTCGCTCTTAAGGACGTTGCCAGACTTATGGCATCTATCTTTACAGAGGAGGAAGAGTGAAAGGATGGGGTTGCACAAAAGATCCCAATGGGTCGAAGTGTTACTGGGAGGTGGAAACCTCGGCAGGCCCCACTAAGATAAGATAAGATAAGATACCCCTGCCATGTCTATACATTTTTGAAATAGCCAAATTTGTCAAACTTAACCATCATTATTTTGAAACAGCACAAGATATGTATCCCCGAAACCGTAGAAATGGAAAAAGGTTGATGTCGGCCTTTGTTCCAAAAAGCACTCGTATGCAAAAGAATTGTTTCTGGATGTGCATAAGTATTTTTAATAAATTGCCTGAAACAATTAGAAAACTTATTGTAAAACAATTTCTAGCAGAGTTACATAAATGCCTTATGGCACACCTATTTTATTCAGTGAAAGATTTTCTTACACATACACTTAATAAATGTAAGATGTGTACCTAGATGTGTGCAAGCTAATATTTTAGTTTTATTTTTTTTATAAGTTAACGACATATTAATTTCTTTTGATGTCTGTAAAATACTATTCACCTTGACCAAACTTGATAAATCATTTGACTTTTATTATTATTTTATTTCTGTATATTATTTTAATTGAATTGCAAATATTTTAGTAACTTTTGACATAACTTTTCACAAACTTTTCTTTTTTCCTCTATGGCATGGACTACCATAGAGAAGTGAAGTTTATAAGCTCCACAGATTATAAGTTAGGCCGCTGCGCTGTGGTTATAATACATAGATTTAATGTTATAATATTGATTTGACATATTTTTGACATTATAATATTGATTTGACATATTTTTGACATATTTTTGAATAGGGACAATTTCTAGTAATTAATTTTGTATTTTTATTAAAATGTTATTTAATTGGTTTTTGACAATTTGAAGTGTTAATTTTGTATTTTTATATGTATGTAATTAATTAGAATATTTAGTAATTGTTATTTAAAATTATTTGCATGCTACATTGTCAGCTGAGAAAGAGAAGAAAACTAGAATAAGACCAAAAATGTACCTTTCTCAAGCGCAAATTAAATATATTTATTTCATTTACAAATCTCGAACCTTTGACAAAAAAAAATGAAAAATATTTTTATTCAATTTACATTGGTTATCAATTTATTATCTTTACTGTTTTTTTTTGTTTTGTCATATTAATTAATTTGAAAATCTAAGAAAATTTATATATGCTAATGAATGTATTTTGTTAGTTACAAACACACTACAGCTACAAAATAGATGTCCTAAATGTGTGGACGATACACAAGCAAGCAAGAAAGTTACTGCAGATGTTATAATAACAGGTATCATTCCTACTCAAATTGAAATTAGTGTCGCTTCTGCGTGTCTCAAAATATATTATTCATCACCACCCAAGACAGCCGTCCTATTAATTCAGACACCTTGCAATTGATTTATCAACCCCTCTCTTAATTACTTGCAACTGAGTTCCGTTGTTTAATATCGCCATCTTTGATTTATAGTCACGATTGGAAAGGGCCGGCCTTATTGTCGAGTGTTTTGCGATGTAAACGTTGGATTGCGTCTACGCTTTGTCTATTTCATGAGGTCCAGAGCTTAATTTTACTATAGAAACAAAAGTCAATGGACATTTAATATGGTCTTTAAACTAAACTCTTTAGTACCTAAACTTGTTTGTGGTTCTATGAATAAATGGAAACCTGCAGTTTGCTTTTGTGTTAACTGTAAATGTAGCAAGCCATTTGAATCGAAATAAATTTATAAAAATATACTCTTTTTGTAAAGACGTCAATGGGAATTGAATTTGTTTCTACGATTAGTATATTGTCAATGGTGATAAACACATCAATGAAATGAAAAACAGCATAAAATGTACCAAAGGTCAACTTATTTCTTCTAAAATATTTTTTCAGTAAACCTTAGTTTTGAGAAAGGAACAAAATTTGTTGGACGCTAAAAGTGCATTTTATTTATTAAATTGTGTTAATGACGTAAAAATAATAATTTTGTATTTTTTGCGATATTAAATTGTTGAAAGATTGTTATAGTTACATAGAAGACACCCGCGTCAAAGATGTATTTGCAAGAGTTTGTGTTGTATACTTTACCAAGTTGTCTACAATTTATAGGTATTTGTAAAGTAATAAGTTATTATAAGTACCTACCGTCTTACACACTGATCGCTTTAAAAACTTCGTAGACGCTTACATTAAGCTTGTACAGTCAGTGGCTAATTTATCGAAGCAACATCAAACTTATCGATCATCAACTTAACATTAGCCAACTGTTGCAGGGATATCAACTACTCTCGGAGCAGCCAGTCCTTGACCAAGGCCCGGTCAACCCGAGCCGAGGTCCGAGCCTTTAGCGGCGCCCTCGGGTTGTTCCGCTACCTGATCCGATCCGAACCCGTCGAAGAATCTAGTAGAGCACGGGGACACACACGACGCGTGATGCCGTTCCCTCTAACGTCCGAAGCTAATTCGTTTCACACGGCTTGGGGAACCCTTTAAGTTTCTCGCCGACTCCAAAAAAGCCCGGTAAAGCTGTAAATGCCGTTTGAGGCAATCAGCAAACTCTATTCAAAAAAAAAACAAAAAAAAAACAGTAGATGCTCGTGAAGGTGTTGTTCCCTGTTGTTATTTGAATATTGCAGTCGTTAAAACAAGCCATTGTAGACGGCTGAATGGCCGCCCGTTAAATTTGCGGAAGATCACTTGATAACAAGAAAAATAATCTAAATCAAAAGCCGTAAGCAAACTTTCCCTGTACAAAAGATAAAGAAAATTCAAATTAACATAAAACATTTTTTTGTATTAGCAACCTCAGAGGTCGACTCCAAAAAGTTTTCATTTCACTGAACTACCTAAGTTCTTTTTAATGTCGACATCAAGGTTCAATAGCTTTATTAAACGCTTAATTTCCATCGTTACTTTTTTCTTTGTTCCGTGTATATTAGATCTTTGAGTCTCAAGCTGACTTTGAGGAAACTTCAAATACACAAAGGACTTCTTGGCAGGCGAGTGCAAAGCCGTGTTGGCAAGTTTGTTTTATATTTTCTGAATTAATGTTTTAGCGGTTATCAATGTACTTTAATCGTGGATTATTAGCCGTTAAGTGTGCTTAGACTAGCATGCGCGGTTAATTTTTTATTTTTATTTGTAGCACAGCAAAAGAATCTACTCTACCTGATCAACATCAGGTCAGATGAAGGTTTTAGAAATTACAAATAGCAATATAGAAAGTTTAAGATGGATTTGATACAAACAAATTTTATTATCGATCGGTAAAAAGGAAAGTTTCCAAGGAAGTGGCAACTATCCACAAAGTTGGGAGTTGGGAACGCTTACAAATGGCAACACAGAAACGCGGGAAACTTCCTCTGGCTGTCAAACTGACGCCAATAAAAGCATACGTACAAAGTACGGGAACGCATTATTCATAGTAGAGTTTATTTACTCCCAGGAGCGTTTGAGAAATTTATAGAGCTGATAATACCAACCGGAGAAAATTGTTTATTTAACTATTAAAATTATCCTGCTCGCTTATTAACAAAATGTTATTTTATTTGAGTATCCAAAAGATTTTTTGGCACAAAGTTGCTAATTTACATCTCGTTTAAACGACCCCATGTTTTGCTTTTATCATAATCGTGCATACACGTTTGGAAAAAAGAATTGAAAAAGTTTCTACCAGACAAGCGAGATTTGAACCCGCTTTCTATGACTTACCGGGTCAGTTACACTACCAATTTCGCTGTTTACTCTGTCAGACCCGTTCCATTAAAATCCGAATCGAATTTAATGGACAATGCGCAATTTATATGGAGGGTAGTTGCCGTTTTCAATATTTTTTTTTTTTTTTATATTGGCACGTCATAGTGACTACATCCTGCCTGATGGTAAGCAACCGATGCAGTCCAAAATAATGAGAGCGCTCCCCACCGTGGAACAAGCACGATAACAAGATTTGTGCTTTTTATGAATCTTCTAGACGAACAATAATTGATAGAACAAATTAGCTCGAAACCGTTACCTTACGGAGATATGAGCGAATCTATACTGGATATATTCTAAGTTAATAACTGGTTTTACTAGTAAAAAAAAAAATTAGCTTAGCCCTTTTCTTTAGTTGGACATTGTAATTACTTAGGAAAATTTGTTTCTTATAAGCGACATTATTGGCTAATATAATAAATATTTCTACGTATAAAAAAAATATATATTCGTGCTCAGAAATATTCAAGAAAGGCATCAGATCCGCCGATTGTCCTATTGTATTTTCCGTTGTGTCATCTCTATATAGATAACTTGTACCGGCCATATATTTTTATGAATTGCCGAGTGGTCGCGTTGTCTTCCAGCGTCCCACCTAAACTACTTTACATAATCGCTTTATACTCCGTTCCGACAATAGCAACAGTTACTTATATCTTTATTGAACTGTCAACTGTTTTATCACTATGCGTAGTGAGTTTCATTCGCTATTCGACCTCCTTGGTCGAGTGGTTTGTACACCGGTTTTCATGGAGTCGCCATCTCTGAGGTCCCGGGTTCGATCCTCGGTCGGATCAATTTAGAAATTATTGTTTTCCTAAATTGTCTCGGGTCTGGGTATTTTCTATGTATAATAAGTATGTATTTAAGTATTTTAAGTATGTTTATCCGTTGTCTAGTAACCATTTAACGAGTTTCATAACGAAGCTTCTCTTGGGCTAGATAATTGGTGTGAGTGTAGGAAAGTTTATTTATTTATTATTCGATTACGCTAACGAAAACGAAAATGGCAATAGGTAATTTAGAAGGAGGGTTGTTGCCTTTTTTTAAAGTCTCAGAATTTTTTTTTGGGAATAAAGATCTACCACACGAACAATCACAGAAAATAATTGCTATGACAAAATGAGTGAATGAGCAAATCTAATCTGGATGCATCTTTTTTTTTATACTTAGCTCGGCAAATGACTCCATTCCACCTGATGTTAATTGGAAATGAAGTCCAGGCGCGAAGACAACTGGTGCAGCGTGAAAACAAACGTAGCATCAGTCGACTTCACTCTGCCGGCCCACAAGGTGCTTCTTCACGCCTCTCTTGAAGGATCCCATATCATAGGAAGGAGGGAAAACGTGTGCTGGTAGACTATTCCATCTTTTGGAGGTGCGACAAAGAAACGCGTCTCTAAATTTCTTTGTGCGCGATGGGATATTTGAGACAGTGAAGCGGTAACTCCGAAGAGCAGCACGTGTACTCCTATGAAGAAAGGGAGAAGGTGGGATGAGGCAAATAGCTCTTCAGAGCACTCGCCATGGTCTTATACCATGGCGGGTGCTCTGAAGAGCTCGGTAAAACACGCTGAGTGACGCAACATCTCTACGCAATTGCAGAGATTCAAGAGTATTTGCCACTACTGCATTGCCTATAATGCGTTCAGCGCGACGCTGCAATCTGTCCAAGGCATCGAGAAGGTACTTTGCGGAACCGTCCCAGATGCATCTAATTAGTTATTAGATGCATATATGCTAATTAATTAGTTATTTCCATCTATGCAGATGGAAATAACTAATTTTAATAATAAAAAAGTTATAAATTAGCACTCTCCTTTGGTTTGATATTCGACATTACTTCAGAGAATTTGGTTCATAAAAGCAAAACAATAAAGGGTGTAACAATAAAGTGTTGCAAATAAACAGGCATTTATTTTTGTTGGAAATAAAACTTTGATTTGTATTATGGACGGATCGATTTGGGAATCGATTATCGATGTTCAATTTATTTAGGGGCATAATGGCCCCATCACTAATTGTTTTTTTTTGTTGGTACACTTGTTTCTGGAAAACTGTCATGGCTGGTATATAGGTTATCGTGTGTTGATAATTAAATAGATTTTAAGCAGTAATAAGGGCATTTGGAGCCGTATTACTCTAATTAAGTGTATTGTGCAACCTGTGTTTTGTGTGTGTGTACGTCGTAAGCGAATCGCATCGGGAGTAAAGTTCGCCTGGATGTCGGCGTCTTTGCTGCTGGAAAAAACAGGTATTTCCTCGGGGGAAAAGTGCACTTGGGATAGCCGTTGGGTGTGATTAGGGAACCCTAGAAGACCCGGACTCGGATTCGGGCCCCATCGGACCATATGGATCCCGTTCTGGACGGCGGGAGCGGCATGGAACTGTGAGTGGATTTTGTAGATTTTAAGGTGTAACCTAATTTTAAACGGTAGCATAGTGTGTGTTGTGGGTTTCCGCAACATTTTGGTAGCAGAGCGTGGTTACTACCGGACCTCTAGGTTAATCGGTGTAATTTTGTGTATTTTGTTAGTTCGTAATAGGTTAAGCTCATTTCGTGTAAAATCGCACTTCCGGGACAGGTGCGGTTGAATTGTAAGGTTGGTAGTACCGTTGTATTTGGGCTGGGACATTTCTCGGTTAATTGTTATTCAATTTCTTTCAATTGAAAGCATCGAGTCGATTCGGGATAATCGATTCCGTGTTTTCATTGACTCGTTTTAATTTTGTGTTTAGGTTTATTTAGTTTAAGTTATTTATAATGACAGCGTCACGGCAGGAGTTGGCTCAGCAGCTCCGGTGGTTCACCGGGCTGCTTGCATTAATAGATCGGCCTAACCGGGAGGACGCCTTGGAGACGCGTTCGAAAGAAATGCAGGCTCGTTTCTTGTTGGCCGAGCGGTCGGTAACCGCTCTATTGTCAACCGACCCGGTCGGGGAGAAGGAGCTGGCCCTCTACTCCCAACCGCCGGAACGGAGCCAGGTTCTGGCTACAACCCGGCACCCGGCGCGACCAACACCAGGAGTTGGTGCCTCTAAGGGCCACTGGGTACAGGGAGCCCCACCTCGGGACCCAACACCCGGATAATCGTACGCGTATCCTCCGCCGCCGTTACCGGAACAACAACGACGTGAGAACCGTCAACAGTTCGTGAGAACAGTACCGGTGACGGTACTGCACGAGTACCCGAGGTTGAAATACCACCCACCCTATCACCGGTATGGTTGGGCAGCTGGATACGCACCACCCCGGATGGTGGCCTGCACGCGTCCGACTTACTGGCCGAGTCATCACTGTTCGACAGGGTCGGCTGCTGGCTCTGACGCGTGACTAGCCTATGGTCGGGCTACGTCGGAACCGAGGACGGTTCTTTTGCCCATCGCGCAGGTACGCGTTTGGGGACCTAGGGGGGACTTTGTCCGGATACGAGCCCTCCTAGACACTGGGGCACAGGGCTGCTTAATTACTACGAGGGTAGCGAGGCGCCTACGTCTGGAGTGCGCGCCTCCCTCAGTTCCGATTCGGGGAGTCGGAGATACAGAAGTGGGGGGTCTGTCCGGTCAGACCCACATTTCCTTCTCTCCTGTGCATTCCGCTTCGATACGGATTGCGGCGGCCGTGATCGTACTCGACAATCTGCTGGGTTGGCATCCACCGACAGACATTCCGCAGGACGCAATGCCTGACACATCAGGTCTCATGCTGGCAGACCCTCATTTCGAGGAGCCGGCTCCGGTGGACCTCATATTGGGAGCGGATGTACTGGGCTGGATCCTTTTAGGGCCTTAGCGGATTCTGGGCCGCTCTTCGTACCAACGAAGCTACCAAGCTATACCTACCATCTTTGGACACGTTTTAATGGGACCGGTTTTCGACCAGGAGACGCGGGATGTCTCACCTGTCGTCGCTACTACCTCCATCGCTAGGACGATGCAAAAATTCTGGGAACTGGAAGAGCCTCCCATGGTCTCCCGTCTGGATCCGGAGCACGTGGAGTGCGAAACCTTTTATAAGGATCACACACGCCGGATGGCGTCGGGTAGGATCGAAACTCGACTGCCCTTTATCGACTGTCCCCCTCTCTTGGGAAAATCGAGGGCGTTGGCAGAGAAACGACTCTTGTCCATGGAGCGTCGTATGTCTCGCGATCCGGTACTTCGGGAAAAGTATATCGAGTTCATGCGAGAATACGAGGCCTTGGGGCATATGTCGCGGGCGACTGTCGACTGGACAACGACAGATCATTTTTTCTTGCCTCACCACGCGGTGTTGAAGGCCTCATCTGGAAAATTACGGACTGTTTTTGACGGATCGGCACCGTCGTCGACTGGAGTTTCATTGAACCAATGTCTCCATTCTGGTCCGAAGTTACATCGGGACATTGTCGACATCATTTTAAATTTCCGAAGACACCAGGTGGTGATCGGTGCGGACATCCGGATGATGTTCCGCCAAACAGTAATACATCCTGCGGACAGGAGGTTTCAGTTAATACTCTGGAGGGAACATTCGGAGGATCTCATCACCGTCTACGAGCTCAACACCAACACGTACGGCCTGAAGTCGAGTCCCTTCATTGCCATCCGGTCACTGCTGGAACTGGCGGAGCAGGAACGGGCTCGCTTTCCCCGGGCAGCCGCTGTGCTGACACGTGACGTGTTCATCATGTGTGGTTATGAGTTGAGAAAATGGTTATCCAACGAGCCACAGCTTCTGGTTGGGATTCCAGAAGATCACCAACAGAATCCTCAGCTATTCGAGGACGCAGGGGACCCGAACTCTATCGCCGTTTTGGGAATTAAATATCAGCCGGTTCACGATATTTTCACATTCCGGGTAGAACTGGAAACTACAAGAGTTTGGTCGAAAAGGACGGTCCTTTCCACCATCGCTCGGATGTTTGATCCAAATGGATGGATCAGCCTGTGCATTTTTATGGCGAAGTGTTTATTGCAAACACTGTGGACACTCGGAGTCTCGTGGGATGAGCCACTGGTAGGGCTCTCACTCGACACTTGGCTCGCTCTGATCTCTACGATCGAGGCGATCAATCCGCGCCGGAATTGGTGCAGCATGCCCTCTGGTGGGGTCCAGAGTGGTTAAAGGAGGGTGAGTCATCATGGCCGGTCACCATGATCGATGGCTCTCTAGGGATGCTCCCTGGAATAAAAGTTTTGGTGACAACAAACGAGTCAAGGCCAGATCCGAATTGGTTGACGGCTCGATACAGCAAACTGGACAAATTGCTGGGTGTAACTTGCTGGATCCGGAGATTTCTACATAACTGCCGCCATCCAGACAAGAGGCAGTTATCACCCGTGGCGGGTGCTGAGGAACGCAGGAGTTCACTGTTGGCCCTGATACGGCTGGTTCAAGCTGACCGGTTCGAGGACGAACTGAAGATTTTGCGCGTCGGTCGCGCAAAGCTCAAGGGAGCGATCTCTCGGCTCAACCCATTTCTGGATGCGGATGGACTGTTACGCGTTGGAGGTCGCCTCAAAAATGCCGACCTGCCCTTCGGTAGCCGTCATCCTCTGCTACTCCCCAAAGGAGGACCTTTGGTAGAACTGGTGGTCTCGGATAGACACCTGAAAAACGCTCACGTGGGGTGTAATGCGTTACTGGCGATATTACAGAGGGAGTTCTGGATTTTGTCCTCTCGGAGAGTGGTTCGCAGCGTGTTATTTAAGTGTGTGGCTTGTTATCGGGTGAAGGCCTCCACTATGCAGCCACAGATGGGGGATCTCCCTTCTGACCGGGTTTGTCAAACTACTAGGCCGTTCGACGGGGTCGGTACGGATTTTGCTGGACCGTTTCTGGTGAAAACCACAGCCTATCGTAACACTAGGGTCACGAAAGCATACCTGTGCGTTTTTGTCTGCCTGGCCACTAAGGCCGTCCACCTGGAAGTGGTTTCGGCTCTGTCTACGGAAGCCTTTGTCGCCACGCTGGATCGTTTTGTTTCGCGACGGGGTTTACCTTCTCTCATACGGTCCGACAACGGTACCAACTACAGAGGCACTGCCAACTACTTAAAAGATGTAAACGATTTTCTGGATAAAAATTTTAATAGCATAAGTCAAGCTCTCGCACAGCGGGGAATCACATGGCGATTTAGTGTGCCAGCCTGTCCCCACTGGGGCGGGATATTTGAAGCCGCGGTAAAATCGGCAAAAACCCACTTGCGCCGGGTAGTCGGGGAAATTACCCTCACGTATGAGGAACTTACAACTGTGTTTTGTAAGATTGAGGCGGTTCTCAACTCGCGTCCGCTTTGTCCACTCTCCTCTGACGCAAATGACATGGAAGTCCTGACCCCTGGTCATTTTTTGGTCGGTCAGCCACTCACTGCCCTGCCTGAGTATCCCTGGAAGGATGAACGCAGACACCGGATGTCTCGTTTTCAAATGATACAACAAATGAGTCAGGACTTGTGGCGTCGTTGGTCACTGGAGTATCTGCATTTATTGCAGCAGCGTGTAAAGTGGACAGACCGGACGTCGCCCCCTTCGGAGGGGGATCTGGTTTTATTAAAAGAGGCTAATTTGCCATCGTTATTTTGGAGACGAGGTCGCATTTTAAAGTTAATCTGGGGCGCGGACGAGACTCCGCGTGTGGCGCAAGTGTTGGTTGATGGATCGGTGCTAAATCGCGCAGTCGCGACCTTAGCTCGATTACCGGTTGACTAGTTTAAGATTTCGGGCTAGAAAGCGGTACGTCCGCTTTGGGTGGCGGGATGTTGCAAATAAACAGGCATTTATTTTTGTTGGAAATAAAACTTTGATTTGTATTATGGACGGATCGATTTGGGAATCGATTATCGATGTTCAATTTATTTAGTGGCATAATGGCCCCATCACTAATTGTTTTTTTTTGTTGGTACACTTGTTTCTGGAAAACTGTCATGGCTGGTATATAGGTTATCGTGTATTGATAATTAAATAGATTTTAAGCAGTAATAAGGGCATTTGGAGCCGTATTACTCTAATTAAGTGTATTGTGCAACCTGTGTTTTGTGTGTGTGTACGTCGTAAGCGAATCGCATCGGGAGTAAAATTCGCCTGGATGTCGGCGTCTTTGCTGCTGGAGAAAACAGGTATTTCCTCGGGGGAAAAGTGCACTTGGGATAGCCGTTGGGTGTGATTAGGGAACCCTAGAAGACCCAGACTCGGATTCGGGCCCCATCGGACCATATGGATCCCGTTCTGGACGGCGGGAGCGGCATGGAACTGTGAGTGGATTTTGTAGATTTTAAGGTGTAACCTAATTTTAAACGGTAGCATAGTGTGTGTTGTGGGTTTCCGCAACAAAAGTGTTTGTTTAAAAAAACCAGGTTCGACTTCCTGAAAGGAAATCTTTTTTTTCTAAAATCTAATGATGTATTGTTATTTTATATTAAAATCCATAAAATCGGGAAAAACTATATTCGGTGACTTGTTTCTTTGTCGCACTTCCAAAAAATGGAAAGTCTACCAGCCGTCCTTCAAACGAGGCGTGAAGAGGCACCTTTTTTTTCTTTCTTTTTATATTTACACTATTTATTTTAACTCGCCAATACATACAAACCCAGCTCCCTGTGGTGCATCTATACCATGTTAAGAAGCATGGTTAAGCTTAAACATGGTGTTGATATCAAAACGTACTGTAACCTCATGGCATTTTTGAAGACACGCTCGGATGGATATATTGGTCAGAAATCTAAAGTTTTGTCACCAGTCGACGTTGAAAAGTTAAGAGAAATAGCCAAGAGAAATAGCGAAGTGTTTAAGTTTGTCTGAGGCCAAATTTTACACTGGACAAAGTTTCAGAAGAACGTCGGCTACAATGTTGGCTGATTAAGGGGCTGATATACTAACTTTAAAGCGACATGGCGTCCTGACGCAACTGAATCGTACATAAAAGACTCAATTCATAACAAAGCGAAAATCAGTGACAAAATAACGCAAGCCATTAAGTTATTTGGATCCAAAGGCAAAAAAGGCTCCTTCCAGTAATTTAAAACTAAATGAAGGTAATATAGAAATGGCAAGTACCAATGTAACACAAACTGTGAAATTGCCATCAAAGACAATCCAATATCGTTTTGAAAATTGTACATTCACCAATTGTTTTAATAATTAAACGATTTATGCAATATGTTGCGGGATCCGTAGATAAATAATAACACAACTGGTTTATGTATCGGAGTATAATTTCTGACTAGTTTTATAACTAAAAGTACAGGTATATATATTAATCTATAAACAAAGAAATTGGCGGGGGAGATTTGTTGATTGTAAAAAGTCACGAAACAGGAACTAATGTTAATTTACATAACATGTCTCTATATTAAATCACGTTATTAATTATCTCTATAAAATATCACGAACATTACGTGCTATGAATATTGTGCTGACGGCACACAATACATGTTCCTTTGTTTTTTCCTCGCAAATGTGTTAAAAATTGCGTATGAAACTCGTGGGCAACTAGCTCCACTAGACACTCGGTTGATTTACGCCCTCGCCTACGGCTCTGGCTGCAACCCACAGCCTCGTGTTTAATGAGCAACTTAGCTCACTTGTATCATAACATACTATTACATTTTAACTGTAACGCTTTGCTTTGCTTTGCATTTGCTTTTAATATAGTCCACTTCCATTTTCCTTACGACTTCCCGCTCAGTAAAATGTACTTTCAAAGTATATTTTTATAATTGGATATATATTATCTTTTTCGTTTCTAAGTATTTTTTTTTAATTGTTTTAAACTAATTTTGCTGTAATACATAATTATATAAGATAAAAAAAATATCTCCCGGCTACATTAGCAATCGTTAGCAACCACCAATCCGCACTGGGCTCGCGTGGTGGTTTAAGGCCCGTTCTCCCTATCCATCCATAGGGAAGGCTCGTGCTCCAGAAGTGGGGTCATAAAATAAGCTGATGATGATCATGCTCTTATTGATTACTTTTAACTAAGAATTTAAAAACAACTAAATAATGATGAAGGTACCTAAATATGGAATAGGTACCCCAAACATGGAATACTATAAACACCATCAAAAATTAACCTTAACTTACATGAGACTCTTTGGAAACTTTGGTATAATAAAAATAAAATAATAATTATATAAAAATAAAAACAAAAACAACAACCATTTATTTCGAGACCGTTACCTCAAATGTTAGTAACAATTTCTTTAAGAGCGTTTACGCCGCACACTTAGTTAAATAAGACGTTACGGCCACTTTTAACTATAATGCCATACAGCTTGCCTACTTCTTAACTGATCTTTAGTATTTGTAAAAATATTGTAATCGGATGTTAATGACGGTAGTTGTTAACATTGAATGGGCGCCTTTGGCTTTCAAAGTAAAAAAGTAAATAGTGCTGAATAATTTCGGCGGGCTGGTTAGAACCACGATAGCTCAATTGGAAGAGCACCTGACCCGGTATGTCAGAAGGGTGCAGGTTCAAACCGTGCTCGTGGAAATTTTTTCAACATTTTTTTTTTTTATAACGCCATATTTAACTAAACCATAACATGTCAGGTGTTCATTAGGTGGCGTAAAAATGCTAAATTACTTCATTCAAATAGTTTGTTGAGCATAATTTGATTTTCTATCTCTAATTACTAGATATGTTTTTTTTTCATTAGTGGCGCTAGTGTGCGGCGTAAACGCTCTTAACCTATTGATAGTATTACAATTTTTTTAACATAAATACACTACACAAAACAAAATAAAATTGACAAAAACCTGAGGAGTTCCCCTGCTCGGCCTGCTCATCCAACATGACTGTAGTTCGATGAACTGACCGATCAGAGCAGAATAAAATCTCTCTCCTATCATACTCAGGACTCTGTTAGGGCTTCCCCGTACCCGCTGCACCAATGATGCAACACTCCTACGCATAATAGCATAGAAGTCATCGGTACTTGCGTCTGCGAATATACCAGACGCACTGCAGTAACGCGGGAGCCTGAAACGACCCCTGAATATGTTATTGTATGCCACACGCACAGCACTTTTAGTAGAATTAGCCCATAGGCTGCACGTGTAAAAATCTTGGCAGTATAAAACTTAACTGGTGCTGTGCATCGTGCAGACCTATGTGCCAACATTTTACCTCCCACCTGCAGTGCCCTGCGCTCCCTTTCAATATCAGAATCATCATTAGGGTTGTCAGTTACAATATGCCCTAAATATTTAAACTTGAATAACATACATTGACTTTTTACAGGATTATACTATAAACCCTGATTTTTAGCATATCGTCGTTGCAAATTTAAATCTCTTATGTGTCTTTTGGGTCAAAAAAGGATTTATACCTTCTAATTTATTTGTTGTAACACATGATACATTTTTTTATACATAATAATGTCATTGTTTATCCCTATTAAAAAAACACAAAAATAGAAGAGAAAGTTTTATTCGTTTTTCTATGATAAATACTTTTGTCACATAGGAGATATTAAATTTGCAACGACGATATGTTTCACACACTTTTAGTAGCTTCTCAAGAAATGAACAGATTATTTGCAAAAATCACAAATCCAGGCGTCAGACTCTGGTCCTGAGTACGTATCTCGAAAGTGGGTCTGTTTTCTCATAAACATTTAAATTTCAAAAAACAAAATCTGAAAAAACATTGGATAGCATCAACAACTTCAGCTTACTTTGAACCTTAAATCTTAAAAATAAAGATTAAATTAAGGTTGCAAAATATGTGTACTTAATATTTTACTGTCGTCGCCGCCACGTCATTGTGGCTCCGTGGCCTCAAAACGGCCTACCGTTTATCAAGCGCTCATCGGGAATCTAGTTACATATTTGATCGAAGGGTAGGTGTATGACGGTGTATCTGACCATCGAATTTATCGAAAAAGCAATAATTTTCAAAATAAACCTACTTTGGAGCAGCCTGTAAGTTTAAGTAGCACTAAATGCACATAGCATTTTGATTAGTTTGTTTCTACTCTTGAAGTTGCAATTTTGATATATAACACACGCACACACCTTGTTTGGCATTGATATGTGTGTGTGTCATATTGTTAACTTAATGTGTCACTTCACTTATGATATTAATGTCGATGATTGATACAGTGTGTAACTATTTGTAGTCGTTTAGTTGGGGTTAAAATTGTTAGAAAAATATGATTTTCGATTTATCTTCTAATTAAAAAAATTATAATTTGCAAAAATGAAAAAATGCACCAACTTTGAATAGTTTAAGACTTTGATAATATGACTAAGGAATGAAATGTTTATTTAAGTAAATTCATGTCTTTATCTTGAATTTGCTAGCTCAATTAAGTGGATGATTGTATAATTTTGACTCAATCATATATATTTTCGAAAATCCCACAAAAAATTACTATTGTTGAAAGTACCACAAAATTACTTAATTGATATGCCTGGAAACCACTCAAATACATTGATAACATCAATATTCGTAATTTAGTAGCTGCATATCAATTATCTGTAATATTTGGTGCTACACACAAAATCAAATCAATTTCTCAGTACGTCAAAGCATTTGTAATTCCGCATGGAAAGGTATTCATTACCCACTAGGTGTTTGATATTCACCACTCGTTCCCGGCTAAATACTTCAAAGGACAAGTCTTACGTGTTCCGGATTTTTAAAGATGACCAGCCAATGACTGGAGACGGCTTAGAACTGAATAAAAAAATTGCTTTTGCTATAGTAGTCGATAAAAGACTAACTAATTATTGACACCCCGAATCCTAAACCTCGATTCTCAGCAGCAGTTTTGTACTCTGGTTGGTGGTAGGGCTTGTTTGCCTGGATAGCTACCACCATCTTTTCTAAATATTAGGACCTTACCTATGAAATTGGCGTTTTGTATGAAGATCTAAAAAAAAAATTTTACATACTAAGGCTTTTTTTAATTTTCTTAGCATCTATTTATTTTAACACTATACAAATTGTAGAGTAGTGTGTTTGTTTAACAGGCTAAATATAGCAGTCATTAAAAAGAAAAAATCAAGTCCCTTCAAAGCTACAATGAAACAAAAGGACAATTCCGCGAACATAAAAGTTAGTAAATTAAAAAAAAAAATTGACGATAAAGACACAAAATTAATAATTGTTAGGTTGATTAATAATTTAGTAATTTATATTTCAATTGATACTCGTATCCGAGTGTTGGCGGGAAAAAAATAGCGGTAAAACAGCATGGCGAATCGAGGCACTAGATGACGGTCACTTTGGCTGGAGCATTGGTGGTGGACGGTTGATTTTGAGTTGTACTGGTTGTTGGAAGAAATACACCTTTTAAAAGAATGTGAGTTTTATTGTGCTAATTTATTAATATATTATACATTAATAATAAAACTATAGGGTAAGTAAGGGGAATCCTTACATTTCAGAAGTGGGATAATGCCAGCCTACTAGCTTTGATTGCTACTTAATTTTAAAAGCAATAAGTAAACTAAACAAATTATAAAAAAAAAAAAAAAGGTTCAAACCCTGCTCGTGGAAGTTTTTTCAACATTTGTGTTTTTGTAATTTGTTCGCAACAAAATTTGCGTTAAAAATTATATAAACATTTATAAACAAATTATATTAAAAATAACGTGAAAGTGTTAGCTTCAAAGTGATTTAAAGGTTTTCCTTTATTTTCAATTGGAAAGGGTAGTTGTATATTTTAAATGTGACTGTTGTGGACGTCTGGTGTTAGTTAAAGTGAGTACCAGTGGTGAAAATAACGATAATTTTAAGCAACGAAGTCCCGTTTTGATATTGTTGTATTTTCTGCTTGACGTTTTCTCCACCCTCAGGTTGATGGTTGTTTAAAGGTTCCTTAAAGGGTGTCAATTGGTAGTATCGGTGATGGACTGGGGGTGTCCGGGGGGCCAAAATTTCATTATTTTTGCGCTACGTCGCAGTTTTCGAGATATTTGAGTTTAACTTAATATGTAGTTGCTACTATTTTACTCCTAAGATGGCGAAATTTTCGGACAAAGTACACAGCTTGTGTTTTGAGTTTCAGAATCATGCCTCATGAGAACGAATCACTCCGCAACGCCGTTTTACGACACCCGATGGACACAAAGCGGGTAGCAGACTGCGGAGTGCAGAGCGACATCAAGGGCGTGGCAGTTCGACAAGCACGTGTGGACCGGGACATCGAGGATAACGCCCCAGCACAACAATCTAAACGGTCAGATAGTCTAACTGTTACCGCTAGGGACGTTCATAATATGATAAATTCATTAAGTGCTAAGGCTAAGGCTCAGTCCCGGGCATATGTGTCGGCCACTCGGTCACATAGTAGTAATAGCATGAATTTAAAAAAAAAATCTTTGCCAGATTTTGATTCGTCCTCAAAGAGTCAACGTATAGACGTGTGGCTTAAAAAAGTGAACGAGTGTGCCGCTGTGTATGGCTGGGATGAGAAGACAGTATTGACTTTATTACTTGACATGAAGGTTTGAATTTGATATTGTTCACTTTTGCTCGAATGGCAACAAAAACTGTTAAACGTTTTTCCTTTCGAGCAAAATTATGGTCAATCCCTTCCTTGGAGGATATGCTAAAAGGAGGAGCAGGTATAACGAACCTGTAGAAACGTACTACTATGAGAAATTTGCTCTATTTATTTATTTATTTTATTTATTTATTGGGGTAACCAACAAAGCAATTACACAAAAACTTACTATAACATACATTGCATCTTACAAAAAATGAGTAATGCTTTACTTATAGGTACCACTACATGCAAATAACATAATTATTATAAGTTCAATCTCAAGTAACAGACATCCCTTAGAGACGAAATAATATAAAAATTTACTACAATGAAAAATAAGTTAAATAAATTAAATAATAGGTTGTAACAAAATTTTGTTCTTAAAACTTTTACGTGTTTCCGAGAAAATATCTATATATAGTGGTATTAAATAGTGCGTTGTATTTGTTTACAACTGTTATTGAACCAGTGTGACGTTCATGGCAAGCGTGCGGTGTGTCATGTATTCAGGGGTTGAACGATGAAACTATGCGATCTAGCGCTAACGCGTTACCCTGTACAACCAACCAACCTGAACGGTTGTTACAGTTCCCTAAGACTATTAATGAGGTTCCGGTACCATTTGATAGAAGTAATTTTAAGATTACATCTATAAATTCTGTAAATAATTCTATTTCTCGCTCGTTCATGTCAGGTAACAATAATAAAGTATTTGATTCAGTAAGCAAAGAAGGCAGGTCGTAGGACACTCTGACCTAGATTTGAGCACAAAGCTAATAGTTACATGGTTTGATCCGAAACTATAGGCGTTAACAATAGTACTAATCCTACACATAGAACATTGCGTAATTCGACATAAGAGTCCTAACTTTTGAGATTATTAGGGAAGTTAAGTTTGATTTTGAAATTGAAATTTTTATGGATTTTCGTTGTGAGGTGACTTTACTTTCTCGATCTGCCGCAACCTCTTCAGGTTTATTGTGTCATAATCGTCCTATACCCATCAAGGGATTTGGTTATTATGTAATCCAGTCTATGGGTGGTGTTTAAATGAATAAGATTAAAGGTGTGTGTGCGAGGGTTTCATGTCTGGTAGTTAACGATAAGTTTCTAGATTTCTCTTCAGAGTCGAAGTCAAAGTCAAAAAAAATATATTCAAATAAACTTACGAAAAGTGCTTTTGAATAGTCCATACATTTTTCACCTACTAACCATTCAGGACGTCTATTTTAGCTGTGGAGAAGGATGGGCGCAAGAAACTCCACAGCTTTAATAGAAGTAATTACAATTGCAAAAAGAAAAAAAATTAAAGAAAAGATATTAAGGTTTCCATTACGTTACACGAGTCTTGGTCAATTTAATAAATAAACATTTTCTATTTTATTACTGGTAGGACAATTATATACTGAACAGTTACACATTGTAATGTTTATGTGTTGGAAGCACTGAATAAATGATTACTTACTTACTTACTTACTTACTTACATTGTCGTTTATAAAGACTGAAGTATTAAAGTTTGAAAATATGACTGATGGAAGATTTTGACTTTGATTTTGAGATGAAATGAAACAAAGAAGGGAAGGTTGTAGGTAAACCAAACCAACAATTTAATATTGTTTGGGGGTATTTATAAGGTTAAGGGTGGGCAGTTGTATGTGTACGTTACTCAAATGTCAAGAAGTTTTATTCTTCACGCAGGAAGTGTTATTGGTAGAGCTTCAAAAGTTCAGGTAGTTAACCGTGTAAGCAGTTTTCGGTGGTTCCAGTCTATAACACTAAGGCATAAAAAGTTATTATAACAAAAGTGTATACTCTTAGATAACCGGTAAAGTCCACCTTTTTACTGATATTCTGTTTAATACGTTTAAATTATTTGTAATTGAGGTTAATAAATAGCTAATAAATTTATTCGTAAGTGTGTCGAGTACAGCCCAAACGCTAGCTATGTTACTCGGTGAGGTGTGTAGCTTTAAGGTTTATAGCTTCAATGATACCAGATTCTTAAAGGTAGATGTGATAATAGGATTCAATAAAGGGGGACGAAAATTTGCTTATTTTTGCGCTACGATTAACCGTTTAGGAGATATTTGCACTTTAAGCAAAACAAAATATTTGATTATTTTAAAGTAACTGTTCTATTTTCTGTTTTCATGTGAGACTTGATGGAACTTCGCAGTCGAGACATAGTCCGTCGTAGACTTGAGACACCTGGCTGCAGGAGATCTTGTGCAGCCTCTCGAACTTTAAGTCGCCAAAGGCGGTCTCAGAGTCGGCGTCGGAGCCGGACCCGAAGCCCTAGCCATATCCAAGGAGAACAGAAGCAGGATCGTGAGAGGATCAACATGTTGGGGAGCGAGCTGCAACGGGAATGCGAGCGGGTTCGGGCAGCGGAACGACATTTATATAAAAAAAAATTATTCAAAATTCAAAATCATTTATTCAGTTTAGGCTACAAGTAGCTCTTGTGAATGTCATTATGCCATCGGTTCGTAAATCTACTCTGGGCGGGAGATCTTGTACTGAGAAGAACCGGCAAGAAACTCAGCAAGTGTCCAGCTCTTTTCTCCCTTACAGCGTCAAAAATATTGGAAAATGCCCTATCATAGCAGAACACTTTCCATTACAAATAAACACAAAAAATATATATAAGACAATTACAACATGTAAAAAAACAAAATAAAAAATGTAAGTTAACAAATTTACATCAGATAATTATGTAAAGGTTTCAATTTCCACAATGTCATACAGCACCACTACAGTACTCTAGTAAAAGTCAAAAATTGTTTAGGTAAAACAAAGTCAAACTATAATTAATAATACTAAAAATAAGATAAGTATGCAAGAGCAGACCAGCCTCCACAGGCGGCACCCGTTCACGAGCATGACATATGAATCAGCCATCGCTTCGCTCAACCATATTTTAGGGAACGTAACGACCCGACGCACATGCCACCACCGCAGAGACAGTAAAGAGAGCATGACACACTCAAGATACTCTAAATAAAAACTTAATGATGTATTTAACGCAACGCTGTTTGTTATCTGTAGGACAATGCTGTTAAAATAAAAAATGTAAGTTAACAAATTTACATCAGATAATTATGTAAAAGTTTCAATTTCCACAATGTCATACAGCACCACTACAGTACTCTAGTAAAAGTCAAAAATTGTTTAGGTAAAACAAAGTCAAACTATAATTAATAATACTAAAAATAAGATAAGTATGCAAGAGCAGACCAGCCTCCACAGGCGGCACCCGTTCACGAGCATGACGTATGAATCAGCCATCGCTTCGCTCAACCATATTTTAGGGAACGTAACGAACCGACGCACACGCCACCACCGCAGAGACAGTAAAGAGAGCATGACACACTCAAGATACTCTAAATAAAAACTTAATGATCTATTTAACGCAACGCTGTTTGTTATCTGTAGGACAATGCTGATAAAGGCTGTCATATCAGTATAAAAAGTATAAATATATTTAGATTCAGTACTTCAAATTTGGTATCGATATTGGCACAGAATATTCTCCCTGTCCATCTATAGGGAAGGCTCGTGCCCCAGCAGTATCCCTACTGGAAAAGGAGCTGATGATGATGACGATGATGATGAGATTGGCACAGAACAATACAATATTTTAATTAAAAATCTAACCCTTTTTAGACATGCAGAAAACAACAGTTTTCGTTACCTGTGTAATATGTATAGCTTGGTACAGGTAGCTAGTTTGTATGATAATCCTCGAGCGACCCAACCGTAGTATATTAGAAAGGATTAAACTATCACTTAATGCTATGTAACCCTTAGCTTCCCTTGAGAAACTCTTATGCCTGAACACACACGGCTGTTAAGACGCGCTTAATAGGGTTAAAACAGGTCAGTCCAAAGATTTAATTTAATTGAATTGCAACTATGTAACCACTCGATGGCGCAGTGGTTAACGCGCCTGGTCTGCGAGTGCTGAGGTTAAGCAACTTTCGCCAAGATCGGTCATCGGTTGAGTAAACAAAAATTTATCATCTCGAGATCCTCCGTGCTTCGGAAGGCACGTAAAGCCGTTGGTCCCGGCTGCATTAGCAGTCGTTAACAAATAATAATCCGTACAGAGCCCGCGTGGTGGTTTATAACCGGTTCTCCCTATATAGGAAATGCTCTTGCCCCAGCAGTGGGGATATAAAATGAGCTGATGATGATGGTGTAACAACTTCTTACATCTGATACACCTATAACCTTACTTCACTGTTTACTTTACTGTTTAAATACAGACCAGGCGTACCGGCGTATTCTGATCTGACGTAGATGGTCCCTTGTGCTTGCGTAAGGATGTCTGACACCTAACTTTATTACCGTAAGGTTGGTGGGGGGTGTCAGTAAACACTTTAAGTAGTGTGTAGTAGGGTGTGTTTAAATACAGATACTAAAATTATTGAAGCTCATATCTCGCATAGGAGCTTCAATTTCTTACATTATGATATGATCGAATGGCGAAGAAACTCGCACAGGCGCCCTGACCACCTGCACCTGTGCACTTGCTGCCTAGCCTGTCATCTAGTAAAACGTCAATGACATTCTATGTAATTCATTGGCGATGAAAACCTGGTGTTGAACACTGCGTTACTCAGTAGGCATTTGCTGAGTCGAGACCCATTTGCTGCTGTAGCACATATACTTCAATGGGTACAAAATTGATAAAATACTGTTAGTTTTTTTATTAGATTTTTATTTTAATATTAAATTATTAATGTTGTTGTGTTTGTTGATTTAATTCTGTTTGTATTTATGTTTTCTTCCTTTATTGTAATTGTTAATTTAATCGCCTTGTATAAATGTATTTATGTGTGCTTATGTAGTAAATAAATGAATGTCTATATCTATGTTACTAGATCGAACACTGGTGACATTACGACTCCCTTTTGTTCGATTTTCCGTTTGTAAGATCTGTGTGTATAGAAGAGGTCACGGTTTATACCAGATATCCAGGATTTCGTCATGGATTAATTAATAGAGAGTAAGTACAACATGATATTGAAGCGATGAATTTAAATTATAATTTAACACCAATGTAATTAAATACTTTTTGCTACATTTTTTTTTTGTAAATGCGAAAACTTTTATTTGTTCTTTAATCACCACAAAAACGTATTTGAATTAATAAAATGTAATTATGATTATGTATTATTTGTTGTTTTGATTAATTACTGTTCCCAGACTTAATTGTGCCACTGTTTTATTGAAGTATCGTTTGCGCGTGTAAAAGCAATTCACACAGTCTTGTACACTTTCTAATGTCTCAGTAATGTTTTGTTATTTGTTTGTTGTTTTATTTGATAATTGTATTTTGTTTATCGAAATGTATAAAAAAAATTAAAACTTGAATGTGACAAAAGTAAGCACATATAAGATGGTTAAAGCTAAGATCTCGCATAAACTGACCGTTTATTCTGCTGTTTTCTGTAGTCGACAATCGTGTCTCAATAGCCTGACATCATGTTTATTTTTTAAATATATATGTTGATGCCTATAGGCTGATGATGATGATGATGATATGTCGCACGTCAAATTGCTACATTCCACCCGATACTCCACCTGATGTTAAGTGCAAATGTAATCCAGATGCGAAGACAACTAGTAGCGTGAAAACAACGCAGCATCAGTCACTTACATCCTGCCGGCCCTAAGGTGCTTTCACGCCTCGTTTGTAGGACCCCATGTCATAAGAAGGAGGGAAAACGTGTGCTGGTAGACTGTTCATCTTTAGGAAGTGTGACAAAGAAACTAGAAATAGTCAATCAAAATCATAAGGTAAAAGTTACTTAGGATACGATAAGGCGTTGAATGTAAACAATAAAAAAAATGTCTCCACCCCGGAATCGTCACACTAAAGGGCTGGAATTTCATTAAGGCCCACCCTGCCTTACGAGGCCAGTGACCTATGATGATTAAATTCTGCGGCATATTTGCCATGGGCCCGTGTCCGAAGGCGAAGCGGTTTTGTTATTAATTTCTATTCATAAACCAATAACGCAATAGGATATAGGATAAATGAATTTCGTTTGTCACTTTCAAATTTATTTTGTTATACAAGAGTGTGCTGCCATCTTGTGATTTTGTGATTTTGAGTGGAATCTATTTACTTTAATTAATATCGTTATTGATCTATAATGAGTTGGAAGAAAATTATGGAACCATTCTTTAGAATAATTACTACCTGTCTGTTTTATATAAATAACTGTAATAAAGTACGATAATGCCCCTTTTTAAATCACCAACATAAAAAAAAAAAAATTATTTACCTAATTTATTTTGTAATCATATAAAAGTTGACTTACAGTTTAATTTTCAATTGAGCTTTATTTATACCAAATTTAATACACAAGACACTTAACACACAAACACATCATGCCTCAAACACTTTTTTCACATTAAACACGTTGATAATCTCGTTATTGACAATTATTCTATAGTTGCAATAAAAAAATAAATTATTTTAGGCATTTATAATATTATGGTTTTACAGTCATGAGCATTAACATATAATCAATGTATCTCTTAATACAATGGAATAAGAGTCAAAGCTGGTCAAAAGTGTAGGATACAGGTTAATAATAATCGTGAGTGTGCCTATAATGTATAAGTATGTAGGTATAATGTTTCAGTGATTGACGGTAGTTACTACCTAATGAGGAGCTCAATGGCACAGTGGTTAACACGCCCGTTCTGCGAGTGCTAGGGTTAAGCAACTTTCGCAAAGGCCGGTCATCGGATGGGTGACCGAAAATGTATCATCTCGAGCTCCTCGAGTTGCGCGAGCGCCGTTGATCCCGGCTGCATTAGCAGTCGTTAACAACCACCAACCCGCACGGGCCTGCGTGGTGGTTTATGGCCCGTTCTCCCTATCCATCCATAGGGAAGGCTCGTGCCCCAGCAGTGGGGACATAAAATAAGCTGATGATGATGATGATGACTTACCTAACCTACTGTACATCTCTGTAACATTTCGTTTCCTTATTTAAATTTTTACTGAATGGTAAGTTTTAGGTTAGGACGTACGAGTATCACCAAAGTAGGTACAGTCGGCAGCAGATCAACCTACCCAAATCTGTCAAATTTCTCCATTTAATATTGATCCTTATAACCAAACAATAAAGTTCAAAATTGATTGTAGAAATATGACAGTTTTGGGTAGGTTGATCTGCTAGGTACTGCAGACTGCAGGCTGCTGTAGGTTGATCCGCCGTGTGCACTCGTACAACGCTTTTTATGTCGAAATTAAAGCATTACTACGTTCTACTCGCGTTTATTTAAACCATTTAGGATTTTTAATTTATCCTAACGTTTTGAACCTTTTGCAAGGTCCGTGGTCCCGGGAGACTGAGGTGTTGGTCGTCTCAAAATTAATTAGTAACGTGCATACCAGCTGGAAGAGAGCTGGCTAGCCGCAGATCGTGCTCAGTGGCACGCCACGCACTTGGAGAGACCTACGTCCAGCAGTGGACTAATGTAGGCTGATTCTGATGAGCATGTACGTAATGCCGTCTTTTGTTTTCATGGGCTGCATTCCATTTTACGCAAAATGAGCTTAGTTTGAGTTGAGAACCTTTTGGCTTTGCAGTGTGGTGTTATTACTGGGATTGGATTACCTGCATGACGGGATCCTAAGCAATTGGTAAATCACTATAATGAAAGGAAAATTGTTAAAAAAAAAATTACAAGCGTGATTCCACCCGCACTTTTAGATAATGAGAGTTTTAAATGATGAGTAATTTTTATAATATTTTTCGTTTGTCGCTAGAAAATTTACATAAATTAATATAAATTGTTATACCCATAAGTACTGTTATAGATATTAGATCTTTGTTTTTCTAACAAAAATTTCATCTTATTATATTTTATTTTTTATTTTAACTTATAAAAATATAGCATTTCGAATGTAAAATTCAAAAATAATAAAATAATGCTGTCATAACTTTATAGATTTAACAGAATTCTTTAGCGTCGTCCTTCGTGCCACTGTGAAAACTAAAGTCATTAAATAATTATATTATCCCGATGCGAGTGTTAACGACGATTTTACGACGAACGGGAGGGTTTACGTTTCATCTTGGACGCATTTAGTGCTAGGTAATATACTATGTGCTATGTGCTATCTATAATTCATATAATATTATGTTGAAGTAATGTTTTCTAGGCCACTAGACAAAACGGTGTTACAGTTCAAAAGGTTAGAAAGAAATGGCAATATTATCAGAGCTGGAATTTTAGTAGCTAATGATGTGACTCGAAAACTAATGAACTATTATTATTAGGGTGACTTTCCACCACAAATGTGCTAGGTAGCTACCTAGAGCGCGGTGAGAGGTCTAAGCTAAGCTACGAAACTATCCCTTTTACTACAAAACAGTGTTCAAAGTTAAACATTGGCTAAATACTTACGTATTTAAAATATTGGGTCTCTGTCTACCAACTGTTTTGAGCATTGTCTCACTTAAGCCATCGTTTTGTTGTAAAGCAGTAACAGCCGTTTGCACTAAACTTATGGATCACCTAAGTCTTGGCTTAACTACTACCCGGTCAAGTCAACTCGACACCTGGCTCGAAAACGTCGCTTACACTCAGGTGCCGAGTTAACTTGACCGGGTAGTTAGGCAAAGAATTAGGCGATTTATAAGTTTAGTGCAAACGGATGTTAGTGTCTTGCAAATAAAAACAAAATTATTAAACCAAAGAGGTACCAAAGAGGAGGAGACCTACTAAAAAAAATCCACATTAAATAAGTTTGGTCTTCCTCTAAACTTACCTAATGTGGTTTTTTTTCCTTTAGTTGATGGCTTCGTGCGATTAGCACATTTAGCATAAAATAAACAATATTTCCTTCCCGTATGATGATGATGAATGATAATAGCTCATTTCTAGCTATTATCATTCATCATCATTGGCTTCGTGCGATTAGCACATTTAGCCAGTGTCAAAGTAATTTTTCTTACAAGTACTTAATACATAATTAAACAATATTTCTTTCCTGTATGATGATGATGAATGAGAAATGAGAAGTGAGAAATGATATACCCCCCAACCCCTCGAGTATCTAAGTAAAGATGTGGGGGCTTTACTAAGTCCTCACGCGGACTTCTTGAAAGAATTTGAAAAGTGCCGTTGCACTGTTTTGTTTCATTTGCCAATACTCATGCACACTCACGAACACTTAAAGGTTAAAAATCCACCATTATTTCACATTAATATTCGACATAGCACAAATTTCATTTTCAAAAATAAAACAAAACCGCAGTGACTCTTCACTTTCCCGCCAAGAAGTCTACTTAATGTGTTATTAGAGTTAAATTTTTTTTTTTTAAATTTCAACGTTCTTTTACCATTGTACAGAAATGTTTTTGTTTATATAATTTTCAACGCAAATTTTGTTGCGAACAAATTACAAAAACACAAATGTTGAAAAAATTTCCACGAGCAGGATTTTAACCTGCACCCTTCTGATATACCGGGTCAGGTGCTCTCCCAATTGAGTTATCGTGGTTCTAACCAGCAATTTGACAGCTTTTGTAGTAGGTTGATAAGCAGGCGTGTGTACCTTTACACCAAATAACCATGGAGCCACCACACTGCATGTGACGTCATCGTTTAAGGCCGGCCTCACATTGTATCGTGAAGATACGTCATAGACCGTGTGAATTGAAAGCGCGCACTGCTTGCCTTTTCCTTAGTAGAAATGCCTGTATTCACTGTAAGGCCATTAGCATTTTGGACGCGTTTTCGTATAAATTTTACTCGTACGAACATGTACGAATACGCACGATACATCCCGATCCTACGACTGCTATTGTAGCTCGTACGCAAGTGCGATGCGAACTAGTCATGCGTGAACGCGCGTATAGTTCTGAAGTCCAAAATCAATTCCAATTTGTTTGAATCTGACTTTTTGTAGAGCCGATAATCGGACCGATTTCTTCGCCGAGGTTTTAGTACCGATTTTGTGACCGTCTTTTTGTAGGACATAGGTGTGCGTTGCTACAAAGAGTTCCATACGATTCATTTTCACCGACAAAAAAATCGGTCACCGATTATATCGGACGTGGGCGAGGGCTCTAAACGTCACTTCGTGATTGTGTCACTCTGTCATTTCAACCGAGAAAAACGCAACCAGTGTGCTCGTTCAATTCGTACCTACGTTCAATATCGTGTTGTACGTACGAGTGAAATTCGTATGAAACGCAACAAACCAAAGTGCGGCTGGCCTAAGACAAATGAGCGGCGATGAAACAAAGGAACGCTGCAGTTGATCTCGGCTATGACTACAACATCCGAGGCGACAAACTCCGTCGAACAAGCCAGAACAGAGACGATGCAGAGTCGACATCTCCTACTTGAATAATTATCAATAACAGGATTATTAGCAAAGCGTTTTGTTACCTTAATATCGCTTCTGTGATAATTATGACAACAATGGTCCAACTCGTGCATTATCAACACTATCAACTCGTTGGTACTTTGTATGCCAAAAGAGCCTTATTCAATGTCTACAACTAAGTACGATCAACATCCGATCTTAGATCTGCTGTGGTCTTGTGGTTACCACCGGCCTAGACCCAGAAGTCTCGGGTTCGATTCCGAGTGGGGGGTACATGTTTGTGTACTCGGTTTGGTTGGTGGTAGGGCTTGTTTGTCCGCCTGGCTAACTACCACCATCTTATCTAAATATGTCGCCATAACATAAATGTTGTATTCCGGCAGCTAGATATAAAATAGCAAGTGCCTCAGTAGTGAGGATTCCAGGTGAAGTGCGCTTCCACCTTCGGACTTATCATCACTTAACATCAGGTGCCAAAAAGACACTGTTTAAAGATATAAAAAATATTTTTCAAAAATATAAAATATCAATGAATAGTTAAATAAGGGTATAATTACAAATTAGCGTAGTTACAAAATTATTAATAAAAAAATTCAAACTTTTGTGAGGCCCACCGAAAATAGCCTTCAAGATCTTCGTTGTTGAGGATAGGGAAGGTCTTAGTTGTAATTAAGCCGTTAATACCCACGCGGTACTGTCAGAGGCTCCTTGAATAAACAACCCTTAATCTAAGTAAAGTGGGTTAATTATTAAATTTAGTTCCCTTGAGGTTTCGATTTTTTGAGAGGAGATTATATTATTGTATTACTTAGCTTAAGTCCTTTTTTGTACAAAAACAATTTTAATTTAATTTAGTGTTAATTTTGTTGGTTGTCCTATTAAATAAAATAAATAAATAAATAAATCTTGCTTCGGAAGACCCCACTGCTGGACGAGCCTTCCCTATGGATGAAAACACCAAAGGGAGAACGGGACGTCCACCACCACGCGGGCCCAATGCGGAAGGTGGTGTTTAACGACTGCTAATGCAGCCAAGACTAACGGCTTTACGTGACTTCCGAAGCACGGAAGAGATCGGGCGTTTTAACCACTGCATCATCGAGCTTCCTATAGTTGTTTACTATAGATTTTATTATAATAATATTGGCCTGATGTTAAATACCTATTTATCCTAGTTTAAATCTAGTAAAAACTATTTTAGTTTTAAAAAAAAATATTTTAGAGATATAATTAGAACTTTTAACACTCTTTATAAAAAGAAGACCTGCTGATCTGTGTGGTAATTCCGTCGACGTCAGTAAATCCGTTATTGAGACCAGCTCCAGTGTTAGCTTGCATATTTAATAAATGCATTGACTGTGGTGTTTTTCCTGACCTAATGAAGCACAGTAAAGTTTCCATTATTCAAATCAGGTAGCGCATTTGACCCCACTAACTTTAGACCAATTTCTGTGCTACATTTAGTTAAATATTTGAAAAGATAAATCTAGACCAAATTCAAGTTCATTTTTATAGAAATAAGCTTTTACATTCTAGACAATATGGTTTCACTAGGGTCGCTCGACTACTAACGCTGGTGTTGAGCTTTTACTTCAAATATTGAATACCTGGGAGGATTCACACGATGCCCTAGGGGTTTTTTGTGATTTATCCATAGCCTTTGATTGTGTTTTACATGAAACCCTGGTCAGGAAGCTATACCACTATGGAATTAGAGATGCATCACTGAATCTTCTTATCTCATATTTGAATGATGAGGGTTCAGATGGTTGATGTTAACGGTAAAAGATTTCCGGGATCGGTGGTTACAATGTGAGTTCCACAAGGTTAAGTTCTTGGTCCTTTCTTATTTTTAATTTATATTAACGACTTGCCTTACTTTGTAAATGACAACCATGAGATAGTATTGTTTGCAGATGATACCTCACTTTTGTTCAAAGTGAAACGACGACAGCCGATTGATGACGATGTGAACAATGCTTTCTCAAAGGTAGTTCATTGGTTTAGTGTTAATAATTTGCTATTAAATGAACGAAAAACCAAATGTATAAGATTTGTATTACCCAAAGTAAAGGAGGTAAAAACCAGTATAAAAATTAAAGATAAGAATGTGGACCTTGTGGACACCACAGAGTTTCTAGGCATTACGTTGGATGCAAAGCTACAGTGGGGCCCACATATAAATAAAATGTCGAGTAGACTGAGCTCTGCGGCTAATGCAGTAATGAAAATTCGTCAGATCACTGACATTGAAATAGCTAGACTTGTTTACTTTAGTTATTTCTATAGCGTATTGCCGTACGGAATTTTACTGTGGGGCAATGCTGCCGATATTCAAACTATCTTTGTACTGCAGAAGCGGGCTATTCGAGCAATTCATAACCTAAAAGTTGGTAATTCTCTCAGGGAGAGATTTAAAGATATTAATATAATGACAGTTGCATCACAATACATTTACGAGAACTTAATGTATGTTTATAAAAATATTGAAACTTTTTCTAAAAACAGTGATATTCACAATGTAAACACTAGAAATAAAAACAAACTAGCAGTACCTTATACTAGGCTCCACAAAGTAAATAATTCATTTAGAGGCCTGTGTGTACGTTTTTACAATAAAGTTCCAAGTAATATCCAAAAACTTGATAATAATAAATTTAAAATCACCATTAAAGAAAAGCTTTTTAAAAAAGCTTATTAAAAAGTGTCTGATTACATTGAAGACAAAACAGCATGGGTTTAAAATGCTCCAATCACTGCAACAGGTATTTCTAATTTAAAATATTGTTAAGGTTTTTTAAACTTGTATAACTTGGTAACGGCATATAATTTTGTAAATGTCGTTACCTAAATTAAACTAAAGCTGTGGAGTTTCTTGCGCCCATTCTTCTCCACTGCTAAAAAATAGACGTCCTGAATAGGAAGTAGGTTAAAAAAAAAATTGACGATTCAAAAGCACTTTTATTAAGTTTATTTGATTAAAAATTATTTGACTTTGACTTTGAATAGAAGCAGATAGATATACCCTTAAAAAACTCTTACATTTCCATGCGACCAGGATTATCCGGAACCGTTATATGCTTACCAGTCACTGGAGTATCGAGTATGTACCTACTAAATAGTTGGGGCTATATATAGCAGAGACGACAGGGTTGCAGCTGTGTCAGCCCCCAAACTAAATCCATTATACTTACTGCCCCACAATGAGACCACAATATCGTTGTGGATCTATTAGTTTGTATTGACATAGCAAAGTTGGAGTTATATCACTGGCTTTGGCATAGCGTAAGTTTCTAAGCATGCGTGTCACAGTGGATTTTTAATCAGTGTACTTCTGTTTTATTTGCGATTAAAAATCAAAATTATTTAATGCGTGCCACATTGGTGTACCTACTACATAAAGTAAAGAGTTGGTAAGTAAAGAGTTCTCATTTTACAAGTTAAGCGACATTCGTAATGTCGATTTACCTCGGGTGTAAGTTAGTATACCTTACAATATACACCACAGCAACTGGGTCTGGGTCATTGCTTCCATCATTGAAATAAAGTACCTTCCTAGATGTGTGAAGATTTACAATTGGACCCGGTAGGTGGCGCTGCTATAGGGGTCCATCATGGGATACGTATGTTCTTAAGCGGACGAATGATTTGTTTGTTTTGTTGTCATGGAAACTGTCAATGTTTTGTTTGCTTTGTTGTCATGGAAACTGTCAAAGCGGTACAAAGTCCGCCGATCAACTAGTAGGTATATACAACGATACTTTAAAAAAACCTTAAAGAAAAAAGATTCTGACAATTAAAGTAGTGTTTCCACTACTTACTTATCTGTTAACTATGACAAAATATTCTATAAGCCATGTCACTAATTAATCCTTTGTTAGAGGTTCAGTTGGGATAAATTAATAATCTTTTTGATAACTATTCCCTAACCTAAACTTCATTCATTTCAATTATCGTTCCATTTTGTATTTATTTTAATAGGATACGCGCACATTTTAATTAGTGGGTACGATTTAAATTTATTTTTATTATAAACTAAACCCGGCGGACTTCGTACCGCTTGACAGTTTCCATGACCACAAAATAAACAAATAATTAAATTGTCGTTTTTAGTAATTTTTCTTTACTTAATTATTTATGTTTCTCACCGTTTAAACCTTCCTTGAACTTTTACAAATATTTCAAAATCAAAATTAGCCAAATCGGTCCAGCCATTCTCGAGTTTTAGCGAGACAAAAGAACAGCAATTGATTTTTATATAGATAGATGATAGTCAATAATTAGTTGATGGTAGTAATTAATATTAGATATGGATTGAAATGTAAGTAAGTATCGTAGAGGTACAGTCGGCGGCAGATCAACCTACCCAAATCTGTCAAATTTCTCCAATGAATATTGATCCTTATAACCAAATAATAAAGTTCAAAATTGATTGTAGAAATTTGACAGTTTCGGGTAGGTTGATTTGCCGCCGTGTGTACCTAGTAATGTTATGTATACCTACCAGTATTCAACACAGTTGCTCAGTTAAAAAAAAATATAATATGAGACAACATCACAAACATTGAAATGAAACAAGGTTTACGGATCTACTCGCGTTTATTTTACACATTACTTTTAATTAATGTTTATCCACATCCACAAATACTCGCTAGAGAACAAAGATTCATCCCTAGGATGATACGCGAGGCTATTGAAATTAAAAAACATCCTAATTTCAATAGAGAAGTTGGTTGGAATCTACCTCCAGCCTGGGATCCCATCATACAAAATATTCAATCCCAGTCCCAACAACATACTACCAGACCAAAAGATACTGTAAGCTCTTTCTGGGTAAAACAGAACGCACCTGATTAAATTTAAATGAGGGTATACAAGCTACTAACTAATTACGAGACGACCAACACCTCAGTCTCCCTGTGACCACGGACCCTGCAAAGGGTTCGAAACGTCTGGATAAACATTAATTAAAAGTAAAGTGTAAAATAAACGCGAGTAGATCCGTAAAAGTTGTTTCATTTTAATGTGTAGTGTTCGCGTAAACTTTAGAAAACAATATATCACAAACATTATTCTGATCCCATTGTAAGTAGTGCGTTAACTATGTTTTATGGAAATCAGAAACAACGATGGTACCACAACCACCCAGACTCGACACAATATCGAAAAGTTCGTTTTCGACATTGACCCCGACCGGGAATGGAACCCGGGACCTCAGAGTTAGCGCCGCCCAAAGTCCGGCGTGCAAGTCACTCAGCTACGAAGGTCGAAATTGTGTATGACCCAATAATATTATAAACTAAAGATATGTTACGTTCTTAGTAATTTGCGTTTTAAATTTGTTCCGAGCAGTCAAAAACTGCACACATTGACAAGTTTCACTGATAAGTAAAATAAAAGATACAAAATAGCACGCAAATGAAAGAGATAGCTATAATTTTAATGATTTCACTTCACATGTTTCTTGTTCATAGAGTAACATTTATAGTCGTAAGACTAATTTACAAGATGACCTAATTATGCCGTTTTTGAGTCTTCACAACGCGCGCGCTTTAACATAAATATCTGCTTCTTGATCATTGGTTTGACTTAAGTAATTTGTCACAAAAAAAATAATATAGAATTTCATTGAAATTTTACTAGATGACAGTTAGGGAACAGGTGTTCTGTAGCACAGACGTATAATAAGAAGCAGACCAAACATTATTTCACAACTACATACAAGAGAATAAAATAATATTTCTACTTCTTTCTCTCCAACCACAAATTAATAAGACTATCTCGTTTCTTTTTACTGTTGCAACACTTCCACACACATAGACAAAATGCGACGTGAGGCAAATCGCCATCTTGACAAGCTACAAATAAGCGACAAATGTCATCCTAGACTTGTTGTCAAGCGGCGTATAGGAGATTGCTTTTCGCTTATTTTTGCGATTTAATAAAGTTTAAGAGCCAAAAGTACAAAAATAAAATGGTGAAGTGAAGTGCACCTTTGTGCGGCAACTGCTCATGTCGAAAAACACCTGAAATTACTTTCCATCGGTAAGTTTTGTTGTGCCATATAATTTCCTATTGGGTTTTTCGACACTGTGTGATTATTATTAATTTTTTGGCATTGTAGAAGCAGTGTATAGTTGTTAAAAGTGCAAATCTTGTAAAAACTAAACGTAAAGTAGTTTCTGAAAGATTATTGTGGTAACAATAGCTAATTAATTATTAACCCCGATCTCGTTTGACGTTTCATATACTTGTACAATTTTACAGGGCCTTATTTGGAATATTTTTGAAGATTGATTAACATATTGTTTTCTAAAGTTTACGCGAACACTACACATTGAAATGAAACAACTTTTACGGATCTACTCGCGTTTATTTTACACATTACTTATTTAATGTTTATCCTGACGTTTCGAACCCTTTGCAGGGTCCGTGGTCACAGGGAGACTGAGGTGTTGGTCATCTCATAATTAGTTGGTAGCTTGTATACCCTCATTTAAATTTAATCAGGTGCGTTCCGTTTTACGCAGAAAGAGCTTACAGTATCTTTTGGTCTGGCAGTATGGTGTCGGGGCTGGGATTTAATATTTTGTATGATGGGATCCCAGGCTGGTGGTAGATTCCAACCATCTTCTCTATTAAAATTAGGATGTTTTTTAATTTCAAAAGCCTCGCGTATCATCCTAAAGATGAATCGTTGTTCTTTAACGAGTATTTGTGGTTTATCAAATCTGATGTAATGGTTGGGCCCTTCTAGGGAATGTTCGCATACTGCAGACTTATTTTCGCGCCTATGCTTGACGTCGGCTATATGTTCTTTAACACGGGTTCCTATACTTCTCTTTGTTTGCCCGATGTAAGAGAGCCCACAGTCGCAGTCCAGTTTGTACACGCCTTTATCTTGAAGGGGTATATTGCACTTGACAGGTCGTAAAAATTGGTTGATCTTCTTCGGCGGCTTGAAGTAAGTGTTGATTGAAGCTCGCTTTAAGATATGTCCAATCTTGTCAGTGACACCTTTCATATATGGAAGTACAGCAGGTTGGCGCTCGACTGTGGTTGGTTTATTGCGTTTTCTGTGACAAAGCCGTGGTACTTTCAGTTTATTATCCTGTAGTACGTGCTTGACATGCTGAAGCTCAGCAGCCAGGTGTTGGGTGTCACAGATGCCGCGTGCTCTCTGAAACAAAGATTTCCCTACAGTAGCCAACTGTCTAGGATGGTGGTGAGAATCACCATTGAGATACCTATCTGTATGGGTTACTTTACGATACACAGTGTGACTCAAACTATGATCCGGATTCCTGATAATTAAAATATCCAAGAAAGCTAGCTTACTATCTGCCTCTAACTCCATTGTAAATTGTATTTTTGGATGTATGGAGTTAAGATGATCTAGAAAAGCAGATACTTTATCAGTTGGTAGGATAGTGAAAGTGTCATCTACGTACCGCTTGTAGAACCTAGGGGTTACCGGTGCTGTGCTCAGGGCCCTCTCCTCGAAGTCTTCCATGAAGATATCGGCGACGACGGGCGAAACAGGGGAACCCATGGCAACACCCTCTACTTGCAGGTAGTAAATGTCATTCCACTAAAGGTAGCCAGATGTTAGACAATGCTCTAATAGTACTGCATATTCATCAGGCATATCTTGTTCTGCTAGACGTTTTTTGGTAATTTCAATGCAATCCTGAACTGGTAGGCATGTAAATAAGGACTGCACATCAAAACTAACCATAGTTTCATTGTCAGCGAGATGTAGGTCTTTGATATCGTTGACAAATTGGTAGGAATCCTTCACATAAGCTGTTGTGTTACCTCTAAGTGGTGAAAGAATCTTAAATATATGCCGGGCCAGTCGGTAAGTTGGTGAATCAATCTGGCTTACAATAGGGCGTAGCGGAGCCTCGGGTTTGTGAATTTTCGGTAACCCATACAGTTTTGGTGGTTTAGGGCAGGAAGGAATTAAATAGTTAGCATCTAGATTTAACGTTTCGGAGTGTTGTTTGACAACATCACTAGTTTTCTTAAGTATTTTGTTGGTTTGGTCGCATTTAACGCGTTTGTACGTCTTGTCATCCGATAAAAGTATTGTTATTTTTTCGTTATAATCAGACGTATCCATTACTACCGTAGCATTACCTTTATCAGCACGAAGGATAGTTAATTCAGGCTTAGCTCGCAGGTTCTTTAAAGCGAAATACTGATCACGGGGAAGGTTGGATTTCGGCAACTTGCTCCGGCGCAAGACAGACGATATGTCTTGACGTATTGCCTCAGCATCAGCCTTCCTGACGTTATTTTTAACTAAGCAATCCTCGACGTTGCTAATGATGCTTTCATACGGTATCCTGCGAGGGGCTACGGCGTAATTTAGCCCCTTTTTTAGTACCTCAATAAGTAATGTGTAAAATAAACGCGAGTAGATCCAAAAGTTGTTTCATTTCAAAGATTGATTAAATTAAAGTATGCAATATATTATTTCTTTATGCATAAATTTTAATAATGAAATTGTTTTCAGGTTTCCAAAGGATGATTATTTAAAAAATGCCTGGTTGAGTAATATGAAAAGAGAACATTGGCAGCCCAAATCATCTAGTGTGCTGTGTTCAAAGCACTTTGAAACTCATTTACTGGATCACAGTGGCTTCCGTACAGTTCTTGCTCCTAGTGCGATTCCAACATTTTTGATTCATCGTACCGAGAAGAAGTAAGTGTCCACATATCTTTTTTACGTTCCTACTTATCCAAACCATCTTGAGTTAAAGGAAATATTGAAATCTATTGAACTTTTTAATTTAACTTTAACTTTTTATTTAATTTATCCTAGGCCTATGCCCAGCAGTGGACATGTGTAGGCTGATGATGATGATGATGATGATGATGAAACCCTATCCTACCCCTTTAACCCTATGCTAGTCGTGGGGATGTATTCTTGTATGAAAATGTGCATAAAATAATAACTTTTTAAATTTGTTTTTCAGAATTTGCCTATATCTTCATTAAAAGGTCCAGTAAAAAGAAATGCCAGTGGAGATCATGTTTTGAAGAATTTGCAAAATTTACAGCCGAGTACCTCAAGTGTACTACATTATGTGAGTTAATATAAATATAATATTGTTGTACAGTATTAAATGGTATAACATGAGGAAAATGGGTCTGAGCAGTCACTCAACTGCGTTACTTTGAAATATACTTAAAGTAATAAATTTTATTTATTTTCAGAAACCTTCATCGTCATCTTCATCTTCAACCTTCGGTTTCGCAGTCAGGGTCACTGACTTCTCGACCACCCGGCGCGGCGGTCTTATCACTAGTTTTAAAAATTGTGACATCATTATTATTGTAATTATTATTTTATTTAAAAAAATACCAGCAGAGTATGTTGTTGTTTTTATTTATTTTATTTTTAGAGTTCCGTACCCAAAGGGTAAAACGGGAACCCTATTACTAAGACTCCGCTGTCCTTCCGTCCGTCCGTCCGTCCGTCCGTCCGTCTGTCACCAAGCTGTATCTCATGAACCGTGATAGTTAGACAGTTGAAATTAAATTTTCACAACGATGTATTTCTGTTGCCGCTATAACAACAAATACTAAAAAACAGAATAAAATAATTATTTAAGGGGGCTCCCATACAACAGACATGATTTTTATGTCTTTTTTATAGAATAAATACACGAGATAATGGTACGGGACCCTTCGTGCGCGAGTCCGACTCGCACTTGGACGGTTTTTTTTTAGTTTACCAAACTATTTTACTGTTCATACATTTTATTAAATTAACGATGTGGCGTCGTCGCAGGCAGATATAGGTAGATACAGAGATAGCCTGACACTCAATGATAGTTAACATTAGCATTCTACTGGTAAAATCGAATGAGTATCTTCAAATCTCTTTTTAATATTATCCTCTTTATAACATTACTATAGATGTAGGTACTTGAGGTCCCTTGCGTGCCTGAGTTCGGCCCTTTTTATTGTAAATGTGTGCGTGACATTTGTCTGTAGGCGTAATTGGCACGCTTTTTTGTTGTAATGTTACGTCTGCTTCTTATTATACGTCTGTGTTCTGTAGGTATTTATTTGTTGTTAAAAATCAATTGCTGACTCGTATTTTTAATTATTAAAGTAAAAAGTGTAGCCAACGCAAAATAAGTTTCTAATATGCACGCACGAACATCTTATGCTTTGTCGCTCAGTCGGACCAACTTCACTAAAGCACGGTAGGTATAACTCTTATAACAATAGCGAAGATTCTAGCTAGCTTGTGTCTCTTTCTCACGTAGTGCATGTGGCCTGCGGACGCGATTCATTTGTATCGCATTTTATGAATGTTAAGTGTGTTACCTACATAATCTATGCTTACTTTTATTGTCTTTGCATTTTGTTGATTTTACGTGTAGATATTGAGCTCAACTTATTTGTAGCATACCGGACAAATCTCCGTGATTTATGGTTTGCTTTATAGTTTTATTTTTATTTTATTTTAATCGGTACATAAACAGCCAAGGCCAATATAAATGTACACCAGCTAGCATAAGTTGATAACATAAAATAAATAAATGTAATGACAAATGGTGCATAAACACTAAAACTAACAATAATCACATTATTCATAAAAGAGAGGACGAAGGTGAAATCTGAAATCTGAAATCTGTGAACCACAGAACAGTCGACAAAAATACTATTATATAGTATATGTCGTAGCCGGTCATGAGTATTGACACCAAACGAAACGTAAGCGCGCCCCAATGCTGAATGTTTCTGGTGATGTTTTTTTGTTTCATTATGGTTATTTTTTTGATGCTTAGAAAGTTCTATGATGAAAAAGTCAAATACCTAGAGGAAAACTTTTACATAATGAAGTAACAATGAGAGTTACTGGACAATCTAATGTTATTAGTACTGTACTGTTCGTTATTATAGCTGGACAAGTTTATTACAGGTGATTTTGTGTTGGTTAAAAATAGTGAACGAAACCAAACCAAGTTAGATAATAAATTAGAGGCAAACGAATTAATAATTAAATAAAAATAAAAGCAATAAAAATGTAAACTGTACTTTGCAAATATTATGTTAGGTAGCCGTAGCCTAGTTGAAATCGGCGTCTGCTCTTTGAGTAGTCCGTGGGTAGGCGGTAGGCGGTAGTTCTGGGTGGTACAGTCGGATCTTGCCTTGTAGCGAAGATCATAAAGTCAAGAGTTGACTTGGGTTTCCCGTGGGGAAGACCGCAGAGCAATTGTGTTTGCTGGTGCTATTGTTAATAGCTGTGTACCGCGAATGATTACCTGGTGCTTGGTTTAATTATTTTGATTGATGTTTAATTTGTTCTTTGTAAATAATGAATGATGCTCAATGGTGCGCGGTCTCAGTGATCTTCTGATTTTTTAAATTGTGTTGTATTTAGCTGAAATGCCCTGTAGTTCGTAAATAACGCAGCTATTATTAGTTTTTTCATTTTTAGGGAATAAACGTAGTTGATTAGAGTATAGCTCAGAATAAACACACTAGAATAGACCTGTTTTGTTTATTTTTCTAAAGAACTTGATGAAAGTTGGTTGGAAATAGGATTGGCCGAACGGAAACTGTGCTGTTCTTCTCCTATTTCAGATTAACACACGAGGACGTGTGTCACGCAGGATGGCCGTGTCGTAGCCGGTCATGAGTATTGACACCAAACGAAACGTAAGCGCGCCCCAAGCGGCGATTCAACAGAACTACGTTTTGGCGCGCTTCGACGGAGTCGTGATGTTATCTGTGGACCCGAGCGAGCTCACTTTCGATCGGGTCGCCACGGAGCGAGTGAAGAGTCGTCACGGAACTGTCCCACGTTTCGCCTAGTGCCATACTTTTATTTCTAGTAGTAACAAGTACTAAGTTGTAACTTTGGTTCCTTGTAATATAAAAACAGTGTTAAAGGAAAACGTCTTCTTATTTGCTTTGCACGATTCTTACATCTACCCACACAATGTCTGAAGAAACAGTTCACAATCTCTTCTAATTCCCACATATATAAATATTAAAAAAGTATAATAAAATAATATAAAAAATGTAAATAAATATAAAAAATATTTAAAATATTTACTGTTTATGTAGGTAAATAATATTAACAATTAATAATAGTATAAATAATAATGTTTTATTTTTGTTTTTACTTCTAAGATACTTCAATAAATACCAAAATTACGCAAACAAATACAGTCATGGAGTGTGTAAATAGTTTAAGGGGAGAAAAGGCTTAATTTTAACTTATTTTTAAAGTGTTTTTTTGTCTCGAGAAAAATATCGAAGCTAGAGAATTTCTTATTGTAAAGGCGTGGAAGACGCGTAAGAGTAGAATTAATACCGTAATTGGTCTGGTGTGATTGTGTGTGAAAAAGTGGGGTATTTCGTGTACGAAAAGAGGGTACACAGAGGAACAGGTCCGCCAGCAGCTCAGGACAGTCCAAACGGTTTAATCTCAATACATTTAATCTCATTGTAATATCCTACTAATATTATAAACGCAAAATTTTGTAAGTATGGATGGATGTTTGTTACTCTTTCACGTAAAAACTACTGAGTGGATTTGGATGAAATTCGGCATACAGATAGTTTATAACCTGAATTAACACAGAGGATAGTTTTTATCCCGATATTCCCACGGGAACGGGAACCACGCGGGTGAAACCGCGAGCGGCCGCTAGTATTAAATAAAATTATAAAAAAAGTGTTGATCACTGGTTCCTGTCCAAAACTGGTGCCACTACCATAATGGTTTCATAAAACGTTTTATTTCAATGGACTAAAATAATTTAAATTTACATACATAATACATTTATACCTTTACATAATACAATGTCTCCCGCCCTGTGTTTACTTACGAACCGATGGCATAGTGACATAGTGATAGTTTTGTATGAAGGTTTTTTATAAAAAAAATATTTTTGATACTTACTAACGTTTTTTTAAAATTTTCTTAGCATCTATTTATTTTAACACTAAAAAAATGTAGAGTAGTGTGTTTGTTGTACTAGCTAAATATAGAAGACATTAAAAAGAAAAAAATTGTGTCCCTTCAAAGCTACAATGAAACAAAAGGACAATTCCACGAATAAAAAAGTTAGTCACTTTAAAAAAAAATTGGGTGTTATCGCCCATAGTGAATAATTATTGATATTACTGAAACTTATGTAACAGACCTAGCCCTACACACCTTTAATTAGTTAAAGGTGTCTAAAAATATTACCAACCGGTATTGACTTTTAGAAGTATTACACCTATTATTAAGTTAGAAAAAAACGTCAATTTCATAGGTAGGGACCCAATATTTGTAGCATAAACTGAATACCTATTTGATTTTTGAATTTTTTACCAAGTAGGTATTTCCCACTCTGGTATTTCCCTCAAAGGTGACTCGTTAAAACTATTAAGCCCGGAAAAGCTTTGGAAAAGGGAGGATGCGCACCGGTAATTATGACTGTGTCTGTGAACTTTTGTGCCCTACTAAGATTACAGAAGGGTGTAGAGTCGCTTTTTCCTTGTAGAAAAAAAGGTTATCATAAAGAAAATATCAAATATGAAATGAAAATGTTGCTTGTCGAAAACGTACCTACTCTATTAACATGTCCTCTAGATTATTATTTTCTTAAATGTGCTATTTTTAACCGACTTTAAAAAAGTAGGAGGTTACTCAATTCGACTCGTATATATATTTTTTTATGTGTGTTCGCGAATAACTTAATAATAATTTTAATATTTTGATTAAACTGCAATCAGATACGAATTGCAGGTTAATAGTTAGTGCTTTTCCCTATTGTACAAATTTAACCTGGGAACAAAATAAGCGCATTTATGACTTAAATTTATTACTTTTTAATTTAATTTGTCGTCATAGTGACACTATTTTATATTTCGATATAAATAAATTTATTAAAAACTTTAGTTTGACGTCAGATACTATGTATCTTTCTAAGAAATGTAGGACTCAGATAGCTAATTTGTTAGCTTTTAATATACATGATACAGTTATAGGTGGTATAACTAAGTCTTTTCATGATAATAACTTAATCATTAGTAGTTCTACTAATGCAACTTTTACATCTAGTAATAAGGTTACAACCTCAGGTTTAAACTGAGGTCTAAGACAAAAGCCAAGCCCACATCCATTACTATTATACATCAAAATATTCAGGGTTTGGCTGGCAAGGACTTAGAATTAGAATTATTAGCAAAAAGTCAGGTAATTCATGTATTTTGTATAACTGAGCATTGGCTAAAAAGTCATGACACATCGTTCCATGTAAATAACTTCCAACTAGCAAGCGCGTACGTGCGAAGCTCAGCTATTCACGGCGGTTCTCTAATATTAGTAAGAAGCAATATTAAATACAAAAATCGCAACGATATTGTAGACCTATCAGTGGAGCGTAACATTGAACTATCGTGTGTGGAGTTCAATAGTTTTGTAATAGTGTGTGTATACCGACCCCCCTCGGGCAATTTCAATATTTTTGAAACAGTAATGGAAGACGCACTTAGAAAATTAAAACTAAAAAAGAAATTTGTTTTAGTATGTGGAGATTTTAATATAAATATTTTAGAAAACACTCCAACGAGTGTTCGTCTTCTTGCCTTATTTAAATGTTTTAATCTTTTGAATCTATTTCTCGAACCCACTAGAATAACTTCACATTCGGCTACTTGTCTCGATAATATTTTTACAGACTATGACCCTGTTTCTAAGTCACTCATTAATAATCTTACGTCTGACCATTGCGGTTTGAAGGTGACCTATGATTTTGATATTAGGGATGAACCAATAATAGTGAACTGTAAACCAGTTACAAAAGAGCGAGTGGAGTGTTTCAAAAATAGTATAGCTTGTAAAATAGATGCATTGCCCTTTGTACAAGATGATCCAGATGTGCTTTATAGTAATCTTTTTAACTTAATCAAGACCGAAAACAACCAGGTGTTTACACCAAAAACAATAAAAATTACTCATAAACTTAAGTTCTGTGACTGGGCCACGACTGGTATATATAAAAGTAGAAATAAATTGTATGATTTATATAGTTTAAAACAATATAACCAAAATGTTAATTTTACGGAATATGTAAAGAATTATTCGAAAATGTTTAAGAAAGTGTGCATAGTAGCAAAATCTAATTACATTAAAGAAAAAATTAAAAAGTCTAACAATAAAATCAAAGCCACTTGGGATATCATAAACCGTGAAACAGGTAAATTTAAACCACGGGATAATACTTTCACTTTAAAAGTAAACGACAACTTAGTCAAATCAGATTCACAAATTGCTAATATTTTTGATGATTTTTTTGTAAATATACCTGTAATAACAACATCAAATTTAGATTCATCACCGGAAGCTGCATAAACTTTACTCCAAAAATATGTACCAAAATGTAATCTTTCCTTTCATTTTAAATACATTGATTCAATGAATATTATTAAAACATTCAAATCACTTAAAATGAAAAACACGAGTGATTTGTGGGGTATATCTATTAAAGTAATTAAGAATATTATTTATTCTATTGCACCGTATCTTGCTGAAATTTTTAATAACTGTGTCGATAAGGGAATCTTTCCTGATCTTATGAAGTTTAGTAAAGTTATACCTTTATTCAAATCAGGAAACAAAGAAGACCCCAGTAACTATCGGCCCATTTTAATATTACCAGCGCTAAGTAAAATTTATGAAAAAATTATACTCGAACAGTTGATGTCATATTTTAACACAAACAACCTTTTACATAGTAAGCAATATGGTTTTACTAAGGGTCGTTCTACTACTGATGCAGGCGTTGCTCTATTAAAACATATATTTGATGCCTGGGAGAAGTCTCAAAATGCTCTTGGAGTTTTTTGCGACTTGTCCAAGGCTTTTGATTGCGTTGAGCACTGGACTCTGGTGTTGAAGCTACATTATTACGGTCTCGAAGATTTTGCACTAAATTTAATACAGTCATATCTCAGCTCTAGAACTCAAACTGTCGATATAAATGGTACTAAATCATCTGGTTCTCATGTAAAAATGGGAGTTCCACAAGGGTCGATTCTTGGTCCTTTTCTGTTCTTGATTTATATTAATGACTTACCATTCTTTGTAGAGAATTTCTGTGAAATTGTATTATTTGCAGATGATACTTCACTCGATTTTAATGTGACTAGGTGTAGGACTAATTATGAAAATGTAAATAAAGCTCTTTCAGAGGTACTCCATTGGTTTACTATTAATAATTTACAGATTAACGCTAAGAAAACAAAATGTATTAAATTTATATTACCAAATGTCAGAAATGAACCAACCAATATTAGAATAAACGGTGATCAATTAGATTTGGTAGATTCTACAGTCTTTTTAGGCATTACCCTTGACTCAAAACTTCAATGGAATCCTCATATATCGAAATTGGCCGGTAAACTCAGTTCTGCTGCTTATGCCATTAGAAAAATTAGGCAGTTAACAGACGTTGAAACTGATAGAACAGTTTATTTTAGTTATTTTCATAGTGTCATGTCGTATGGCGTCCTACTGTGGGGAACAGCGGCTGATATTGAAACTATATTCATTTTACAGAAACGAGCAATAAGAGCAATCTATAAACTAGGATCACGAACTTCCCTAAGAAATCTTTTTAAGGAGATTGATGTCCTGACAGTTGCATCTCAATATATTTATAATTGTATAGTTTTTGTACGTTGCAACATCAACTCCTTTACTAAACACGGTGACGTACACAATTTCAATACTAGAAATAAGACAAAATTTGTAATGCCACTGTTCAGGTTACAGAAGGTACTTGGTTCTTTCTTGGGGCAAGGTATACACTATTACAATAAAATACCAAATTCTGTACTAGATTTACCTTTAGATAAGTTTAAAAAACATGTGAAGTCTTTATTACTTATAAAAGGTTATTATACAGTCAAAGAATATTAAGATGATAAAACAGCCTGGTTATAATAAAAATCACATATTATATTTGAATCAATTTATTAAAATTAATTTTTATATTTTTTTATACTGATATGACAGCCTTTATCAGCATTGTCCTACAGATAACAAACAGCGTTGCGTTAAATAGATCATTAAGTTTTTATTTAGAGTATCTTGAGTGTGTCATGCTCTCTTTACTGTCTCTGCGGTGGTGGCGTGTGCGTCGGGTCGTTACGTTCCCTAAAATATGGTTGAGCGAAGCGATGGCTGATTCATATGTCATGCTCGTGAACGGGTGCCGCCTGTGGAGGCTGGTCTGCTCTTGCATACTTATCTTATTTTTAGTATTATTAATTATAGTTTGACTTTGTTTTACCTAAACAATTTTTGACTTTTACTAGAGTACTGTAGTGGTGCTTTATGACATTGTGGAAATTGAAACCTGATGAATCTGATGTAAATTTGTTAACTTACATTTTTTATTTTGTTTTTTACATGTTGTGGTTGTCTTATACAGGTTGTAGATTTGCATTCCCGCCATAATTTTACAGCTGATCGTAATTGGTACACTTAATGACTAAAAAATACTTTTAACACGGAGAAAGTAATAAGGAACCGATTGATTAATAAAATGATCTCAGTGTAAATTAGAATAGCGACCGTCGACTGACGAGAATAGGGGTGCAGACCGTAGTAGGTACATAAGAGCGCAGCGGGCGGACATTAAGTCGATGAACTTACGTAAACTTGTAGGTACTATTATGTATTCTGTGGTGAAGTGGCTTACTCTTACGCATAAGTATACTTTGTTGCAATAAACTATTATTAGGTACTTACTGATCATGTTTAAAATACTCGCAGGTACTGCTCAAAGTGGGCACCTTCACGTTCTATGCACAAATGAGCACGGCGCCTTAAGTTTCTAGGTAACTTTTGCAGCACACTACGATTTGACCTTACACTCTCAAAAGCCATTAAAATATTTTGTTTTAACTGCACAACACTCGTGATTTCGTCTTTATAAACCATTCTTTTTATGTCTCCCCACAAATAAAAGTCACACGGAGTCAAGTCTGGCGACCTCGGAGGCCAGGGCACTGGCCCACCTCGACCAATCCACTGGGTTCCGAACACTTCGTCCAAATAATCGCGCACTTGGCGTCCATAATGCGGAGGCGCCCCGTCCTGGTGGTAAAAGAGATTCCGGTAAAGAGCTAGTGGCACGTCGTCAAGTATTACGTCAACTACGTGCTGCAAAAGTTGCAAATACGAGTTGCTGTTGAGATAACCCTCGATGAAATAGGGCCCGAGTAAATATCCACCAACAATGCCAGCCCACACATTGATGCTAAACCTATGCTGGAACGAATCTTTTTTGGTCTTATGCGGGTTCTGTTCGCGGTGAGCCCACCAATGTTCATTGTGGACGTTGTAAACACCGATGCGCGTAAACATACACTCGTCCGTCCATAGAATGCTGGCTTCTCGGTGTTCTAGTACCCAGTGACAAAAAGTAACCCGGGCGGCATGATCTTGCTCGTTCAATTCTTGAACTCTTCTGAAGTGGATCGGGTGCTGTTGCTCCGACTTAAGAAGCCGCCAGACTGTTGTGTGGTGGACATTGAAGTGGCGGCCAGCATCATGAGTACTGGCACGTGGTTCCCTCTCGAAGTATTCGAGTATTTGCTCTTGCAAATCGACTGAGAGGCCCACACTGCCGCGACCCTGCGCATGTCGAGGAACGTTGAACTGGCCATGATCCCTCAGTCGTTGCGTGGCAGCAAGCATTACCTCGCGCGATGGAGTTGGTCTGTTTGGAAACATTTCCACAAACATTACCACGGCTCGCCGTAGACTGTTCCCACTAATTGCGTATAATCGCACCATCTCCACAAGTTCTACGTTAGAATATTTTTCCGTCATTTTACTTTTTTTACACACACAAACAACACACCTAAGAACACGTTTCGCTCCAAATTCGCTAGGGCTAAGAAATGTGTCACTCGTTCGGGGTTGCGCGGCACACTGGCTTTGATGCGTGCGGCGGCGTGCGCCCGCCGCCCGCCGGCCGCCGGCGCTCGCCGCGCCGACAAAGCTGCGGGCGCGCCGCGAAGCTCGAGCTTGTTGCTACCTACGCGTGGTCGGGTGAGCGGGCGTACGCGAACGAGCGTTTATTTTTTAGTGCTACGCAGACGTGCGATTCGTATTTACAGATTTTGAAAATATGATTATTATTTTTTCATATTTTTTTTATAATTTATTTGTAATAAGTATAAGCAATACGACTGCTGCTATGAATATGGCGTGAATGCAAATCAACAAGTTGTATATATTTTTTGTGTTTATTTGTAATGGAAAGTGTTCTGCTATGATAGGGCATTTTCCAATATTTTTGACGCTGTAAGGGAGAAAAGAGCTGGACACTTGCTGAGTTTCTTGCCGGTTCTTCTCAGTACAAGATCTCCCGCCCAGAGTAGATTTACGAACCGATGGCATAATGACATTCACAAGAGCTACTTGTAGCCTAAACTGAATAAATGATTTTGAATTTTGAATTTTGAATTTTGAATTAACTTCGTCGTGTATGAACTGAATTTGATGATTCTTTTATTGTTGGAAAAGAGATATTTCAAGAGTGGTACCATGATAAGGAAACCAGGATCTGATGATGGCATCTCAAAGAAATCGAGGGGAACTTTCGAAATTTGTAATGGCGACTAGTGCGTTTGTTAATGTTTTCATTAAGTATTTTAAGGCACTACTACTTAATGAAGGTCTGGAGTCGATTTGATGATGGAGCCAAAAGACAGTCGAGGAAACTCCTTAACGATTTACAGCAATTACATGGTGTTTGGGCTTGATTAATTTGTATTGATAAGAACTTTACACCAACGCATTATTATCTAGATACGCATGTCAGTTTTAAAAAATGTATACTGAAGTCGGGTGGGGCTTTTACAGTAAAAAGTGGAGATAATGGAACAACTATAAAAGTTTAAATGAAACAAAATTGTCCCCCAGCCGACCACCAACCATCCGACTTCAATAGACATTTTTTTTAAACTGACATGCGTATCTAGATAATTAATAATATGATTTCAATATTATTTATTGCTTTTTAGAGCTGTTTTTACATTTTATAGGTTTCTTTATTTGTTTATTGCCTTAAATTACATGTATTGCATTAATTTTAGTGTCAATTATTTAAAATATTTTTTTTATTAATTATAAAGAATCATTTCAAATAGTGGGTATGTGGGTATATATAATCATATAATCATGGCCGATGTGGGTATGCACTGAGATGTGGTAGCAGTGGACAAGGGACTCATCCCGCTGTCCTTGGCTAAAGAGAACTGGCAAAAACCCGTAATACTTAGTGCCAATGACCGCAGGGAGGTATGGCAAGGCAAGGAGCTCCACGGGCGCTTTTACCGGGCCCTCCACGGACCCGATGTAGACTTTTTAGCGTCCGTATCCTGGCTGCGTTTCGGTGACCTCTTCGGGGAAACTTGAGGTTTTGTCTGTGCAATTATGGACGAAGTTATGCTAACGAATAACTACCGGAAATATATTATGAAGGACGGGACGGTTGACATATGTCGGGCATGTCACCGTCCGGGTGAGTCTATCAGACATATTATTTCTGGCTGTTCTCGTCTGGCTGACGGCCAGCGGCCGGCGAGTACTTGCACAGGCATAACCAAGTGGCCAGGATTATCCACCAGCAACTTGCTTTGAAATATAAACTTGTGGATTTTGAGGTACCGTACTACAAGTATGTGCCCGACCCAGTTCTCGAAAATGACCATGTGACGTTGTACTGGGATCGATCTATCATCACCGACAGGACTATTGTAGCCAATAAACCAGACATTGTGGTGATAGATCGATTAGCGTGCCGCACGATGATTGTCGATATCACCATTCCCCATGACGAGAACCTCGTGAAAACTGAGAAAGAGAAACAAATCAATTATCTCGACTTAGCACATGAGGTTGTTGACATGTGGAATGTGGACTCGACTGTTATCGTGCCGATTGTTGTTACGGCCAACGGCCTGATGGCCAAGAGCCTCGATCAACATCTCATGAGGCTCTCGTTAAGCGGCTGGATCAAGGGCCTGATTCAGAAGGCAGTTCTCCTCGATACGGCACGCATTGTAAGGAAGTTCCTGTCCCTGGAACCCTAACCACCGGTAGTTTGGACCCTGGTCCCAAAGCCGGCGGACCCCTATTTTTTATTGTTTTTAATGTTTGTTTTGTTTTTAGAAAATATTTAAAAATGTAAATTAATATGTAAAAAAATAAATAAAGAGATAATAATAATAAAGAATTTAATTAAATTCTTTCAAGAAGTCCGTGTGAGTGAAGTTTTATTATAGATCCACTGAAACTTAAAGGATTTGAGGGGAGTATTATCATCATTAATAAATCAACTATTATTTATCATGTATACAAATTCACTCACAACACATAAATAAATTATAATTTCATTTAAAAATAAACTGAAAATACTATGGCTGTATGGGCTAAATCACGTTGTCTTTATCATCAAACAGAATGTCACTGTCATTAATGTCAAAATGAAAAGTTGACTTGGCATTGCAAGAATTCCGAAATAAACAAGAATACAATACAGCGGTAAAAGTCGTATTCCTCTATGTTTTATACAATAATAAAATGTTAAGTTACGAAGAAATCTATAAGAAAATATGCCGTGTATGTTTATCTATCGAAGACAGTCTGCAGTTGGTGTGTTTGACTGATAACAACAGTGTAGACGGACTAAGTTGTTACGGGAAGGCGGTCACAACATTTGCTCATATTTCCATTAAAGTTAAAGACAAGTTACCCCGTTTCATGTGTCCCAAATGTTTGAAATCACTAAAGCAAGCTATTCACTTCAAATTAAAGTGTGAATCAAGCGATAAACAGTTATTGAAGTGGAGTAAATTACATAAAAGCAAAGACAGCTTTGGAGCTAAAACTAAAGAAGTTATTGTGCAAAATATTATGTTTACCAAATACTTTCCCGGCGAAGCTTCAGCAGTACAAGGTATTAATAAGTGTCACACACAAAGTAATGATTTACAAGACAAATTAGACATTATATCCCAAGATGGTAATGAGGAAAATCAGCTAAGTCTGTCAGATGTTGATAGTTCTGATGAGATGTTAGATAGGATACAAGAAATGATAGATCGATATCCTAACAAAAGTAAGGATAGTTCAGATAAAATATTAGTTAATATGGAAAAAAGTTTAAGCAAGTATCCAAACAAAGACAATGTAGACTTTAAGAACTGTACACAAAAGAGCAAAAAGACTAAAAGTAAAATGCATTCTAAAAAGTTTTTAAAACAAGACACAACACTGGCACATAAAGTTAAAAAGATAAAGAATTTAAAGTACATTAATTCACCACAGAGTTCGGTGAAAAAAAAGTTAATTTGCAAGATTTGTAATAAAGATCTAGCTAATCGGGCCACATATAAATACCACATGCAGCGACACACTGGCTGCAATTTCATGTGTGAGCAGTGCGGGAAAGGTTTTCCTCTTGTCGGTGAGTTGCAATTACACCAAGTCTCGAGACATGGTACTGGCCCACACTTACCGTGTAAGCATTGCAACTTCAAAGCAGCGAAAAAACATATTTTGGTTGAACATGAACGTATTCACACCGGAGAGAGACCGTACACATGTGATAAATGTGGACTGACCTTCCGCAGACGTGCAATATGGAGGAAACATATGATATATCACACAGAGAAAACGGTTCAATGTTTACAGTGTCCAAGGAAGTTCTTTAGACGGAGCGAAATGGAAGCGCATGCTAACAGCATGCATGAAAGGGTATATGTATATTTGTGTCATAAATGTGATGCAACATATGCAAAGACTTCATCAGTGAGACGTCATCTAACGGAAAGGCATGGTATACCGAGAGAGGTGCAAGGCAAAATTGTTAGGATTAACAAGAGTAGAGGCACAGGTCATTTTAATTCTGACTAATATTAAAAGTCATAGTATAAAAAGTGTTACAATGAAAACATTGATTTTTGTTATTGATTGTGTAAGAAATATAATTTTTAAATTTTGTTTTTTGGCATTCCTTATTATTAAAAAGTATATGAAGATGTCAGTATATTAAGTAAAACATTTTTATACCCTAGGAGATTGTTTTAATCTTTAATAAATGATTATAGAATTGATTCAGAAAACTTACTTATTATTTTATTGTCTCTGTAAAATATGATATTAAAATCTTTTTAAGTCCTTTGGCAATTACAAAGAGGTTTGTAGTGTGGCCACTGGCCAGTGCCTTTGTTGAAAAATAACACAATGTAATAATGAATTACTAATTCCAATCATTAATAATAATAAAAAAATATCCTTATTAACATTATCAAACAACATCACATCAACTTCAACTTCAACTTTTTTGTTTATGGCAACTGGGTCACTTTTAGGTTAGCGACCATTACTGCCAATGACTCCAACAACATCACATATAAGTAAACAAAAAACAAAAAAACAAGCTGTCAAGAAACTTTCAATGTAGAGAATTGGGTAGATCCAATCAATCAACTTGTATTTTATAAATTTTACAAACATTTAATTTAGCTTCAGTGCAGCAATTAGCACTTAAAAATAAAAAGTAAAAATTTACTATAGAGCGTGATGTTTATCAAATTTGTGGTATTTCATCTGCAAAGATGAATCTGCATAGCCATCGGTTGCAATAACCGTTGGATAGGTGGCGCACTGTGCCGCTATTAGCACTCAAAAAAATTAAAAAGCAGTAACAAAATTCAGCGCTTAGGTACGTTAGCCTTTCCGGTAGCATAGCACTTGTTGAGAGACTCTGTTGAGGTCACCGAGCATTGCGCCGAGGTCTTCCAGTACTAATTAACTAACTATTAATAAAATTAAATTAAAAAACACTAATTTCCCTTCATTCATTCGTCACTTGGTCTTTTAAACAAAAATAGAACTTGTTGTTTTATTATATGCAAACAAAATTCACTTCTAAGGTGGTCAAGCAATTTCATTGTCGACTATACCTACCTATATTAAAAATATTTATTTTATTTATTAGATTAATATTTTTTGCTGCTTTGAGCTTTTATTAATAGGGTTTTATTTTTAAGGAACGCTTCGTAACTATTATTACAATCTAATTTTAAGTTACAAAACACCATTAACTGCTTTTATCAGACCGATACTGGCTCTGTTGCGCTCATCTTTCCACTTTGTATCCATCACAAAAACTATTAATAGTAAAAATATAGTACATAGTATCGCCTTCTATAATATATTTTTAGAATAATAGTACATAGTTAGACACCTATCGCCTTACAAATAAACAAAGAATAAGGTCCGAATACTTATTCCGTGTTTTGTTCCTGTCATGTAAACGTCATTTCAAATTAGAGTAAAAGAGACAAAACTCAGAATAACTATTCGGACCTTTTTCTTTGTTTACTTGTAAGGGCGTTAAAATAGTAGGATAGGTAGGTATAGTGGACAATGAAACTGCTTTACCTCCTTAGAAGTGAATTTTGTTTGCATATAATAAAACAACAAGTTCTATTTTTGTTTAAAAGACCAAGTGACAGATTTGTCATCATTGACAATGAGCCTTAGTGAAATTTTATTGTAATGGAAGTTTTTGTCAGAAGTGATAAAGCAATTTCATGGTCGACTATACTATATTATTATATAGTAGGGTTGGCAACCCTAGTAAGCACAGTGCCTTCATCTCACCTGATGTTAAGTGATGATAAGGCCGAAGGTGGAAGCGCACTTCACCCGGGATCCTCAACTACTGAGGCACTGGCTATCTTATCTCTAGCTGCCGGAACACAACATTGACACTTTGACGACCACCGTAGCCGAGTGGCTTGCACGCTGGATTTTGGGCGGCGCTTAATCTGAGGTCCCGGGTTCGATTCCCGGTCGGGTCAGTGTCGAAAACGAACTCTTTATTTTATTAATTTTATTTATTTTAAAACTTTTGCAACATATATTACATGGCAGACTTAATGCCTGAGGCATTCTCTACCCGTCAACCATAGGGTGGTGCAGACTCTTCGATATTATGTCGGGTCTGGATGGTTGTGGTACCGTCGTTGTTTCTGATTTCCATGAAACGAGTGCTGCTACTTACCTTGGGATCAGAACAGTGTATGTGATGTGGTCTAAATACAGGGTCTATCAAAATCAATAAGCGAACGTTTAAGGGCGGTATCTATACATCATTCTGAATACAATGACAAAAAATAGGCTCCAGTTTTATAGTGATTTTTCAAAGTTATGTTTTCTAACAAACTAAATCAATTAAAATAATGCACATCATGAAACATGCTGTATCTTTACTAACACGCACGCAGGCGTCGATAAAAAGATAGTGTACAGATACACAACACAACGGCTATCTTTGTGTGCGTGTAGTACAGCTGTACGGGTTTGGAAAGGGTGTATTTTTTGATAAATTTTGATAATGTTTTGTTGATTATCTCGGTAACGAGCCTGTATCTAGTATTGGACCTTGGTGAGAATGCTCAGTGTGATATATATGCTCCCCTTAAACGTTCGCTTATTGATATTGTTAGACCCTATATATATTTTTTAATGGTACAAACATTGATGATAAGATAATAGCTAGCCAAGCAGACAAACATGCGCTAGTACCAACTAAACCGAGTACACAAACATGTACCCCCGCTGGGAATTGAACCCAAGGCCTCTTGGTATAAACCGGTAGTCATAACCACTAGACTACAGACCAAAGAGACAGTTAAAAACTGTTTTGGGTGCTCGAGCGCGCTATGTATAGACTCCTAATTTTGTGGAACTACTGTATTCGACCATTTGTGGGGAGATTTAAATTAGGGTAGCTATTACGTCTAAAATATTTAAATAGAACCTCAACGTTTAGGGTTAGGGGAAGGTCATGCGGACTTAAGGGTGCGCCGTCCGTAAGTGACAAGTGTCATATATTTTATTTGAAATGTCTTCGTCCGTATTTATTTGATGCCGCGCGGCCTTACTTGTTTTGTATGGGGAATTAACGTGTTAATTTGAAAAATAATAATTTAAAAACCGCTTGTTATATCGAAAATGCGAGACGGAGGATTTGTAGTTAAGACATAAGTGATTGTTTGGACCCAATTAGAGGTATAGTAATTTAGATAAACTATAAGATATCAACTACACGCCGCCACTCGTTTTCATGATTTTTGCCCATCTTAATGATATCTACTGTAGAAAAAACTATAGTGTGTTATGAATTTATGGGTCGGACTAATTGGTAACGGTAATCAAAGGTAACGTGTTTAACGTTACCTTTGATACCAAATACATATTTCCTTTATGTAATACGATAGTTTTTTCGTCATCAACTTAACCGTGACTACTTACCTACACTTTTGTTTTTTTTCGGTCGGCGCACCCTTAAAGTGAAAACCGCCTTAAAGTACTGTGGTCGCAACTAACACAGTGAAAGAAAATTCAGTGTAGCTATTGGACGACCTCCTCCGTAGCCAAGTCGGTTGCACATCGGACTTTGGGCGACGCTAACTCTGAGGTTCTGGTGGCGGTAGCCAAAGTAACATTAAGAAAACGATAGCGAAGTTCGAAAAGAATAAAATGTATGGGATTGATAAAAGATTGACCACGTGATATATAACGCGGCTTATGTCAATCCCATACATTTTATTCTTATCGAACTTCGCTATCGTTTTCTTAATGCTACTTTGGCTAAGCCTACGGGTTCGATTCCCGGTCGGGTCAATGTCGAAAACGAACTTTTCGATGTCATTTTGTTTCTGGGTGGTTGTGATATCGTCGCGGTCATTGTTTCTGATTCCCTTACAACGAGTGCTTTAGCCACTTACCTTGGAATCAGAACAATGTATTATGTATGTAATGTTGTCTAAAAATATATTCAACTAGCGGCCGCTCGCGGTTTCACCCGCGTGGTTCCCGTTCCCGTGGGAATATCGGGATAAAAAGTATCCTATGTTTTAATCCAGGTTTTAAACTCTATAACCTCTATATCTATATATCACAAACTTTCGCATTTATAATATTAGTGTGATACACTTGTAATGGTAGGTAAGGTCTGGAGTGTAGAGCAGGGCTTTGAATAGGTTGAGGTATTCCACGAAGCACACCCAAACGAAGCACACCTAAAATATTCCACGAAGCTAAAACAATAGGTGTACTTCAAATAAAATTTAAAAATTATTATAGGTATTTCTATTCCACGAAGCACACCTACGAATACTATGCCATCGATTCGTAAGCCTACCAGGAGGGCGGGAGATCTTGTACTGAGAAGAACCGGCAAAAACTCAAGCGAGGGCATTTTTTTCCCCCTTGCCCAGTGTCACATATTAACCTTTTCACCGCTATCCTGCACGCGATGTCCCGCTGTACGCCAACGTATAAATGTATTTTAATAAAGTAGGTACAAAGAAGAACTTCTATAGAAGTGCTGGCGTGGACGGCACGAAAATCTCGAACTTCTATAGAAGTTGTTGGCGGTAAAAAGGTTAATAAAGTAGGTACAAAGAAGAACTTCTATAGAAGTGCTGGCGTGGGCGGCACGAAAATCTCGTACTTCTATAGAAGTTGTTGGCGGTAAAAAGGTTAAAAAATGTACTCCCTGTCATCCTACTCGTAGAAGGACACTTTCCATCACAAATCAAGATTGTTTACTGTCGCATATTTTCTAGAGCGTCTAGTGCGTATCAAAATGTAGCCGTACTCCTTTAATGCTCTCACTTAGAGCAAAAGACTTGACCTCGCCTAATTATACTGGGGCTGGATACATTGAAACCCGGCGGGGTTTCAATTGTACCGACTTCGCGGGGTTTTTATTTGTTCCTTATTGTTGGCTGAGAGATTGTAGGAAGACTGTCTGTAGTTAATTTTGATCAACTGTCTGCTTTTGTCATGAAAGCTTCTAGCTGTTGTAAAGTACCTACTCGTAGGTACAGAAATGGGGTTAACAATTTATGTAAGAAAGTAAATAAACCTTTTTATGATTTACACTTATAAAAAATAAAGTAGTCGCTTTATATCGAATCTGAAAAATAACCACTTTAGACGATTTTCTACAAAAGCAAGAGCAAGTGGCAATACACCCTTTCTCAAACTCAGCGACCCTAGGTTTGATTGCAAGTTGATTGATATGATAGCCTTTATCAGCAGTGTAGTCATACAGATAACAAACAGCGTTGCGTTAAATAGATCAACTTTTTATTTAGAGTATTCTTGAGTGTGTCATGCTCTCTTTATTGTCTCTGCGGTGGTGGCGTGTGCGTTGGGTCGTTACGTTCCCTAAAATATGGTTGAGCGAAGCGATGCCTGATTCATTATGTCATACTCGTGAACGGGTGCCGCATGTGGAGGGCTCGTTTAAAGGCCGTCTGGCTAGCTACCACCATCTCGTTTAATGGTAGTAGGGCTGATTTAAAGTCCGCCTGGCTAACTATAGCTACCACCATCTTTTTGAAGTCTGTCATAGCAAAAGCTATGTTGTACTAGCTACTACCATTCTTGCCCAAGGTATCAATAATGTCAATACAATGTCATATTACAGCAGATAATGAAATTCCAAATAAACCTTATTGGTAACTATATAGTTAGTTAAATTAGATCACGTCATCAAAATTACTAAAAACTAACTTCGCAAAAAAACAGGTGAAGTCATAATTAAAATAAAATTAATGATTAAGCTAAATTTTTTCAAAGTTAAAATAAGAATCGTATTCTCAATATAATTATTCCCATCCAGCATCTCAATTATACGTCTGATTAAGTTTATTCGTTAGCGAAACTTGCTTAAGAGCTTAATAAATCTAATACCTACACTTACTACGAGAGGGTTCAAAACGTTAACTGAAAAACTTGAGTCGACTCCAAAGCACTTTGGCCCATTTGGTCGTCAAAGGGAAAGACGGTTAACCCTATTTTGCTGGGCAAACATCACAAGTCTCGAGACATTCAGGGATTTGGCACAGGTAAGCGAAGGCCGCCCCTTGGGACCTGCCCCTGTATCATTCCGTCTTGGAGACGGTTTTAAGTTACAGAAGATTTTAAATTAAAAGCGTCTTGAAGGATTTGCGATGATATTACGAGGTGATATAGCTGAATTGAGTGTTTGCTGTCTCGTTTAGAAAGAAAATTGTATTATGCAAACATGTTGTAAAGAGAACTCTTTTAAGGTTGATACAAGCAATGGTTAATATAATGGTAATTATGGACCATTAATGATGGTATTTATGGACCGTTCTCCCTGTTGTGGTGTTTCCACCTATAGGAAAGGCTCGTGCCCTGCAGTGGGAACATAAAAATGAGCTGCTGATGATGATAATGACAAGCAATGGCCAAACCAGTAGTGCTTTTCTGACAGCCTTATTTAGTACAAACCTTTTCCATAATCAATTCGCCGAAAGATCATTAATTGTTATGTGACTTTTTTGGAACTATTTTATTTAGTTGGTATTTTTATTTATTTATTTAAACAACAATATATTGTATTAAATTAATCTAAGCAACACACAGCAACAACATAACAACGAGTGTATGAATCTATACTAATATTATAAAGCTGAAGAGTTTGTTTGTTTGCTTGGTTGAACGCGCTAATCTCAGGAACTACTGGTTCGAATTGAAAAATTATTTGGTGTTGAATAGTCCATTTATTGGAGAAGGCTATAGGCTATATTATATCACGCTATGACTAATAGAACGCGGGTGAAACTGCGGGGCACAGATAGTTTTATTATGTCGATAAAGCTATTTACGTTTTTTTCTGATTTTACAAGTAGATGAATATGTGTAATTTTAAAATGTGAAACATCATTCGTCAAATTGTATGTAAGGGAAAATGAGTCATCTACTAAGTATAAATATTGAAATTGACTACGAGTACAAACAACAAAGTAACCAAACAAGTAGTCAGCGTAGCAAAAACTAGGGATATAAATATTTAAGGACATGTACAGTTTAGCGTCTAAAATAATCGGCGAAATAAAAATCGCTAATAATTTTTGGCCTTTAATCGGGAAAACATATTTCGGTATATCGACAGTGAACCTTCAAAAGCATAAACAATATTTATTATATCCACAGTAAAATGTATTTCACACTCCCACGGAACTCATTATTACTTCGTACAACAGCCCTTATCACTTCCATTCTCTCGCCCCGAACTTTGGTGTTTCGTACAAGCAATATAGTGTGAAGTTACGATACCTCTATGAATTTTATCTCTTTGATCTCATGGCTTAATTACATCGGGTGTGCCACAGGGCTTGCTTTTAAGCCCTTTGTTTTTATTACTTCCACCAAGTCATGGACCTCATCGATCCGTTTATCTACTTCTGCTTTAAGTGAATCTTCAGGTGTTCCACGTTATCATTGGTCTTTGTTATCAAAGGAGCCTTATGTCAAATAGGTACCTATTAGTGTTATAAAAAGCTCGAATTCAATGCCTAAGTATGTCATTTTGTGCATTCACAGTGTTACGGTGTGAATACTTTTTTATTAATATTTTCATACTGTTGGCGACCAACAAACTATTTTCAAGTTTTTTACCTTTTAGATTATTTGTGTATTTTTACTTTTAAAATTGTATTTAAATATATACCTACCATCAGTTCAATAAAAATTAAGAAGAAGAAAAAAAAGGTCTGTTGGTCGCCAACACATACAAATTTTATAAATGAGGAAATCTTAGTATTTTTGTATGTTTGTATGTTTGCAACGAATAAACTCAAAAACTACTGGACCGATTTAAAATATCTTTCACTATTAGAATGCTACATTAGCGCTGAGTAACATAGGCTATATTAGATTCCCACGGGAATGTTTGTGCCACCCGTGCGAAGCCGGGGCGGGGCGCTAGTTATAATATTCATATATGGAGCAATAGCGCCAGTGTTCGACACTCTAAGACCAGTGCTTGGCAGAATTTTCGTCACCATAAATTAACATAGAATTTCGTTAATTAATGGAATCAGGCGTTATTTTGCGGAAATCCATAGTACAAAATAATGTCATTGAATAAAAAAAGTAGTGTTAATTCCGCTAACCGGAAATAGCTAAGCCGAAATTTTGACTTTAGATATAAGGAACATATTGCCGCGTATAGGAATGCCATTCGGATAAATTACGTTTCGCAAAACTTTTAATTGATACCGACCATTCCTTGTGCGACAATAACAGTTATAATATTTTGCATATTTGTAATAAAAGCTTTCGGTTGTGTGTGTTGGAGCAATTAGAAATAATGAAACAATAATGACAGTCATGCGCTATTGAATGACCAAACAAATTTAGTTTCATCCCCATTATTACGTATTGTCGCGGGTAGTACGTCACAAAGGTCAAATGATGGCGCTTCATAAGGAGCCGGGCTGAGCTGCGTAGCCGTAACAGTCGGTGCTCAGCTCTCGATCAGTCAACAGCTCCTGAGGATGCCCCGTGGAGAGACGAAACACGTGTCAGGTATCGGTGTTGGTGTGCATGTTCGCTTGCACCCATTGTTTCTCCTGCATGCATGTGCATACCTTTTTCGGGCGGGAGGTCGGTGCATGCGTACTGCATCCAAGCTGGATAAACGAGTGAGTTAGCGGAATTATTTCAATGACATTCTTTTATAGAATTTCGTTCAAATAGTTACGGGATATCAGCAGGTGGTTGATAATTAATTGCTGCTGAAGACTAAAATCAGTTGCTGGTGGTAGCTAGCCAGTCTTACTGTAAAATGACACTTTCCATCGCAAAGCTATATAGTATATATAAATGTAATTGAAATAATATTTAGTGTTAATTCCGCTAAATCACTCGTCTATCCAGCTTGGACGTATGCACCGCCCTCCCGCCCGCAAAAAATATGCACATGCAGAAGAAACAATGGATGCAAGCGAACATGCACACCAACACCGATACCCGACACGTGTTTCGTTCCTCCACGGGGCATCCTCGACAGCTGTTGACTAGTCGAGAGCTGCGCACCGACTGTTACGGCTACGCAGCTCTTTTTTGTACCATAGATTTCCGTAAAATAACGCCTGATTCCATTAATTCAATATAGTATTACAAATAAATGTAAGGCTGAAGTATTTTGATTTGTACTTATAAGTACAACAGCGCAAGGAAGTTCTCGACTAGAGACTCAACGCATGATTGGCGCATCCTCCATTACTTGTACCACACACGACAGCTGATGTTGGAGTCACGACGAAATCATTCGGAGACCTATCCCATCCGTGGGATCAGATTTTTTCTGATAGCAACAAATGTAGCGGTTTGATTTATTACCGTTCCGTCCACGATTGTTTTGACTTTCAGAACACATGTTTATTTTAATAATATGACTTCTTGAAAACTTCTGTCATTAGACCTATTAGACTTTGACCCTGCTTAGAGAAAGATGCTTTATCTTGCAACATTATGACCAAAATGCACAATCCGCTACATCATCGAGCTTCATGGTAGCTTACCGTGAGCTCTTAAAACAGTGTGAGCAGTATTTATCATCATCATCATCATCATCAGCTCATTTATTGTGCCCACTGCTTGGGCAAAAGGCACGAGCCTTTGCTATGGATGGAAGCAGCACACGGAGAACGGGACATAAACCGCCACGCGGGTCCAGTGCGGGACGGTGGTTGTTAATTACTGCTAATGCGGCCGGACTAACGGCTTTATGAGCCTTTGTGAATGATATTTGTCATAAGAACACGTTAACATTTAACACATTTGAAGCAGCAACCCTCCTAAGAGAATTACAATTCTGCCATTCAAACTCTCGTTGTCGTGAGAAAGATCGATTGTCTTAAAAACTCGCGGATTTCTTAGCGGGAAACTGAAGAGTCATGTCTGCGGTTATGTTTTATTTTCTAAAATTTGTGCTATCTCGAATATTAATGTAAAATAATTGTGGATTATTAACCTTTAAGTGTTCGTGAGTGTGCATGAGTGTTGGCAAATGAAACAAAACAGTGCAACGTCACTTTTCAAATTCTCTCAAGAAGTCCACGTGAGGACTTAGTAAAGCCACACATCTTTACTAAGATACTCGAGGGGTTGGGGTATATCATTTCTCACTTCTCATTTCTATTATCATTCATCATTATCATACAGGAAAGAAATATTGTTTATTTATGTATTACTTGTAAGAATCATTTCTTTGACACTGGCTAAATGTGCTAATCGCACGAAGCCATCAACTAAAAGAAAAAAAAACTCGTACTAAGAACCCAGGAGGCTACTTCAATACCATACCATTTCTCGATTTCATCACCTGACTCGAACGCATCGGAAAGTCAAGTAGGAGACACGCACGGGGAAAGGCTGCGAGCAGTAAGTAAATTCTTTATTTAAATACATCCACAGTTTATTCATAAAGACATAAAACATACCTACACGAATTACATACATAAAGGCTACATGAACAGTATGTTTTCTTTGGACACGCCTCGTCCAAATCAATTACGTCATCGCCCTTTTATTGTTGACATTCGATTCATCCTGACAAGTGAAGATCGCAATTTATTCTCTTACCTTGTTTTTTCGTGTACCTAAGAGTTCATAGAGCTAAGAAAAGGACATTACATGAAAAATCGAACGAGCCTTTAAACGTTTCAAATCTGTAGATCTCTGTTTCCTTAGACATATTATATTTATTAGAATAGGGTTACGTCAAAAATGTTGAACTTTAAAATTTGTAGGAAACACTGAAATGTAATAAAGACTCTCGTTATGTGTAACTTTCTTCCTATAAAATTCCGGATTGCAGTTGCAGTTTGTTTCAGGTCAGCGGTAAGCGTTGGTCATTACCAAGCCAAGCGGTAAAAATATACAGGCTAAATTTACGTAGTTTATTTAATAACGATGATTATATATTTTTTTTAATATTTTATTTATTTAATAATATAACAATGAAATGAAATTATAAAGCAAACCATAAATCACGGAGATTTGTTCGGTATGCTACAAATAAACTGAGCTCAACATCTGCACATAACATCAACAAAATGCAAAAACAATAAAAGTAAACATAGGTTAGGTAGGTACTTTAAATTAACACACTTAACATTAAATAAAATGCGATACAAATGAGTCGCGTCAGCAGGCCACCCGCACTACGTGATGCTGAAGATGATGTTCTATAAAATGGTGTAACAAATGACTCAGTTGTTTTTTTAATAATTTTCGGGTAAGCACTTGGCCTCCATCTCACCTGATGTTAAGTGATGATAAGGCCGAAGGTAGAAGCGCTTTTCACCCGGAATCCTCAACTACGGAGGCACTGGCTATCTTATCTCTTGCTGCCGTAACACAACAACGCTACAAACATGTAGATGTTATGGCGACATAATTAGAACATATGGTGGTAGCTAGCCAGGCTGAAAAACAAGCCCTACCACCAATCAAACCGAGTACACAAATATGTACCCCCACTGGGAATCGATCCCGGGACCTCTGAGTCTGAAACCGGTGGTGTTAACCACTAGACCATGAGGCGGTTAGATTCCTCTTAACCCATCGTTGGCCGAGCGCTTACATGTAAGCGCCAAACAATTAAATTCTATATTGTGTCTGGTATTTACGCCAACGATATTCAGAAAAAGAGAATGCTCCAACATATTGTATCATGATTGGTACAATATGTTTATATTTATATGAAAATAATATATATTTTTCATTTTTTTACGACACTGTATTTCAACCCCCATCAAAACATTATTAAGTCTATGGCAGCGGCCATTCTCCCCTTATCAAGCTCGCGGGACGTCATCATTCTTTTCACGACGTATTTCCTTAATACATCTCGAATGTGGGAGCAGTAAAATAATTTATTAGCCGTTACATAGCTGACCTAAATCTACACGATATGTTATTTTTTAGGCATTCAATATTTTGTGTTTTTATTCCATTTTGCGTGAAACGGAACGCAACCAACTAAAAAGGGAAAAGGTCGATTTGTATTTAGGAATAGGAGGCAAAGTAAAGGTAGCGAGTTCGTCTTGAGGTGAAGTTCTATTCATGGGTCGACTGGGAAACCCTCCCCAAGTTAACTTTGATGGCGTGGACATTCCTTTCAGTCAATCTTTCACAAAAAGTGTGGTCATTGATAGTTACTTGAGTTGGGGGCCGCAACTGCAAACTGTTAGCCGCAAGCTTTACGCATCGCCAGCATCTTGGAGGACGCTGCGCAACTTTTTACCTACTGCCACTAAAATTGCGCTAGCCCAATCTCTGCTGCTTCCAGTTCTAGATCATGTTGACGCTTGCTATCTTGATATCACAGAGGACCAGCTTCATGAAGAGCGTCTTCAAAGTGTTTGTATTCGGTTCATATTCGGCTTTCGCAAATATGACCATGTTTCTGAGTACCGCTTACAACTCAAGTGGCTTCCTATTCGTCTTCGCCGGAATACTCATATACTCTCTCTTCTTAATAACACATTGTTTAATCCCACCTATCCTTCTTATCTTAAGAAACGTTTCAGTTTTCTGAATTGTTCAGGTTCGCGCTCATTACGGTCATCACAAAACTTAAGCCTTATAACATCCCCACACAGCACCACATTTTATGATTATTATTTTACCGTCCAAGCTGTTCGTCTCTGGAATTCGCTTCTAGTTGCGATCAGGCGTGCGTAATCCATTCACACATTTAAAGAGCTCGTCAAAATATTCTACCTTTCCGATTAACCCTGCCCTGCTGCAAAATTGCCATATCCGCTACTTTCCTACCTGAGACTACTAATATGTTTAAGTAGGATTATTATATGGTATATATGTATATTATGTTTATCATTATTAACATTATCATACTCTATATTTATTTTCTTTCTTAAAACTAGATTTTTACAATATTTTAATATAAAAACAATAAAACATTATAAAAACCTAATCCTAGAGTACCGCCAGCAGCGAGGCAGGGCCCAAGCTACCGGTGGTTCGGGCTGCAGAGTGAGGAACCTCCTGACAATACGTGCCGTGTCAAGGAGTACTGCTTTTTGCATCTGACCCTTGACCCAACCTTTCAGCGAGAGCCTCTCTAGGTATTATTATTATTTTGCTTCATTTATAAAATTTCACCTCTGATCTTACAGTTTATTAGCTCTCTCCATCCGACTGGTTGTCTAGAATAAGAATTCGCTTGAAAGCGATAAGACCGCCAAATTGTAACTTTGTAATTTTTTTTTCTTTTGTTCAATTCAATTCAGTTCAATTTTGTTTTTTTTGTTTTGTTTATGTTTTATAGTGTTGCATTAAAAATATTATCTATCTATCTATCTATGTACCTATCTAAAGCCGGTTACCTATATTCTATCTATCTGTTGTTTTGCCTACTATAGATAAAAATTTTACATAATCTCTATACAAATTATGTCAAATTTCAAACTCAAGTAAGCAAAACAACAGACAGATAGAATTTAGGGATCCGGCATAAAACGTTTGTTATAATGAATAGAATAAGATAAAAATTACATAAAACATACCAACTCAGCAACCACAATGAGAATCAAATAGAAAAACAGAAAACAAAAGAAATTGCCATTAAAAAAGTAGAAAATATAAACCTAAAAAAAAGTATATACTTCGTAACAATATGTAAAATTTAAAAAAAATAAATAGTTAAGGGTGCGCCGACAAAAAAATGCCAAAAATGCAGTTACGGTTAAGTAGATATAATTGAAAATACTATCGTATTAAATGAACAAAATATATATTTAGTATCATAGGGAACGTGTTTACAATTTGTCAGAACCATAAATTCATAACACGCTATAGTTTTTTCTACAATATCATTTAAATTTGGGCAAAAATCATGAAAACGAGTGGCGGCGTTTAGTAGATTTCTTATAGTTTATCTTAATTATTGTACCTCTGATTTTGTTTAAACAACCATCAATGGATAAACTACAAATTGCTAGACTACATTTTCGATTCATCAAGTGGTTATTTAAATAATTATTTTTTATTAAGCACCTCAAATTCCCCATACAAAATTAGTATTGCCGCGCGGCATCAAATAAATATGGACGACGACATTTCAAATAAAACATATGACACTTGTCACTTATGGACGGTGCACCCTTAAGTATTGAAAAGAAAATAATTATCGTTATAGAAAACTCTTTGAAATGACTTTAGCATTATTCGGTATTGTATTTACCTACATCAGTATATATTTTTAATTAAATCCATTACTCATCAATTGTAGCGATGACTTGATTTCAATGAGGCCTTTGCCGAACAGTGAGACAGTAGGCTATAATTACAATTTACTATTATTTTTATTATTACTATTTTATACACAAACATCATCGGCCGAAAACCTACAAACGATTCGAGCCTGATTAACCAAGGTAATGTACCTCACACAATACCGGAGCGAACAAAGGGCAAGCCTTAATCATGTTGAAGCGTGTCCGTAAGCCTTGTTCATCATAAAGAGCTTCCTTGCGATCAAAGGTATACTCGGAATGTGTATATAGAGGCATAATAATCATTATTAATTCATTTAGTTTTTTATACAATAAAAATAACGTACTTAGTTTTCTCAAACTCTTTTCTTGGAAAGAAAGAAGGTTTCATTATTTTGACAACCTTTGTCGAGATAAATCGATAAACGCTGTACTGGCCATATAGACGCGAGCAGCAGAACTCAATCACGACCGATCGACATTGGAATTGTCACGTTTCGTACTCATGATGGCAACACTAGCGCCAAATTGCTTCCAAATTGCGTGATTATTGAATGAACTAAACGACATTGGGTTTCGCCGCCAATCGGTACTCTTGACGCTATTTGTATTTTGACAGCATCCAATTACTATTGAGTTGTGTTCATATTGGTTTGTGATTTGTGGTTTTTACAATAGCAAAAGAGTAACTTTTTGTGAATTGTGTTCGGTTTACTAAACTTAAGATTTATCGTTTATTAAGTGCAGTTTAACGAATATAATGGCGCGTTTAGCTCTTCCTTTTCTTATTTTACGAAATGCCCGAATAAACGACCTAAAAATAAGAAGAAAAGATCGTTCTTTGGCGCGTTACATGAACAAGGCATTTTCTATGGGCAAAAAGGAATTTGAGGCGAACTATCGCATATTTAATTTTATCTTTGAAGAGTTGCAGTCCTACTTGCCAGTTCTAAAGAGAAGAAGTGACATATAGATAATAAACGATGTGTCACTTCTTCGATAGCGCTACAGGACTAAACCGTACAATACGGACCCACGAGTTGAACGTTCGTAGTTTTTATTGAAAAGATCTGTATTATAGACATAACTATGCAAAGTTTGAATCCACGCAACTTCATAGTTTTTTAGAAAGAAAAACAATGAATATTGATATTTTTCGTCGTAATAGACATTTTTTTGTCAGGTTACTTTTAAGTTGTACTTGTTAGTTGCGTTCAGTTCCTTTATACGAGTACCTACATTATTACTAGGAAGAAATCAGGTAAGCTTATACTTTAATACCATGTGTAAATAAGCTTATTAAATTATTTATTTTTTCAACTCTGAATAGTGGAAATTAGGTCAAAACTTGTCACAAAACCGATTCAAAAAAAATTCAAAATTCAAAATCATTTATTCAGTTTAGGCTACAAATAGCTCTTATGAACGTCATTATGCCATCGGTTCGTAAGTCTCTGGGCGGGAGATCTTGTACTGAGAAGAACCGGCAAGAAACTCAGCAAGTGTCCAGCTCTTTTCTCCCTTACAGCGTCAAAAATATTGGAAAATGCCCTATCATAAAAGGACACTTTCCATCACAAATAAAAACACAAAATATAAAGGACAATCACACATATTAAAAAAAACAAAAGAGAAAATATAATAATATCTACATTTGCAAAACATCAGTTACCAGTTAAAAATTTTCACAATGTCATACAGCACTAATAAAGGTCAAAAATTGTCTAAGAAAGAAAAAAAACAAAATTAAACTATAGTAAAGGGTGGGCCGACCAAAAAAATGACAAAAATGCAGTTACGGTTAAGTAAATATAATTGAAAATACTATCGTATTAAATGAACAAAATATATATTTAGTATCATAGGGAACGTGTTTAAAATTTGTCAGTACCATAAATTCATAACACGCTATAGTTTTTTCTACAATAACATTTAAAGTTGGGCAAAGATCATGAAAACGAGTGGCGGCGTTTAGTAGATTTCTTATAGTTTATCTAAATTATTGTACCTCTGATTTTGTCTAAACAATCATCAATAGATAAACTACAAATTGCTAGACTACATTTTTGATTCATCAAGTGGTTATTTAAATAATATTTTTTTATTAAGCACCTTAAATTCCCCATACAAAATTAGTATGGCCGCGCGGCATCAAATAAATATGGACGACGACATTTCAAACAAAACATATGACACTTGTCACTTACGGACGGCGCACCCTTAATAATAATAAAAATAATAGTATGCAAGAGCAGACCAGCCTCCACAGGCGGCACCCGTTCACGAGTATGACATATGAATCAGCCATCGCTTCACTCAACCATATCTTAGGGAATGTAACGACCCGACGCTCTGTCAACCCCGCCGAATCTGTCAACCTCGACCCCATGTGGTACTAGTATGCCCTACCCTAGAGTGTTTTGCCTGCGTAGCCGTCTCTTAAGAACTGGCAAGTAGAACTACAACTCTTCAAAAATAAAATTAAATAAGATCTTTGATACGCGATAGTTTGCCATAAATTCCAGTTCACCCATAGAAAATGCCTTGTCCATGTAACGCGCCAAACGACGCTCGTTTCTTCTTATTTTTAGGTCGTTTATTCGGGCATTTCATAAAATAAGAAAAGGAAGAGCTAAACGCGCCATTATATTAGTTAAACTGCACTTAATAAACGATAAATCTTAAGTTTAGTAAACAAAAAATTACTCTTTTGCTATTGTAAAAATCTCAATCACAAACCAATATGAACACAATTCAATAGTAATTTTATTGGGAGCTGTCAAAATAGCGTCAAGAGTACCGAAATTGGCGGCGAAACCCAATGTCGTTTAGTTCATTCAATAATCACGCAATATGGAAGCAATTTGGCGCTAGTGTTGCGTGCGATCAAGAGTACGAAACGTGACAATTCCAATGTCGATCGGTCGGGATTGAGTTCAAGAGTAAGCCTGCTAGTCGAACTGCAGGATGCTAAATGCATGCTTACTATTAAAACAAAAGAAATCGTTGTCCCGATTTTATTAATAAAAACTTTTGATACTTATTTAAAAATAAAAATCAAAAACTTTCTGCTGAACACTAGCCGTTTTGCAATTACGTAAGATACGACGAATGGCGATAAGGCTTCCATCATTAAAATCAAGTCATCGCTACAATTGATAGGTATTGACTAAAGCCGGTTCCCCTTATTCTATCTATATGTTGGTTTGGCTACTATAGAGAAAATTTTGACTTATGCTCCATACAAATGATTTTAAAATGTTTTTGTTTTGTTTATATAATTTTTAACGCAAATTTTGTTGCGAACAAATTACAAAAACACAAATGTTGAAAAAATTTCCACGAGCAGGATTTGAACCTGCATCCTTCTGAGATAACGGGTCAGGTGCTCTCCCAATTGAGCTATCGCGGTTCTAACCAGCCCGCGGAAATTATTCAACACTATTTACTTTTTACTTTGAAAGCCAAAGGCGCCCATTCAATGTCAACAACTACCGTCATTAACATCCGATCATAATATTTTTACAAACACTAAAGATCAGCTGAACCGGTATGTCAGAAGGGTGCAGGTTCAAATCCTGCACGTGGAAATTTTTTCAACATTTGTGTTTTTAACCGACTTCAAAAAAAGGAGGAGGTTATCAATTCGACTGTATTTTTTTTTATGTTTGTTACCTCAGAACTTTCGACTGAGTGAACCGATTTTGATGATTCTTTCTTTATTTGAAAGCTGGTGCTTCCCGTGTGGTCCCATTTTAATTTGGTCCAGTTCTGATGATGGGATCCTTAAGAAATTGAGGGAACTCCTCGAATATTGTAGGCATACCTATCGCGATATTGGTATTTTCAGAAATAAGTCAAGCGTTTACATTCAGAAAGTATCATTTGATGAAGTGTAACTGATGAAAAAGACCACAGATTGCCATCGGAACTCCTCAATGATAAGTATTTCATGGGTGGCGATAAAATATCTCGATTAAGATAGTTAAGCGACTATGACGAAGCAAAAGAAGACAGGCATCGGAGCTCAGTTTTTGATTTCCTACTTTGAGATAGGCGTTTCTCGTTTTCTTCGCTTGTCTCATTTAAACGGCGGCGGCGCTGTCTCATACGAGCAGCGTGTTTAGTAGGTCTACCCATATTCGCTTTTGATAAATAGATCGAAACGAATCACTAAAAACCGAGAAATAAACAAAAATTTTAACAAAAAAAAAAAACCGACTCCAAAAAATTTGACTGATAAAATTGCACTAAAAAGTAAAAAATAAGCGTTAGACTTAAACAGACAATAACTTTATTAAGAAAAAATATAGGTACAATTATTGTTACTTTTGGAGTCGGTGCCAGCCAAGGTAACTTTAACTTATACATTTAACGACATACTATATATATTATAATCATAATAGTACATTCAATCTTATGCATAAAATTTTGACTACAAACGCGGACTGGCACCGGCTTTAAAAACTTCGTTGGCTGGCACCGGCCCCAAAAATAACAATAATTGTACCTATATTTTTTCTTAATAAAGTTATTGTCTGTTTAAGTCTAACGCTTATTTTTTACTTTTTAGTGCAATTTTATCAGTCAAATTTTTGGAGTCGGTTTTTTTGTAACAAATGATTAAGTCAAATTTCTAACTTCAGTAAGCAAAACAACAGACAGATCTTAGAGCATTAAACCAATGCTCTAAGAGACAGATAGAATACAGGGATAGGGAAACCAGGGCTTTGCATCGAAAAATATGAAACACGGCCCTACCTGCGTATTGAAGCCAGGGCCTCCAGGTGTCGGGCTGAGAACTTTACCACTTTTTCACAGCGTCACGAGACGTTTTGTGGGCGGCGAGAACTCAAAATTCAAAATTCAAAATCATTTATTCAGTTTAGGCTACAAGTAGCTCTTATGAATGCCACTATGCCATCGGTTCGTAAGTCTACACTGGGCGAGAGACCTTGTACTGAGAAGAACCGGCAAGAAACTCAGCAAAGGCGTTTCTTTTCTCCTTTACAAGTTAGAAAATTTACATCAGGTACCAGTTTCAATTTCCACAATGTCATAAACAGTACTCTAGTAAAAGTCAAAAATTGTTTAAGAAAACCAAAGTCAAATTATAATGAACTAGCGGCCGCTCGCGGTTTCAACCGCGTGGTTCCCGTTCCCGTGGGAATATCGGGATAAAAAGTATCCTATGTTTTAAATCCAGGTTATACCTATCTGCATGCCGAATTGCATCCAAATCCATCCATCCATTGCAGCGTGAAGAAGCAACAAATATACACATACATACACACAAACTTTCGCATTTATAATATTAGTGTCATAATAATAAAAGCAAGATAAGTATACAAGAGCAGACCAGCCTCCACTGGCGGCACCCGTTCACGAGTATGACATATGAATCAGCCATCGCTCCGCTCAACCATAGATAAGGGAACTTAAAGGGTAAACTCAGAGGGTTCCTCAAACCGTGAGATCGAAACATCGTCAGTGGATGTCTAGATGGGATGGCATCACGTTAACGTTTCGTCGCCCCTTTCTAGATTCTCCGAGGAGTTTGGACCGGACCAAGGCTTTACCACGCAGCCACCGTGCCGTTATTTTTGTTTGTCCATAGCCTCCATTTTCCCGTACTTCCGGTACATAAGGGTTAGTTATATTACGCGCCCATCGTGTTTTATGGCGACAGCAACACTATTAATCACGATTATCGTTGTCTTGTTATAACAGAGTGTTATTATTTTTTCCACGCGAATAAACAAAAAGTATTTATCAACACTGCTTGGTCTAACAATCTGTAATCCAAAGAAGTGTAATGTATAAAGTTGGCGAGGAGGTATAACCACATTAGTAGATAATATCTACTTATGGACTTCGCAGACATCTGTCAAATCCTTGATTGGTCAAGTTAGACATTCGTCAAATCCTTGATTGGTCAAGTTAAACATTCGTTAAATCCTTGATTTGTCAAAACAGATACTCGTCAAATCCTTGATTTTTCAAAACAGATACTCGTCAAATCCTTGATTTGTCAAAACAAATACTCGTCAAATCCTTGATTAGTCATATATAGAATATGACTAATCAAGGATAAGTCAAAAGCTTAAATTGTCAATTTCGCAATTCGTCAAAACTTTGATTCATTAAATACAAAAAAAATGACTAAAGTGTGTGGTATAACAATACATATTTAAATATACAGGATGTCTGGTAACACCTGTATAATCCTGAATATAGCAGATAGAGTACCGTGTATAGAACCCCGGTTTTTTTATTTTTTTTTATTTAATTTTAAAATTATGAACATTATCACCATTTTGGTCGAAATTCTCTGTTACTGATTGAAATTGCAAAGTGGCAATCCTAGGTCCAACTGATACATTGCTATTGGTCGTCAACCTCAGAATAAAAAAAAAATCAGAAGTCAAAACGTGCCAGAGTAGAACAAAAATAATGTTATAAAATAAATAAGAAATATTGTATGGAAAAATAAATCGACGTAAATATTTTACACATAATCACGGTGTTCTTTGTACTTAATTACCTACGTAGCTATGTTTCGGGATTATACATTTGCCCCTTTACAAAAAGACAAAGACAAAACACGGTTCCGTGTTTTGTCTCTTTCACTCTAATTTTAAATGACGTTTACATGACAGGAACAAAACACGGAATAACTATTCGGACCTTACTTTTGTTTATTTGTAAGGCACCAATTGCATAAAACTAGTGTTGATCAATACTTTTTGTTTATATTTTCATTTAATTGTTTTGTTTTTTCTTGTGTTTCTTTTGATTCTTATTACTTTTTGCTTTGTATTTTGTGTGTGTGTGTATGTGTCATTAAATATTTTTCTTCTTCTTCTTTTCTTCTATTACCAAACATCCTGTAGACAACATCGTATACATTGCTCTGACTCCAATGACCCGAAATCGGTTGAGTAATGAACCCGGCCAAAAAGCCCGGTGGCGAGTGCTTTGAAGAGCTCTTTGACCTCTCCCACCTTCTCCCTTCCTTTATAGGTGTACACGTGCTGCTTTTCGGAGTCACCGCTTCACTGTCTCAAATATCCCATCGCGCACAAAGAAATTAATGGAATAGTCTACCAGCACACGTTTTCCCTCCTTCCTATGATATGGGGTCCTTCAAAAAAGGCGTGAAGAAGCACCTTGTGGACCGGCAGAGTGAGGTTGCTATGTTTGTTTTCACGCTGCACCAGTTATCTTCGCGTCTGGACTCTATTTCCACTTAAGATCGGGTGGGATGGAGTCACTTGCCGAGCTATCTACTTAAAATTAAAAAAATCAAAGTATATTGAGGAAATTTGACAGATAGTGGACGTCTGATGTGCAACCATGTGTACCAGAGTAGAGGTCAGCTAAAAAACATTTCAGACTAACCGACTCAGTCCGACAGGGTGTTACAACACCTCTAAAAATATTACATAGATGTACCCTAATTATGATACTTTAGAGTTTCATTTACAACACACAAATCGGTCTAAATGGGATAAATAAGCAGCGCCCTATTAACTACACTTATTTAAGAGACATTATATAACCCCTTTTTTGTGTATAAACTTGTAAGATAAAATAAATAGACATAATTATCAATATAAGTTAATCTACTAGAGGAACACGATTGTTAAAGAAAAAACGAGATTCGACCAGCACCCCATGATGTTGATGACGTAGTTGTCGACATTGAATAGGGTTCCTTTGGCTTACAGAGTAAGAGTAGATAAAGTTAATTAAGGTGACGCACCGCTAAACAATAAATCTCATACGTTTTGATACGAGCGTTTGCGCCCCGTACCATATGAAATACTGTTTTTTTTCCTTCAAATTAAAACTACAAATTATTTTAAAAAAAGGAACTACAATTTTGAAGTGTGTGTTAAGACTAATCTACTAAGAAAATTTAGATGCTTGAATCGGTCTGGTTAGCCTGTAAAATGCAAATCTATTTTTTAAAAGAGGTTACTTTGATATTTTTTTCTCTGTTATAAAAGTTGACAAATCGTGTTTCTTCAACTAGCAAAATGAAGTCAATTAAAGAAAAATCATGTCATCAAATATCACTTTTATATGTTTTGTAATTGTTGGGAAAAATCAAGATCCCCGCCACGTAAATTTCCAATGCGTCGCCTTAATTGGATTGAGCCACGTAGCATAGTTGGTAGTGCACCTGACCCGGCATATCATGGGGTGCGGGTTCGAATCCCGCTCGTGGATTTGTTCAACACTTTTTATTTATTTATTTATATACTTATTTGACATATACAATTTATGAGACCCTGGCTCCCAAGCTAGTAAAAACCGTAATATGGGAGCCAGTGTCTTCCCAATAATATTACAGTTTAAGTATTAAGTACTAAAGCATACAAAACAGAATCATACATGTTAAATACGTACAATTAATTTACACAACTTAAAAAACGTTAAAAAAAAATAGGTTTAATTAAATTAATCCTATTAGATTAATTTAGATTAGGTCAAAACATTGCATCATGTGTGTGTGTGTATGTGTATGTGTGTGTGTGTATGTGTGTGTGTGTGTGTGTGTGTGTGTGTGTGTGTGTGTGTGTGTGTGTGTGTGTGTGTGTGTGTGTGTGTGTGTGTGTGTGTGTGTGTGTGTGTGTGTGTGTGTGTGTGTGTGTGTGTGTGTGTGTGTGTGTGTGTGTGTGTGTGTGTGTATGTGTGTGTGTGTGTGTGTGTGTGTGTGTGTGTGTGTGTGTGTGTGTGTGAGGGTGTGTGTGTGTGTGTCACTCTGTCTTTTTTCTAATTGTAATTTGACCGCAACAAAATTTGCGTTAGATTACATAGAAAACCATAATCAGGAACACGTTAACAAAGAAGAGATAACGCTCAAACAAGTTCAACATACATTCCCAAGGTTATTTAAGATAAGGCTCGGTCTGCCTTATGAAGCGACCTCACTGAAATTACCATTAAATATAATGTTTCTATGTCACCACAGTACATCGGAGACAACAGTAACTTTCCTAAAAAATAACCAGAAAATTAAGTTACGAGAACCTTGGACGTTCTTTTTTTATGGTGGATTCGATCAACAATCGTAGAGGGGGACCCCGATCCGATCAGAACCCCTCGGTGAATCTAGTAGGGCACGGGGACACGCACTAGCGCGTGATGCCGTGCCCTCTAGAAAACCTCTGACGGTGATTCGTTTCACACGGCTTGTGGAATAGAATAGAATATAATAGAATAGCACTTTATTGCAGTAAATATGGTAGGAATAAGTTCTTACATACATTTAGCATCTCATATTTAACCAAAAATTGGTATGCAAATACAGAGAGAGAAGTCTAGCTGTGCTGTTATACAATTAAAAATTACAATCAATTAAATAAATAAAAACCTAAATGGAACCCTTTAAGTTTCACGCTGCGCGCCGCCCCCAAAAGAGCCCGGTGAAGCTGAAAATGTTGTCTGAGGTAATCAACAAAACTATCTCAAACAAAATATTCGTAGAAGCTAAGCAATGTTTGCAAAGCTGTTACTCATCAAATGAATAGGTAATCTATAGAAAAACCCTTATTAATAAAATTAAAACAAGCTGCTTTGTGTCTACAAAGACATTACAATAGGTTTCTTGTATCTAAGGTATAATGAGAAACAACTGAAAGGGCTGACCAGCTCAGCTTATGTTGTAACCTGTAGCCACAACGCTGATTTTCAGCTGGACCCATAAAAAATAAAATTTTTGGACAAAAAAAAAAGTTTTTGGACACTCAAGTGTCTCCTGACGTGTGAGTGGATATAGCAATCGATATAGGTATTATATCGAAGGTCGCTTAGTTGTTTATTATTTTTTGGGGTTTGATATGCTGGCTTCTCCCTGTGTGGTGCCGGGGATAAAGAATTGCATCACCCCATCTCTTCCTGTGGGTATCGTAAAAGCTGACTAAGGGACCATTCTAGAGGATGGGCAGCAGCATCTCTCTGAGGTTACCCTCAACCTACTGCGATCGCCAACCCCAAGCCTGCCTGCCCGCCTGCCAAGCGTGGCGATTACGGCAAATACCCCTCATATCCTTGGGGGAGGCCTTTGTCCAGCAGTGTACGTCTTTGGCTGAGATGATGATGATGATGATATGCTGGGTATTGCGTGGATTGTTTATTAAACCAATTTATTTATCCTTTAAGAGTTCGCCATAAAAACTTTCTCATATCAAACCTAACCTAACAATGCTACGAATTATTGTTATCGCTACAATCTTATCCTTTTGAATCTGAAACCAAAAGTTTGACCCTAGCCATTAAAATTTATAATATTTTTACTCCACTACGTTACGTTGCTCCAGTTTCACGATAACATAGCCTAGTTACATAAAACTAAAATGCAAAAAAAAAAAAAAACCTTACATAATTGTTTTTTAGTTTACGCGAACACTACACATTGAAATAAAACAACTTTTACGGATCTACTCGCGTTTAATTTACACAGCACTTTTAAATAATGTTTATCCCGACGTTTCGAACCCTTTGCAGAGAAACGTCAGGATAAAGATTAATTAAAAGTAATGTGTAAAATAAACGCGAGTAGATCGGTAAAAGTTGTTTAATTTCAACCTTACTTACTGCTTTCATCTACTGTGTCTCTTACCTTCCGCGTTGTCTACGTGACAAGTTTCCAGAAGCAGTTCAATCAATAACGGCTCTTCTGCAGCTAAATTAGATGGAACCCCCCAGATAGACCAAAGGTTCACCACGGAGAAATAAACAATTCGTCTCTAGAAAATATTTTTATGAAAATTGGTACGGCGGCGCAAGGAGCTTGATGCCACATGAGTAGATATATCCTACTAATATTATAAACGCGAAAGTTTGTAAGTATGGATAGATGTTTGCTACTCTTTCACGTAAAAACTACTAAATGGATTTAAATGAAATTCGGCATACAGATAGTTTATAACCTGGATTAACACATGGGATAGCTTTTATCCCGATATTCCCACGGGAACGGGAACCACGTGGGTGAAACCGCGAGCGGCCGCTAGTGTTTACATATATGTAGATATATGTACATGAGTAGTCATGTATCGATGCCGCATGTTTCATCATCTCGAACTTCTCTGTGCTTCGGACGTACGTACGTAAGGCTCGTAAAGCTGTAAGTCCCAGCTACTTTCTATATCCACCCATTAGAGAGAGGACCCCTAGAGGCCCGTGCGCCAGCAGTGGAGACATAACATGAAATGGTGATGTGGTACGGTGCCATCAAATACATATGCCGTGCATACACACTGCAGGTACGCAATGTTGAGCTACGTGATTCAAAAATGTTTTCGTCTATTGCTATGTTGAAAGATATAAAAAATATTTAAAAAAAATTGTCTACAGACTACTATGCTTACTATATCTTTAATTTTTTATAATAAATATGTTATTGGATAATACTCCATATGTAAAATAATTCAAAACTAACAAAATATTCAAGAGTAAAGTGTAATTGTATGTTATTGGTATTTACAAATTATTTGTACCAGCTTTGTTACGTATTACTTGATTCATAGTTGCCCAGCTAATTAAAGCGCCGGTAGTTTTGTAAAATATTTTATTTGACTGGGTTATTTAGGTTAACATTTATACTTAAAAACAGACACGAAAAAACTTAAAAACTTCCTTTTAATTATACCTTTTTTATTGTACAACTTTGTCAAAGGCTTCTTAAAAGTCCACCATTAAAAAAGCAAAATTTGCATTCAGCAGTCACTTATCATTCCATTGTGATTTAACAAGCAGGTTGTTAATTTATATATTTTCTCATTATTTCGTCTCCACCGTCTGTTTTCCTCAATTTAAAGTCATTGTCCCATAAGATTTATGGCATGTCTTCTACAATTAATGGGGTGCTCTCAGGCTTGGTGCAAACTTATTTTATCCTTGCTCCACGCTGTGCCTTATTGTTCATGGTAGATTATTAGTTATATTCAAGCTAAAATGAACTTTATATACATAATTTACCTAAAGTATATTTAGTACTTAGACTTTGTATTAACTCTTTTTTGTTCATGAATGTCAATATTATTAAAAAGTTATGTTAGCCTGTGGAAACTTATAAAATAAAAAAAATAAAAATAGCTATAAACCTTAAACTAGACCAGTTTAAGGTTTATAGCTATTTTTACATTTTTTTTAATGTGCTGTTAGCTTCTCAAATAAATAAATAAACGGTTACGAATATCGTTGGATTAATGACATTACTTACATTTTTTTTTGCAAAATTGTGAATTCTTCATAAACATTTGGCATTATATTTTTTATTTAATAAGGAAGAATGGCTCGGCTCACGTACCTTCAAATAGTATTTGACTATAAGGCACTTACTATCCAAGATCCTTACCAAGATAAAGCACAATGCACAACGATGGAGAAAAAGTTAATGAAAAACATATTGAGCATACCTTCCCAGGAATTCTTACCTACTGAGAAACTGGCTCCTTCTTCCATAACTGGTAGAACATAAATTGTTAGCCATTGAGCTACGAATTGAGATAAGATGATGGTACCTAGTTGATTGTACTTAAAACAAGCTCGAAATCTCTAGGTATCCGAGCTGAAAGCCTTATTACTACAGCACAGGAGTAAAATAATGTACTTTACTACTACACTTCCAGTTGTCTAATGTCCTTGCTTCATCTGTTTACTGGCAGATATTGTACTGATAAAAACTGTCACGAAGAGCAACGCTTTTATTCTTATTTAATTTTAAGAGCAACTTGTAAAGTTTTTATAACTTTATGAATTTAGGTATTTCAATAATAACGGCCGAAGTAGTACTCACCATTTTATTCTTATTAAGAAACTTGATAATATTTTGGCAGTTGGAATAGTGAGTAGGTACTGTAAAATGGCGCTACTTCTGAATCAAGTGTAACATTGATCGCAGCTATATAATTATCCATAAATAGCTTCTAAAGTGGGTATCCCTAGCGTTCTAAGCGTCCCTAGAGTAATTACCTTCAGAATAATTTTATTTTTATTTTACTTTAGTTCGGAAACATGGGTTACATACGTAATATCGAAAGTTGCCATATCGAATGTCGCGATATCGACAATGGTGCATCGATTGGTCGCTGCATCTATGGTACGCCACATCGAAAAGTACGTTAAATCGAATGTCGCTGTATCGACAATGGTGTATCAATTGTTTGCTGCATACGGTACGCTATATCGAAAAGTACGTTATATCGAAAGTTACAGCATCGAAAGACAAGGCAGTCAGTATCATACCAATCTTTCCTAAATCAAAAATTCACTACAAAGTTAAACTTTTTATAAACAATCGATACACCGTTGTCGATATAGCTACATTATCGAATGTAGCTATATCGACAACGGTGTATCGATATATCGTATAACGTACTTTTCGATGTGGCGTACCGTAGATGCAGCGACCAATCGATGCACCGTTGTCGATATCGCAACATTCGATATGGCAACTTTCGATATTACCTATGTAACCCGGGAAACATACAACACAATATATAGGGTCTAACAATAAGCGAATGTTTAAGGGGAACATCTATACATCACACTGAGCATGCTTACCAAATTTGGTTCAAAACTACAGGCTCGTTACCGAGATAATCACCAAAATATTATCATAATTCACCAAAATATATACACTTTCCAAAGCCGTACAGCTGTACTACACGCACACAAAGATAGCCGTGTGTGTATGAATGTCATACAATGGTTTTTAAATTGTGTGCGTGTGTCTGTACACTATCTTTTTATTGACGCTTGCGTGCGTGTCAGTAAAGATACAGCATGTTTCATGATGTGCATTATTTTAATTGATTTAGTTTGTTAGAAAACATAACTTTGAAAAATCACTATAAAACTGGAGCCCAATTTTTGTCATTGTATTCAGAATGGTGTATAGATACCACCCTTAAACGTTCGCTAATCTATTGATTTTGTTAGACTCTGTAGTTTATAAATGTTAGATACAATTTTACATACGTCAGTAAAGTTTCCACTTATTACTAATACATAAGTTTGGGTACTAGAGGACTAGTAAAGGTACAAAATTAAAGAAAAACATAAACAAGGACACACCTTACATTCTCTAATATTACGTTTGAAAGTAGCCATCGTATTATTAAATATATCCGTGTTCATGTTATGGAGTTTGTTATAACACGAACACAACCGATACAAGAAAGTGTCAGACAACGGTTGGTGCTAGTAAGGGGAACACTAAATATTTTTTATACCTACCTCATAACGTAAAACTACATGAGGACGGGATTAGTGGTCACTGTTACACGTCTTGATTTAAAAGAAGCCTGTATCTAAAAAAATGATGATTATAATTTAACTAATGCCAATATTGTTTTTCGAATTTATGCGAACATTTACACATTGAGATGAAGCACTTTAAAAGACGGATCTGACCAATGCAAACGAACGGATAATTATTTTAATTGGACTATTGTTTCTAAACACAACGATCAGCCAATTCGGGTACCAAAATTAATGTTTGCTTTCTCACCGCTCGCTTGCTAAGTTAGCTGTTTAATGTTCATCTTTGTGATCCGAGAATTAATGCATCTTCCCGCTCCTTGGCTTACTGCGGACATTAAGGCCATGATGGTGAGGCGTAATGTGGATAAGGTAAAACAACGCTTCGGATGAGACTCGCTGTCGATATAAGGAGTTTCGCAATCGTTGTAGTAGGTTGTGCAGGGATGCGCAGCATCGTCACATACGTGCGTCAGTCGCTAAATGGTGATCCTGCTAAGGTTTGATCTTTCCTGAACTTACTTGGTCTTGGTAAGCTTAGGTCAAGTATTCCTCACAATCTGAATCCTGACTCCCTTAACCGCCATTTAAACTCGCCCTCCTCCATTCCTATAATATTAGTAGGTATTATGTATATATTTTATATCACTTATTTTATTAAGTATAACATTATATTTTTTTTATTTGCTAGTTGCTGGTACACTACCTCTCATTGTCTCCTAATCTGTCTTAAACCACAAAGGTTGTCTGGAAGAGATCGCTTGCGATAATGCCGCCTTTGTCTACTATTATTTTAAAATTTCCTGTTATTTGTTTTGTGTTTATTTGTGTAAGCAATAAAGTGTTAATCTATCTATCTATCGATCTTTCTACGTCTACGAGTATTAATATAAATCAGCATCGTGACTACTTTTATGCCCAAAAGCCTCCTCACAAAAATGCCAAAATAAATGGTCCTCTTAAGCACGGTTAGTGATATGTTTATGTGATATGATATGTTTATGATATGTTTATGTGTATATTTGAAAAAAGTGATGCCCAGACACATATTTGTTCAGAAAAAAGGGATACAGACAGACAACGGTCTGTAAATTTTATGTCGTTGAAACAATTGGGCGTAACCTTTGCTGTTTCGCGTAATATAATATTCATGTCACGTGGACGATTCACGCCACATAAATGTCCTAGTCAACGGTTCGGGAAGGCAGTTGGGAATTTGAATTTTTATATGGCCTTCCCTTTGGGTGGAAGGTCAATAAATTATGGAGAATAAATGGTTTCCCGATCACTGTTCAGTTCAATTCTTCAGTTGAACAGTTGATTTAGGTTATGAAAGTGTCTATTTTTTAAAGTATGTCACTCTTAGGCTGCGTCATCATCACTTACCGTCAGGTGAGGTCGCGGTCAAATACTTTCCTATTAAGAATTTAAAAAAGAGGGATTTACATTTCCTCCTACTAATATTATAAATGCGAAAGTTTGTGTGTATGTATGTTCATGTGTTGCTTCTTCACGCTGCAACGGATGTATGGATTTGGATAAAAATCGGCATACAGATAGTTTATAACTTGGAATAACAAATAGGATACTTTTTATCCCGATATTCCCACGGGAACTACATATGTTCATGCATTTATAACGCATCTTCACATTTTTACGTTGAAGAAGCGTTGGGAATCCCCTATTGTTAGGGATCGAGTTCTTCAACTACGGACGTAAAGTCTAAATAGATCAAATAGATTAGGAAGAAATACCTACCTCTAAATATATGGGAGATTTCCTTTACCGAGCACCTACTCCTCATACATTTTATAACTATTGATTAAGTTGTCTATTCTAAGACTGCTTAGCTTAGAATAAATGTTATGTACCCAGTTGAATAGAGAAACAGAAGCGACCAAGATTTTATTACCGCCATGTATGACAGAATTAGAATCACGATGAAAAGTAATAGAACTGATTTAACAAAAAAATTTGGAAGATTTACCGCATTCAGCAGCACACTTTAAAATTGTACTTTTTAAGAAATCAGGGACATTTTTATGTGACGTGCCTATTAATATGCTTGTGTGAGGACATGACGATATTATTACCTTTTTTTAATGATTGTTTAAAGTTTTAAAGTTTGTGTTATGCCTAAAATAATATGAAATGTATCAATTTGATAGTAATAATATTACTTTTACTTTATATAATAAGAAAACTTCTATCCTTATTTATTAAGAAAGCTTTTTGCATAACTTAGATAATATTTCTAGTGATCCAACAACAAATTAAAACAACTATTTTTGTTCCCGATCCATGATTATCTTAAAATAAAATAGTTATGTAGTAACAATTTATACTTATTACATAGCTTGTATGTAATGAACGTTACTTGTTTATAAAATGATATTAAATCTTAGTGACATTTTTAAGAACAAAGTAAGTAGCGAGGAATAGCTTGAGATCTTGACTTCAATTTCTTTTTTAATATGAATAGACTGAGATCTTGACTTCAATTTCTTTTTTAATATGAATAGACTGAGATCTTGACTTCAATTTCTTTTTTACTTTTCGTCTAAAAGCCAGCAGCAGGAATCAAATAAAAATATCAATACAGCGATTGTAAGATGTATAAATAAAACCAATAAAAAAAGAACAGTTATGTATATTTTAAATGTGTTATCTAAATATTTACAATCATTAACGATGAATTATGAGTGTTCATCACAAACAATATGATTATTTTTTATATATTTACAGCACTATTTATAGTAAATAATCACTTTTAATTTTAAAGGTAATAAATAGCTAGGTCAATAAATTTAATAACATAAATATCCATACATTTGTTTGCTTTGATTTTTAACAAAATAATAAAGTAAAATAAATTAAAAAAAAATAATTTTTCCAAATTGCAATTTATTTTGGACGGTTGTCATCATTTTTATTAAATAAATTTTTTCAACAAAAAGAAGAAATCATTTTTTTTTCCTTTTTCTCATGTAAATGGGTAAGTGAATAATTACATACTAGATAAAAAGGTGATTTTATATAAAACAAATTAAAAGATGTTTTCTTTAAAAAAAAACATTAAGTAATTATTTAGAACTAATATTTTTTCTCACAGATAATGAGATAACAAAACTTTCTACACTGGAAGTATTTTACATACAAATTATATTAGTAGGTGATAGTTATAAATGTAGGCATACACCGAACATTCCATTCAACATTCCACTTTTTTTATATTCTTAGAATAATAAAAAAAAATTGATTCCTATTGACAATTGCGACCTATCGAAAAAAGCCAAATCATATACTTAAATTATTTCAGCGAATGGTGAATGAAATCTTTGGTTCTTAACACTCGTTCCCTAATTCGCTCAAATCTCATTTATTCGTTCACAAACATTTACGTTTTTATTATTATTATTTTACAATGATCTATTAAAATCAGTTTTTTACACATTCAACGCGTGTGGAGCGATTATGATATTTGCGACTTTTGAAACGTTAAGTTCAACCAAAAAAGATTTCTACGCCGTTTTTAAATTATTACAATAAATTGTGAACAAAGCCTTTGAGTTATGGTGTACAAACTCTTTGATTTTCTTTAAAAACACTGAGACTACGTACTGATTTTACAATGTTAATATTGTGGTATCAGTTATTTATTATAAACAGGGTTAAGTTTATTATTAGTAACTGGCCATTATGTATTAAAAAAAAATATTAAAAGCAAATCTTTGATACGCGATAGTCCATTATAAAGGACATTATATTTAACGTCCTATTCAAAGGACAAAGATGAGCCCCGTTCTAATTGAGCTACTAAAGCCCAGTCGACAATTACAGCTGTTGTATGTAAACAATCGTATTGCGTACGTACGCGTGTCCTGTCGCTCCACGCAAGTTTCAACTTTAAGTCTAAGGTGATAGGTGTGATGTTCCGCTAGTTTCGTCACCGTAAGATGTGAAATGAGATGAGCGGTAATAAAAGGCCGTTAAGGTGCAGATTCGCATAGCTGGGCGACGATGACTGCATCGCTGCTGGGTTCTCACCTGTGGACAAGTTAGAGATAAGTGATTTATTAAATAACATAACATTTTTTTCTGCAAAATTGTCCGCCTGTTGGCATTTTGGGCGATCAAAAATTCTAGCACGCAACAAAAAAGTGCACTATCCCGGTCAGCGTTCGGTGATGAACTAAACAAAGGGCGATTGTGTGAACACCACAGGCCACGCTACGCCACGATTCCTTTGAAGTGTGCCCAAAAAAACCGACAACATCCCAATTGTGCGTCACGATTGACAATTGTCCGCCACTATAATACCATGTACACAATGGCGAACACCTGAAGTGGGCCAGCCACAGACCATAGGTCTGTGGGGCCAGCATAAGCAATTGTGTACTGGGGCCTTAAGGTTGAAGTCCTTATATTTGAATAAACACTTTGATTTTGACTTGACTTTAATTTCCCCCTTGAGGAGGTATCCCATGTAACCTTATGTATCCCCGGCCGCAGTTTGCCAAATGCATAATCAACAGTGTGAAGAAAATGCCCTTCTCTCATGATCAATAGCGGATTGGGACGTTGGACCGCATCCCACCGGGTCCCACTTGTCCAAAGGTTGATAGATTTTAACGTTTGCCATTAATCCAATTGTTCCATGCTGGTCTGAGACACCCTGCTACACACGACTTTAAAGTTTATACTGACACCTCCCACCAACCTCACGGTTATAAAGTTAGGTGTCAGACATCCTTACGCAAGCACAAGGGACCATCTACGTCAGGTCATAACGCCAGATCAGAACAAGCCGGTATCCTTCATCCGGTACTTTTAAGACTAGTGTCTCGAGCTAGTTGTCCCGTGGACACGTATAGTCTACTACCTAATATCCAGATAGGTTACCGGAGTTGTAAGCTCGCTCACTTCTCGTTGCACTAAGAGCACAACTCGCAGTGTACCACTGCTCGGGTCGTCAACTCTAAAGTCGACTACCAAAGGTCCTCTTCTGCTTCTGCAAATGCTGGTCTGAGACGTGAAAAGTATTTATCAGCTGCCTAACATCTCGTGCATGTCGTTAGAACCGAAACAAAGGTTCCAAGATGCTTGCACATCAGGCGATCGGCTAGTAACCTATCACTGATATTATCTATTCCACCCCGGAGCCCCACTTTGATTATGCTAAATGTAACGTCATGGTCACTAACGGTGAGTTTCTCAAAATTGGTGATTCTATATTTCTGATGATGTTCTGTCAACCCCTTTTTGGAAGAATGACGTAATTTTTGAAGTGAAAACTTCTTTAGCGGCGTTGTACACTTTTTTTGTAATGGGTAAAAAATGTTAAATTCGCGTCAGGACACGTGACCGTCAGGACACGTGGCCTGATCGAAAATTCGTAAGACGGATGACAGCCGGCGCGGCGTAGGAGAGGAAGTATCCCCCTCTCTTTCTACGGCGCGGCGAAAATGTATGCCTTCTGTTTCGTTAAGGCGGTGCAGGGCGCTTGCGCGAATGCTCGATTGCTTTTTAATGTAATATAAATTGTCATGTTTGTGTACGATAGCGCAATAAATAAATATTGTATTCTACCACATAAATGATAGTACTTTTATACTGATAACTGAAGCAATTCGTGCAAAATTATTCCCTAACCATAGCAAAATATCAAAAATGCACAACGTTAATATTCAAGTTTTCACTTCTGCCGGCACTCCCGGAGTGCAACCCGTCGTTTTTTTTTTGAGAGGGTTTGATGATTGCCTCAAACGGCATTTTCAGTTTCACCGGGCTTGTTTAGGAGCGGCGAGCAACTTAAAGGGTGCCTCAAGCCGTGTGAAACGAATCACCTTCGAAGGTTTCCTAGAGGGAACGGCATCACGTCCCCGTGCCCTACTAGATTCTCCGAAGGGTTCGGATCGGATCGGAGTAGGACGTATGTATGTATGTATACATTAATCCAATGAGGAACTGGCTATCTAACTATGACTGACGGGAACACAACAATGCTACTAGGATTGTTTTCAAATTCATATAATTCACTCAAAATGACTGGGAAGTTTCCAAAAGTAAAGTAGCAAGCAATTTGTGTTGAATATCTCTCGCCAGTGCAATTAGCACAATGCAATTACCCGGTTCATCTGTCAACGTTGTTTCATCAAAGTGAAAGTTTTGTACAAAACAAAATTAAATGTACCTCATCACCAGCTCACTTTTGTGTCCCCACTGCTGGGGCATGAGCGTACCCTACAGATAGATCCACCACAGGGAGAAGAAAGAAAGAAAGAAAGAAAAAGCATTTATTCAGTATCATAAAACAACACTCAACAAGTAACGCATTCGTAATTTAAGATAGGTACATGGTATATGATACTGAAAAGGCATCTTCTCAGCATGTGTCATAGCACTGTAGTAATGCTACGACGCTGGTCTTCCGAAGATGCCCAGACTAGAACTAAACTTAACAAAACTAAGAATAGTAATAAAAATAAAACATGAAACACCGCTACTCACACCACCCAAATGGTAGTTCATACACTTTTGTGTCCATAAATTGTGCAGTTAATTATTTATTGTTCATGGCAAACAATAGATATTACGACTTATAAATCATACATTAAACAAATACAAATAAATACAAATATCAATATCAAAACCTCCACAGCTAAATTGTTAAACAGAAGGGATCGTTATCTACCACGCGGGCCCAGTGCAAATTAGTGGCTGTTAGCGATTCCCAATACCGTAGGGATCAACGGCTTTACGTGCGTTCCAAAGCACGGAGGAGCTCGAAATGCAAAATTTTTGGTCAATCATCCGATGCCAAAATTATTTAACACTAGCTGTGCTCGCGACTTCGTCCGCGTGGAATAGTGACTTTCGGCAGCATTTTTAATTTTTTTAGGCTCTTTTCCCGTTTTTGCAACATTTTTCACTGATGCTTCGCTCCTATTGGTCGCAGCGTGATGTTATATAGCCTAAAGCCTTCCTCGATAAATGGACTATCCAACACAAAAAGAATTATTCAATTCGAACCAGTAGTTCCTGAGATTAGCGCGTTCAAACAAACAAACAAACAAACTCTTCAGCTTTATAATATTAGTATAGATCAGCAATCGTAGAAAGAGCGCGTTAACCACTGCGCCGTCGTGGTCTTCCCAAGTAAGTATCTACATAATATATTTTTCACTAAAAAGATGGTTATTTATGACTATTGAAATGGTCACAGGGAGACTACGGATCTTGCAAAGGGTCAGGATAAACATTAATAAAAAGTAATGTATAAAATAAAAGCGAGTAGATCCGTAAAAGTTGTTTCATTTCAATGTGTAGTGTTCGCGTAAACTTTAGAAAACAATTTTATGATTATGACTATTAACACATTAGCAAATATTCCTGTTTCTTGTTGCTCTTTTTCTTGTTTAAAATACTTGTGTTAGGTATTGACCTTCAATCCCATGACCCATTCTCAGTTAGACTCAATAGTCTAACTGAGAATGGGGATTGAAAAACGATTTCTCGCATTCAACCCAAGCATTTATTCGTTCGGTTACCAACCGACGACGTGGCGCTTGTATGTTTTTGTTTGTTCAATCAAAAAGCGTTCATAAAATTTTAATGGGCATCGTATTTGTTCCTGTGTAAAAAAATGACTGTATTAGGAATACCGGTAACAACTCCAGTATCGGTATCAATCAACCAGGTTTCTGAAAATACCGTTATTCCAAACGCGATCAGTTTCACGTGTCTCCCAAGCACAATATATTTAAAATTCAATCGCCCATTCGTTGAACCGACATCGCAAACGCAAGATCGCAACCAGAACTGCAAGCAGCCACATTACGCATGTGGTTGCTTTAGAATTCGAAACGGAATCTAAATATGGCGCAATTAGTTAAGTATTTTGAGAGCAAACTTTTGTTCGCTCTACACAAGCGCTTGGCTTTCATCTTATCCGAACCCGAGAATCTAGTAGGGCACCGGGACACGCACCAGTGCGTGATGCCGTTCCCTCTAGAAAACCTCCGAAGGTGATTCGTTTCACACGGCTTGAGGAACGTGCTTTAAGTTTCTCGCCGCCCCCAAACAAAAGGTTATAGTAGCAACATGATATTATGTGCCCTCATAAGCACGGAGCAGCTCAAGATGAAAAACTATTGTTCTTCCATCCTATGACTGACCTTTTTGGAAACTTCAGCAATCCCAACATTATTAAGAAAAAGATCACCATTCTTGAAACCGACATCGAAAAAGTTGCATAACTTGCAGGATCGCAGGCATCCACCATTGAGCTCTTTTAATTAAGACCAGCTCTATTCAGCATAACGTCAGAATTCGTTTACAGCCCGTTGATTACAGGTTAAGGAACAAAAAGCTAGAGCATTCGACGCGAATGTTTCTAGTTCGAATACTGCTGACTGGCTAGCGATTCTCTATTGCAGACGATTCGGTAAGCTAACTAGATGCATGCGTTGCTTTTACTATATTACAAGTGGTTGCTTTTCGGAATCTAAATAGGGCCCAACGTTGTGGTGTGTGTGTTGTGGTGTTTATTTATTTTATTTCGAGTATCTTGAGTGTGTCATGCTCTCTTAATTGTCTCTGCGGTGGTGGCGTGTGCGTCGGGTCGTTACGTTCCCTAAAATATGGTTGAGCGAAGCGATGGCTGATTCATATGTCATGCTCGTGAACGGGTGCCGCCTGTGGAGGCTGGTCTGCTCTTGCATACTTATCTTATTTTTAGTATTATTAATTATAGTTTGACTTTGTTTTACCTAAACAATTTTTGACTTTTACTAGAGTACTGTAGTGGTGCTGTATGACATTGTGGAAATTGAAACTTTTACATAATTATCTGATGTAAATTTGTTAACTTACATATTTAATTTTGTTTTTTTACATGTTGTGGTTGTCTTATATATTTTTTGTGTTTATTTGTAATGGAAAGTGTCCTGCTATGATAGGGCATTTTCCAATATTTTTGACGCTGTAAGGGAGAAAAGAGCTGGACACTTGCTGAGTTTCTTGCCGGTTCTTCTCAGTACAAGATCTTCCGCCCAGAGTAGACTTACGAACCGTTGGCATAGTGACATTCACAAGAGCTACTTGTAGCCTAAACTGAATAAATGATTTTGAATTTGAATTTGAATTTGAATTTGAACTTTTTTAGTATTTTTGTGTTTGTTTACCACAGGAGCACTTTCCTTCCATCTCACCTGGAGGTAAATAGTGATGAAGCCGAAGAAGGATGCGCATAAAATAAATAATAAAATAAGGAACATTTATTGTCTTGCACCACAACATAGCCATAACAAATACAAAAAGAAAAGTTGCTCGACTAGGAAGTATTTTTGAGAGCAAAAAGTTCGCTCCACACAAGCGCTTAGCTTTCATCTGAAAGGTGTTAAGTAGCGATACGGTATTATGTGCCCGTCAAAGCACGGAGGAGCTCAAGATGATACAATTTTGTTCATCCATCCTATGACCGGCATTAGCGAAAGTTGATTATGAAAGATAGCTAAATAGATGCATGCGTTGCTTTTTTTGATACATTACTCATGTGGTTGCTTTTCGTAACTGAATCTAATAATACTCCTTTTTGTACTTGATATTTATCTTAATTGGTGGCAAGTAGTGATAACGCTGAGGAAGGAAGCGCATTTCACCCAAAGTCCTTAACAACTGATTTACCTACTGCAGTGCTATTCTCTAAGCAAAACAGCGTCGAACTCGACATTGAACTCGCTCATAACTTGCAAACGAATGTAGACTTTATTACTATTACAAAGTAGGTTGAAATTGGTTTGCAAGTTATGAGCGAGTTCAATGTCGAGTTCGACGCTGTTTTGCTTAGAGAATAGCGCTGCTGGCTATCTTATGTTAAACTGTGTGAACGCAGCAATGTTCTTAGTACTAACATTGTTGGCGACGATGGCGCAGTGGTTAACGCGCCCGGTCTGCGAGTACTGTGGTTATGCAACTTTCGCAAAGGCCGGTCATCGGATGGGTGACCAAAAATTTATAACCTGGAGCTTCTCCGTGCTTCGGAAGCACGTTAAGTCGTCGGTTCCGTCTGCATTAGCAGTCGTTAACAACCAACAATCCGCACTGGGCCCCCGTGGTGTATGGCCCGTTCTCCCTATCCATCCATAGGGAAGGCTCGTGCCCCAGCAGTGGGGACATAAAATGAGCTGATGATGATAATGGTGATAGCTAGCTGGGTTTTAAATAGCCTAGAAAACAAACTGAGTAGAAAATATATACAAAACCTGGGGTTGAGATCGAAAGTGGTGGTGACTGGTAGTTAATTTTTTTTATGTATTTTGCTTTTATTAAAGTTTCCGATATCAGCTATGAATGAATAATACAGTTATCCCTCTTTGTCGCTTATCGCGGTTGACAGCGATACTATTGTTCACAAACTCACAACTAACTCGAGTTTATTCTCGACACGCAACACTTCGACTGTATCAGACCACAAACAGGAGCTGTCACGGTTTAAAACCTATTGTGACTTTGTCTTATTAACAACTAGCGACCCGTCCCCGGCTTCGCACGGGTGCAATGTTGATACACTTAACCGCTATGTCCCTGCATTTTAAATCTGTAATATCTTCGATTTCGATTCGATTGAGGAGCTCGATGGCGCAGTGGTTAACGCGCCCGGTCTGCAAGTGCTGAGGTTAAGTAACTTTTGCAAAGGCCGGTCATCGGATGGGTGACCAAATCTTTATAATCTCGAGCTCCTCCGTACTTCGGAAGGCACGTAAAGCCGTTGGTCCCGGCTGCATTGACAGTCGTTAACAACCACCAATCCAACTGGGCCCGCGTGGTAGTTTATGGCCCGTTCTCCCTATCCATCCATAGGGAAGGCTCGTGCCGCAGCAGTGGGGACATAAAATGAGCTGATGATGATGATGAATATCTTAGAAAATATTCATTTAAATTACATGCTGTAAATAGCCATATTGATCTATATTAAATGCACAATGTATTTAAGGTACATAATTGGATAAGGATTAATGCTGTACCTATTGCTTTAAATCCCTTCCTAAATAAGCTATTATTTCTCGTGAAAAGTAAAGGATAAAAAATGATTATTGTGTTATCCCTAAGAAATAGACATATACCATCGTGGACTTTTTTGTAGACCTTTTTAAGGTGTACAATAATGTAGTACATTATTTTGATCTATCTCGTAGGGTTCAGCCAGCGATTGCAATGTAAGCGCAAAAAATGTGAAGCCTCTAAAATTATCAGTGTTACTCTATTATATTATGCATGTATTTATGTATATAAACCTTCCTCTTGAATCACTCTACCTATTAAAAAAAACCGCATCAAAATCCGTTGCGTAGTTTTAAAGATCTAAGCATACATACATACATACATAGGGACAGCGGGAAGCGACTTTGTTTTATACTATGTAGTGATGATGATAAAAGTTCTTGTTATTATGAACTTAGTTTTATTTTGTATTTTTTATTAAGAATTCCACTTGTTTTTTTGCCTAACCTAATGAGATATTAGTCCTCAGTGGCCGGTTGGCAATGCGCTCGGCCCTATAGCCGGAGGCCTGGGTTCAGTTACCAGGGGCCCGACCGCCTAACCGATCGCTTTGATTTCGTGTGTGGTTTATGACGTCATGTTGTCGTTTCGTGCCGCCTATGAAAGCAATATCGAAAGCTATAGCCTTAAGCTTTTGATATTGCTTTCATAGGCGGTGCGAGGTGGCAAGATGACGTCATAAACTATTCGCGTAGTCAAAGCGATCGGTTAGGCGGTCGGGGGGCAGGTCGGTCGAAGTGTGATTCGGATTTGTTTAGTTGCATTACTCTGGAATGTATGTAGTGGTATCACCAAACCGCATTTGTGGAACGGTTAGCTTATTGTTTTAGCCTATACCAATTTTAGTGATGACTCGATCTGACTTTAATGGTGGAGGCATTGCGCAGCAGTGGGACAGTAATATAGGTAAGTAAGAACGAATGAAAGGCGATGGATGAATGAGTAGTATGTGGAATAGAAGTACGAGAAGCATAAAAGACAGAACTGGAATGAAAGAGGATTGCAATAATAATATCTCCAATCATGTTGGAGGAAGTACAATTTTAAAAAAAAGAGTAAGAACGCCTAATGTGCTCTTCAAAATTTTGGCAAACTAACCAAAAAACTATATAAGCATTATTTAGTTAATCATTGTTTTGTCTCTTTGTCTTTAATTCAAAATGGCGTTTGTGTGACGTTGCCAAAACAATATTTAACTAAATAATGCTTAAAAAGTTTTTATGAATAACGGGGTAACTGTTAGTCCATCTAAAGTAATCAGATTTGACATATTAAATCGTATTTCATTATCATTTCCATCAGCGAAACCTAACCTGACTTCGATCGCGGTAAAGACGTAGAAAAACTAAATCGGATCGCTCCTATCGGTATCCGAATATCACAAGGAGAAAATGACATCGTTCGTCGCCAAGCTTCCATTCGTTTCGACTCGAAAAGATTACCATCTGCAACGGGTTTCCTTGAATAAATCCTAAGGTGACACAATCTTGATTAGATTTAGTATGCAATGGGTTCTTTATGTGCCTTTAAAATGCAGTGTTGCATCTTTTCTCTTGTATTTGAAACAGAAAGTGTTGTAGCTGAATCTTTTACAAAATAGAATAGAAAATTCTTTATTTGCTAAGAATACGGTTGGTATTAGGTACAATAACTTGGTATTTTTTAATAGTTTTACATAATTCACAATTAAGTTAAATTATATAATTTAAAAATAATTCGTACTCATAATGAGAGGTACCAATACAAAGGTATTGTATCAATATTGCTATTTTTATTATTAAAATCGTTATTATCAGGTTTCCGTACCCAAAGGGTAAAACGGAAACCCTATTACTAAGACTCCACTGTCTGTCCGTCCGTCCGTCCGTGTCTGTCTGTCGTCAGGCTGTATCTCATGACCCGTGATAACTATCACGGGTTACACGGGTCTCACGGTTAGACAGTTGAAATTTTCACAGATGATGTAAGTATTGTTGTTGCCGCTATAACAACAAATACTAAAAAATAGAATAAAATAAATATTTAGGGGGGCTCTCATACAACAGACATGATTTTTTCGCCGTTTTTATAAATAATGGTACTGAACCCTTCGTGCGCGAGTCCGACTCGCATTTGGCCGGTTTTTCATTAATCAATAACATTACTAATAAACATAATTACAATCCTACAAATATTATAAATGCGAAAGTTTGTGAGTTTGTATGTTCGTATATTTGTTGCTTCTTCACGCTGCAACGGATGGATGGATTTGGATGAAATTCGGCATACAGATAGTTTATAGCCTGGAATAACACATGACACATAGGAACTTTTTATCCAGATATTCCCACGGGAACGGGAAGCAAGCGGGTGAAACCGCAAGCGGCCGCTAGTATAGTTCTATAAGAATTACAGTAATGTTAGTCAGTACTACATCACAATGGGGAAACGTTCGTTTGTCATTCACCTCACCTTATGGCCTATCACCTCAGATTTGCCCAGATGATAGCGCTTTTTACCCGGAATCCTCAACAACTGATGAATTGGGCTTGCTTATCTTTGCTAGAACCCAACATCTCTTCTACCATTGTGGTTAAGGCGATAGATTTAGATAAGATAGTGGTGTCAACTAAGACAACTTCATCATGCATTATGATATAATTACGGATAATTTAATGTTGTCGATGGAATGGAAATGGATGTTGTGGATTGCCTTAGAAACTTATTATTTAACCACATCACTAGGCGTCTTCCTATAAAGACTATAGCGTCTGGGGCACTACAATTTTTTTGGCTAGTATTTTTTTGCTGTTTTTAAAATATACAAAAGCCCATATTAACATAAAAATGTAAGTTTATGGTTTTAGGCAATAGTAAAAGTACGCATAAAATAAAACAAATCATTCGCTTACGTACTTTTGTCATGATAAGATTTTGTTTTCTAAGAAAGACGTGGCGCTCAGGGCACGGAAACGTCCGTCTTCCCTAGAAGACCGTGGCGCTCAAAAGATTAAAGGTAGTTGTAGCAAATATTGAATGCGTCGGATTATGCCCAAAACCCTATCACCATCGGCAACTGTTGTCATTACCCATTAAATAGGATTTTTTCTGAATTCTACAATTTGGTGACACGTTTCTTAGTCGCACATGAAGATGAAATTCTACCAGTATTTTTTCCCTCCTTCCTATGATATAGAGTTTTTCAAAAGAGGCGTGAAAGAGGCACCTTGTAAGCCGGCAGAGCGACGGTGACTGACGCTACGATGTTTTCACGCTGCACCAGTTGTCTTATCGCCTGGACACCATTTCCACTTAGCATCAGGAATTGAGTCATTTGCCGTGCTAATTATAAAAAAGAAACTTCTGGTTTTCAGATAAAACTAACTTTACACTAACAACTTACTAACAGGGTGAACGAGACGTTATCTAAGAAAAGTTAAACCGCACAGGATCCCGCCCTGATAATGGACCGGTACAACTTTAGGTGGTTATCTTAATCTATGTTTCTTTTTAAGCCAACACTTCGCTAATTAATTAACACCCTTACCGCTGTGCGCATTAGTGCTCTTTTCAAATAGCGTAGTGTTTAATCAAACATGTCTATAATACTTTCTGTTACGATCTCTTTTGTATCAAACTGATTTTTTTATTTTGTTTTCAATTCAATACCGTTATCATTAGAAGTTCCGTTGTTCGTTGTGTTTTCCTGATTTTCTTTTCTATCAGTATATAAACTATCTGTTATACCGTCTGTAGCACCTTCCGTACCTGATAATGGAATTGTTTGGATTATATAAGTTTACTTTGTTAACTTCTTCCGATTTTTTTAATATCGATAGGTACTTACTTGATTCGGTAGGCAAGTTAAGCCGTTAATCCCGGTCGATATAAAATGAACATAGCTATTTGAAAAACAGAAGAGCCCTTGAATTCGAAACCAATAGGTACCTGCCAAGTTGACAGTTCTTCCGCTACCGAGACTTAATTTATTATTTATTATCAGCCACTTTACCTTTACCTAGTTCCCTTTAGCTAGTTCATCCCGATTCCTCAAGTGGCAGTCCAACTTATAGTTCAATACATAAAAAACGCTAACTTATAGAGTACAGCTTGTTTTGACATATACAATACTTGGAACTAACAGGGCAGAATCCTCGCTACTTGTTTATAGCTGATTTACTTTGCTATTGGCTTGTCGTTGGCAAGTAACCAAATTAAAATAGGGAAGATACAATTCTTGCGATACTACCGCAGAACTATGTTCATTTGATTTGCAACACTAAGTAAGGTGATAAAAGAGTACAAATCCAGAAAGTCGTTGCTAAATTTGTTATAAATACAAATCTTTGGCCGTAAGACCACCATTGTCTATACCAGATTTAAAATTAGGTGTTACAGTTTTTCCTTCTGTGTGTGATCAATAAAGTGTGCTGTGTATGTATCTATGTTTATGATAAGTGGAATGGTTCTGTTGTTTCACTTTGGAGTAAGTCTTACAGAAACTTTGGTCTGATGTTTTACTTTGAGATAGGTCCCACAGATACTCTTCTTCAAAATTAATCTAATCCTTAAAATTACAATATTACTTGTAGGTACCAATCAATTGTTGAACCTCAAGTATTTTAATGGTGCTAATGTTTTATCAACCTCAACCCGAAGAGCTATATTGAGAGCATCATAACCACAGCCTCACGTAAACTCGGAACCCTGAACAAAGTGAAGCGGTTCTTCACGCCTGAACAACGTTGTCTTTTGTATAAGACTCAGGTGCGCTCCTGCGTGGAGTATTGCTCTCATCTTTGGGTCGGATCCGCCAAGTACTTACTCGAAGCTCTTGACAAGTTGCAGAGACGTGCTGTCCGTATTATCGGTAACGATGACGTTACGACCAGTCTGGAGCCGTTACAGCTACGTGGGGACATTGCTTCCCTTAGTGCTTTCTACCGCCTTTACCACGGTGAATGCTCTGAGGAGCTCTTTGACCTCATTCCTCCCGCTCCATTCCTTTCCAGATCGACGCGTGCAGGTCAGAGAAGCCACCCTCATACCGTGCTGACCATCAAGACACGTACCAAAAAGTTTGGACAATCGTTCTTTTGCCGAACTGCCCGTATGTGGAATGTGCTTCCCGCACACGTGTTTCCCTTCTCTTTCTCTCCCGGGTTATTTAAGCGGGGCGTGAAAAAGCATTTATGCAGGCCGCCATAGTGTGAGCGTTCGGCATAGCGTGGTAGCGCTGTAATGAACGCTTTCACTTCTTGGGCTTCACTGGCTGCTTTTCATCAGGCGGCAATAAAAAATAAATTTATTAAAAAAATCATCTCTATTCGTAGATGCCAAATATATAGATAACGGAATTTGCTATCACAGTTCTTTATTTAAATAAATACTAGCTTCTCTATTTAAATAAAATTACTTGACACAGAGTATCGAAATAACCGATTTTGAGTATAGGTACTCGCCTTTAGTGATCCGACACCACACTTAGCATAAACAGAGTAGGGTAGGTAGAGTAGTATGGTGTAATATAGGTTACATCAGTGATGGGTTGCTGCCGATCGCCTGACGTGCAAGTGTCATCGAACCCTGGTCCAAGCTCTTACGAGAAGTTAAGCAAGAAAAAAAAAAATTCGTCCCAGTCCAGCATTACTTGATACAGATACGTCATAAATAAAAGCCTTCAGTTTCGACACCACAATTCTATTTATAGTTTTGCCAATAAACCGCTTGCCATTACGCGGATCTACGCTCAGTGGAGTAAAAGAACCTGCCATAAGAGTGAGTGATGCGGAGATCCCATATTTTCTTGCCTAAATGTTAAAAAGGCCCTTCCCAATATTCGCATTCCATTGAGCATTTGATTGAGTCGACTCTTCTAGTGACATTTCAATAAAACTCCTTTAGCGTTGCTCGTATTGACGTTATTGGTTCCGATTATTTTTGGTATTTTATTTTGGGATGAATCGTTAAATCGGATTATGTGTTTACCATTTTATGGATACCTTTTTAACTGGCCACATGCTCGTTTGCTGGCTCAGTAACCAGGTGGCTATTCCGACTGGTAAGCGATTACCCTAAACCTTTTTCTTTGCATTGCTCTTTTCCAGATTGATGGTTACTAGATCCAGTGAAATCACAATACCTGGATGCATGAGATCTGAGGTTTCATGATCGGGAATGCGAGCAAGATTCCCCTTGCATGATAGCTGATGCATGACACACGCAAGAAGACCGCGTGCTTGATAGCTGGCTCATTAACAAAAAAAGCTGGTCACAATTGAATATGTGCACGTAAATGTAGTATGTGTGTGCATCATCATCATCATCATCATCATCTCAGCCAAAAGACGTCCACTGCTGGATAAAGGCCTCCCCCAAGGATATGTGTGTGCATATCTAGTATTAAATAAAAAGTCATGTAGTGTGAACGCGCGGGAGTGCACCGCTTTAGATATATAACAATTTCTGTGTTTGGTCGCGCGCGCTTCGTGCCCGCTATAATTATTTTCTACCAACATAATATTATTGCCTACCCACCCACGTCTGTTTTGTTGATTGTTACGAATGTTTATATAATTTTTAACGCAAATTTTGTTGCGAACAAATTACAAAAACACAAATGTTGAAAAAATTTTCACGAGCAGGGTTTGAACCTGCACCCTTCTGACATACCGGGTCAGGTGCTCTTCCAATTGAGCTATCGTGGTTCTAACCAGCCCGCCGAAATTATTCAACACTATTTACTTTTTACTTTGAAAGCCAAAGGCGCCCATTCAATGTTAACAACTACCGTCATTAACATCCGATCATAATATTTTTACAAATACTAAAGATCAGTTAAGAAGTAGGCAAGCTATTTATAAATGTTTATATAATTTTTAACGCAAATTTTGTTGCGAACAAATTACAAAAACACAAATGTTGAAAAAATTTTCACGAGCAGGGTTTGAACCTGCACCCTTCTGACATACCGGGTCAGGTGCTCTTCCAATTGAGCTATCGTGGTTCTAGCCAGCCCGCCGAAATTATTCAACACTATTTACTTTTTACTTTGAAAGCCAAAGGCGCCCATTAATTTTTTTTGATTGTTACGAGTTTTTGTCTTATCTTACTATTTGTTGTTTATGTTTTCTCGTAAGTGATTGTATAATCGTAGAGAAAATAAAGATCTTAAACCTTAAATGCTAGCTGGCTAAAACATCCAGCTAGAGAAGTAGATGGCCGAGCCTAACATCATAGGTGAAATAAAAGCACACAGGCTCCGCCACCTCGAGAGGATGGGGGAAGATCGTGCAGTGAGTTTCACTGCACAGCGTGACCTGGAGGGATGAGGTCGAAAAGGGCCTGCGCGGGCTTCACGCGGATGAGTGTCAGGAGGTGGCGCAGGACAGACCGAGGTGGAAGCTCTTATTATCGGAGGCCAAGACTGACTTTGGGTTGCTGCGCCGACCTAGTTAATTAAATACTAGCTGGCAATGCGCTGTTTGGTACGCAAGTAAGTAAGTAATTATTTATTCACTGCTTCCAATACATAAACATTACAATTGGTTTCTTATATCTAAGGTATAATGAGAAACAACTGAAAGGGCTGACCAGCTCAGCTCATGTTGTAACTTGTAGCCACAACAAGTGTAGTTCCCTGCGTGGTGGACGCTGGCTGTAAGTATGAGGAGGTCTGACAACCACTCAGCTGACTCAGCTGTGTTGGTGGTGACGTTAATGCCTCACTGCAGCATTGGGTAGTTTATGACTAATGATAATAATAGCTTTGTGTTGTTATTCTGTTTAGATTCCGACTGGTTAGCGACTACCCTATTACCTTTTTCTACAAAAAACAGTGTAATTTGCTTTGCTATTTACCAGGTTATTAGTGTGTTCTTGGAGATCTAGTGACGTAACAAGGCACATATGTATTACAACTGACTGAAGCTTAGAGATCCTGAATGCGCGCATACCCTTAGCGTTGCAAGCGTCCATGGGCTGCGGTAGCTGCTTTTCATCAGGAGATTGTATGCATGATGTCTTGGTTTTACTAACAACGAAGAATAGTATGATGCTCACCATTGAATATGTGCACATAAATGCTAGCTGGCACCGCGTTGTTCGGTACGCATGTGTAGTTCCCTGCATGGGAGACGCTGGCTGCAGGTATGAGGAGGTCTGACAACCTCTCAGCTGTGTTGGTGGTGACGTTGATGCCTCGCTCTGCGTCATAGTTGATCATTCTGCTGTTGTGGTACCTGGGGGAGAGAGGAGAATCTTTTAGTCGAAGTCAGTTCGAGTATATACTCCATAGAACTGAATGAGAGTGGCCGCGATTCGTGTTTAGTGGCGTGCATTAGGAGAGGCCTATGTCCAGCAGTGGACTAGTATAGTCTGATGATGATGATGATGATGATGATACTCAATTTGAATAAAAAGGAGGAACCAATTATGTATATTTTTTTTTAAATAAGGTAATTTTAGGTTTATTTGTGTGGAAAAGGTAATAAAATAATGTACGCAATAAAAAAATCATATTTAAAAAAAATCAGGTAACACAAAACAATATGTCAAAAGTAACATTAGTTACAAAGCATTTTCTTTAACTAAAATTTGTTGAAAAAAAAAGAAAAGATAAATAACATATCTTAACGTCCGCTAATAACGTCTATCGACACTGGATTGGTTTCACACGAATTACCCTTATCTCTGGTGTGTTCAACATAATTACTCATGGGACCGGAAGTTATATTGCTAGACATAACTCGTTTGAAGAATGTTACCACATAAAAGGGATTTCTGTGAAGCAGCCTCAAGAGACCAGGTACAGTGTCAACGTGCTGCCAATATTTTCAACAGCCTGTATGGTGTAGTGGTTAGATCACCTGTCTAGGACCTAGTGGTCCCGGGTTCAATTCAACTCGATTCAGTTGGCGATAGAGCTTGTTATAATTTAGCATGGCTAGGTACCACCATTAAAAAAAATTGCTGCCCTTTGTCAGTAGCAATATTGTGTTCCCGAATTATATTTCGTAAAAAAAATAATGTAAAGAAATTAATTTTTTTTTTGTCATCACAAGTTAAAAGTATAAAACTATTTTATCTACACTAATGTTGTAACATTCTACTTATGTATCCAATACTTGACTTATAATTACTACTGTTATAGCGCATACAACAAAACACTCAATTTAAGCAATTTCACATGATGGTATAATATCCACATCGATATCGTAAAATCTCATTATAACATCAATAAAACGCGACCAATTAACCTGGCGAGCCTTATGTCAAAATCCTCATACAAGTTGTATAAAATTTTGATATTAGGCTGGTTTTTGAAAACAGTTGGGTTATACGTGAAAACTTCGTCGAAACTACTAAACTTACATACACAAAACTCTTTGGTAAGATCTTGTGCCATTTAAATAAAAAAAGAACAGCGCGCGCTCGCTCCTGATTGGCCCTGCGCGCGCAGCTGCGCTCTCATTGGTTAGATTTTAATGGCGGAATTTTGAACAATTATTATAAATAAACTATTGTCAGCTTTTACTCTTGTTGTTTGACTAATTGCATTAGTGAAGATAAAGTAGTGTATGCAACTGCATATAACACGGGTATTAAAACACTCGTTACTATTATGAAACTCGCTGCGCTCGTTTCATAAACTCACACTCGTGTTTTAATACCCTTCATTATATGACAGTTGCATAAACTACTATTATACTTTTATAACGTGGCCATAAACTACCACGCGGGCCCAGTGCGTGGGCCATTAGTGGTTGTAAACGACTGCTAATACACCTGGGACCAACGGCTTTACGTGCCCTCCGAAGCACAGAGGAACTCGAGATGAAAAATTTTTGGTTACCCATCCGATGACCGGCGTTTGCGAAAGTTGCTTAACCTCAGCACCGGCAGACCGGGCGGGCGCGTTAACCATTGCACCAACGAGCTCCTCAATCCGCAATAATATATTTCAATTATAACTTTTAATTTCCATTCAATACATTTAATGTGATACTATTAATGCATGAATAACCAAAAAGCTGTTTTAAAGTAAACCTGTTTTATAGGATTTAATTATCACTATGAAGGTAAAAAATACCTGATACTCGTTAAAAGCACTTCAAAATTAGACCAAAAAAAGAATAATATCGGTTGCTCAGTTGAAATAGCTATCGTCTCTATTGCGTGAGGCTAAAGGTTCAAAGCCAAAGTCAAAGCCAGATTTTTTTTATCAATATTTAGCCAGATTTTTTTAGTTAAAACCAAAAAGAATTTGACTCTCAGTTCGGATTTTGAGAGATCATTCAACCTAGGAAAGCTAGCAAGAACTTCAGAATACAAGATGGATGGAAGTTAGAAAACAAATTTATTTTTATTTTAAACTTTACCAACAGAAAGTAGCAGAAACTTTAATTATTAGTAGGTTTAGAAAAACCATCTCACAGCCAATCCAACAGATATCAAGGAACGTAATATTACAAGACTTGCAAACGACAAAGACTTATGTTTCACCAGCAAGCTACATGCCCCTGGAGGTTTTCAATTTGGTGCACAGTCTCGGCAAGTGTCACAACTATCGGGATAAGTCCTACGCCGGATTGGGGAATACGTTTTATTAAATTCGCTTATTTGGCTGCGGAGGCCGACGGCGACGTACCTCTTGTATATTTTATGCGTTGTCGCGCGAGGGACTGTGCGTCGCCCGTTGGGAGTAAATGCGATGATATATGGGAATCTTTTAGTGGGAAATATGGTAGAATGTCAGCAGTCTTATTGTCGTCGTCGGATAGAGGGTGCCCTAGAAAGGCGTATTACATTAGATGGTGTATTAGATGAAGAAACCTTTAGAACGGATGAATAAGTTAAGATGCAAGGCGGCTTTCTTATTTCATTACAAGTATGTTAAAAATCACAATCAAACATCAGAAAGAGATATTGTAATAATTTAAGGCAATTATTATAGACGTAACCTTACGCATCTTACAATACAATGGATAGTAATGGTAAGTGACGAAAAGGGGAAGATAGATGCGTAATTCACCGAGCAACATTGATGTAAATTTATAAACTTAGATGAAACACCCAGACGGACTCAAAAATAGTCATACCATCAACAATACCGTGTTATAGGCACAAGGTTAAGAGCAAGGCACCCCAACACAAGTATTAGCATTACTCTCTTGGGTTGGCTTACTATATATTATGTATTTTAATGGTAAATAAAAAAGTATTTTTTTAAAATTATTTATTTAACGCATCTGCGGCTGAGTAGCAAAACCCTCGGCCCGATACCCGAAGGTCTTGGGTTCAATTCCCAGGTCGGGCAAAGTGTTTAACAGATTCTGATTGCTTCTCGCAATTAAGAACATTCTTATTTGAAAAGTGCTTCTACTCAGTGGAGGAAGTAGGTAGTAATGATTGTTACCATCTATCTATTAATACGTAAAGCAAAAACTTTGTACCCCTTTTTACGAAAATTGCGCGGACGGAGAAGTATGAAATTTCGCACCCTTATAGTTTATACATACAGGGTGTCTCAAAAATGGCACGCCAGGCTGACACTGGAGATAGCTTAGCTATAAACCTATCAGATAAAAAAATAAACAAAAAAAATATTAATAAGTAATCAAAAAAATAAAAATAAAAACAAACTAAAAGTGGAGTTTTTAGAGAAGAAAAAAGTGGCATTTTCTCCAAAACTAAGAGACTTTTACTAGAGTCATGTTATTTTTATCTGATAGGTTTAAAACGAACTAAAAGTGGAGTTTTTAGAACATAAAAAAGTGTCATTTTCTCCAAAACTATGAGACTTTTACTAGAGTCATGTTATTTTTATCTGATAGGTTTATAGCTAAGCTAACTCCAGTGTCAGCCTGGCGTGCCATTTTTGGGACATCCTGTATAGAAAAGGAGTGCAGAATGCTAATATATATTTTTTTTTAATTATGCATAAAATATACATTATCTTATTATATTATTTATGGAAATGTATGTACGCGCATAACTTCCGATCGACTGAACAAAATTGGATAATTCTTTTTTTTTTGAGTTTGTTATTGTCAGGACAAGGTTTGTACAGAAGAAAATTAAAAGAAAAACGAAATTTTTAGTAAAATATGATTTTTTTAAATATCATGTTATGAAAAGTGAGTGAGTGAATGTGACAGAATGACGTACATATCATTTGACAACTTCAAATGGACAATACGTCATTACCGATATTTTTTTGCAAAAGAGTTTCGTGTGTTTGAATGTTTATGTTAGTGTTACATATGTAATGTTATTGATTTAATAGATAGAGAATGCCACCTATGAGGCGTCAAAATATCGGTCAGCGTACGCGTATGCAAGTACATACGCGTACTCAAACGCGTACGCAAGTCAATTTCACAACACGGTCCATGAATCATGTTCTTCTTCACTATTTCATACAATTCTAGATTTACTTCGGGAATTTCTGCGCTAATTATTGAGTCAATTTAATCTGGTCTTATTTTTTCGACCATCCACAGAAGAATATGCGCATGAGTCAGTCCTCTCTTCTGCCACTCTACAGAGTACATCCAACATCGTACATGATATTTTACAATGAAGTTCATAAGCGCTTTGAGTTTCTGCTTGAACACTCGTGCTGTTATGTCATGACGATCGCTGGATGATTGACCGGATAATAACAGATTAGCGATTTCTATCCATTTTGTGTTGCACGTTAAAGTAATATACATATATACCCCAACATTTTTTGGATTTTTTTTTATTCTTTCGGTTTAAAATATGTGGCATCAAAAAATACGTTCTACTCTAATTTTTCACCCTTCTATCACCAACCCCTAATTTTTAGAGCCATATTAATCACTTGATCAGTTGTCTCCGCCAGGCGTCTACCGGTGTCACTTCTCACCCAGTAAACAGCACGGAGTAGGAATGACTCTCAAGAAGTCCCAAGGCCAAACGATATCTGTTTGTGGCTTAGATTTGAGCATACCAGGTTTTTCACATGGAAAATTATACACGGCATGCGCTCGAGTGGGCAAATAATCCAGTTTGTTTGTGTTAGCTAAGGTGTTAGCTAAAGATGGGCAAACAAAAATATTGTAAACACTGTAGCATTTATGGATTGATATTGTTTGTTAGTGTTATTGTCGTAATTAAAGATATATATAGGAATAAATTATAATCATCATCAGCTCATTTTATGTTCCCACTGCTGGGGCACGAGCCTTCCCTATGAATGGTTAGGGAGAACGGGCTTTTAAACCACCACGCGGGCCCAGTGCGGATTGGTGGTTGTTAACGACTGCTAATGCAACCGGGACCAACGGCTTTACGAGCTCGAAATGATACACTTTTGTCACCCATCCGATGACCGGCCTTTGCGAAAGTTGCTTAACCTCAGCACTCGCAAACCGGGCGCGTTAACCACTGCGCCACCGAGCTCCTCAAATTATAATAAAGTAAAAAAATAAATGTTCAGTGTTTTGTTATTTTTATATTCCGTCATCGTTCACAGCGCTCCATGCCTCTTTCACTCATATACCATATCTTCACACACAATTACAATAAGTTAGCTTTATTTTTTTCTACACTACAAATTCCCTAGAAATATTTGGCAAAACAACGTTTGCCGGGTCAGCTAGTATTAAATAAACATTGTTTCATACATTTTTCAAAAATTTCAAAAATGGAAGAGGAGCTGCCGAAATCTGTCATGATGCCAATCAAAACTTTTTTTTTTTTTTTTTTTAATACTTAGCACGGCAAATGACTCCATACCACCATGATGTTAAGTGGAAATGGAGTCCAGACGCGAAGACAACTGGTGCAGCGTGAAAACAACGCAGCATCAGTCAACCTCACTCTGCCGGCCCACAAGGTGCTTCTTCACGCCTCGTTTGAAGGACCCAATATCATAGGAAGGAGGAAAAACGTGTGCTGGTAGACTATTCCATCTTTTGGAGGTGCGACAAAGAAACGAGTCACCAAATTTCTTTGTGCGCGATGGGATATGTGTGACAGTAAAGCGATGACTCCGGAGAGCAGCACGTGTACTTCTATGGAGGAAGGGAGAAGGTGGGATAAGGTCAAAGAGTTCTTCAGAGCACTCGCCGTGGTACAAGCGATAGAAAACGCTGAGTGACGCTATATCTCTACGCAATTGTAGGGGTTCGAGAGTATTAGTGACCTCTGCATTGCCGATAATGCGTACAGCGCGACGCTGCAATCTGTCTAAGGCATCGAGAAGGTACTTTGCGGAACCGTCCCAGATGTGCGAGCAATACTCCACGCAAGACCGTACCTGAGTCTTGTACAAAAGACACAACTGGTCAGGCGTAAAGAATCGCCGCACTCTGTTCAGGACACCGAGTTTTCGTGAGGCAGTTTTGATCACGGCTTCGATGTAGTCCTTTTGATTCAGATCACAGCGAATCGTCATACCGAGCATGTTGATATTGCTCTGCAGGCTTAGAGATGTGCCCTGAAGAGTTGGAAGGGGAAGGAATGGTGACTTCTTGGCCGTAAACGCACATACCTGTGTTTTCTTGGCATTAAACTCAACAAGATTATTGGAGCCCCAATTAGATATGAGGTCCAATACCCGATTGAGCTCAATGACAAGATTCACTCGTTTCTCTTCAGTTTCGACTCGCCCAGCCGCAGGGTGACCGTTATACCCACCGTGCACTGTACTATCATCTGCATAGCAATGAATATTTCCAAGTGGAAGCATATCATTGATATGCAGAAGAAACAACGTGGGTGACAGAACGGAACCCTGAGGGACACCAGCGTTCACTGACATGAGCCGCGAAGCGCATCCATCAGACAGGACACGAATTCTACGCTCGTGCAGGAAGCCAGCGACCCAGTTGCAGAACTGTGCAGGCAGACCGTATGCCGGGAGCTTGGAGAGAAGAGCTTTGTGCCAGACCCGATCAAATGCCTTGGCTATGTCGAGGCTAACAGCCACCGACTCACCACGCTTGTCAATAGCCTCACCCCAGAGATGTGCGACGTACGCTAGAAGATCACCCGTTGACCGCTTCGGCCGAAACCCGTATTGGCGATCGTGAATGATGGAGTGTTCTTCTAGGTAGTGGACAAGTTGTTTATTTAAAATGCGCTCCATTACTTTGCACAAAACTCACATTCTATCTTTCTTAATTTTTCATTGCTTAGGATACAATCCGTGCAGCCTTAATAAAATATTGTTTAGTAAACAGCTTTTTATAAAAATTACAGTCGATTTCGACCACTGAGCGACCACTAGTATTAAACAAACATGTTTTGTTTGTTAAATGTCTCTCATAATAAATGTCACTCAATTAAATGGTCTATAATTATTAATGTACCTAGGTAAGTACTTCAATTAAAATAAAATGTAAATTAAATAATTTTTATCTACTTTTACTCTGTGAGATGTTATGCTTTATTATAATTATTATTATTTTTTGTCACTGTTTGAATAATTTATTAATGTTATGTAATTTAATTGTCATTCATTTTTATTATTGTCATAGTTATTTTTATGCCGAATTCAAACACAATGAAAACTGTTTATGAATTAATGAAATTTAAATTTAAATTGAAGTGTGTTTCGGATTTATTCGGTCCATAGCCGGGCCATGTGATCACCAACCCGCATTCGGCAAGCGTGGTGGTTAAGCGATTACTCATCAATTGTAGTAATCATAATCATCATCCGCTCATTTTTATGTCCCCACTGCTGGGGCTCGAGCCTTCCCTATTTTAACCGCCTCTGTGGTCTAGTGGCTAAGACAACCGGTTTAGACCCAGAGGTCCCGGCTTCAATTCCCAGCGGGGGGTACTTGTTTGTGTACTCGGTTTGGTTGGTAGTAGGGCGATTTTTCAAAAATCTATAAATGCAGAATTTATTGTTTTTAAAAATAAAGGAAAGTCTCCTTTACACAGAATGTGCTATTTCCAATATTTTGTCATTGCCATCCATGTGGCATTTGATCTTTCAACCCTGTACATATATATATTTTTTAATGGTGGTACCTTAATATGTTTTATCATACTAGGTTACGCAAAAACTTCTTCGAAAACTGGTTCAATAATAATAAAAAACCCACAATATAATCCGCATAATATCATATTTGGGATACGAAACGATAGCGTGATTCAGGAGAATGCTAAACTGCCCCATCTAGCGACCATTTTTGGAAATTATTGCGTGATATTTGGAGATGGAAGTATGCTTCATAAATTAATAGCAGCCGCTCGCGGTTTCATCTGCGTGGTTCTCGTTCCCGTGGAAATATCGGGATAAAAAGTATCCTATGTGTTAATCCACGTTATAAACTATCTTTACGCCAAATTTCATCCAAATCCATCTAGTAGTTTTTAAGTGAAAGAGTAACAAACATCCATCCATACTTACAAACTTTCGCGTTTATAATATTAGTAGGATTTGTCACTGCATGTAGGTACATACGCCTACACATCAGACTACCACAAACTTTGAACTTTATGTGTATGACATGTGGTTAAACATTTAAATGTCAATAAATTTTATTGACATTCACAAGAGCTACTTGTAGCCCAAACTGAATAAATGATTTTGAATTGAAGAAATTTCACAGCTTTGGATAGGTGCAGACGTCTGTACCTTCAGACTACATTGAGTAATTATATATACTAGTGGTCGCCCAGCTGTCGAAATTCGACCGTAATTTTATTAAGGCTGCACGGATTGTATCTTAAGTAATGAAAAATTACAAAAGATAGAATGTGAGTTTGCATTTACATTGACAGATTTCGGCCGTTCCCCTTCCATTTTTGAAATTTTTGAAAAGAGTATACATATGCGTGTATGTCAAATACATGGTAGTGTGTGTAATGTTTGTTTTATTGATTTAATGTATTTTTATACATAATTTAAAAAAAATATTAACATTTGGATAACCTTCTATAAACTATTAAAGTGCGAAATTTCATACTCCTCAGTCCGCGCAATTTTCGTAAAAAAAGAGTACAAAGTTTTTGCTTCACGTATTGAAATATAGATATTTTTTTTATATTGATAGTCTGCAAACGAGCAGGTGGGCCGCCTGATGGTGAGCGGTCACCGCCGCCCATGGACATCAGCAACATCACAGATGTTGCTTTTGTGTTGCCGACCTGACACCTCTTTACACCCCTTTTTAAAGAATCCATTTCGTAGCTCAATGGGAAAACTTTGGATGGCAGCTCATTCCACAGTTTGATGGTACGTGGAATAAAGTTCCTTTGGAAATGAACTGTTCAAGAGAACAGCGGCTCTAGGAAGTATGCGTGTGCCCTGTTCCGATGGCGAGCGGTTTATCTGACTGCCCGTTTTTATCATAGGCGATCGGTTTATCTGACTGCCCGTTTTTATCATAGGCGCTTTAGTTCATAATATTTTGTAACTTCTAAGCAATGATACCTGCCGTAGTAAAACCGTGCTGGCATTCCTAACCTGACTAACAAACTGCCGCACATGGGGTAACACATATCTTCGGTCAAGAGCAAAGCCTAACTAATGCATCTCCTTATTCACCTCAAGATCAGGATAACTTGAACTGACATGAATTCTATGTAAAATGTCTTCTTTCATTGTATTTGTTCCACAGGTCACGTGGATTAGATGGGAAGCATATAGAAATGAAGATAGCAAATAATACTGTATCGACGGGATACATTAAATTTAAAATACGCCAATATCCGGATATTGTGGATATATCTTATCGATTCGAAACCTTTATTTAAATACGTTGTTTCATTTGAGGGGAGTGTTTACCGTATCGATGGGATGAACATTAAATGTTTGACAGTTACAAAACCCATGAACTTTTTGTATTGAAATTTTTCTTTTTTTTTGACAATTTTCCAATGTTTTTAATAGTTATTCTGCTATTCGGGACCAAAAACCATGGAAATAGGTTCAGCCCTTTCGAGTTATAAGTGTTTGAACAAACCCGACTTTATTTTGTATATTAAGATACGTAAAGCAATAACTTTGTACCTCTTTTTACGAAAATTGCGCGGACGGAGGAGTATGAAATTTCACGCCCATATAGTTTATAGAGAAGGAGGGCAGAATGCTAACTTACATTGTTACAGAATTTGTTAACTTACATTTTTTATTTTGTTTTTTTACATGTTGTGGTTGTCTTATATATATTTTTTGTGTTTATTTGTAATGGAAAGTGTCCTGCTATGATAGGGCATTTTCCGATATTGTTGACGCTGTAAGGGAGAAAAGAGCTGGACACTTGCTGAGTTTCTTGCAGGTTCTTCTCAGTACAAGATCTCCCGCCCAGAGTAGACTTACGAACCGATGGCATAGTGAAATTCACAAGAGCTACTTGTAGCCAAAACTGAATAAATGATTTTGAATTTTGAATTTTTTGAATTTTAATATTTAAAAAAAAATATCCATAAAAAATACATTGAATTAAATAAAAATTACTTCATACATTTTTCAAAAATTTCAAAAATGGAAGAGGAGCTGCCGAAATCTGTCATGATGCCAATCGAAACTCACATTCTCTCTTTTTTAATTTTTCATTGCTTAAGATACAATCCGTGCAGCCTTAATAAAATATTGTTTAGTAAACAGCTTTTTATAAAAATTACGGTCGAATTTCGACCACTGGGTGACCACTAGTATTAAACAAACATGTTTTGTTTCTTAAATGTCTCTCATAATAAATGTCACTCAATTAAATGGTTTATATATTAATGTAGGTAGTACTTTAATTAAAATAAAATGTAAATTTTATTAATTTAACTACTATTAAGTACTCTGTGAGATGTTATGCTTTATTATTATTATTATTTTTTGTCACTGTTTGAATAATTTATTAATGTTATGTTATTTAATTGTCTTAATTCATTTTTATTATTTTATTATAGTATTGAAGTTATAGTTATTTTTATGTCGAATTCAAACACAATGAAAACTGATTATGAATTAATGAAATTTAAATTTAAATTGAAGTGTGTTTCGGATTTATTCGGGCCATAGCCGGGGTTTGTGATCACCAACCCGCATTCGGCAAGCGTGGTGGTTAAGCGATTACTTATTAATTGTAGTAATCATCATCATCATCAGCTCATTTTTATGTCCCCACTGCTGGGGCACGAGCCTTCCCTATTTTAACCGCCTCTGTGGTCTAAGGGCCTATTCAACCGGTTTAGACCCAGAGGTCCCGGCTTCAATTCCCAGCGGGGGGTACTTGTTTGTGTACTCGGTTTGGTTGGTGGTAAGGCAATTTTTCAAAAATTTATAAATGCAGAATTTATTGTTTTTAAAAATAAAGGAAAGTCTCCTTTACACAGAATGTGCTATTTGCAATATTTTGTCATTGCCATCCATGTGGTATTCGATCTTTTTTTTTTAGTTGATGGCTTTGTGCGATTAGCACATTTAGCCAGTGTCAAAGTAAGTTTTCATACAAGTAATACATAAATAAACAATTTTTTTTTTTATGAATGTGAATGATTAGAAATGGGAAGTGAGAAAGGATATACCCCCCAACCCCTCGAGTATCTCAGTAAAGATGTGGGGCTTTACTAAGTCCTCACGCGAGCTTCTTGAGAGAATTTGAAAAGTGACGTTGCACTGTTTTGTTTGATTTGCCAACACTTATGCACACGCACGAACACTTAACGGTTAATAATCCACCATTATTTTATTTTATTTTATTTTATTTTATTATCTTAGGAAAACCAAGGTTTACAAAATTTAAATAGGGTTACAAAGTATAACACATAAAAACCACTTATAGGTTCTCACCGATAGAAGTTACTTATTAATTAAAACTAGAAGCACTAAGCAACGCATTATTAATCTCGCTCAAACTATTAACAAATTGGTATTACCGCGACAGAATATACTAGTTACAAATATTATCTGGGTTCAAAGAACTGCTCGCTCAACATCCGCCTCGCTGATGGTACACTGGTACAGAAAAGGTCCAGTTCGATTCACATTAATATTCGACATAACACAAATTTTAGAAAATAAGACAAAACCGCAGACATGACGCTTTACTTTCCCGCCAAGAAGTCCGTATTCAATCTTTCAACTCTGTACATATAATTTTTTTTTATGGTGGTACCTTAATATGTTTTATCATACTAGGTTACGCAAAAAGTTCATCCAAAGATCGGTTCAATAATAAAAATTTCACAATATAATCGGCATAATATCATATTCGGGATACGAAACGATAGCGTGATTCAGGAGGATGCTATACTGCTCCATCTAGCGACCAATTTTGGAAATTATTGCGTGATATTTGGAGATGGAAGGATGGCTTCAGAAATTACTAGCGGCCGCTCGCGGTTTCACCCGCGTGGTTCCCGTTCCCGTGAGAATATCGGGATAAAAAGTATTCTATAAGTTAATCCAGGTTATAAACTATCTGTATGCCGAATTTCATCCAAATCCATTTAGTAGTTTTTACGTGAAAGAGTAACAAACATCCATCCATTTTTACAAACTTTCGCGTTTATAATATTAGTAGGATATGTCACTGCATGTACATACGCTTACACATCAGACTACCACAAACGGTAGATTTTCCTCAATAGACTTTGAACTGTATGTGTATGGCATGTGGTTAAACATTTAAATGTCAATAAATTTTATTGACATTCACAAGAACTACTTGTAGCCTCAACTGAATAAATGATTTTCAATTGAAGAAATTTCACAGCTTTGAATAGGTGCAGGCGTCTGTGTGGTGCCGGGGATAAAGAATTGCATCACCTCATCTCTTCCCGTGGGTGTCGTAAAAGCCGACTAAGGGACTATTCCAGAGGATGGGCAGCAGCATCTCTCTGAGGTTACCCTCAATCAACCTACTGCGATCGCCAACCCGCCTGCCAAGCGTGGCGATTACGGCAATTACCCTTCATATCCTTGGGGGAGGTCTTTATCCAGCAGTATACGTCTTTTGGCTGAGATGAGATGATGAGGCGTCTGTACCTTCAAACTACGTTGAGTATAATCTAATTATATACCTATACTAGTGGTCGCCCAGTTGTCGAAATTCGACCGTAATTTTATTAAGGCTGCACGGATTGTATCTTAAGTAATGAAAAATTAAAAAAGATAGAATGTGAGTTTGGATTGGCATTGACAGATTGCGGTTTAAAGGTGACCTATGATTTTAATGTTAAGGATGAGCCAAAAATAGTGAACTGTAAACCAGTTACAAAGGAGCGAGTAGAGCGTTTTAAAAATAATATATCGAGTAAAATTAATGCATTGCCATTTGGACAAGATGATCCAGATGTATTATATACTAATCTTTTTAACTTCATAAAGACTAAATATGACCAAGTGTTTACACAAAGAACAATCAAAATAACTCATAAACTTAAGTTCTGTGACTGGGCCACGACTGGTATATATAAAAGTAGAAATAAATTGTATGATTTATATAGTCTAAAACAATATAACCAAAATTCTAATTTTACGGAATATGTAAAGAATTATTCGAAAATATTTAAGAAAATATGTATAGTAGCAAAATCTAATTATATTAAAGAAAAAATTAAAAAGTCCAACAATAAAATTAAAGCCACTTGGGACATTATAAACCGTGAAACAGGTAAATTTAAACCACGGGATAATACTTTCACTTTAAAAGTAAACGACAACTTAGTCAATTCAGATTCACATATTGCTAATATTTTTGATGATTTTTTTTGTAAATATACCTGTGCTGACAACCTCAAATTTGGATTCATCACCAGAAGCTGCACAAGCATTACTCCAAAAATATGTACCAAAATGTAATGTTTCTTTTCAATTTAAATATATTGATTCAATGGATATTATAAAAACATTTAAATCACTGAAAATGAAAAACACAAGTGATTTGTGGGGCATCTCTATAAAAGTAATTAAGAATATTATACATTCTATTGCACCATATCTTGCTGAAATTTTTAATAACTGTGTGAATAAAGGTATCTTTCCCGATCTTATGAAGTTTAGTAAGGTCATACCTTTGTTCAAATCGGGAAACAAAGAAGACCCCAGTAACTATCGACCCATTTCAATACTACCAACTCTAAGCAAAATTTATGAAAAAGTTATTTTGGAACAGTTGATGTCGTATTTTAACATAAACAACCTTTTACATAATAAACAATATGGATTTACAAAGGGTCGTTCTACTACTGATGCAGGTGTTGCTCTATTAAAACATATATTTGATGCCTGGGAGAAGTCTCAAAACGCCCTTGGAGTGTTTTGCGACTTGTCCAAGGCTTTCGATTGCGTTGAGCACAAAACTCTGGTGATGAAGCTAAATTACTACGGTCTCAAAGATTTCGCACTAAATTTAATTCAGTCGTATCTTAGCTCTCGAACACAAACTGTCGATATTAATGGAACTAAATCATCTGGTTCTCATGTAAAAATGGGAGTTCCACAAGGGTCCATTCTTGGTCCTTTTCTGTTTTTGATTTATATTAATGACTTGCCATTCTTTGTAGAGAACTTCTGTGAAATCGTATTATTTGCAGATGATACTTCACTCATTTTTAATGTAAGTAGGTGTAAGAAAAATTACGACGATGTAAACAAAGCACTCTCTGATGTACTCAGTTGGTTTACTATTAATAATTTGCAGCTTAATGCTAAAAAAACAAAATGTATTAATTTTAAATTACCAAATGTCAAAAATGAACCAACTGATATAAGAATAAACGGTGATCGATTAGATTTGGTAGACTCAACAGTTTTCTTAGGTATAACCCTTGACTCAAAACTTCAATGGAATCCTCACATTTCGAAATTGGCCGGCAAACTCAGTTCTGCTGCTTATGCCATTAGAAAAATAAGGCAGTTAACAGACGTTGAAACTGCTAGAACAGTTTACTTTAGTTATTTTCATAGTGTCATGTCGTATGGCCTCTTACTGTGGGGAACAGCGGCTGATATTGAAACTATATTCATTTTACAGAAACGAGCAGTAAGAGCAATCTATAGACTAGGTTCACGAACTTCTTTAAGAAATCTTTTTAAAGAAATTGATGTCTTGACAGTGGCGTCTCAATTTATTTATAATTGTATAGTTCTTGTACGTTGTAATATCAATTCATTTGCTAAACACAGTGATGTACACAATTTTAATACTAGAAATAAGTCAAAACTTGCAATGCCTCTGTTCAGGTTACAGAAGGTGCTTGGTTCTTTCTTGGGGCAAGGTATACACTATTACAATAAAATACCAAATACTGTACTAGATTTACCTTTAGATAAGTTTAAAAAACATGTAAAGTCTTCTTTATTAAAAAAAGGTTATTATACAGTCAAAGAATATTTAGAAGATAAAACAGCCTGGCTATAATAAAAAACATATACATAATACTACTTATAAATAGTGTCCTGCAGATAACAAAATAGCGTTGCATTGAACATTACAATTAGTTTTATTTTTATTATTATTAACTATAGTTTTTTTTTACTTTTACTAGTACTGTATGATATTGTAAAAAATTAAACTGGTAAATTATGTTTTTGCTGACTTAAATATTTTATTTAGTTATTTTTTATTTTTTGTGTTATTTTACATGTTGTGATTGTCCTTTACATTTTGTGTTTTTATTTGTGATGGAAAGTGTAATTTATGATAGGGCTTTTTCCAATATTTATGACGCTGTAAGGGAGAAAAGAGCTGGACACTTGCTGAGTTTCTTGCCGGTTCTTCTCAGTACAAGATCTCCCGCCCAGAGTAGATAGACTTACGAACCGATGGCTTAAAATGACGTTCATAAGAGCTATTTGTAGCCTAAACTGAATAAATGATTTTGAATTTTGAATTTTTTTGAATTTCGGCCGGTAATCTTCAATTTTTGAAATTTTTGAAAAGAGTATAATATGCGTGTGTGTCAAATACATGGTAGTGTGTGTAATGTTTGTTTTATTGATTTAATGTATTTTAATGCATAATTTAAAAAAAAATATATTAATGTGCGAAATTTCATACTCCTCAGTTTTTGATATTGATAGCCTGCAAACGTGCCTGATGGTGAGCGGTCACCGCCGCCCATGGGCATCAGCAACATCACAGATGTTGCTTTTGTGTTGCCAACCTGAGAAAAACCTCTTTACAGCCCTTTTTAAAGAGCCCATGTCGTAGCTCAATGGGAAAATCTCGGATGGCAGCTAATTCCAAAGTTTGATGGTACGTGGAATAAAGTTACTTTGGAAATGAACCTATCAAGAGAACAACGGCTCCAGGAAGTGTCCGTGTGCCCTGTTCCGATGGCGAGCGGTTTATCTGACTTACATGCCCGTTTTTATCATAGGCCCTTTAGTTCATAATACACTGGGCCGCAAAAATTCCGGGTCGCTTATAAAAAGTGTGATAGTTTCTTAATTACACAACACAAACTAGTGAAACTGTAGTATGTTATAGATCACTGACTTATACATAAAAGAAAATACATAACACGTTTGTAAACTGTATAATTTTATTTAAGTACTAAAAATACAAAAAAAATCACTTCTAACTTTTGACAACAAAAATATACAACACAGTTAATCTGCAAAATGAAAGCTTTTCTGTAAATTTAATATCTTGTATTTCCTCCACGAGCCCGTATCGCTTCATTAAGACGATGTGGCATGCTGGAAATCAAATTTCTAATACGGTTTTGGTCTATGTTTGACCATTCTTCTACTAGCGCACTTCTTAACTCACGTAAGTTAGCTGCAGCTGGAGAGCGTTGTTTAACGCATCTCCCGAGCTCGTCCCATAAATGCTCTATGGGATTTAAGTCTGGGCTGCGAGCTGGTCACTCCATGCGGGTGATACCGACGTCTTGAATATACGCGTTGACCAAATGTGCTGTATGTGGTCGCGCATTATCGTCCATAAAAATGGAATTTGCGCCCATATTCACCAAGAAAGGACCAGCATGCTCATTTAAAATCTCCTCTACATATCTGGGAGCTGTCAGAGAACCGTTTTCTATAATTACTAACTCCGTACGATCCTCTGAAGATATCCCAGCCCAAACCATTATTGATCCTCCACCGAATGGCACCTTTTCCTCAAAACACGCTTGAAGATAACGTTCATTTGGTTGCCTATATACTCTTCGTCTCCCATCGTGTGCGAATAAATAAAATCTTGACTCATCGGAAAACATAACCCTAGACCAATCTTCATCTGTCCATCGGACGTGTTCTCGAGCAAACCGCAACCTGGCAACTCGATGTTCTCTGAGCAATTTAGGGCCATTTGCTGGCTTATAAGGCTTTATATCAGCTTCCCGAAGTCGCCGCCGGATCGTGTCAGAGCTTACATTGTTGTGGTGAATTTCTTGAAGGCTATTTCGGACCTAAACAGCCGTGAGATGTCGATTTCTTAACATAGTGCTCACGATGAATCGGTCTTCTCGTGTAGTTGTACACCTTGGCCTGCCATTCCCTGGTCTCCTGATGTTCATACCGGTCTCTTGAAATCGCTGGAGTACTCTTTGCACCGTGGATAAAGATACACCTACTGTTCTAGCAGTACTCCGCTGACTCCTTCCTTCTTGTACCATGGTGATAATTCGTGTACATTCTTCAGTAGATAACGACATGTTGGTGCATGGTTGATGCACAAAATACTGTGACCAGCCAAAAAAACTGTTTATGATGACAACTCGGTTTGAAACAAAAGCAAGAAAATTTTCTATTCCAAAAATTAGAATTTTGATATTTTTCAAAAATCGGAAATTCTTTTTTTGATGCTGTAACTTGAACAAATGCAATGCTCTTTTGATATGTATAATAAGCGTCACAAATCTGCCTATAACATATTATTTATACGAAGGATCTATGTAAATAACTTTGGGAGATATCGCGGTTTTTCTAAATGACCCGTTATTTTTGTATTTTGTAACCTCTAAGCAATGATAGCTGTCGGAGTAAAACCGTCAATTAACATAATCTAGGGATCATCTTAAATTTCATGGCCTTGAAAGTGACAATCGGACATACATACATATCGTAACAAAATGACAGAATTATATCAGAAAAGGGTGCATTTTTCATGGTTAATATTATTTTAAACTAGCTGACCCGGCGATCTTCGTACCGCCTAACAGTCAATAAATGTCGTGTTACAGATTTGCGGAACTTAATTTATGATTTTATGAAAGTAATAAAATAAATACGAAATAAATATTAAGTTCAGTACTTTAATTATATAAAAACACATAAAGAAATAAAAAAGTACAAACATTAAGGATATCAATCGCGTGTCAGCAAGACACGATTGAATTAAACTATGTACATATTGTGCAGCATGGGATGCACTCGGTTTAATTCCCTTCATTGAAGCACCTTGTTGTGATATACGTCATTTTTTTATCAGGCGCAAGAACAATTAAAGCGTATGATTTGCCAACACGTGAACATGCCACGTACAACTGACCATGAGAAAAACATGGATTTTCTAAGTTGAGATCACAAACAGTCAAGGATTGGCCTTGTGATTTGTTAATCGTCATGGCGAAGGCAAGACGAATCGGGAACTGAATTCGTTTAAACTCAAAGGGCATATCCGTTGGGATCATTGGAATCCTCGGAATGAGAACTATTTCATCTTAAAATTTTCCTTTGTGTATCGTCGCGTGAATCACATTACTCATCAGTTTTCTTTTCAACAAGCGCATTCCATTGCATAGTTTTGATTGGTTTAGATTTAGAAGCATGATGACTACCAAGCCCGCCTTCAGTTGTAAATCGTGCTGTGGTAAACCAGGCACATCCAAGGAGTTTGAAAATTCAGTATAATTATTGGCTTCGTCTTCGTTTGTTACAGTCAATAGATTTGATTGAATGCAGAGTACCAACGATTTGATTCTGAATTATAAAGTGTATGTCATTCACATCTTTATTCTTAGCCGCCAAAATTGCTCGCTCGCTTAACTATTTGTTATTTTTGTGGTTAGCAATGATGTTCGGGAATACTTTGCTGATGAGCTTGTATTTCGATGAGACGAAATTGCAAAAATTCGGAGGAAATGAAATCAATCGGCTCGATTCGTCGGCCATTACCGATAGTCAGCAATTGCTCGGAGAAATCTTAAGCAGATGGGTCGTTCAACAATGCAACTCTCATATTTGCTGCCAGTTGAGGTTTCTTCACATAGCACCACTGATTGGATGATTTGAGGCAAGCGTTTATTTCATCGACAGCAGTCGCTCTTGGAATGACTGGCAGTGTTTGGTGGAAATCGCCAGATAGTAAAATCATTACGCCACTAAAAATCCTCGAGTCATTGCGCAGATCTTTTAAGGTTCGTTCAAGAGCTTCCATTGCGCGTTTGTGCGCCATTGTGCATTCGTCCCAGATGATGATTTTTGAGGCTACTAAAAATTTTGCCATTGCAGAGTGTTTTGCAATGTTACATGTCGGTTGTTCAGTAGTTTGAAGGTTTAATGGTAATTTTAACGCTGAATGAGCCGTACGGCATCCTTTATACAACGTGGCCGCTATTCCAGAAGAAGCAACTGCTACCGCAATTTCGGATCTCGTACGAATTGTGGCCAAAATCAATGACATAAGGAATGTCTTTCCTGTTCCACCAAGGGCTTCCAGGAAAAATAAGCCAGCATTTCCATCATCAATTGCATTAATTAATGTATCATAGACTTCCTTCTGTTTTGGGTTCAACAGGGATACATTCGTTAGAACTGATTGGTCTAATTCATATCGATCATATTCATGTTCAAGTTCCAATTCTCTATTAAATGCGTCATTCACTCCACGATCTGGCGCTCGCATTCCTAACCTGACTAACAAACTGCCGCACATGGGGTAACACGTATCTTCGGTCAAGAGCAAAGCCTAACTAATGCATCTCCTTATTCGCCTCAAGATCAGGATTACTTGAACTGACATGAATTCTATGTAAAATGTCTTCTATCCTTGTATTTGTTCCACAGGTCACGTGGATTAGATGGGAAGCATGTAGAAATGATGATAGCAAATAATACCGTATCGACGGGATACATTAAATTTAAAATACGCCAATATCCGGATATTGTGGATATATCTTATCGATTCGAAACCTTTATTTAAATACGTTGTTTCATTTGAGGGGAGACTTTACCGTATCGACGGAACATTAAATGTTTGACAGTTACGAAAGCCATGAACTTTTTGTATTGGAATTTTTCTTTTTTTTTTTTTTTCGTAAATTTTTCAATGTTTTTAATAGTTATTCTGCTATTCGGGACGGAGACAAATACAACAAATTAAAAACTATGAAAATCGGTGCAGCTATTCTCGATGCTATATAAGTGTTCGAACAAACCCGACTTTGTTTTATATAAGATTTATATTGAATATAAGATTACTCTGCGAGATGTTATGCTTTATTATTATCTCTCTATTTATTTTTTTACATATTAATTTACATTTTTAAATATATATATATATATATATATATATATTTTTTTTTATTATTATTATTATTATTATTCTTTTTTGTCACTGTTTGAATAATTTATTAGTGTTATGTAATTGAATTGTCTAAATTATTTTTTATTATTACCTCGATATAGTATTAAAGTTATAGTTATTTTTATGTCGAATTAAAACACAATGAAAACTGTTTATGAATTAATTAAATTTAAATTGAAATTAAAGTGTGTTTCGGATTTATTCGGTCCATAGCCGGGGTTTGTGATCACCAACCCGCATTCGGCAAGCGTGGTGGTTAAGCGATTACTCATCAATTGTAGTAATCATCATCATCATCAGCTCATTTTTATGTCCCCTCTTCTGTGGGTCTAGTGGTTAAGACAACCGATTTAGAACCAGAGGTCAAGGGTTCGATTCCCAGCGGGGGGTACTTGTTTGTGTACTCGGTCTGGTTGGTGGTAGGGCTTGTTAGTCCGCCTGGCTAGCTACCACCATCTTATCTAAATATGTCGCCATAACATTAATGTTTGTAGCCAGTGCCTCACTAGTTGAGGTTCCCGGGTGAAGTGCGCTTCCATCATTGGCTTTACGTGATTCTGAAGCACGGAGGTAGTAATAATAATTATAATAATAATAGGTGGTAATAATTACTTAATTTTAATGATTGATTGATTGTCCCAGCAGTGGGACAGTTATGGCTATTTACTTTCCTTTTATTTTATTTTTAATTTAAAATACTTGTCCCCTCCCTCCAGTAATCGAACTCAGGGACCTCTTAGTCTAATACTGGTGCAATTACATAACCACTAACCCATGTTTAATAGTAAACACACTCATTTTCCTGTTTCTTTTATTGTCACCTTCCTTTCTAATTTTCTAAGCTCAAACTTCACTACAAATGCTCATCTGAACCGTGCATATGTTCTAAAACCAAGATAGCTACAGTATTATTACGAACGTGTAAACAAAAGGCAATGCCACCGACATATAATGTAGAAATCACCATAAGCGGCCCGATAAGACAACACAGGCACCACATAAGACAGCAGAAGGTAATCTTCGTGCAAACGCGGTCGCGCTTCGCTCACATAGACAACTTCTCACAGACACGCAATGTCGCAACAGTTGCGCTCGGACCCCTATCCGATCCGAACCCCTCGGAGAATCTAGTAGGGCACGGGGACACGCACTTTTAAGTGTGTGATGCCGTTCCCTCTAGAAAACCTTCGATGGTGATTCGTTTCACACAGCTTGAGGTACCCTTTACGTACCTCGCCGCCCCCAAAAAAAGCCCGGTGACTCTGAAAATGCCGTTTGAGGCAATCAGCAAACTCTCTCGAAAAAAAAATAGCTCGGACTGTTCCGAGATTTTGTTCAAAGTTCAATTCAAAATTAAAAATTCAAAATCATTTATTCAGTTTAGGCTACCTACATATAGCTTTTATGAACGTCATTGCATAACGCCCAGAGTACACTTACGAACCGATGGCATCATCGGTCCGTAAGTGTACTCTGGGCGGGAGACCTTGTACTGAGAAAAACCGGCAAAAAACTCAGCAAGCGCATTTCTTTTCTCCCTTACAGCGTTAAAAAATTGGAAAATGCCCTATCATAAAAGGACACTTTCTATCACAAATAAAAACACAAAATATAAAGGACAATCACAACATGTTTAAAAAAAACGAGCGAGCCTTACCCCCCTAGCCTGTAAGCGGCCATTTTGTCAGAATGATGCACTGTCAACCGATTTACGATAAAATGGCCGCCGTGTCGCTGCGCGTCATTGAAATGACGATGTCTTAAGAACTATGTATGGAGACTATATTATAAAACTTAAGTCGTAGGAATCGTTATTAGCTAAGCTAAAAACTTATCTATAAATACGTACAGTTTTACTTCGTAATATATTAATAATTCGAAGGTAAAAGTAGGATGAGCAAATTTTTCCAGTTTATTGTACAAAAAATGTATAAATAAAACCCTTTATTTAAAAATATAAAAAATACTTTATTTCCTACCTCGAATACTTGACATTACTCAATCAAAATAACATACCTCCCCATCCATTTTTTTACACCACACAAGCTCAATAATAATGTGCCTCATTTAGGCGACCCGAAATCGGGACAAAAAAAGGGTATATTTATACTTCAATCCTGAGGACACTTGAAGTCAAACTGAACTTTTATTGTATCGTTGTTCTACTCTCTTCATTACAGTAAAGTTACAGAGAGATAGGATTAGTAAAACCAACATAAATTGAGCTTTAAATAGCTGCGGTAAACGACGCCATTTTATGGCGTTTGACAGAATACGAATCTTATTTGACACGCCATAATATAGCGTCGTGACAGACTAGGGTTACAGTAGTCGCATATGATGTGTAACATTTGAAATCGTGAGATGTCAAATGTTACACATGTTATGTTATATTATGTTGTTAAAGTGATTTAGTACTAAGCAATTATAACATTATATTCTGATAACAATGACGTATATTTTTTTAAATCTTAATGAGATTGCAGTAAATACTTATTAGAAGACATTTGACATATTATCAAAATGATGACACAATATGTCACATATAATAATAATAAGTCTTGTTCTTACTATCAATTTTAAATACAAAATGGCGTGAGCGTGCGCGCTTCCGACTCCGTATATTTCACAAATCATAAAGAGAATGCAGTAAATACTCATTAGAAGACATGTCACACTGTTATCCTATCCTGCCGCGAAATTATGAACGCAGTAAAAAACATGTGAACAGTTTCGAGAAAATAGATCGTAATGTCAGCACCTCAAATATCACAATCACAAACACAGTAAGTTGTACTTACTGCGTTCATAAATTGTACGGTATCACACTGTTACGATCACATTTCTACGAAATCTCTCCCATAAATTATTGTATTTAATAGAAGGCGAGCCGATAACACTGTTACGGATCACACTGTTACGACCCTACTTCCGTCCCTTTTCTACTAAATAACTCCCACAAATTGTTTATATAGAAGGCGGGCGGAAAGATGTTACACATCAAAAACAAAAGAGAAAAAATCAAAGTTTGCAAATTTACATCAGTTACCAGTTTAAATTTTCACAATGTATCTACAGTACTAATAAAAGTCAAAAACTGTCCAAAACTTCTGTCTGAGAGATGGTCTGTGTACGTTGCTCAAGCGCTGTATTTATTAAGCTTACCTTTTGGCTCTCTTTATTCTGTGACACAAGTTCGAGATAGTTCCGAGCCATCTGCATACAATCTCTGTAACCGCCTGTAAGTAATAGCTTCAAGTTTGTTCTGCGCAAACATCACATGTTAGAGCCGCATTTTGTTCTTGGATTCCATTGTGGCTGTGGTAACTTATATGACTGTTACAAATAGATCGTCAATGTTGAATTAATATTTCTAATCATGCTTAGCTCCTACTTTGTAAATATAAGATTTAAGAACATTTTTATTGCCGCCAGTTTCTTTATTAACACATTCTACTCTTACTTTCTAAGACAAAGGAGCTTTAATACTACGTATAAAATTTATCCAGGAAAAGTGTGTAAAAAAAATTTGCAATCGGAATTTGAACTAGCACACTTAAAATTACTGGAAGTTTACCATTTAGGATAATATAGTGGCTGTGTCTGCCACTTGCAAATTTATCAACACCTACTCTTACTTTGTAATCCAAAGGAGCCTTATTCATTCCTATCAATATTATAAACGCAAAAGTTTGTTTGGATGTTTGTTACTCTTTCACGTAAAAACTACTGAATGGATTTGGATGAAATTCGGCATGCAGATAGTTTATAACCGGAAATAACACACAGAATACTTTTTATTCCAATATTCTTACGGGAACGGGAACCACGAAACTACTGGATGGATTTGGATGAAATTCGGCATACAGTTATTCCCGGTTATAAACTATAACCGGGAATAACACATAGGATACTTTTTATCCCGATATTCCCACGGGAACGGGAACCACGCGAGTGAAACCGCGAGCGGCAACAAGTTTTGAATAAAGCTCGCCTCTTTGGTTGAGACCACCGGTTTCAGACTCAGAAGTCCCGAGTTTGATTCCGCCGCTGGGAACAGGGTGCAGTTTATGTACTCTGTTGGTTAGTGGTAGTCGTTTGTCTGCCTGGCTAGCTAACTACCAACTTATCTAAATAGAACAAGTGGCAATAGGTATTAGAAAAGGCTAGCTAGAGCACTGTAGCTAAAAGTGTGTCAAACTAATAAACTGCAACTCGGAAAATACAAAGTTCTCATAATATCTAGAAAATAAGATTCTAGAATTTTTTTTTATTTTGCATTAAATTTATAAGTAATTCAACAATCTGCGTTGTTATTCGTTATTCGCGGATTTAAAAACTAGGTTAAGCAATAACTACCTACATTTCTTGTGGTATGGTATAATGAAAATTGGTAACATTTTTCAGTTGACTGTTACCTGTTCAACAAGGTTTTAATGTTTTTTTTTACAGTTATTAATTCCTCCTAAAAGGTTTTGTTTCAGAAAACAAATGATTAAAATGTCAAACATTATTGTGATTAACTTTTGGTATTAAATTTTTAATCACCTTACATCGGAATTTCATTTTTTTTACTCTGCTCTGCCTGATGTCAAGCAGAAGCCACTGCTTCTGCTTGACTGCTGCTGGACACTTCCAGATGTTGTGAGAACAATTTTAGTATTTGTTTGTATGTAAATGTACTCATTATAAACGACATAGGTAGTTAGTTGTCATCTTTATCATTATCATCAACATAATCATTATGCTTATCATTATCCTCATCACCATCATCATCATCATCACCATCATCATCAGCCTTTCTCGACTCATCATGACTGACATGACTTGACCGCCACTGTGATCTAATGGTTAAGATCACCGGTTTAGACCCAGAGGTTCCGGGTTCGACTCCCAGCGGGGAGTACATATTTGCGTGCTCGGTTTGGTTGGTGGTAGGGCTTGTTTGTCCATCTGCTAGCTACCACTATCTTATCTAAATATGTCGTTTGTAGCATTGTTGTGTTCAGGCAGCTAGAGATAAGATAGCCAGTGCATCACTAGTTGAGGATCCCGGGTGTGCGCTTCCACCAATTGACACTAACATCAAGTGAGATCATAAGGCACTGTGTTTACCCGTAAAATATATTAAAAAAACCATAAAAAATTGTAATAGTGATTAAAAAAAAACCGGGTGAAAATATTTGCATACCGAAAGTGAATGCAGTGACAGTCGAACTGAAGCCAAAAAATATGAAAATCATTAAAAAATTCTACCAGGAACGTGTCGGATACGAACAAAAACGTTCTGCATACGTTATACAGACTGTGTTCATTAAATCGAATGCAAAGAGTTCCCGCTGTGCTATTTTTTAACCGGTATCAATAATTCTCATACTATGCCATCGACATTTATACTCCTCCCCATATGTATTCGAAGTCGTTGGTAACTGTTTTACTCACGGTTCTCAAAAGGTAAAGTAAAATAAAGTAACGTAAAAAGTAAGGAATAGCCTAACCTATCCACAGCTGGACAAAAGTCTCCATCATCGAAATCAAGTCATTCGCCACAATTGATGGCTACTTGGCCTAACCCCGCTAAATAGCCTATATACTGGACTTCTGGGCAAAGGCCCTAATCATTAAAGTCTAAGTATTAGCTCTATATTTAATAAAATGTTATGTAAGCAAGCGCTAACACACTCACCGATTAGATGCCTGAGATACGGGTAAACTAGTTTACTTAGTTTAGGTATCACCTGGTTATTCTGCACTACTAACCTTAATTTTAAAACTTTACAATATTCTTCAATGATTTCTTGTAATGCATTATATTATTATGTAGACAAATGTTATTTTATAAGTTTTGTGTATTTCGTCTTAAGTTTTACACAGCAAATAAATTTATTCTTATTCTAATTCTATCACCAAACTTGCTAAATGTGGGTTGCGGATCACAAACCCGGGCTATGCATCGGATAATCCAAAACACGATTTGCTAGTAACCGGTAGAGCTAATCAGACTCGTCGTGCCAGAGGGATATTAAAAGCAGTTACTTAAAAACCTGGAGCTGCTTTTAATGAATACAATAGAATAGACACACTATTTGTACCCACAAAAATAAAATAAAACTGAGAAATATATAAAAAAACTCCTTGCAAAGGTTTAATCTGCTGACCAGCTCAGAGATAATACCCGAGGATTACATGTGAAAGCTTCATTACTTTGAATCAAGAGATCAAAAGCTTTTACCGGTTTATCGTAATTTGCAAGTACATATATTTTTTTCGGTCATAAGTACTAATCGATGAAGTTGTAAGCACCTTTCTCACTGTTACTGATTCTAAACTAACCCAGTTCTAAGCTCATTGTTCACGTTGCCACGAGTAGTGCAACAGTAAAATCCATAACGTCAGTATCTCTCCGGCCATTGCTAATTAGAGGCGAACTTTAGTTTACTCCCGACTTAAATAACACTCGGCAATCACATTAGTTAACCCTCTACTGGGATGTTAATTAGAGCGACCCAGATTGCTGCTGTTTTTCCTAAGTTCCTTGGGGCAAATAAAAAATGCTTAACTTGTCAATTTGAAATGCGCCTCTGCCAAACGGCACAATTGGCAAATAAGCCGAAGGACGTTTGCCAGGACTTTGGGCGCTAAGAATTCAGTTGTGGTAATGCCAACTGCTAATTTATGGCACGGGAGGTTCATGCTTTGCATTCTTTATAAGTTTTGCTGCTTTCCCAATAGTGTGGTGAATTGTTTTATTGAATTATTCTTTTGGTAGTCACTATTGACTAGTCGTAAAACTACCGTCTCAAACTTAGGTGTAGTTTAAATTAAAGAAATGACAATGTGATGTATCGTGGTTTATAATTATTATTCCTTGTAAAATTCGAGCGTTCAACCTGCTCTTGGTGAGTGGGAGTTTTTAGGCTTAGTTTCAGGCTACAGTCTTTCATATAGCTTATGTCAAAACAAAATTCAAAATTTCAACTTTTAAAATCGTTTATTTAAGTTAGGCTAATATTAGCTCTTATGAATGTCACTATGCCATCGGTTCGTACGTCCACACAGGGCGGGACAAAACAGTGTATAGGTACAGACCTTGTACTGAAGGTCAAAGTCAAATCATTTTCCTTCATGGGCACTTATTGACGTCAAAACTATAAATCAAAAAACTAAAAAAATCGTTTAAACAAAACTACTGAATCTACCACCAGTTCGGATTTTGGAAGACCCTTCGACCGAGAAGAACCAGCAAGAAGCTCAGCAGCATAATTATGTATAAACTAAGCCGTTAAAGAACTTTTGTGGATCACCATAAACTTTGTTGCCTTAGTAGAAAGAGTAACTTACCAGAACACGAAGGCTGGCGCTTCTGTGGTCAGCACCACGGAACACTGCAGTCGCAGCGTCGACCCTGGTTTAAGGTACTTCTCCGTCGGCCCGGATATCTGAGCTCGAGCCTCTGTGGACAATACACAAATATTGGTATGTCAAAGTCATTTTTTTGCTGCTACACGAACAGCTCCACCCATCCTAGCCGTGTCGCAGAGGTAAAAACACTATCTTAAATACTCCCCGCAAACAACTCCTCAAGGTGTAGATGAATTAAAAAAATAAAAACCTGTATTTCTACCATTTACACGAATCACACAAGCACAGCGTTTTGGCATGCTTAAAATCAGTTCATCCAAATCACTTTGATGAATAGCCGCCCACGTTCTTTCTAACAAGACAAGTCAAAAAGTTGTTGTGGGGTGTGCACGGCATCCATACTCGGCAGAGTTCTTCTTTGGAGTATGTCCCATGCATGCTCAATTGGGTTGAGGTCTGGTAATTGTGCAGGCCACGGCAGGCAGGACGTACATATGAGAATCGGCAAGAGTGCGTGTTACGACTTACAGCCGTGTATGGACGTGCATTCGTGATTCGTTTCGACTAATGCAATGATCACATCTGAAACAATCCTCTCTGCGTAGATTTGAGCATTGAGGTTGCCCCTGATCCAAATGAGATCGGTTCTTCCACCGATCCAAATACCGGCCCAAACCCTGATTGTTCCCCCTCCATATGGATGAACTTCCTGACAAAATCTCAAGTGTTCTTCACGTCCAGAGGTCCTCCAAACTCGAGTGCGTCTTGTATTCGGCCTCATACCGAAATGTGATTCATCAGAGAAGCAAACACAGCGCCAGACTTCTTCCTCCCAATTTCGGTGTTCGCGAGCCCATTGTGAACGGGCCCTACGATTGTGGGGGTTGCTATGGGTGGAACCCTCAGCGGCCTTCGGGAACGCAGCCGCACTTCGCGTAAAAGATTCCGGATGGTTTGGTTGCTTATCAGCAAGCCTGAAGCGCTGTGAAGCCATGTGGGCAACATCATAGCGGTCATGGTACGATTCCGTCGAGCAGTATTTTCGATGTACCGGTCTTGTATTCGAGTGGTGATACGAGATCTTCCTCCATGTCGCTCGGCCACGCTGTCCGTGATACGATAGCGTGTCCAGAAGCGGCTTATGAATGACACTCTGTGTAGTGCCAATGGCGGCAGCTACAGAACGTTGCCTGGAACCAGCTTCCAACATTCCAACGATCAACATCTCTTCCCTTGTCAAATGACGCCGTCGCTCCATATCGTTGCAATTTTTTTCACTTCCAGTGCAGAAATTGTACTGCTTTTATAAAATTGCCATTACGCTCTTTTATAGGAATTCAGATTGTCAGTTTATTTTCCATATTTAAACAATGTAAAAAAAATCATTCATATCGTGAAATTCACTAAAAAGAATCAATAACGATCCAAAAAATGAATAATATTATTTCTATAACGCAACGATACTTTAAAATGTACTTGATCACTAGCCTTTTTTGATGTGTACATAAAAGGTGAAAATTATTATTGTGTATAGAACCGACATGGAACTCGGCGAGATAAATTTTTTATCCCTTTCTCTGAGAGTATCTAGTAAAAGAGTAGATTGTAACGACTAATTTTTTAACGTACGTACCGTTAAATGTCAAATATACACTGAGAACTGATACATTATACAACTTATTACAACTTATTATACAATTTATTGATTTATTATACAATTCAATTCACAATATAATTTAAGCTTTAATAGCAATTTAATATAAATATAGGTATATATTTTTATAACATATTGTATTACATATTATAGTTAATATAAGTATTATTTGTTATACCTGTACAAGGTGACTAAGTAATAAGGACACTATCAATGTAAACACCATCTATGTACCACTTAGTTTGCAAATAAAAGTTTGAGTTTGAGTTTGAGTTTGACATTAAAATAAATAAAGCTTTCTTACGACATAGCAAATAAAAAATTTATGTCATCATTTTTGTCAACTTGGCATAAGCTTTCCCATTGCTGGGCTTAAACTTTTCCACACAACTACTTCGCGTTTTAGGAGATAAGGCCGCTGGATGGCCTAATGCGGGATATGGAATAAAAGATCTTTTTTTAAAAGTTCATATCTACCGTTTTTGCTAAATTAAACTCTTTTGTACCCCCGAAACGAGACAAACTGGGACAAAGTGTTTTTGACCAAAGCTTTTAGTCCATACAGCTTAGAAAAACAAAACTTTGTTGAGTTTTAAACACGACATAGTACCTTCATGAAAATAATTTGCATTTCAAATGTGGACTATGCATAAGGTTCGTTAGCGAAAGGCATTTATATTTTTTTTAAACATAATATTTACCTTTGAAGGATTGCGAAATATAATGATTGTACATTTTGTTTGATGACACACTGTCCAAACTTTAAGGTCGGGTACTACGGTCCTTTTTATCTATAAAATTGTTAATTAAGAGCCCTCGCCCACGTCCGATAATCAGTGACCGAATTTTTAGTTGGCAAAAATGAAACGTATGGAAATCTTTGTTGCAACGCCTACGTTCTACAAAAAATCAGTCCCAAAATCGGTACCAAAACCTCCGTGAAAAAATCGGTTCGATTATCGGTCCTACAAAAAATTAGACGTGGGCTCCGGGAGCTTTATGAAGTGTAAAAACATTGGAAATAAAAATCTACAAACAGTTGAAAATCAACTTAGCGAAACAAATCAAGCAAAAAGATACGGCAAAGGAGTCTGATGAAAAACGGTCACCACAGCCAATGGACGCCTATTTCCCGATCCGATTCGAACCCCTCGGAGAATCTAGCAAGAAAAGGGGGTATGCTTGCATGGTGCCATACGAGTTAATGCACCCTTTAAGTTTTTCGCTGCCCCTAAAAAAGTCCGGTGACGCTGAAAATGCTGCCTTATGACCATCAGCAAGTGCTCTCCAAACAAAAAACAATGAAAGCTAGCGACAATAAGGGCACATTGAATTAAGACTTTTCGTGTAAATCCTGAGTTAAGGTATCCCCTGCGCGATGCCAGCGGGCATTTCTTTAAGAATGTGCATATTGCCCCATGTTAGGAGATTGCATAAAAGTTGTGACAAAACGCATTCTTTGAGTGAATTTTACATTGCTGCAAACATACCCTTAAAGAAGCTATACAAGGGAATTATGTAAGTCTTTTACTTTTTAACTGACAAGCGTTTAAAATTTTGAGTGAATAGTAATAATATTTACAGTAAATGGTAATTAGATAATGGTGAAGGTAATGAGAAATGGTAATTATAAATCAAACAGCAAGAAGACAAAAATATAAATTTTTATTTAAAAATATAGCAAAACAAATTTTTTTTACAAACTAAAGATATGTACTTGTCTGTCGTAACAAATTTTATATTTTTTTATAAATGAATTTGCCGAAAAAAACAAAATAATCAAAATACAAAAACAGGGTTTAAATAAACACATGTTTTACTTTATCCTACTAATATTATAAACGCGAAAGTTTGTAAGTATGGATGGATGTTTGTTACTCTTTCACGTAAAAACTACTGAATGGATTTGGATGAAATTCAGCATACAGATAGTTTATAACTTGGATTAACACATAGAATACTTTTTATCCCGATATTCCCACGGAAACGGGAACCACGAGGGTGAAACCGCGAGCGGCCGCTAGTATTTAAATCAGTCTTGAACACAGTCTTTTACTTATTAAGTATTAAACAATACTTATAACAATAACTTTTACTTAGTAAGCAGTTGGAAGTAAGCGGTAAAAATAACTATAAAAACACACTTAAATATTGATCTTATAAATTTGTTTTAGGCAAAGATTAATTCTGCAAAATAAATCTTATCTTACCTGTTATCTATCGGTAAAATTAACAAAAATCAATATAAAAGAAACACAAACCCAATACGTCTTGGGTAGCAATTGGAAGTAAGCATCCAACTATAATCACTATCACTCGGAGTATTAACATCCATAAGTTCTTGTCCTCGTTTCAGTAATAGTTTCCTTTGGTGGTATTTATTAAAATTTTCTCTCCATTTTTTCCTTTGTAATTTTTTTAGCTTTTGGTGTTAAATCTTTAATATTTAAAATTTTCTTACTTTCTTTTCTTTTCAAGTACCTCTGCCGTTCCTTCTCTTTTTCTAAAGCGTATTTTTCTGGATCAGACTTAATTTTAGCGTATCTTTCTCTCCGAGCTAATTTAGCCTTCTCTAGTATCTTTTATTTTGTTCGCCGCATTCTGAAATTCCTGTCAAAAATACCTAATTAGTTTAAAATTTTCGCGACTACAGCACATTGAAATAAAAGATTTCATACAGCTTTAAATCGCGAATTTGTTATTACGATCTGTGATTTTCCTTATATTTTTTACGGAACTTTACAGATACCTTACGGATCCTTCCTTCCTTCCTTATTAGTATTTGTTTTCAATAGTGCACAGCACAGGAATCACAATTAAAACAATATTATAATTACCATTTCTAAAATTTACTCATTACCATTTACTTTAGAGTAATGGAAAATACGGTAATTATGCAAGTGGTAATTAGGATTCCAAACATTTTGTTGATAAAACAGTTCTTTATAAGAATTATGATTTTTTTACATACTTCACCTAAAAATGGATCTTATATCAACTTAAATAAACGTATCAGTTAAAAAAAATAATCATCTACTTACCACAAAAATGGAAAATGGTGATTAGACTATATTTTGACAAAAGCACTACAATGACGAGAGATTTGAACATGGCGCCAAAAATACCGGTCTTTGATGCGTGTATTATGCTCGGGCGCCAAACGCAAACAGGCGTAAATTTGTTAAGGCAGTTAAGGGCATGAATTTTCAAATTTGTAGGTAGTAAATTAAGGTAAATATTTTTTAAATGGTAATTATAAAGTTATCGGAGGACATACCTTAAGAGCATTAATTCTTAATAATTTATTGTATTTATGTAAAACAACTCGTGTATAGGGCTAAGGAAACTATCCCTATTTAATAATATTGAACTATAATTTCATTCTTTAAAAGGGATTTAGCTATATTGAATAAAAACTTCATGAAAACGTAAGATGGGACATGAATGGTAATTAGAATCTGGATGCTTGGAAACAAATTTCTTCGAATTCAATAAACAAATATGGTATCTAATAGTCTAGTTTAGATCTGTAATACTCATATTCATAAGGTAGTATTATCAAAAGGAAAATATTTGCACTGTAGAAGATTCTTTATCATCCGCCGCGTAATATGTACATTCTTAAATGCCCCAGCCCTGAAGTATTAGTAAAGGTCAACGTATCTGTTTTTAAATTTAAAAATATTTATGCACTTCAAAATCATCCCAAATTCTACGCTTCTGTATACACTGTAACTAGACTAAAATTACTTTCTAACAAAATTTGTTCAACATCAAAACAGTTACTGGCTGTCAATTAATATTGGCTGATAAAGATGATGACCGTAAACGAATGGTCAAACTTAATGAAAAAACGTTTTTAACGCAAAAGTAACAAGATCCAGTTTCATTAGACAGACACTGTATATTTAATTCCGGGGTCTTCCAGTCAGAAGCCAGAGCCACCCTATTGTCAGACACAATGATATTTTAACACCAGCCACGCAGGTTCATTTGCATGCCAATGGGGATATCAGTAAATTAAAAGAAACCTAATGGTATAACCTCAAAAGCCTTCTATTGTTCATAGAGCTTTTTTGCTAAAGCTGGAACGTGGACGTGTTCTCTTGATACTTTTATTTTTCTGATCTGCACTTTATAGTTCACTTTGCTAAGTCGTGGTATTCTTATACGGGTGTACTTATAAGGGTAAAGTAGTATTAGTGACACTTAGGTACAGTCAGTGACGCAAAAGCACAGTAGGGTCGAAGTAAGTACCATAGTGACACAAAATTACAGATGAGGTAAAGTAACATAGTGACAATAAGACTTATTAAAGAAATAGGTACAGTTGGGAAAAATAACACAGTGATAGTCGACAGTAGGGGCACAGTATGGGAATAGTGGCACAGTGAAAGGCACAATAGGGTAGAAGGGCATAGTGTCAAAAAGGCACAATATGAGCAAAGTCACTCAGAGATAGAAAAGCACAGTAGGGGCAAAGTAGCACAATAACACAAAAGCACATTAGGGGCACAGTTTCACAGCAGCACTATGGTACAGTAGAGGCAAAGTAGCACAGTGACAAAATGGCACAGTACACAATTGACAAGGCCAAAAGTCCAGCCTTTGTTTCACATAATAATAATAGTCTATAATATCAAAATCAAATAGTATCAAAATAAAAACAATTAACATGTACCGTTGTCAATACAAATAATAAGTTTTGCAGTTTTCGACGATCTGTTGCTTTAATTTAAGTGTCAGCTCGCCAGTAATAGCTCAAGACATCCTGAATTACTGTGCAAATAGCAACGTGTTAAATTAAATTAATAGTGTTGTTTCGGGTTTCACTTTGAATAAATATAGATAGTAAGTATTACTAAAAGTGTTGGGGCTGGGATTTATTAAGTTACGAATTAGATAGATGTATCCCAAGCATCATATCAATCCCAAAACATATCCCAAGATTAGCCCTCAATAAGGGCTGTCAATATATTGGACACCATATTTTTTTATTATTATCACCTTGACTTTACATGTAAGGTCGAAAATCAATAAAAAAAATTAAAATGCTGAGATCATTCATCATCAGCTCATTTTATGTCCCCACTGCTCGGACACGAGCCTTCCCTATGGATGGATAGGGAGAACGGGCGGTAAACTACCACGCGGGCCCAGTGCGGGTTGATCTGTAATCATTAATTGATTAATAAAAGACCCAGATCCAATACCACACTACAAGAACAACAGATGCTGTATTATAAAACTTGCGACAGTAACCGGGACTAACGGAATATTTAAATTAAACTTTCTTACCTGACCTGAGGAGCTCGATGGCGCAGTGGTTAACGCGCCCGGTCTGCGAGTGCTGAGGTTAAGCAACTTTCGCAAAGGCCGGTCATCGGATGGGTGACCAAAAATGTATCATCTCAAGCTCCTCCGTGCTTCGGAAGGCACGTAAAGCCGTTGGTCCCGGTTGCATTAGCAGTCGTTGGCAACCACCAATCCGCACTGGGCCCGCGTCACCACGCGGAGAACAGGCCATAATCCACCGATTATGGCCTGTTCTCCCTATCCACTCATAGGGAAGGCTCGTGCCCCAGCAGTGGGGACATAGAATGAGCTGATGATGATGATGATGATGATGACCTGACCTGCATGCCATTGCAAATGTTGATTCACCACAGTGAGAACGGACTATAAGCCACTACGCGCGCGGACCTAGTGTGGTGCGATGGTTGTTAACGATTGCTAATGTTACCGGTACCAATGGCTTTACGTTCCTTTCGAAGCACGGAGGAACTCGAGATGCAAAATATTTGGTCACCCATCCAATATCGGCCTTTGCTAAGGCTGCTTAACTTTAGCTTTTGCAGACCGAGCGCATTTACCACTGTGCCATCGAGCTCCAATGCTAACATGTTCAAATAATCAATTAAATTCACACTTAACACTTCGTGAAACAAAAAGGCTAATTAAAATCCTATCGATGCACCAGATTTATCGTATTATCAACTACCGCCCCATCCCTACGTGGCTTTGTTTGCATTGTCGATTCGTTCCTCTGTTTCGGCCGTCCAATCCAATTTGGCTGATGTCAGCTATTTCTGCCTTTATTTCACTTTTTGAGATGGGTACACAGTTATCGGATTTCAATTATCCTGATTAAGGAATGAGAAAAGTTGCGAGACAATGCATTCGGACACAGGGCGCGTTTTTATATTATGCTTTTGTTTTTTGTTACAGACCTAGGTAAAGAGCTTACTGCTCACACGATAGAAAGTGCCCAACGCAGCCCATGGTCGCTTACGACATAAAGGGTTATCACGCACTGCCAATTTTGAAGCTGCAGTTATTATGCGTATATGCATATAGCTGAAGTTTCAGTGGGCCAAGCAAGAACAAGGTACTGTTATACCTATCATTGATACAGCGACCGCCACAACGTCCTTAAATGGCATCGACTTTTGTAATTTTTATAGGTATTATGACATGCGGCATGCTGTTTGCATGCTTCTATGCTTATGTTACAGTTTTGGTGTTTTAAAGCTTTATGTTTTTATGTTTATAGAATGGAATAGAATAGAAATCATTTAATTCAGGCAACAAATTATGAACAGATGGTAAGTTACATAGAGGCCCATATTATAAATATCTTACAGACTAACATACATACAGTTTATATATACAACTAAAACTATGCTACACGTTAGGACGGCGACGTGCGACGCAGCGTGGTGTCCGGTAGCCGGCCTTGGAACCGCCGGAACATGACACCCTTCGCCCAAAACTCTTCTTTTATGAAAGTCGACAGATGTTCGGTCGGATGTTATAGCTAAAGCTTTAGTTCTAATGCCTGTTTGACCTGTAATTCCGCTTGATCTAATACCATTCAAACCGAAACAGCCATTTAAAAAAAATGGTATAGACACCTTCTCATCCACCTATCAAAACTGTCAAACTTCTTCAATATATATTCAACCATATGCTATATAATATAAAGCTCAAAGTCTAGTGAGAAATTTTGACAGCTTGTGGTAATCTGATTTGCAGGCGTGTGTACTTGGCGGCAAAATATAAGGGTGGTCGCGAGCCCGTTCTCGGAACATCCATGCCAATATTGGTTGACGACAGATATAGATTTTAGACTAGTCGCTATAGATGTATTCGTATTAAATACATAATCATACCACCAGGCTTGATAAATATCCTCTAGTTGCTTGTTTAATAGTGTCAAGTTTTAAAGATCGTAACTTATGGTTTTATATCTTAACGACACACCCAAGCGTGCTGCTTGCGTTCTGCTTTCGTCCTGCATTTATGTGCTTGCGATTATTGGATGGGCTGAGACATACTCCTTCTAATCCCTTGCTTGACTTTAGAAATGTTTGTTTCACAAAATCCTTCCAAATTACTGTCGTGCTCAAAAGGATTCTTCATCGTTCTTTCTCCTCTTTGTTCAATTCAATTTCATAAAATTTATTTATTTTTAGATTGATTTTTGAATGATGTGCTCGTTCCTGTAAGTCTGAAGATGATAATACTGGTGAAATTAGTTTTATTTCACTTCACCTAATTTGTGTGAACTGCTGATTTATAACGTAACGTAGGTAAGACCACCTCGCACCCAGAACCTTTGCACAAGCGATAATCTTCACAAGTTAGCTGGCACTGGATGACAGTAGCCGCGGATCGTGTTCAGTGGCGTGCACTAGCAGAGGCTTATGTCTAGCAGTAGACCAATAAGGCTGACGATGATAATTTATGAACTTACCAACGACTTCAAGCTTCAGAAATATGCAGGTAGGTGGATGGGAGGAGACCTGGCACTCATAGACACCAGCGTCTCGTTTCTGGACGAAGCGGACCTTTAACGTCCAGTCCTGAAACAAAGTAATTAGATAACATTCTTAATTTACGTCTTTTGGCATATGGCTGCTAGCAGAAAATGCTCGATGATGCAGTGGTTAACGCTCCAGGTCTGCGATTGCACGCAAATGGTTTCTTCTTCCATTCTCCTAGAACAGCCGTCATCTCAACATTAACACCTTTCTTTGCCATATCATCTATCACACAGACTATCCATATTTTCCTCAGTCTTTCTTTTCTCAAATAGCCCTAAACTTTCATGCTCACCACATAAACTTATATGTATTATTGTTTTCTAAAGTTTACGCGAACACTAAACTTTAAAATGAAACAACTTTTACGGATCTAATCGCGTTTATTCTACACATTACTTATTTAATGTTTATCCTGACGTTTCCAACCCTTTGCCTTTGCTTTCTCTTACATCGGGCAAACAAAGAGAAGTGTAGGAACCCGCGTTAAAGAACATAGCCGACGTCAAGCATAGGCGCGAAAATAAGTCTGCAGTATGCGAGCATTCCCTAGAGGGGCCCAAGCATTACATCAGATTTGATAAACCACAAATACTCGCTAGAGAACAACGATTCATCCATTGGCTTATACGCGAGGCTATTAAAATTTAAAAAAACATCCTAATTTCAATAGAGAAGATGGTTGGAATCTACCACCAGCCTGGGACTCCATCATACAAAATATTAAATCCCAGCCCCAACACCATACTGCCAGACCAAAAGATACTGTAAGCTCTTTCTGCGTAAAACGGAACGCACCTGATTAAATTTAAATGAGGGTATACAAGCTACCAACTAATTATGAGACGACCAACACATCAGTCTCCCTGTGACCACGGACCCTGCAAAGGGTTCGAAACGTCAGGATAAACATTAAATAAGTAATGTGTAAAATAAACGCGAGCAGATCCGTAAAAGTTGTTTCATTTTATATGTATTAACTATGTATATGAAAATAATAGTATCAGAAATTGACCACAATACTTAGAAAAACGGCTCTGCAGATTAGTTCTGCAGATTGTGTCAACTCTGTCTGTAACTTGTTGTAACTTTCTTTTGTATATGCATAAATAAAAGAAAATCTATTGTTAATAAAAGCTTACCTCTGAGTGTTGTAAATGTATAGCTTGAAACCTTTGGTCGGAGCTATATGTGGTCAATCCTACTGTTAAAAGGTGATAGTCTTTTCTTCTTATCCACGATACCTGGAACAAGCGAAATACAATTTTAAGTATATCTATATTTAGATTTCAAAATAGAAATATTTCTACAAAGGATAAGCGCTTTATGTCATTATAAGTGACGATAAGGCTGAAGGTGGAAGCGCATATCACCCGGAATCCTCAACCACCAAGGACCTGGCTATCTCACCTGTGGGAAGACAACAATGCTACTAGCATTGACGATATGGCCGGTTATTCCACCTATTTCAACCAAAGTATTTCCCCCAGGGGAAATAGATTTCCATTAATATCTACTACATTATCAGAACATCCTATTTGGTTATGTACCGTCATGTCGACAATAAATACTTATACTAAATATTTATTTAGGTGTATAAAGACTTTCAAAAATTCAAAATTCAAAATAATTTATTCAGTTTAGGCTACAAGTAGCTCTTGTGAATGTCACTATGCCATCGGTTCATAAGTCTACTCTGGGCGGGAGATCTTGTACTGAGAAGAACCGGCAAAAAACTCAGCAAGTGTCCAGCTCTTTTCTCCCTTACAGCGTCAAAAATATTGGAAAATGCCCTATCATAGCAGGACACTTTCCATTACAAATAAACACAAAAAATATATAGAAGACAACCACAACATGTAAAAAAAAAACAAAATAAAAAAATCTAAGTTAAGTATCAAATTTACATCAGATAATTATGTAAAAGTTTCAATTTCCACAATGTCATACAGTACCACTACAGTACTCTTAGTAAAAGTCAAAAATTGTTTAAGTAAAACAAAGTCAAACAATAGTTAATAATATTCAAAATAAGATGAGAGAGGCCCATCTCTCACCCCTCCCCCCTCCCAATTCCTACTCCCTCCTCAAGATCCAACTCTTTTCCAAGGTTGGCAACGCATCTGCGATAACTTTGGTTTTGCGGGTGTCTATGGGCGGCGGTGATTACTTTTCATCAGGTGACCCGCCTGCTCGTTTGCCTCCTTTTAACATAAAAAAAAAAAAAAGATAAGTATGCAAGAGCAGACCAGCCTCCACAGGCGGCACCCGTTCACGAGCATGACATATTTTGTTTGTGTTATTACGATTACTACATTGACATTATAAAGCATGTTGTATTAGAGCAGTAGAAATGAATATAAATCTATTTCCCCTAGGGGAAATACCTTGGTAGAAATAAGTGGAATAACCGGATATGGCGACAGACTTAGCTAAGATGGTGGTAGCTAGCTAGCTACGGCTATCTTAACTGAGTCTGTCGCTTTAGTTGACCTGGTTAGGTCAACATCTAATTCAAACCCCTCAGAGAATCTAGTAGGCTACGGGGACACGCACTAGTGCGTGATGCCTAACCATCTAGAAAACCTTTGACGGTGATTCGGTTCACACGGCTTGAGGAACCCTTTAAGATTTTCGCCGCCATCAAAAACCGGCCAAGTGCGAGTCGGACTCGCGCACGAAGGGTTCCGTACCATTATCTATAAAAACGGCAAAATAATCATGTCTGTTGTATGGGAGCCCCTTAAATATTTTTTTCATCTGTGAAAATTTCAACTGTCTAACTATCACGGTTCATGAAATACAGCCTAGTGACAGACGGACAGACGAACGGACGGACGGACGGACATCAGAATCTTAGTAATAGGGTTCCCGTTTTACCCTTTGGGTACGGATCCCTATAAAAGCCCGGTGAAGCTCAAAATGCGCAGTAACAATCAACAAACTCTCTGTCATAAAAAAAGGTTGGATTAACTTATAATAAGTCACCACTTGCAACGAACCAAACCTGCGAGACCTTCGAGTTTGAGACTGGTAGACTACATTACTTCATCATCATCATCATCATTGTCATCTAATTTTATATCCCCCACTGCTGGGGCACGAGCCTTCCTTATGGATGGATAGAGAGAACTGACCATAAACTACCACGTGGGCCCACTGCGGTAATTAGTAAAATGGCAGTATAGTAAGTAGTAGTATAGTAGTAGTATTAGTAGTAGTATAGTATAGTTAGTAGTAAGTCATTTAAATCTATTTAAATAATACTATGCTAACTTAACTTATCACAATATCAATATAGAAGGTATCGTGAATAATTAATCCGATTTGGCTACGATATTAAGATGGGTGTATTAATATAAAATCTATTGAGGTCACAAGGCAACAAGGGTATGATATGGATCTATAACGAAATGCCATAAAGTTTATTTTTAAATTAATACTGAGTGATTGATCGACGAAATTTTAATAGGCAGTGTTGTTTAGAGTAGATAATGATTTAAACTTTCATAACTTATTAAATTGTATTTCAATCTGATAAGTTAGGAAAGTTTGAGTTAGAGTAAGTATAGTGTTATTTATCGAATATTACCTACATTACAAATTGAATAATCACAACAACAGCTTTTCAATGTTAAATTCAAATCAAAATTAATTATTCGGCGTAGCAGTTGGGTTTAAAGTTAAAATTAAGATGCTACGACGAACTGGACTCCTCTCAGCATAAGTTGTAGTAGTGTTAGCAGTGTAGTGTAGTGTAGTGTAGCCTCTCAGTATACTTTATAATTTTCAGCAAAATTTGAAGACCCGCCGACCCAGTGACATGCCAGGTCAGGTGTACTACACTTAATTTGTAAATTCAAATTCAATTCAAAATTCAAAAATCATTTATTCAGTTTAGGCTACAAGTAGCTCTTATGAATGTCGCTATGCCATCGGTTCGTAAGTCTACTCTGGGCGGGAGATCTTGCACTGAGAAGAACTGGCAAGAAACTCAGCAAGTGTCCAGCTCTTTTCTCCCTTACAGCGTCAAAAAAAATAAAAATTGGAAAATGCCCTATCATAGCAGGACACTTTCCATTACAAATAAACACAAAAAATATAGAAGACAACTACAACATGTAAAAAAACAAAACAAATAAACAAATCTAATATATCAAATTTACATCTGGTATAAGTTAAATAAAGCCAAAGGAACCTAATTTAATGTCGACAACTACGTCATCAACACGTTTAACCGCTCGTAGAATCTTTTACAACACTTTTTTTTCATTTGGGTGATGTTAAAAATTATTAGTCTGTCCCACAGCTGGGCAAAGGCCTCTATCATTGAAATCAAGTCTTTACTACAATTGATGGGTATTGGCTTAATCACCGCGCTTGCCAAATGCGAGTTGGTGATCCAAACCCGGGATATTATTCGAAAAATCCGAAACACACTCTCGACCTGGGAATTGAACCCGGGACCTTCGGGTATCGGATCGAGCGCTTTGCCACTCCGCCATCAGAACTTCAAAGTTAATAAAAAAAAAAAAAGGTTTTTTAGTTTCGTTTAGGCTACAATAACTAATCTCATGTCCCTACGCAGGAAAGTTTATTTAAGTTGTATTTAAGTGTAGGTAAGTTTATTTATTTATTTATTTATAAGGCAGTTATGTCGTTCCATGAAGTTTAGGTAAGTATAGTCTACCTACTGTGATCATTAGTCAGGGTTGAAAAAATATATATTTCTCGTTAAAAGCATGTTCCACATAATTGGGTTTAACGAATTTGAACTGGTAAACAAAATGGTGTGTCAATAGGGTTGGCACTAGCTTTTTGTTTTTCTGTTTCAATGAACCATCAGACGTATTGGGTCTGGACGAAAAGCCTTCCGAGTTATTATACCAGCTGTTTCGGTTA